>CM028136.1:394520000-395112500 GCA_016271365.2 Neoceratodus forsteri
GCTCATTCCCGAACCCGGGTTGCTGGCGTGGCATGAGGTGTGGCATTCAGCTCCTCAACTGGGCTGGCATGAGTTTAGTGTTTAAAACTGAATATTTTACACTTAATAAAAAAGAAAAGAAAAAAAACAGAGTGGTAGTAGGAGTAATAAAGAAATAGAGTATGAGCAGTATGACAAGAGGGAATGAGTGAGGTTAAGACATTGCTGTAAAGGGCTTCCTGGTGTGTGTTGGAGATGTGCACTGGTTCTCTGCTGCTCCAACCGGTATTACAGTTCACAGACTGAGCAACTATGCAGACCGCATAACTGTTGCATGACTGATTCACCCACACAAAAAGTAACATTATTCTTGACTATCTGACTTATTTTATAATATAAATAAATAAGGCTCTGGAGATGTCTCTTGACTTCTTAAGTGTGTCACCTCTTGATTTCTTAAGGGTTGAAAACTGAACCTGCTAACACTGCTGACCTTTCCTGGTCCCCCCCTCCAGGTATGCTGTAATGGTTGGCATGCTGTTAAGAACCAGGAGAGCACAGATTCAAACCTTGCGAGAACCAAATATTCATTGTATAACCCTAAGCAAGTCACTTAACCTCCAGTGCTTCAGTCAGCCCAGCTGCAAAAATGAGAGGAAGCAGGACCGCACTGGAACACTGAAATATGGTATTCTTGTTATGAAGAACACAGACATAGAAACAAGAGCCCCTTTTACACAACAAGCTCTGCGCCGCATTTATTGGTGCAGAGCAACTACATCGTTACCTGTCTTGTCATGTATTGGCAATCTGCACTGTATTCAAAGGGAGCATTCACTCTCCTGGTGTTCCCTCTTTTTTGGTGGTTCAGCATTGCATTTTATAGGTTCATGCCACTCCATGGTGCTGCCTACAATCATGACAGCACTCGCATTGATTTGTACAGAGCCACTCATGAGAGACTCCTCTATGTTACAGGATGCAGTTCCCCATACATGGTCTTGAGGCATGTGCATCCAGTATTGTACCTGAGTTCAGCTAAATATATCCTCAGATACTAAAAATAAAGCTGAACTTGGAAACTTGTTACTTTTGCAAAATAAGGGCTAAAAACTACATTAAAAAACTCCAAAACTGGAGCCGTGATACTAAGGTTGTGCTAATGTATATTCATACCCCAATGGATATGAATTTGCATTAGTACATGCCCAGTGTCACAGCCCCACTTTCAGAGTTCTTTTAAAGTAGTTTTTAGCCCCAGTTTCAAAAATGTAACAAGTTTCCTGAGTTCAGCTTTCTTTTTAGTATCCAAGACTATATTTGGCTGAACTCAGGTATAACACTGGACATGACCACTCACGGCCACCCCACCCCCCCCATACACACCTTAACTTGAAAGTCTTGGGCTCTTGGCCAGCCAGAAAGATGAAGAAAATGCTGACAGAGCCCCAAGATTGGTGTAATCCACTATAGTGTAGAGGCAACAGGTAGTGGTGCAGAGGGAGTGGAGCAAGTGGTTTGGAACCAACATGGTCTGTGTGCTGCTCAGTGCAAAAGGGGCTAAGGAGCTGCTAACACATGGCCATCTTTACTCAAACTGAAAACACAGACACGTCACCCAGAGACCAAAGGTTAAAGGGCTTTGGACTAAGCATGACAGGAAACTACAAGGATTGCTCACTGCAGGACTTCAGGTGAGAAGGCTTCCAAGTACTTCCTTAAGGTCAGTACCACATCTAGTACACTCCTCCTCCATAGATGAAACTAGTCTAGAAACAATTATGTCCTACTTTTGAGGCCGAAGTGAACAATTCTGGTCCCAACAAGTTTGGGGAATTATTCTGTCCCTTTGGTTAGAAGGTGCTGTACCTAACAACAATACAATTCAGTGGCACCACAAATATTGTATTAAAATAACAAGTCTCTGTGGTACATCGCAGTGCCTTGTTGGATATATTTGGTCTAGGGCAATAGCTGTGGGTGCAACAGTTACTTTGGGAACAGCTACTGCTGTAAGCAGTGAGGGCATTTGAGCCAGGACATGAGCAAAATTCTCATCATCCTCTTGTTATTGAGAGAGGTCTTCAGCTGACGCTGGTCAGGGGACACGTGATGGTAGAAAGTGGTCCATATGGACATGTATGGACCATTGAACTACACATACCCCATTGGTTAAAGGTTCCCAAGTCTCTTGCACTGTCCCTGGACTCCAAAGTCACCTCTGGCTCTGGAAATCTCAGCCTGTCATCCATTCCACTGGATACAAATTGTGGGAACCTTGTAGCATTCTGTTATGCCCCTTCTACTTTTGTAGATGGGGCTCGTGCACTTGGTGGGACAAATCAGATTTTAAGAGAGACAGTCTAGCCTTTGGATTGCATTTTAAAAACAATTCATCTGGTGTTCTCTCCTTAACCATAGGTGGGGTGTTCTGGTTTGTAAAAAGAATGTTCATCAGCCATTGGGCTTTGAGTGTTGTGTGGGTACCTTCTTGCAGGTAGATATTTTTCTTGGATTCCTGAATGAAGCTGTATTCATCTTGAAATATCAAGGTAAACTTGCATTGCTGTTGCTTGCATGTGTTTTGTGCACATCTGTCACAGTGCACCAAAGGAAAATATTTTCCCAATTTAGTTGTTTGTTTTGAAGCCAGTTCCTCCTGAGCATTGTGGGCATCTTTCCTCATACCACTCCCTATCTCATAGGTAATCAGGATTTATATCTCTCCCACCATGGAAATTCAACCACCTGTGCAGGATGTTAGCTGGACGGGGTGTGGTTGCAGTGGGTACTGGTTGAGACAGGTGATGTAGATGTTCTTAGGTGTCAGTGATGCCAATGTTTCGGTGTTGGGTTGAATGCTTATGGGTGTGCCCACTAACCTGAGAGTTTGGCAGATGCCATCTCCATGGCCTTGTTCTGTGCAGACAGTGAAGAGGTCGAAGGAGTTACCTCCCTCCAGTGTCTCTGGCAGAGTATTCATCACGTACTGTGCCTGGGCTGTATGTGATACGCTTCTGCACACCCACACTAGATGTCCCAGTTTTCTGCAACTATAACACAATTCTTGGCAGAATTGGCACATGTCTTGCCAGTGATCTCCTCCACATTGGTAGCAATCTTGCTTAACCTTGGCATGTGCTAGTGGTTTCCGAGGAGGTTGGTGAAGAGGGCACATTGTCATATGGCTTCCCCATGGTTGAGGCTGACCTCTGTAAAGTTGAGTGGGAGCAACCCTGTGGCTTGCCACCCAATGTGGGTCCATGTGACCTGTGAGCTCCATGATATCTTTTTGGATAAGTTCAAGGGCTAATGTAATATCACATGTGGATCTGAATGTCAGATCTGGTTCTGTAAGAAGGCACTTCATGTAGTGGTTGCTATGAAGACTATAGAACAATTGGCCCCAAGGCATGATTGAAGAATTGTCCATATTCACATGAGGTTGCCAAATTTTTCTGGGTGTTATGATGTCAGAAATTGACTGTCCTTTTCATTGGAGGTGGTGGTGGAATCTGTAGTGCTCCACTATTACAATTGGTTTGGGCTTGTTGAGCTGTAAGAGTGTGCCTTTATGTTAGTCATAGTTGCACTCACTTAACAGATCTGATGCCACTGGATTTTAAGAAAAGCCAACATGGGGGCTACTAGGATGGACAGGAAGAGCTCCCATCATTCATTGTCTTGCTCCTGAATTTAGTTTCTTGACAGCCAGAATGCAAACCTCTTGATCTATGTATCAAAGTGTTCATGAGATTCCCCAGATTCTGGTGCTCTTCCTGGAATGCTATTTTGCCAGACAATGCACTATTGTAGTTGCTGGAAGTTCAGCAGTTTGCTTCCTCCAAAAGATGGCAGTATCTGTTCCGACTCTGTGGTAACTGAGCAGCTTTGCTGCGTTTAGTCCTCAGCCAAGGATGGCTGGAGGCAAAGTTTGCAGCTCTTTGCCTGTGGGAGACTGGCAGCAGTTTGCAAGCTCCTAGTCTTTTATTTTCAGTGCCAGAAACTGTGTGCTAAAAAGTTAATCTCTTTTTTGGCTGAAAAGTAAAGTACTGTCCTTTTTTCTGTGAGTTTCTTTCTTTTTATTGTTGGGTATCCCTTTCCCCAGCAGTTTCAGTAGCTTACAAGATAATCGGCAGTAGAAAAAGAAGGCAGGCTGGGTGTGTCCTTCTATCCAGAAAAGACCCAATGAACTTGGTACAATTTCTACCTTTTTTTTTTGTAAAAGAAACTGTAAAGTTCTGAACCCACAGATACTTTCTTTTACCTTTTCACCACTGTAGTATTCTTGCTATGAAGAACAGACTGATACAGACAGCAAGTGTTCACAAGAATGTAGGGCTAATGACTGAATTTATGTCTTTGAAAGAACCTCCACCTCGCAAAAGAGTCCACATGATTTGAAACACCGGGGCTGCTACTGATTCTGTCTGTTTCTGCATGTGTGCTCCTTACACTTAGTGCACTTTATGATTTTATAATGCAATGAATAAAGAGCAAGCTTTCTGAAGAGCTGTTATGTGATTCGGTAATTCTGTGCTACAGATGCTGTTACATGGCTGCACCAGCTGAGGGGGGCACATAACTTTTATGTTTGGGTTCCATATCTACTACATGAAACATAGAAAATGCTGACAGATCAAGGTCTGTCAGCCCATGCAGTCTGCCTGAAAGGCCATGCTAAATCTCTGTTGAACTATTTTGCATGAATACATTGTAAAATTGGATAAAAGCAGGAATCTGTCTTTAAAGTAATTTACCCCCACTCCTGAAATAAGCATAACACTTTCACTACAAAACTTGCAAGAAAACATTGAGACATTGAAAATGATTTTTTTTTTTTTACTGTTTTTCTTTTGAGGCATACCCAGTCAAAACCCTGACGGCACATATGTGCTGTCAAAAACCACACTAGCATAAATGTGTGCATGGTCTCAGAGTTTGTTTATATAAACTAGTGCAGTTTCGGACTGTGCTAGATTACACAGACCGCACAGTGTAGCTTTTGCCCATGAAATTTTTCGTTGTGACGTTTTGACATGGTGCCCTTTTGAGGAGAGCTTTTTCAAGCTGCAGTTAGTTATTTGCCACTGTGATCTGAGCTCAAGATCTGTATAATTGTTCTCAGTGCAGATCCCTGCCCCCCCCAACTTTGCTATTCATACTTACACAGATGGTATGAAGTTCACTAACTACCAAGACTGCAGTCTAACTGATTCCTCTTAGGCTGCATTGAAGCCCATGTTGGAACTAATTTGGATTGCCCATCTGAAACCCAACACAATCCTGCCACTGAGTCTCACATCAGCAAAACCTAATCACTCAGAGTGAACGTAACATTAATCTTTAGTAAATACAGAGAAGAGTACACATGGCTTGCAAAAGGTGCTACAAGCTATGTGTGCTGGCATGTTAAACCCCCATAAAACCAGACATACTGTTTTGGATACAGATACATCAGTATAAATATCACATCAGTATAAAGCTTGACATAGCAATTACTAAATAACATAAATGTCTTTGTATGTATTGTTTTTATACTTGTTTTCCTCTGCACTGATGCAAAATATATGGCAGACATACCCAGGGTACGAGTATTCCCATCTGACACGGGACAAAACTTGTTTCTTAGTGAATGATATTGATTTACTCAAGATTAGCATAATCCCATTCCCTATCTGCATACGTATGTCTGCTAATTTAGTAGGTTTCTTAAGAGGTTTGCTATTTAAAATACCATACAGTTCATGTTACATCTGAATTGTATTTTGTCTCCCAGGAAAAACACAGCTGAATTGTTAAATCACTAAATTCTATATTATTATTTAATTCAGTCATCTTTTTATATTTTCTCTACTCCACTTTATTTTAACTACTGATTTTTTGTTACATGCTGGCAAACAAATTTAAGTATTCTAGCATCTGCTTTTAACTTTTCTTTTGGAGCTTTCTTAAATTTAAAAATATTCTCATTGCTCTTAAAACATTGATACTGTAGCTTGTTAAATGCTGATTTAGAGTTTGAATTAAGTCATATATTTACTATTTACTGTATATAATAGGGGTGGTGCTAAATCTCCACTGATAAATGATGTTATCCATCTGATAAATGGCTGATGATGTGTTTACTATGTGTACAAATGTGAAATCTCACATTTATACACATAGTAGACATGTCATCGGCCATTTATACATACAGTAGACATGTCACAGCCCCCTTCACATACCAGCACTACTTCTACTCTTTCAGCTCCCCCATGATTGCATGCCACAGACAACGAGGAGTCAGACTCCAATGCTGCAAACAAAAATCCACATAAAAAATAGGGACTCCAGTGATCCTGTCCATAATGAAGATCTCCACTCTTATACAATCCCTCCAGTGACCTCTTTGCACCCACACTACTCCCAGCATCTCGGAGACTACACATCACTAACACACCACCAGCTACTCCTGCCAAAAAGTGAGGCCTACTCAGTCTCCCTCATTGCAGCTGCTGACAAACTGCTCCACTCTGTGTGAAGATATCTTCCCTCCAGGCCACTGCCTTGCATACTGAAAAGAAAATGCGCAACAATGTCAAACCCAACCAATCACAACACAGAGCTCATGAAACATTAACCAGTCATAAATAATGCACACAGTCAATCAATCACAGCCCAGTTGCCATGGTACATTAACCAATCACACTCTCTCCATTCATTCCAGTTCAACCACTACTGCAAAAAAACACACATAAAACCACAAGATAGTCCTGAAAATGTCGGAGGGGGAGGGGGGCGGACTCAAAAATAAAATGGAATAACAACCAACTGCCTGTTTTGAATAGCAGAGCCCAACTGTATAAATCGAATATGCAATGGGGGGCTCTGTTGCATACATGATTTATCTTCACTTGTCACCGGTGACCTCAGGTAAATCACTCGTGGTCTGCTACACTCCACCTCTTGTGAGGTTACCCAAGGTCACTGGTGTCTTGTGTAGATAAACCATGTATACAACAGCCCCCCCTTGCATATCCCCTATATATATAGTATGTCCTGTTAAAAGAATCTTACTTAGAAAGTGTTGTCTGGCCAACTCAGTGGTGTCGAGTAATGGGGGACCACTTTTGCATTCTGGCAATCTAGGTTTGCAGTCCAAAGCCAGGACATCAGGCATAAAGGCTGATCATATACATATCTGGGGCTCATATGTGGATGTTCTTTTCCTGGTAGGGTCTGTTGCCAGGAGTCGCTCGCCATGCAACCCCTTAGGGGTGAAAACGTGGAGGTGTTGTCAGTGGCACTTTAATCTGTGATTTAACAAAAGTAAAAAAATAATAAGAAAGTATAACAAAATATATTTTGGGAAACCATGTTCCCCAAGTATGTAGTACATTGGAAAACCAATTCAGTGGAGCTTGCTGAAGACATAGGGTCGATCTTAAAAAATTTAAGTCAACAATTGACAAACAAATCTTTTGCCGGCAGCCTTTGCACAATGTGAACCATTTAAAAGTACAAAAATATCTAGTTTCTATTCTGGTCATTTCAGAAAAGAACTGTATTACTTGAAAGTGGTTAAAAAAATCCTTCTAAACAGGGAGGAATGGTCTGTCAAGGTGAATGAAATTCATTAGGTAGAGAAGCTGACACATGCTGGTAGACTGCAGAAGAATGCTTTAACAATTAGAAGATACCACAATATGGGTAGTATTTATCACTTTAGTGGTAATCATCTGTGTGCCATGAAGAAATACCCTGGGCTACAAAAAAAAGTGTAAGAAAATATTTCAAGCTGTAGGGGACACTGGTGTAGAAAGAGAGCTAAATTGCTTTTTGGCAGTTTATTTACCCAGTACAGCACACCTAAGATGCAATATGTCATTTTCAGTGGTGACCACTTTTTATCCATTTTTACAGCCGGATGAACTAAAGCATGAGAGGTTTACATGACTTCTGCAGTGTTGCACAGTAAATAAGGGAGTGTGGTATGAGTTGAACCTGACATCCTGGTTCTCAAGCTAGTGCTCTGCCTGCTAGAGAAACCATACTGCCTCATTGCAGTCTGTCTCAGAAAAAGAAGACCTAATGATTCAAAAAGACGTATCGAGTAGTCAGGAAAGTGATCAAGGCCACCATGCATGAATGGATATCAGCCTTCAAAGGCCTGTTTGGAGTCATCAAGAGTCTCACACATGTTAAAACCTATTAAAATCAGGTAGCAAACAGTGACACAGCCATGCACCTGGGCATACTGGGCAAGAGGATAGCAAACATTTTGGGTGAGCAGTGGACCATCATCAGGTATGGGGCCAAGCTAAGGCCAGGGATAGAAGTACTACCAAACCACAAAGAATCAGTTACCTTAGGAGGAGTGGGTGGGTGACCCACCAGACCATCAGGGCAGCAACAGTGATGTCCACAGTGTGGGGCGGGACAATGAACCAACAGGAAATATTACACATGGATGTGTTAGGGAGGGAGGATACTTTCACAAAGGATGCTGAAGTATCAGAAGCAATCTTTAAATCAAAGTGTCAGTAAATGGTATCTTAGTAGCTTGCGGTGTCAAGTATGGCACTGATATAAAATCTGACTGTTGCAGCCACCTAGAAGGTAAAACCAGAAAAGGGAATGAATTAAGATTGAAAAGTCTCATAATATGCTTATGGGTGAACTTGGTCAGAAAGCAGAAAGGGATTGAATTTGGTTTAGATATTCAGGGCCAGATTCACAAAGCAAAATTGGACTAAGTTTCATTCCGTAACTCCAGTTGTGGACCAGAATCTCCACAGCTGCGGAGATTGATATTTACATCTGCTGTAGCTATGGAAGGATGTTATGGCTGATCTCACTGACCATAACATATTTCTGCAGCTGTGGGAATTTCTATGGAAACACCACCTGCAAGCTACCATAAATGTGGAGCTGGTCGTAAACTGACTCCACCATTATGAGTACCACAGCTGCAGGAAAAACAACAGCTCTGCATGTGGCAACCCACTTGCGCTGGGTTTTTCCTGCAGCTGCAGGAGTTTCAGGGGCTTTGTGAATCCAACCCTCAGAGTTCTATTTGAATTACAATACTTTATGAAACTCTCATTATAAGAAAAAAATAAATAAAGCAGGTATCCCCTCAATAAAACACTGTGCCAGCCCACCCTGTGAAGTTTTGTTTGGTGGGGGTTGATGGATTGATACACCTACAGTCAGCACTTTGAACAGTACCAGTGGTATATAGAATCCCCCTCTCCCCATACCACAGTTGCTTGTGATCATTCTTTAAGGTGAATTGTTTTATTTGGTGTGTGATAGTGTGCCTGCTACAACTTCCCCTTCCATCCAGACAGTGACTGCTTTGCAAACACATACACAAAGACATTTTTGAGAAGTGGTGAAAGTGGGAGTAAAACCCACCCTCTAAGCTATTTATGTGGTAGGAATTCAAAAGCTGTATTTACACAGCAGTAGCACTTTCAATTCCAACTGCAACAGCGTGGTCCTGACCATCCGTGACTCAATGGTTGGCCTGTCTACATGGCCCATCTCTGAATCACTTCAATCTGTACTGGTGAGGGGTCATGTGTTGGGGGCCCGGATGGCAGCTTGCGGAATCATGAGCCACTGAACAGGTTGCAGCAACACACACTGTCCACACAGCAATTGCAGTCACTGTAAGCTGCTCGCTATGCTTGGTGTTCCCAGCTTGCTAGGGAATCCAGGAGTGTGTTAGCAAGTAGCTTACCATGATCAAGTGTCTGTCTACACGGTCTCATTTGCACAGGAGCAACCCGAGCGCTCGTGTTACTCCAGTGCAAATGTGACCATTTAAACACGGCTTTAGAGCAGTTGTTACTTCCTTGGTTTTTGGACACTTCCTGATCTGGGTGAAAACTAAATCTGGAGCTGCAGGATGTCATTATGTGAAAACCTGCTGAAAATGTAAAACTAAAAGAATGTTTAAGTCATAGCAAAAAAGGCAGTACAGTATTGTAATGTGAGCAGAAACTGAAACAAGCCAAATTAGAAAAAAATTAAAACACAAGTTACACATTCTGAGCCTTAGTGCACAGGGACAAATTGAGAAGTTAATGCAGAAAACCCATTAACTGTACACCCTAGTCTTTTCATGGGGGAAAAAAACTAAACTGAAAGTGATGGCAATATTTGAATATTAAACATGTTTTGATATACTAGCCAGTACACTGTTTACTGTATTGTATTTATTGTCTAAATACTGTATTTTTTCCTGCAACTTGCATTTTTAACCATGTGTTCTTTGTGTATTTTGACGATAAGTAGTATATGTCATCTCCCTATATCCCTTCCCCTGGGTCACACCTGGAAGCAAGCATTGGTTCCATGTGGTTCAGTGTGCCTTTCCCAGTTACCAATTTTCAGTAAATAAATAAATTAAGTACTCTGCTAAAAAACTGAATTATATCCAGCTTTAAGCTCCATTTAGCACATACGATGTACAAAGAGATACATACCTTGCATTCCTGATCAGATAGTCTTCCTGAAAAAGATGTAAAATAAATAAATAAATGAGCTGCAAATCTGGTGACATCCAGCAGACCAGACCTGGGTTTGAATCCCACAACTTCCACTTGCATACTGTGTGACTCTAAGCAAGTCACTTAACCTCCTTGTGCTCCCAGGTCGCTCCTGTAAAACAGCTCTCAGCTTAGTGTGCTATACCTGGTTAAACAACTAAATAAAAAAAAAAAAAAAAATAATGACCCTGTGGCTGGAATTATCTAAAGGAACAAGAATTGTCTACTCTCTTCTCCCTGGGATGCATCTGGAAACAAGCTGTTACCAGTTCAGCATGTCTTCCATGTTAAACATGTTTTTTTCATATTCTATTTATCTCTCTGCTGGTGTCCGCAGGAAGGTTAGTCACCCTGCCTTGCCACCTGTATCCATCCATCACTCCCTCAGCACCACCGAAGCCACCCCTGTACCCCACATATTCCCCTGTGGCAGGGCCTGAACCATCCTTCCTCCACCCAGTACATCAGTCCAGTTGGGGTTTCTGGTGGTCCGGTGACAGAGCAGGACACCGGTTAGCAGGCAGGGTCATGGGCACTGCAGACACCATTTTTCTTGGTTCATTCCCCTCACAGCTGTGAGTGCATGCATGAGCCACATTGCCATATTCCTGTGCCTCTCTGACTCCTAGCACTGCCACCCAATCTCCAGCAGGAGGCAGTCAAGGAGCTGGACAGCCACCCCTCCTTCCCCAGGAGAAGAGAGCAGTCCATCTGATGCTCGATCCTCTCCCTTCCCTGCCAACCCCCAGCAACTCGAGCTCACTCCTGAACCCGGGTTGCCAGTGTGGCGCAAAGTGCGGTGTCCAGCACCTCATCCCTCAGCGCCACTGGTCTGGCCCCTTGTAAAACATTTGAAATAAAAATAAATAAATAAATATAGGAAAGAAGTGGCATTCAGTCAGTTCAGAAAAGATAAGGAAAATAAATAGAAAGAAAAACAGAGTATTTAAAAGATTTCATGGCTAGAATCAATGTAGTCTTAACATCATTGTCCATCACTGTCTCTTAGTTTGACCAATGTGGACACATACACATTTAGGCATACATATATAATTTGTGCATGCTCACTAGTGCCTAGCAGGATAGTATGATGAACGTTTAGGTTTGAAAATCTGGGCAGGCCACCCTCTGAACTGAACAACTCAGACTCAAATTCAGAATGCTGTTTGCTCACCCTGTAACTTCCACAAAGAAAAATAAAGCAGGAAAGTTGACTAAAGGTAAATTTATTTTTTGTGTTTTTGACTAGTCAAAGAACCTCAGCACAAAAGCACTACACAGGATTCATCATTATGCCTTGGCTGTAACAGCCCATTGGAAGGATGAACCAGTCATATTTTGGTTTTACTGGATTGAGATGTGGTGGAGCCCAAAATAGAAAAGTAATGTAAAAGTCAAAGAACCTCAGCACAAGAGCACTGAGGCAGAGATAGGGCATTTGCAATAAAACTAGGCTTCCCAAAATTATAAAATCACACATATTCCCATAATGCAAAGCACTATGCTTTGCATTATGGGAATATGTGTGATATTATATGTAAGGAAGTCTATGCAAATCACCAAGAAAGACTTTAGACTAGTTACAATTTAAGCAACAGTATGGTGCCAAATGGTCTCATACACTCTACAAAGGCTGAAAACAGAAGCCATGGACACATGTTTCATCTTACACAGGACTCATCAGAATGCCTTGTTTGTAATCACCCAAGGATTAACCAGTTTTATTTGGGAGCACGTCAATTCGCTCCCATCAATTCACTCCCAGACAATGCGCTCCCGACAATTTGCTCCCAATTTTTTTTTGCTTCTGTGGCATTCTGCTCCCTGTCAATTAACTCCCACTAATGCATCTGCATCATGTATCTCTCTGCTTGTGAACCTAAATGCACAAATAAACAGGGATTTGTTGTACGAGGTCAGGGTACCTTGGCTTGTCTGCTAGAGTGTTAGATTGGCAGGGTCACGGACGTGCAGCTCCGAGGCTGCAAGTTACAATAAAGCTTCTTTCCTGGGTCGGCAAGCCGAGAAATAAATGTAGCTTGGCACATTTACAGTGCAGGGAAAAAGCTCCTTATTTAAACATTTAATTCCTAAGCACCCAGTTTGTAACAGGCTGGTAAAAGCAGTATTGTACTGGAAAAGAGACTGATACAGTAACATCAGCACATTTCAAGACAGAAAGCAGGGAGCTGTGCTTTTGGCTGCAGTGTTCCTGGTGGCAAACTACTTTTGGATTTTTTCAATCAATATGTAATGCTACATGGCTCTGAAGCAGCAACGTCTTCGGAAAAAAAATGAAAGAATAAAGGATTAGGCAGAGGAAGACTATTGGATTGAGTAAGGAAGATTTAATATAACTATGGGTCAGTATGTCTGATGTACTGTGTGTCTATCAGCCTCCTCATCACTGGAACTCTCTGACTCATAATATCATAATTGCTAAGCCATGGTCTGCATTCAGATGACTTGCATTTATCTTTTTTAGACCCTATGCAGGCTGTAATCACTGTGTCTAGATCTGAAAATACTGTAGTTCCATTACTCCCCCATTACATTGTATTCAGGATCAGGAGTGGGAGTGGGTTGTCAGGGAGCGAGATCCGCGGGAGCGAATTGATGAGGGAGTGAGTCATCGGGAGCTAGTTGACCATGAGCGAAAACGCGGGAGCGAATTGACATAGACCCATCTTATTTTGATCTTAGTGGTTTGGGTGATGGTGGAGAGCAAAATAGAAAAGTAATCCAATAGTCAAAGAATATCAGCACAAAAGCATTGAGGCAAGGTTACCCAGATAGGGTATGTGCAATAAAGCCACGATTAAAAGAAATGCAAAATTACACATATCTAAATAATGCAAAACATTGTGGGAAATATATGTAAATCAACATGAAAGAGTTTAGAGTGGTTCCACTTTAAAGAGACACTGTTGACCCCCATATGCCTCAAATTGTCGCTGGTTTAAAAAACACGCATGTTTTGATTGATCACATTCTCTTGAATTTGCTGATGTACAGTAGCTGGTAGTTTGATTATGATTCCTTTTTTCCTTTTAAAAGTGAAAAACAGACTGTCCACACATACTAGTGTTACGAAACCAGAACATGTTTGTTTTCATTTCTTGATCAACTTTCACTGCGTCTTTCCTGGACTTAGGAAAATATCCTAACACAGTCTAGCCACTCATGATGCAGTGGGAGGAGAGAAGACTATTGCATCATGAGTGTCTGCACTGTTTGGGAATGCTCCTAATGTTCAGGAAGTATGCAATACGAGTGGATCAAGGATAAACAAAACAAAGTTGGGTAGAATTACATCACTACCATTCATTTCAGTTCTATTAAGAAAGGAAGCAAATAAAGCAACCACAACATCAACAAATTTTAGAGAACGTAAGCAGTCATAAAATGCAGGTTTTCCATTAGAAATAATAAGATGCAGAAAGAGTGTATAGTGCCAAATTGCCTCTCACATGCTTTGCAAAGGCTGAAAACATAAGACAAAGACACATGTTTCATCCTACACAAGACTCATCAGTGTGCCTCATCTGCAACCACCCACAGGAAAGATGAAACAGTCACATTTTGGTTTTACTGGTTTGGGTCACAGTGGAGCCCAAAATAGGAAAGCAGTCTCAAAGTCAGAGGACCTCAGCGCAAAAGCACTAAGGCAAGGTTTACTCAGATAGGGCATTTGCAACAAGGCCAGGTTTCAAAGAAATGTAAAATTACACATATTGCCATATTGTTTAGCAGGAAAGATTAAATGAACTGTGACAGCTCATCCTCTGGTTGTGTCCTGACATGGCACATCCTTGTGATGCATTACATGGACTTGTGGTATTGATGGAGATTGTTGGACAGGACACTGGGGAAATTCTTCTCACAGGTAGGGGGACCCTTGTCAGCTATTTGCCAAGATGGCTGACATCCAAGATGGCAGATGTGAGGTGGAAGGAGGATCTAGCAGGGCTGCCACTAGCCAGCTAAACTCAGTGAGATCTGATAAAATGGAATCTGAAGTTGGAAATACTAATTTTGCTGCAGAACACATCTCTAACCTTTCTGTGGCTCCTCTCACTCGGGGCAGAAGAGATTTATATGGTACTGACTCTAATTCTATTCCTGTATCTTCACCTGAACATTCACAGGACAGTCTAAGACAAGTCTTCAATATGCACAAAGATTTCATGAAGCAACTGGTACAAGAGGGAACTGGCTTAAATATTGACATACCAGATGCAACCTATCCTGTCACCACAAGACACCCTGCTGATAATATATCCTCGCCATGCATCACTGATGTAAACTTTCCTGCTGAGACTTCTCAGCGACCTGCCTCTTTGAACCTCAGGCAGACTAGCAGAAATCAACATGACTTCTCTACCACTTGGTTCCCTGCAGCAGCACTAAAAGCAGCTGGGTGGCAGAGACCTACCAAAAAAGATCCCTGGTCTTCACCAGGACCTGTCAGTGCTGCGGAGATAATCTCTACAGCACAATCATCTGGGCAAACTTCTCACCCTATGGCAGCTTCCTCACAGCAACCCTCTATGGCTCCCAGGAGCACTACTGACTTTTCTACAATGAATGAAGGACAACTTTCACTTGCAGGATTTACTTTTCACGGGCCCCAACAGTGCACAATTAGATTGTTCTTCCTCTGAGGATGAACTACCTCCTGCAACTACACTGAGACTCGTTCCCACAAACAGGTATAGGGAACATGGACAAACCATTTAAATTGAGTAACTTATTTACAGCTGTAGGACAGCCTGCTCAGTCATGCAGTGTTGTAAGACTGAAGTATTTAGGAGATGTGTCCACTGCCCCAACTAGACAAACAGTTCTTCACAATATGCTAAAAGATATGTTGGGTATTAGCCCATCTGAACTGTTTGCATTTATTCACATTTATGGGGAACTCACTTATGACATTAATTTTAAAACTGTGACAACATTGGAGGTATTTTGGGCAAAGTATGAACAAGTGAAAAATCCTCCTTTGTGGGCTTCTTTTCTTCTTATTCCTTTCACTAAGCCTGCAGTAAAATTCATTACATTGTTGTTCAGAAGTAAGGAGGTAAGCATTGCTGATGTCCAATACTGGCTACGCCAGAGGTGTGAGATTCTAGATACCCCCGACCAATTTTGGATGATGATTTGGTGTGGACTGGAAATTTAAGGTCCAACTGCACCAGAATGAAAAAGGCATTGTACATCTTCCCAGCATTTTTTACATTGGGAGGGATAAGGGCATTTGTTTCTACCCAGAGCAGCCCCGAACCTGCCACAAATGTGGGTCTCGGACTCACCTTAGTTACTCTTGTGACAAACCTCACTGTATCTTATGCTTGACATATGGGCATGTTCGTTTAGGCTACCCTAACTGCCTACTCTGCAATTTGTGTGATGAACAAAGCCATACTTATCAGCAATGCCCATGGGCAGACCATAACAGGTTAGATCGGCCCCCACAAGACCAAGTGGCTCTTATCTCAGAGTCTCAGTCACAAGCCCTCTAACATAGAGAAGAGATAGTCTCCCTAACAGTAACCCCTCCAGTCCTGTAGGAATCAGAGATACCTGGTACCTCGACATCTGAATCTGTGGTTCTACCCCCCTGCCTTCTTCTCCTGTAGCAGCTATGGAAACAGAACAAGACGATCCCCTACTGGTAATGAAATAACCCCCATAGTAGAAGATGCTGCTTCAGACCTTGGCCATATGCAGCACCCCCAGCCCAGGGATTTACTCCTGTGAAGAACTCTAGGAGAGGGAAAGGGAAAAGGAAGTCTGATGCCCGTACCCCTAGGAAGACAATCCTAACCAGAAATAAATTTCAGACTTTAGCAAAAAAACATAAACAATGGGGGGATACTGAAGAGGAAGAAGAAGAAGACTCTGATTCCTTTAGGTCATCTTGTTCCAAAATGGAGGTTCTCTTAGAAAAGCAGGGTAAAGCCCCGAATGCTGAGAAGAGACTGCCTCCAAAAAGGTAATTTATTTATTTTCTCCACTCTCTCTCTTCTCTGCCTAACCCCTTATGCATACTGCCACTAAAATAAGGTGTCTCACTTTAAATGTATGCAGTATGAAGTCCTTCTGTAAACAGCTTACCAACATACAATTTTTAGCAGACTTGCCTCATGACATCTACTTACTACAGGACACCAGAATGAAAACAAGGCATGAAATTACACAAGCTAAAATGAAATGGTCAAGGGGTCCTTCATTTTGGGCTCATGGGGAGGACTTATGCAATGGGTTGGGTATTCTTTTTTCTGGATATCATTTCCACATAACTACAGTTCTTGATATTCTCCCAGGGCAGGCTTTGCTGCTTGATCATCTTTTTAGGCAATTCAAATTAAGAATCATTAATGTGTGTGCCCCCAGCGCACTGCTGCCAGATCAGAGCTTTTTCATTTAATTCAACTTTATCTACATACCTCTGGGCAGGTAATTATGGGAGGAGACTTTAACTGTGGGTTATCCCTGACTGACAGAGGGGGCACTACAAAAAAAAAAATGTTTGGGGACTCCACTGCACTTAATAAAATTTTAGCTATTGCCAAAATGAAAGATGGAATGAGCACAATACACCCAAAAGGGAAAAAAAAACGTATTATAGGGGCGCACATGCCATGAGAATTGACTTTCTTTTCTTATCTGACAATGTTACTGTATCTCATGGGACAGTTATCCCTTGTGAGACCTCAGACCATATGGCAGTCTCCTTAACCTGCTTTCCTGCAGGGGGACCTTTGCCTCACATCCCCATCACCAGATGGAAATTAGATTACACTTTATTAACAGATCCTGTTATAGGTGCAGCACGTTTAGAACTTCTAAGGGCCCGGTGCACTGTTCTTGATGCCTAACCCTCTCCCTTAAGTTGGTGGGAAGACACAAAATTGGATTTAAAGGCATTTTTTCAAAGTAAGGCTAGGTCTAAAACTTTATCAGCATACCTTACCTACTCCAAACTAAGGCAACAATTACAAGATCTCATCTCCTCTGCATATGAAAAGCAGGTTAACAATGCTCAGGCCATTAAAGAGGTCAACACTCAAATGGAGTCCCACCAACACAATAGGGCCATGTCTTTAACAATGGAAGCACAAAGTGGCACTCAGAATTCTAAACCCTCCTTGAATTTATTTAAGGGATGTTGAGACAGAGTAGCAGCCATCCATATAGAAAGCTTATTGGACCCAGACACAAATACTCATTACATTACACTACCTCAAATAAAAAAAAGTGGCCCAGAAGTATTTGGAGCATATGTTTGGAGAAGTGTCACCTACTAAGGGACCCTATGACCTCCTTACAGATATCATCATACCAAACATCCCCCAGGAACAAGAATCTTCCCTTAATGCTTCAATTTATGTGTCAGAAACTAGACAGACTATTTCCTGTCAGAAGAAACTTACTTCTCCAGGACAGGATGGCCTCACAACTGAGTTTTACCAGCACTATATAGACATAGTTTCTCCTATTCTGACGATAGTATTCAATAATCTGTTACTCTCACATTCACTTCCAAAACATTTTTCTGATGCTATCATGATTTTATTATTTAAAAAAGGAGATAAATTGGATATAAAACTGGAGACCACTCAGCTTGCTCAATGTTGATTATAAAATCTTGGCATCTGTTTTGTTGAATAGAATACTTGTAGTGGCTTCCCTTCTACTTACTGAGTCACAAACATGTGCTATCCCACTTAGATTAATTAAACAAAACCTATCCTGATTAAGACATATTCTATACTCTTCCTCTACAGCTAATCCTTCCATGCTAATCTTCTTGATCAGGAGAAAGCATTTGACCTGGTTAATCATCCCTACTTATTTCAAGTCTTGCAACATTACCATATTCCACAAGCATTTATTCTTTGGGTTAAATTATTATGCCGCACTGCCTGGATTACCTCTCATATAAATAACTCCCCTGGGTCACCCTTTTTAGGGCAAAGAGGGGTACTCCAAGGTTGCCCTCTAAGCCCCATACTGTATGCATTTCATATAGATCCCTTGCTGCAGAAAATCTTACAGCACCCCGGAATTCCATGAATACTCTTACCAGCAGCGGTGCCACTGCCAGCTATTACAGCCTACGCAGATGATTTATGTATCTGTACTACCCCCTCTCTCAGAGACTCTGATCTGACTGCAATCATTACTACTTTTGAAAATCAATCTGGGTCGAAGCTGAACTATAACAAAAGCTTTGTCCGATATTTACCACCAGAGGCTGCACCAGCACAAGCTCGCCTGTTCGCTGGGATACCTGTGGCTACTGGCCCTACTAAAATATTAGGGCTCTTTTTCAGCAGTAATGATGACTCCTCCCATAATTGGATGTTTGCTAATGAAAAAGTAAATAGAATAGTAATGTGTTGGAAAGGCCTATCCATCTCCAAAAGGAAAAGAGTATTCCTAATAAAAACTCTCATCCTACCTCGATGTTTATATGTGGCCTCAATCTACCCACTGCCTTTGGCATTATACGCTAAAGTTTATAATGTGTTCTTCCATGGATTTTGGGGCAGCAGGTTAAATCCTGTCAAGAGGCAGTATACCTACCCTGATTATTGTTTTGAGGGAGTGCGGATGATAAATCCCATAGGTTTTTTTTCACACTTTATTTTTTTCACATGGCATATTGCACAGTCTACATGCCTCTCCACCATTCTGGTATTCTATAGCCAAACATTTAACCACTCCTTTACTTCTAGTATGGAATCAAGCACCCTTTGAACTTCCCAGAAATTTTAGGGAATATGTCCCTTTATCGTATTTGATCTCTGCATTCGCCTATGGCATATTTCCCCAAACAAGTTACTTACATCAACAAGAAAACAGATGTATCATCATGTACTAGACAATAATTATTCTGAGAATCCCTTGATTCAGGATTCATGAGGAAATAGCATGGACTCCAACTTGGTTTTTCAGCAGCTCACTGACCATAGAGTTCCCTTGAGACTCTGGGATGTCACATGGTTATCATGCCATGGGTGCCTTGGCATCCAGGGCAACCACAAACACAAATCCATGGAGGAGAGAATGTGTCCCCAAAGCACTTGTCCTGGAACTCTGGAGACAATGCATCATTTCTTCATAGAAGGTCCATTCAGTGCATCCTTATGGACCTTATTACTACACAAATGGAAGGAAAAGCATCTTATTCCCATATCCTATGAAGTTTTAGTGTATGGTGTCTTTTATTATAATTTATCCTCGTACCATCCTAGCCCCTTAAGACTTATATTTGCCTTCTGTAAGTTTTATTTATGGCAAACACGCTGTGCTCTCTCGTTACAGCAAAAATCTTACACTGCAGAACAAGTTTTGGTCCAAATTCAATCACAATTACAAGCCATTTATCATAATGAAGAATCCAAGCTCTCAAGCATTGTACACAGAAGGTATTAGAAGAATTGTGGGTGGATCTTGGTTTAATATAATATTGATTTAGAGACTATAGGAGTAAAGGGTTTAGTTCTGTGTTGAGGTTACAGACTTATGTGCACTATTTATGTTTGTCTTGTTTTCTCCCCTTAAACTATTCTGTTAAATTGTATTGTAAATATGATTATATGTTTGAAATCAGTTTTGCTATAACCCTGTATGTTTGACAGATTTTGATTTTCTTTATGTATTGAGAGATGAATTATTGGTTTGATTGTACATTCCTTTTTGTTTAATAAAAAATTCCCCTACTCTTGGGTAGGGGGAGCTCATGGCCATCTGGCTATCAGCCAAGATGGCCATGTCTGGAGGAGGAGGAGAGAGGACGGAGGTTGTGGAAGCTAGGGTGATAATCCTCCATCCTGGTTTCATCATTTAAAGAGGCTGAAGAGGATAGGAGTTGGAACGTTTGTTTTCATCCAAATGGGAAATGACAATGGACCTGGGGATGAAGCTATCGGGACTATGACCAGCACTGGAAAAGTAACCCAACACTGAGTGGATACACAAGAGAGCAATGAACTGTTACAAGAATTGGAAACTAAAAAGAAATGTTAATGGAAATGGAGAATGCAAAAAAGAGGCAGCAACCTTACACTGGAGCAGACACAGGCATAAAATATAGTTAGGGTTGGCAGTTTTCAATTTTTAATTTTTTATAATTTTGATGGAAAATATTGATTTTCATTTTTAAACCTTTTCCCCAAGTTTTATTGATTTCAGCTTTACCAGTTGCATGAAATTATGGGTTTCTAAGCATTTATTTTGATTTGTATCGATTTAATTTTCACCGTTGCAGTTAATGACAGCAAATGCTGAGGATTTACAAACTGATAAAAGCACAAATTGTTATCTTCACATGTCAAAATAGCAACATAACTTACTTTTTCTATCTGTCAATTTAGATTATTATCGATGGAAATATTTTTTCATCTATTTGTGTGTGTGCAGTGAAATCAACATTTATCTACATTTACCAATTTAAATCTAATACTGCCAAGCCTAAGTATAGTCAAGCAGTAGAAACAAAGTTAGCTCCAGAGATAGCTGCTCAGCTGCACTTGACAGATAATGGCGCAGCAACATCAAAGGATTTCACTGACAGAGAGCGGTCAAGTTGTACGGAAGGTGAACTGCGCCCAGACAATAGGGAGAAAAACAGCGCAAGCTTAGAAAAAGATAATGCTGAACAGAACATCAATGATTCAGAACTGAATGAAGTAAGTAAAACTATTGATGATGACACACAAAATGAATGCCCTGAAAAACTATTAGACATTGAAATGCTGCTTTTATGGCCAGTTGCATATGTGGAAAACAAAAGTGAATGCACCAGGATAGAAAAAAGGAAACAAACGCTCAGGACAGTAACTGTTCTATTTAAGAATGGGGGGGGGGGTGATTGGAAGGGAGTGGACAGCACAGCCAAGGAATTATTCACTAACTTAGGAGCTCTTACACCAGAGATAGTCCTCCTTTTACATTACCCTAGACAAATTAAACACAAACAACACAAATATCTACTGAACATCTCATTGGCTGTAGCCAAAAAGTGTATCACTAGACTATGGCTCAGCCCAGACTCTCCTACCATTACCTCCTAGGAGAACACTATCTATGATACAGTATATACAGAATGGAGAGCCTCACTGCCAGAATACAAGATAAAACCCAGGAGCTGATGTCCTATTGGAACCCCTGTTTTTCACATATTGCAAAATCAAGAGTTGACCTTGTGCCTTGATGAGGATGCAAGATACCTTGCTCTTCCCTTTCCTCATAAATAATATAAAACTTGGGAGCCAGCCAGGCCAAAAACTATTGTTGCTCTCCTCTCCTCTTTCCCGTTACCCTCCCGTCCTTGGTCATAGATAAAACCTAGTCTGAGATATAAGATTGAAAATGGTGAATGGATATGGGACAATAGGATTTTAACCTGTAGACATTATCATAGTAATTGTAAAATATAAAATAATGGATATAAGTATGTACAACAAAACATAACCATATTCATCCTATATCAGATTTACTGATTGTCAGTTTTTAATGATTTGTATCCTTTGTGTGCTGAAAGAAAAAAAGGGAAAAATAAAAAGTAAAAAAAAGAGAATGGGGGGGCGAATATATCAGTTACACTTCTTAGGATAAGGCAGTGCTGTGAAGTACTAGATACTCCTACACCAATACTTGATTCAGAACAGATTGGGACTGGAGGGTTGAAGATAAGAGTTAAATTATGGCAAAGTGATAGTGGGATACTGCATTTAGCAGGCCATTTCTTTTTAGGAAGATATAGGGGTTCATTATTGTATATGGGACAACCTAAATCTTGTTTTAAGTGTGGCTCTAGGGGGAACTTGGGAAACACATGTGATAGTTCCAAGTGTAGTCACTGCTTTGAGAATGGACATTTGGATAGTGAGTGCCAAAATACCTTTAAGTGTAACTTATGTGAATGGAGGTGTCATTCATATACCAAGTGTCCATGGGTTTCACACAGTACAGGAGAATCTCTTTCTCCAGAGACTCTGGTCACACAAGCACAACAAAAAGGGGCAATGCAGGTCTCTGAAAAACAATTGGAAGAGATGAAAAACACTGCATTAGAGCAAGACAAAAGAACTGGAAACCAACCAGGAAGTGTAGGAGAAGATACTGAGCAACAAACACAAGAGACTGAGATAGTTTCAGAAGTGGAAAACCAGGTAGGGGACATTGCAAAAATACAGCCTGTGGCAGACTGTCATATTGCAGAACCTGTAAAGGAAATAGTAACCCCAGTGCAGATGCTGCCTCCCCAAACCAGGAGACTTTCAGCGTGTAAAGGGTAGGCTAGAAGTAAAGAAGTGACCAAGAGATGAAGGGAAATCCTTGCAAAGGGGGAAATAATAAAAAAAATCTAGCTAATGTGTTATACACAAACATATTTAGTATTTTATCCAGAAGGAAAACTTGGGGGGGGTGGGGGGACACTGACACAGAGGGTGGGGATTTGGAAGATTCATCATTAACATCTTCACAAAAGAACCCCCTCTCTGACCAAGAAGAACAAAGCTCAGATGCACACATTGTAGTTTCTATGAGAACCAGGTCACAGAACAAGATAACTTCATGAGACAATACCTCCCTCGTTTTTTACTTTGAACTGTTATGAGCACCTTAAAAATAGCAACAATCAATATGAACAGCATTAAAGGCTATAGAAAGATTTTACCCATAATGAACAGTCTATCCATACTAGACAACCAAATTATTTTACTGCAAGACACCAGAATCAAAACAAAATATGAAATCAATCAAGCTTCTAGATTATGGACCAAGGGACCATCCTTCTGGTCTATTGGGCTTGATAGGTGTGATGGGGTGGGGGGTGTTGTTTAATGACAAATGACTTAAGGTAACAAAATTAATAGAAATAATGCCAGGAAGAGCCCTGCATTAGATGTTACATATGACACAGAAAGACTGTGGATAATTACAATATATGTACCCCAGACAAAAGCATCCAGGGTCAGTCTGTTCAGTGACATCCAGCCTTACTTATACACATCCAGGACAGTTATATGGGCAGGTGACTTTAATTGTGGAACAAAAAAAGAAGATATGGGATTACAAACACAAAAAAATGTTTAATGACACCAGTAGTCTGAGTGACATAATAAAAACTGTAAAATTAAAGGATGCCTATACACAAATTAATCCAACAGGAGGAAACACCTGTTTTCGAGGGTCTCATTACATGAGAAAAGATTACATCTTTGTTTCTGAATATCTTAGAATTTCATCCATAAATGTCAACAGTTATGAATTCACAGACCATAGGATAATACACTGTTCATTACACTGGGGACAGGCTCCATCCTATGGGAAAGACTTTTTGCACATAAACAATAGTAAATATTTTTTTTAGATTTTCTGCATTTTTGGGCCCATTTTATTCCCTGTTACCCTGGGGCCCCAGCACACGGGTGTGCCCCATGATACCAGCTTAGCCTCTTCCACCCCTCCCAATGGCTATCACTACAGCTCCCTCAAGTCGACTCCACCATCCATCCTCCACCGGGTGGTGATCAGTGGACAGGGACCTTCCAGTCCCTCTCAGGAGGAGAGATCTGCCTTGTGGTGGCTCAGTCTTGCTCCTCGCCCTCCCCAGTCGACCCCCCACAGTGTGAGGTGTGACACCCAGCACCTCAACTCTCAGCACTACAAGGCCAGCCAAACAATAATAAGTTAAATGATAAAAACTGATAAAGCAATAGATGCAACTGTGGGAAGCAAGACTGTCAGTTCCATGTTTATATGACTCCATAGGGGACTGGTGGGAAGATAGCAAAAAAGACACTACCTAGTTATTTAGTAATTATACAGGGACAAAGGCAGGACTAGAATATACTGTATACAATATCTACTGTACAGCTAAGATATCAATTGCAGACATTAATATCTGGAACTGAAACAGAAAAAAGGGATTATAGCCCACAAATATGTAACACTCAGAAGTAAAAAAAAAACTTGCAACATGACAGGGCACAGTCCCTGTATCAAGAAATGAGATTTGGCACACAGTGTCAAGAACAAACCTTTGACCCCTATAAGGACTGCAGTACTAGAACAGAAAAAAGATCCATACATGCAGTCTATCAGGACAGTGGACAAATAAGCAATACAAAACAAGGAATATCAGAAACAATTGACACTTATATATAAGAACAGTTTAATATTATTCCAAAGATCCAAAATATTGAACCATTTACTAATTTTAACATCCCCAAACTAATAGAAATAGAAATAAATGACCCCCTGCAGAAGGTCTACAGTGCATAAATAAATTAAAGCATGACACTGCACCAGGCAAGGATAGGTTAAGTGCAGAATTTTATAAGAAATTTAAGAATCTGTTAGCACCTATTTTGGCAGAGTTTTATAATAGCTGTTTGGATGAAGGACAATTAACAACAACACAGTATGAAGCATTGCTTATTTTGAATCACAAAAAGGGTGAAAAGACTAATTTAAGGAATTAGAGACCATTATGTCTGCTAAACACGGACTACAAAATATTAGCAAAAATACTACAAGTAAGATTGCAGTAGGTACAGTAGCAGAGAAATGAATAAGCCCTTTCCAAACATGCACCATAAAAAAACAGAAATATCCATGACAATTTAATATGGTTAAGAGAACTTTTCACAAAAGGGAACAAAGGAACTTTGTCAGGATACCTACTAAGTATAGACCAGGAAAAGGCCTTCGACAGGCTATCGCATGAATACCTGTTCAATGTTTTGGAAAGTTACAACATACCCACTAAATTCATTGGATGGATTAAAAGTCTGTATATAATGCTAATGTTATACCATATATAAATGGATGGGTAGGAAGACATAGCAGTTTTAGGAGAAGTGTAAGGCAGGGGTGCCCCATAAGCCCCTTACTCTATGTCTTTAAGATAGATCCCTTATTAAGAGAAATCCAAACTAATGACAAAATTGTTGGTATATCCTTAAATGCATATACCCCATCAGTTAAAGTCATTTCCTTTGCAGATGATGTGGTTATCACAATCAACAGACAGACAGAAGAAAAAGCGATAACTCAAGTCATAGAAAAGTTCACAGCTATGTCAGGATCTCAGATAAACGGTAACAAAAGTATTGGATGTTGTAGTGGGGAGGCAGCAGCTTCACCTATACAAAGTATTTCAGGAATAACAATAGAAGATCAAGACATGATAATATTAAGCATCACATATGGTACACAAAATATGGCAGAAAACAATTGGAAATCCTGCCTAAAAAAACAGCAGGACATAAAATAAATTGCTGGAAAAATGAAAGAATATCCAAGTTAAAATGCATATTTTTGCTTAAAAATGTCATTATTCCCATATTTTTTATGTCAGCTTTGTTTTTCCAGTACCCCAGGCATTTGAGACAAGACTCCTCAGTATTTTCTTTCAAGGACTCTGGGGGAGTAGATTGGACCTAATAAAATGAAATATCACATAGGTCTACAGTATAAGATAGAAGGAGGGTTAGGAATGATAAACCCAGTAGTATTTTTATAGCATTTTTTCACCCACAACATAGGCATAGCCTTAAGGCCAAATGGGAAACTATGGACACAAAGTATGATGGAATGCCTGGAATAATATCTGATAAGATGGCGGAATAATACATTGAAAACACAGAAAAGTTTAGGAACTACCCCAGATTACTGTGTATGGTAGCAGCATTAAAGAAAATAAAATAGTGGACTCTAACAATACAAAAAAAAATCATCACATTAACAAGGAAACAATTGTATCAAGAAATACAGACAGATAATTTCTATGTAGCAATTGTACTGCCACAATGCCCTGAACAATACCAAGAACAGGTTATACACTGTTAAAATAATAAAAGAATTTCAGCATTTGCATGGGAAGTACACTAGTTAAGTATCCACAGCAGATTAGAAGTGCACAATTCACACAAGCACAAACAGGTTAGTGAGCGATACTGTCTGAGAGAAGGTTGTATACAGCCACTGGAAAGCAGGAGCACTTGTATTTACAGTGTCCCCACACACAGCACTTTTGGGAATATCTAGCTGAGCACAGCAGTGGGGAGAACCATCGTATTAAAAACTTACATACCCAGAGTTAGTGCTAGATATATATGGTAAACAGTGGAGCAAATATGATGCAGAGACAATACAACTGTTAGGAACCATTCTGAAATATTATGTATGGCAAGTTAGGTGTGCCTGGATAGTCCAACAAAACAGACTTTGAACATAAAGTTAGAAAGCTTAATCAGAACAGAAATACAGAAAATATACAAAGAAGAAGAAAAGATTGTCTCTCCACACATACAAAGGAAACAATGGAGAAATTATACATTCTTGTATAAAGAAGATGCATTACTGGGAAATGTTACGCAGGAATAGAATTGCATTTTTGGTAATAGTAGGAAAAAATAAAGACTTTCTGTTATTGAGGGGGATGAAAGGGAAAATGTACTGCTAAGGCTATAGACATAAAGTTAAGAATTCTGTGTGATTGTTTATTGCATTGTTTGATTGTAATAAATAAAAAATCCCCTACTCATGTGATAAATACCATGGGATCATTAACTTCCACTGGCTAGCCACCAGAGGTGGACAGAAAGGGCCTCAGTTCAACAGTGTAGTGCCTACTTAGTGCCACGTTACAGTGTCAGCATTTTGTATTATACGAATTTCCCGGTGTTGCTCTAGAACCTTCAAACTTCTGATCCTCTGGCCCCAGAGGCAAACGTGCAATCTCGTGAGCGACTGACAGTGCAGTGGTGAGGAACATTTCATCCGGCTCAAACAGTGTTTAATAGCAATATAGTAGAATCATTCTAGTTTAAGGTTGGAAGGGAGTCTAGGTCCATCTTGTCTGCCTCCCACCCTTACTTCATAAGCAGGGATGAGAAAGTATGCTGTGCAAACATTTAATATTAATACAATTCCATACCCACTTTACTATCCAAGGTACTCTGTGATTCTCTTGGAAAGCAAAAATGTGTTCACACTTACCTTGAAGGCACGTATTTCTTTTCATTTCCACTCTGTCTGCTTGTAGTCTGTTCCCTAGGTTCTCCACCCTTTGGGGGAATAATTGCCTCCTAATATTATCCTTTAAATTCCAATCTCTCTGAGCTTTAGGGCATGTCACAGCATCCTGCTGGTGGATACCAGATCAAACATCTTTGCTCTATCTACTCAATAACCTTGAGTGTATGGAAGAGTGAGATCATGTCACCTGTTAGCTTCCTTTTCTCCAAGGTGAGCATGTTAATGACTTCCAGCCTCTGTTCATAGTGTTTATCCCCTATACACCTGATCATCTGGTTCATCTGCATTCTACCCTCTTAACTGCCTCAATGTCCTTTTTGTATAGAGGAGCCCATAACTGTATGCATTACTCCAGGTGGAGCCTGAAGAGTGCCTTGAAAAGTGGAAGTATCACTTACTTTACCCTGCTGGTCACCTCCATGTTGATGCACCCCAGCATCATGTGGTCATCTTGATAGCATCTGCGCACTGCTTGTCATGCTTAGCCCCTTATCTGTTATGTCCTACAGGTCCTTTTCCTCTTCTATTGCAGCAAGAGAAGTCCCATATAGTATGTAGGTCCTATCTCTGTCTTTCCTTCTGAAATGCAGCACCTTGCATTTGACTACACTGAATTTGAGATTCCAGGAGCTAAACCAGTTGCCCAGCTTGATCAAGTTTTCATGAAGTTTGTTTTCATCTTCAAGGGAATGCACCAATCTTGCCAGCTTAGTGTCATCAGTAAACTTAAATAACCTGCTATAGACCCCAGCTTCCAGAGTGTATGAAAATGCTGAACAGCAGTAGCCCCAGTACCAATCCCTGTGGGATGCGACTGAGTACCACCCACCACACAAAGCAGTGCCCGACTTCCACAATCTTCTGTTTCCTGCCCCAAAGCCTGTTACCAAGTCTCCTTTTATATGCCTCATACATACTACACTAGTGTGCTTTCCCTGAAGGTTGGTATGCACCACAGTGTCCAAGGCTTTACTGAAGTCCCGAATGACAACATCTACATCCCTGCCTCTGTCCATCTTTCTTGTCATGCCCTCAAAGAAA
The DNA here is from genome assembly GCA_016271365.2 of Neoceratodus forsteri. Lineage (NCBI taxonomy): Eukaryota > Metazoa > Chordata > Ceratodontiformes > Ceratodontidae > Neoceratodus > Neoceratodus forsteri. The sequence continues at coordinate 394,548,626 of CM028136.1, forward strand.
GTGATCAGGTTGGTTAGGCTGCATCTACCCCTCATAAAGCCATGATGAAAAGGGCAAGAATCTTGGCCTCGACCAAGTCCTCCATTATCGCATGATTGGCAGAGGTCATTTATCTTTTGGATGATATCAAACATTGTATTGGATTCATCTTCAATCATATGGAATTGGCATATTAACACTAGAAGGTTCATTGTCAATAATAGCAAGAGGATGCTTAAATGGGATAAAATAAAGTGCTAGAACCAATGAATGTAAGGACGTAGAAAATCTCTCAAAACAAAATAACCCATGTATTATGTATATATACCAGTGGGAGCAGTAGGCCAAAATATGCTGTAGTCTGTTGGGTGATGATTATGCAGCTGAAGACTGCAGTAAATGGCTGACAGAAAAGTTCATCTGGAGCGTATACTGGAGAAGAAAAAGCCCAGAACAAATAATGTACAGATAAAGAGATCTAATGGAGGAATGTAGACTACATCTGTTATTATACAAATTACATAAATCCTATATTTTCAGGTTTTCTCTGTTGGGCTATTTAAAAGCAATACATAAAAATCATGTTTTAAAGTGGCACTGTTAACCCCCATTAGGCCTCAAAGTGCCCCTACTTTTAGAAACACATTTTATGATTGCTCACGTTCTGTAGAATTTTCTGATGTAGTTTGATTCTGATGCATTTTTCACATTTTAAAAGTGAAAAACAGACTGTCCACCCTACTGGTGTTACCATGCATAAACATGTTTGTTTGCAGTCCTTGATCAACTGCCACTGCATGTTTTCAGGACTTGGGAACACATCCAACACAGTCTAGCCACACATGATACACTGGTAGGACAGGAGACTATTGCATTATGAAAGGCTGCACTGTTTGGGGGGGAGGGGGGTGTTACTAATATTCAGGAAGTATGCAATTATTATAAATCAATGATTTGAAACAAAACAAGATTGGATATATTACACTATTAGCACACATTTCAGTTCTCCATAAGAGGAAGCAGATAAAACAACTAGCAACATTTTAGAGAAGATAAGCAATCTAAAAACGTGGAATTTCAATTAGAAATAACTAGGTGCAAAAAGGTTGACAGTGTCCCTTTAAAAAGGAATTACTAAGGGGTGGAGCTTGCAGTCAACAAGCTTGATGCTCTATTTAGGAGCTCTGATTCATGGCAACAGTTAATGTATTATTTTGGAAAGAAAATCTTTATTTTTCAGTTTGTCTATGGTGCTGTCCAATAAATTTACATATCCATTAGTGAGATTTTGAGTTTAAAGCAGGAAATCTTCTGGGGGTTGGGGGCATAGGCCTAAATTATACTACTCTCACCTTGTTAGAGGGCCATCACTACTAGTAAGTAATTGATAAGGTCAGCATGGAGATCTTGTTTGCTTTTTTCCTAAACAGGTCTATGTACTGGAAACACCAAGAGATGTTTATACATTCCTAAAGGTTCCAGGACTTTTCAAAACTGCTTGGCCATATTTGCAATACACTGTGAGACTAACAACAGCGTATTCATTTTATCTGTTCCTCCTGCATATGACTGATACAGTGGAATCAGTAATGACCATAAAACTCAACCGGTGGAAGAATTTTATCAACAACCAGGGGGTGGCCCTATCATACTAACATACTAAAAGCCAGCAGAATAGGCCTAATGGTCTGTCGTGTGTCTGCTCGGTAAGCAGCACCCCTACTGGGTGCCTGATTTGCTGCCCACCTCTCCCCCAGAGAGGAACTTTCCCAGCTTCAGTTTCCCCCTGTACCTGTCCCACCCCCCCTCTTGAAACCCTCCACTGTGCCCTCATTTACCAGGCTCCAAGGCAGCATGTTCCATGGATCCACCACCCTTTTAGTGAAGTAATGCCTCCTTTGCTCCCCCCATAACTCCCCCTCCAGCCTCCACTGGTCCCCTGGTTGTTCCTCCTTCTTAAACCTGAACACCTCCTCAGCTCCCCCTTTTTTGGTTCCCTTTACATACTTAAATACCTCTATCATGTCCCCCCATCTCTCCTCTCCTCCAGTGTGTACAGATTGAGCTCCTCCAGCCTCTCCTAATAGGTTCTACTCCCCATGCCCCAGATCGGCTGGGTCGCCTTCCTCTGTACCCTCTCCAATAGAGCAATGTCTCTCTTTAGGTGTGGTCTCCAGAGTTGCACACAGTACTCAAGGTGCGGCCTGATCAGGGCATTATACAGAGGGAGGATCACCTCTCTCTTCCTGGAGGTAATTCTCTTGGCTATGCACACCAGCACCCTGTTCACCTTTGCTGCTGCTCTGTATTTATTGATATAACAACTACTGTACCTCATTATGACCTATAAACCGATCTGTTTTGTAGAAAAATATTGAAAGGGAGAAAGGCAGGGGGTCAGCAGGGCATGAATCATAATATGTAGGTTTATTTATCAGTTAGGAACATAAGGGAAACATAATGCAAATCTGTAAACTCCTTTGCTTGGCTAAGGCTCCTGCTCTCCCTTGGCCCCCTCTGAAGAGGAAAGGGGTAACTATTATTGTATTAAGACACAGGATGGCTGCTATTTCTATAGAGCTATCCTGTATACATGGTATACAGTATACAGTAATAGGTAAAATATGGACCTTTTAGTTTATTTGCCAGATCTGGTCAACTGAAAGATTTCTAAAACATACATTGCTTAATGGAGGGAGCTCTTACTATAATGAAAATGGAACACAGTTTTCTTAGAGTCCTTTTAATATTCATGGGACTCCTTACCCTCACTAGTCACCACAGTGTTGATGTCAAACCCTTTCTCACCGGCACTCATCCCATAATTTATTCTGGCCAGTGAACCTTAAGCACAGTAAGCTGAACTTGGGAGGCATCCTACAAATGTTGTGGTGCTTTGCCCTCTTCCTTTGGAAGTTGAAATTTGAAATTCTTGGTGGAGAGTCTCCCACTGAGCACCCACCCTGTTTCCATTTCTTCTGTACAGTGTTTCTCATGTATGTTTGTGGTTTCTATATTCCTGATTAATGTTGCTGCCATTGATCGTTGTTTCTGTACTGACAAAAGGCTCGCACTACAAGACAATAGGGAGATTTTTTATTATAAACTGGAATGCATCTCAAGATGTTTTATTTGGGAAATTCTTTAAGTTTTAGACATGGCACACATAGGTAGACAGTTAAATCTTAAAGTTTATTCCCACAATATGAATGGCTTAAACCATCTAATCAAAAGATCTAATGTCCTTGGTACAATTAGGAACTAGCACTCCATGTTTGTTTTATTGCAAGAAACACATTTAATATCAAAAGAGCACAAGAAACTAATGACATTTGGTTATTCACAGATGGTGGCATCTTCCTTCCGATAGGATAAGCGCAGGGGTATGGCTGTCTTGATACCTAAAAGAACCCCCTTTAAAGTTGTAGCCATATCCACAGATACCCAGGGTTGCCTAGCCATGGTTAAGGGTACTTATTTTAACCAGTCAGTTATGCTGGTGAGTTTGTACCTTCCCCCAGGCTCTGCATTCTCATTTGCCAAACAGTTATATCAGAAAATTACTGGTGTATGAGCAGCCATAATGTAGGCACAATTCTATGGCATAATTCACCAAGTATCCCAGCAAAATGTTAGTGCTATGGAGATTGGCCTATACAGTGCTTGACCTGTTTTTATGGCCTAATATCAGTGTAACATTTTACAACAAACTGTAAGAGACTTCGTATATACTCAGGTACTTTCCTAAGCATGACAGGACCCTATGAGACACAGGCAACCACAAACTGCATCCATCCACGACATCCGACATTTCACATCACAAGGTACCAAAGTTAGCCCATGTTCCATTACGTGCAAATGGTAGCCATTCATTTGGAACCAAAATGAGGAACCAAAGAGACTATCCAACCGAACAATGCAAATTGCTTAGATCCAGAGCTTGTCCAATGGGTAAGTGACAAGTACCACAGTTGCACCAGTGAGGGACTCCATATTATTATCTACATAACTTTGTTTCTATAAGAATTGGGACCAAATAACAGATCATTATATACCATCTTTATTTCTGCAATGCTCTAAGTTATTCAACCTCAAATATACTACAGCAGCAGCACCAGCCACTAAGTGCTTTCTGACTTCAGAACTTTACTCTTATGACTTTTGCAAAAAGATTATTTGTTCCAGAGGTTACTTATCCAGACTTTACCAAGAGAGAAGCCACCCAAAACTCTGAAAAACTTACTAACTTTATTTGATTAAACTTTTTACAAAAGACAGGAAGGAGACAAAGACAAAGAACTGCAAGGTACCAGAAGAGAGAATAATGCACATCAGGAATCAACAAAAATCTTCCTAACTCAGGACGAAAGGAGATAGGAAAGAGACTTGACCGGTCCTATCCACAGTACAACAGAAGTTTGGCTGAGCATACTTACAGAGATGCTAATATATTTGTAATGTAATGCAGCACTTGTGAGAATCAGTCTTCCATATACGTAGATCGAATTACTGCAGTGTGAAATTGTATACGTTAGATATACTGAGAACTAGGAAAAAACTATGCATGGATATTATATAGAGATGTTTCATAGTAAAAAAACACTTAGTTCCTAGAAAGGAAAAGCCTAAGGTTGTTATCAAGAGATAGGAGGCCCGATTCCAGATCACTTAAACATGTCGCAAAGTGACTTGTACCAAACTAAATGGCGCAAGTAGCACTTTGAGCCATGCGTTACAACAACTGGTATTCCAGTAGGCAGCCTGCGAGATGTCACAGGCTGCCTGTGCCAAAGGTGTGCTATGCCACTGGCTACACCATAAACCCCCTGTGACATGGCACAAGGGGGTTTATGGCAGCAGTTATGTCTAGTTCCAAGTGGGTGGCTATCAGAATAGCAAATGTGCTATTCCAAGACAACCTCCAGAGGACAATGGTCTAAGTACAGGTAGACCAGCCTCTAGCTGATCTAAGTGTACTCTACATCCACGGGGGGGGGGGTGTACCTCTGTGCCAGGTGCTCTAACAGCCACCTCCCCATGGTACCATATAAGCCCCCCCACCTGTCCCCCATTGTGAGGGTAGCCTTCTGCAGGCTGCTGTCACCCCAGGCCCCGCAGGGCTCTGCATTACCCCCCAAGCCCCACTGCCGACACCATGCCAATGCTCCACAGGGCACTTCAAGCACCCATCACCCCACCCCAATGGCAGCCACCTGGATTCCTGACAGTAGCCTGAAATCCCCAGCAGTTTAGATCCCCATCCCCAAGCCCCAATCCCCATTGGCCAGCTCACCATTAATCAGATGCTGTGTCCTGCAAGTCGAACAAGAATGTAACAATATAAAAGAAAGAGACACCACGGTGCCCATAATCTCCTGGTAGTCTAGTGTCCTCCCCCCAGCAGTGCCAGTACTACTCTCATTCCCACACCCGCTGACTTTGTTAGACTGGCACAACTTCCTTCATTTCTACAGCCATTGAATAAGCTTCCCTGAGTGTATATTACTGTATACAGATGAGCCCAATGAATGAACTGTCATTCATTGAGTGCATACTGTATACAGTAGTATGTGCTCAGGGGAGCTCAGTCGGTGGCTGGCCGTGGAGGTGAAAGGTGGGTTGTGCCAGTCGCTGACAGTGCATGGGGGTGGGGGTGGACCAGCACTGCTGGTGGGGGCACTAGACTACCAGGGATTATAGGCACTGTGGGTGTGTCTTTCCTGTATATTATTACATTCTTGGTTGATTTGCAGGACATTGCATCAGATTAATGGTGAGCTGGCCAATGGGGATCGGGGCTTGGAGACGGGGGGGCTTGTGCTGTGTCGGCGGGCATCCCCTGCAGCTTGCAGCACCCTGTTCAGATGTGCTGTCCCTTTGGCACAGTGCTTGGGGTGCCACATGTCACAGACATAGCCGCTTGGGGCCATACCTGTTCTGGAATCGGGCACAGGGTTCCTGGCGCATCGGCAATTGGAGCAAGTCACAGTCTTCAACAACTTGTGCCATGCCTTCTGGAATTAGGTCCAGAGTGTTTATATATACGAGATTGTAATTATAAGAAGAAAGGTCCAAGAGGGTTAGTTGGACTGGAACTTGTGACTTATATTGCCTCAGAGAGATTCTAGAATTAACAGATCTGTTTATGTGTGTCACGTTTGCTTATGACATCAGAAATAAAGCTTCCAATCTGATTTGTACCTAGAAAAGTGACACTGGCTCAGTTTGTACCACACAATAACTCTAATGAGATTTATACTGTCCTAATTCTTAGTATAAGTGTCTATATCATATTGTAGTCTGTGCTAGAATTACATTTTGGATAATATCTGACCTATACAGCCACAGAGATACACAAAGTTATGGAAACAAAAATGACCAAATTCCCTAATAGCATTTGAGACTACAATATGCTTAGCCCCACATGGTGTTTACACCAGGATAGACCTCATAATAGTAACAATAGAACATATTCATCCAATAGATGGTTGTAACGTGTTATCTATCTTACTTTCAGATAATGACCAGTCACTAAAAATATCACCAACTGCTTAATCTGGTTCAAGGTCCATTGGCATTCATCTGTATCCCCCTTCCCCGGGTCATGCCTGAAAATAGGTAGCATTTGTCTAGTGCACTTACCTAGTCAACAAAAAGCTAAATAAAAATACATAAATAAATAAAATATTCCTATGTTGGTGGAGCTTGCTTTAGGCATTCAGAAAGGTCTCTCTTTTTGGAAGTTTAATAATCTGCTTTTAAATGTTGAAGATTTTAAAGCCTTAGTTAGACACCATATTCTGCAAATCTTAAAGGATAATATATGGAAGGCGTGAGACCCTCCATATTATGGGACACTTTAAAGGTGGTCCTCAGGTGTGACATTATTGCTTATGCAACTAAACTCAAAAAACAAAGACAGAAACAGCTACATAAATTACAAGAAGACTTACAAGCTCTCCAGCAGCTCCTCACATAGTGAAACCAATTGTCTATCCTTGATCTCAGCAGGTTAGAAAACAAATACAAAATATCGGGATCTGAGGACTGAAATGGCCCTCAGATTCCTCCAGCAATGGTATTATGAGAGGGCTGCCCGTACTTCTAAAATGTTGCCATATAGACTAAGGCAAAGAACAGCTCAGACCTTGGTGATACATATCCGGCACCCAGTTACTAATATGAAGGAGACCGCACAAGAAAAGATTTTACAAGCATTTGTAGACTACTTCAAACACTTACATAGACCAGAGGTTAATCTTTCATCGAATGAGATATCTGATTATTTAATGCCTTTGAAACTTCCCACATTGACAGAGCCCCAGCAACAAATGTTGCTGACTCCTTTAACCCAAGACAAAATCAATATAGTCATACAAAATGTGAAAAAATAATAAACATCCAGGTCTAGATGGTTACATAGCAGAATTTTACAAAACATTCTGGGACACTGACTCCACTCCTACACCACACAAGTGTAGGACTTATGGCAGATAATCCTGCACCACCATTGTGGAGGCATGCCATGATATTGAGTATTTTGAAACCAGGGAGGATAGGAGCTGCCATACATCCTATCGCCCCATATCCATTCTTAAAGTTAATTACAACATTTTTACTACAGTAATGGCAAAATGCCTGGAGCCTCTGTTACCCTACCTCATTGATAATGACCAGATGGGTTTTGTGTCATCCAGGGAGATGCAGGATAATACAAAAAGAACTCTACATATTATGTCTCTTGCCACCCGGTTGAGGACTCCTTTTTTTCTCTTAAGCTTAGACATGGAGAAGGCCTTTTATCAGTTGGTGTGGCCATTTTTGTTTCAGATTTTGAGCCACTTTGGGATCCCACTGGTATATGTATCCTTAGTGGAAGCAATCTACCATCAGCCAACTACTTATATAAAATTTAATGGACAATTATCCACCACATTTCCTTTAGGGAGAGGAACCCGCCAGGGATGGCCCCTATCTCCTTTACTGTTTGTGCTTTACTTAGAACCTCTGGCCCAGACTACTCATCAACACCCAGATATTACATGATTACCCCTTGGGGTTAGGGAACATAAGTTAGTTCTCTGTGCTGATGATCTTTTAATATACTTAACTAACCCTGAGAGGACACTTCCACCCTTTTGGAACACTTTACTCCATTTTAGGGATCTAGCAGGCTATAGGTTAAATACTACAAAAACTGAGATGCCACAGATTCATTATACCCCTTCTGATAACATTAATGAGTGCTTCCAGTTCAAATGGGATCACCCCACTATCAGATATTTAGGTGTCTCCCTATCACAAGATCCTGAGATGATTATTTCTCTTAATTATGGCCAGATTTCACAAGAATTAACCAGAGATATAGAGCTGTGGTCTCACCTACCACTCCCTGTTATACAAAGAGTATTACTGGGTATTAATCAGTGTTTTAGACAGAAGCAGGCCATAGGCTCATCACAGTAGATAGCATTCGCATGAATTTGTTACCTAGAATGCTTTACCTAGCACAAACATTACTGGTAACTACACTAGCCAGCTATTTTCAAAACCGGAAAAAAAACATTTCTCATTATCTCTGGCAGGGGAAATGTCCCAACCTATATGAAAGTCTTGCATTTTCCTAAATCCCACAGTGGTTTGTCATTACCAACTATAAGGCTGTAACCATGCAGCTGCCCAACTTAGAACAATATCTTACTGATAATTTCCACCTATCAAGCCCACTGAAAAACATTAGAACTCACTGAGGGACATATGTTGGACGGGCCCAAAATATTATTTACCACCCCAAGCAAAATTACACCTTGGCAAGCAGATTACCCATACACTAAATAATCACTTGTCCAGTGGCACCAAACCATCTATCATAAAGCCTTCAATCAAGAAGATTTAAATCCTTCATCTGATATAGATACTTTTTTGCCAGTGGCCTTAGATATAGGATTTCAAGAATGGACTAGATAGGGGCTATGCCACATATTTCAGTTTCAACAGTCTGGTCCTTTGAAGACCTAAGGTCCCTTTTTACATTATCCCACACTCATTTTTTCTGACATTTACAGGCAAGGGCCTTTATACAATCATTACTTAAATCTCACACCTACAAGGGTGAGATATATACAATTGGTTATTGCAGTTATTCAGGAACAGATTAACGTCTGTCACCTGATCTCATGCATATACCATGCACTCTTAGCACAACAGAAACATATAATTCAACATGTACTACTGGCCTGGGAACAAAATCTTGGTTCGCCAATCATAGATCAGCAATGGCTCCAATGCCTTTGTTACATGCATAAGGTTACCTCCTCTCAGTTTTGGACAGAACACTCATGGAAAACAATCATTTGTTATTTTATTACACCAGATAGACAAGTTAAAGATCAGACAAATAGGAGTGCCAGTTGCTGGAAGAGGTGTTTGGAAGAAAAGACAACCCATGGACACATTTTATTGTCCTGCTGGGCTCTCCAGCCTTTCTGTCAAGCAATACAAAAGGAATTACAGGGGTTATTTGAGGGGATGATACTGCTCAATAGTCATATGGAGTTATTTCTAGATGCCCCTAGGGGGTTGTAGGAGTCCGGAAGTAAGGCAATTGCAATTAAGAAGGTAATTACAAAAGTACGTGTAGTGCCAAAGCCCCCAACCCTGTTGGACTGGAGAGATCAGATGACACAGGTTTATAAAATGCAAAAATAATGGGCCAGCTTAATAATACGTATCCAAGATTTGAATTACAATGGCAACAATGGGTGTTGCACGTATCTACCGAAACTCTAAACTTTGTGCCATTAGAAGCGATATGTAAACAATAATGATGCAAATTTGTAATCTCTAGTTGACAAGCACAGACAGTTATGAATTATTGTAACATTTTTATTAGCTCAGCAGCCTGTTGTAGTTGTTGTGTTAAATGTTGTCTTGTTTTTAAATGTTTAACTGAAAATCTCAATAAAAACGAAATTGGAAAAAAGTGGGAAATCATTGTCTCTGATGGTGATCTAGAGAGCTTATAGGATGACACCACAAAGAAGACCGAAGAATGAATCACTTCTGCATGTAATGCTCCTTGGAATAGAAGGAATGCATGGGCACAATAGGGTGTTACAGATGGCCAGAAATTAGGGCAGGCTGCCCACCCCAACAGGGATCTCTTTGTACCTTTTTCTAGATCTATGCTTGCAACAATGTTGAGATGAAAAGGATTTGACTTGGTGAGGTCAGGATACTGGGAGATAAGGATTGCCAGTGCACTTCACGTTCCAGCACATTTGAGACTGTCCTATGCAAGGAAACAATATTTGTAGATGGGCCTTGTTGATGCTGAAAAAATTGTGGAGAGATTTAAAAAAGGACTTTGCCACCAGGGAGGAGAGATTGGAGAATTCTTCAGAGTAGGATGAGTGACTTTTTCACATCACACTGATGTACTAACTTTTATTTCTATCTATTCTTCAGTGTTTTGCTGTCTGACTATATAGGTGGTTCAAATTAGGATTGTCCTGTTGGTTTAATAACATGTTTAAAACAATTTTCTGCTTTTTAAAGTATTGGCTAGGCCTTATTTTTTGACATATGGAATGATGGGAATGGATTTAATCACAACAATTTTTGCCACCATGTGGGTGTTCTCCTATTTCTTGCTGCATACTCTAGCATCTCATTTAAGATGGCAGTCTCCATGTGGCCTAAGATTGCCTCTGTGCTGCAGGTAGGGAGGACAAGATGGCAGGTGAGTGTGGGACCAAGAAAATGCAAATGAGAGACTTGCTGCATGTGTTCTCTTACTCCTTCTAGATCTGGTTTGTAAAGCCAGTGTTGGAGTGTATCTCCTTACATTATATTAACCCACTACTTTAGTAAAAAAGTCTCCTTTGCTGCTCAGCTTCAATTTTAAATCCTGGCATGATGGCTTTACTCGATTTACCACTTTTAGATGGTGTGAGGACTGAAGTGACATGACAAATACTTAAGTTCACTGTTGGCATGTATTTGGGTACTGCATCTGGTTACTTCTTTACTAAATATCCCATCATTATTTAGAAATCTGTGTTGCAAAGTAAATGGACAGTAGAACTATAGGTGTTTTTTATGATGACATGGAATGCCCAGGTCTTTATGCTCTGCAGGTCATATGCAAAATATGAAGGACTTGCTTAATTACATCTGGATGCCCCCAATGTGGTAGCAACTGGACATTGGAGCAGGGTGTGTGGCAAACTGCCAAGCAAGGAATAACAATTCCAATAGGCTCTGCAGTTCACAAGGGCTAAATTTGTAAAACACTTCTTACCTAAAGTGCCCAGTCTTAGCACAAACAGCAGCACTGGATAGAGGATGTTGAATGGAATTGAATAATACCCCATATGCTGAGGGTTTGGGTAACAGAGATTGGCATGGTGTAGCCAAACAAACAGACAGGTGTAGGAGGAGAAGGAGCTAGGCTAAAGGAGCAGTGGTCAAGAAGCAGTAAAGACATGTAGCAGCCAGCCCCAGGTTGTGATCCGATACCATGCTGCTAAAAGTGATTCAGTCCATTGACATATGAAAGTGCAGCACTGCACCGCTCACCTCAATATATTTGTATTGAGGCGAGCGGTGCAGTGCCACACTTTCATAGGAAATGGACCCACACAGCGTCCACCATGTTTGGGGATTGTGGACTTTTATAAAATAAAATAAAGTAAGTTCCAATGGGGAAAAATGTTTTATTATAACTAAAAAGCCTAATGGGCGGGGAGGGTAAAGCTTTGGGGCGGTGTTCTATATAAGGACAAATTTCCTTTAAGTCTGTTTCCCATTTATAGTACAGTTCTAGCACTTGGTGGAACAAGCACCACAGCTGTAGTAGTTCAATGCTCTTAGCTATTCTATAGCAGTTCAACAGATGATGCCTTTTTATTTTCAAGTCTTGCTTCTTGGTTTCCTGTTATTACTTACAAGCTACGTTGGGTATAGGGGAATAATCTCTACTGCTCCAAATAAGGCAGAACAATGTTTTATTCCTGATATTTGATGTATCCCCTACTCATGGCAGTAACTGACCATTCTATACTCTTTATTGGAAATATATTGATTTGTATTGATAAGGGACACCCCCAGTGATGTACCAGAGTTTGAGGCCTTGAAGTTCCCTTACTGTTAAATGGAAGTATGCACTATTGTAATGTGTACAAGTCCATCAAATGTGAATATGCTTACCTATGCTTTTATTTGCTATGCTGTGATACAGTAAAGTTTAAAAATAAAGTTTTAAAAAATGGACATTGGAAAGGACTATCCTACAATAAGATTTTATAAATTTGCTATCATTCTTATTTTCATGGTCATGGTCACAAATGTATTTGTTGATCTTTGAAATTAATAACAATAAAGTTTAAAAAAGTAAATTTTTAATTCTGAAAATAAAAGTTGTATTACATATCTTTCCTTCGTCTGTGTATCTATAGAAAGAGGAGCATATTGACTTTGCATACTGTCAGGAGGCCCTCAATTTGAGCAACAGGACCCAACACTTTGTGTGGTGTTGGGGATACCCACATCTACAGGGGCATACAGTAGTAAGGGCCTGGTGCCACAGGTGGAGGGCATTACAGCCCCTGGAAGTGCAACTATTACCACAACATTCCACACCCTGGAGGGTCTTATTGTGCTTAAAATGTTCTTTCACATTTTTTAATAATTTATATTATATATTTTTTTTAAACATTAAAGTTTTTTTTTTTGGCAAAAATAGTTCTTCAGTAGGCTGCCACTAGAGGACACTAGCCTTAGTGCTTCGGTTGTTTACTGCAAATGTTATTGCCAGCTTGTGGTTACCAACTTGTAATTGCTGGTTTGGGCAGGATGCAATTTTACCCAGAAACTGCTAGGGAGCCAGTTTTGAGAAAGAGTGCATATTTGCTTCAGGTAACTCCAAAATGGACTAGCATTGGGACTGGACTGGAACAGGAGCATGCTATGTGAGTTGGATTGAACTGTAGTAAGCATAGTTGAGAAGGTAAACTTAGTTTTTTTTTTCTTTTTAAATCTGAAGTGAGGAAAAAATGATGTCTAGTTCAAACATGAACATTTGGTGACTGGCACATGGATATTTTTTGTTAAAGGAGCAACTCTGGCACCAATTTATTTATTTATATACTGTATATGGCATTAGAATGCCATCATGTAATCAGGAGAAGTTATTCTTGTCCATTTTCTAAGAGTCTTAATGACAGTTAGATGTTTTCTTGGTGCAGTATTAGCCACTGCTAAGCAATGTAAATCACTAATTGTAGTGAGAAAGGAATAACATGGCCTACTGGGAATTGAACCCAGGCTCCTAGAATACTATTCCAGTACTCTAACCACTGACTTACAGGCTCACATGGTTAGAACTGAGGTTCTCGGGCACACTTCCTTTCTTTGGTATTGCAGATCCTGAAACTAGAAATATCAAGGTGGCATGTTAGGTATTTCTGGTGCAGTATTAGCCAGTGCTAAGCAATGTATATCACAGATTGTAGTGAGAAAGAAAGAATGTGATCTACTGGGAATTGTAACCAGACCCCAGAATATTGCTTAGCAGTGGCTAATACTGCACCAAAAAAACACATCTGTCAACCTGATATTCCTATTTGCATGATATGCAATACCAGAGAAACGAAGTGTGTCCGGGAACCTCAGGTTCAACCATATGAGCCTGTTTCTTAGTGGTTAGCGCACCAGGACAGTATTCTGGGGCCTGGGTTCAAGTCCTAGTAGTAACCTGGATACATCAGGCTCCCGACATAGGTATTTATTCATAGAGAAACCTTGAGCAAGTTATTTAACATATATTTGTGCTTAATATCCTTTCTTTTTGTCTCTTGAGCTCCCTGTAGTTCATTTAACTTTTCTTTGCTTGCCTAATAATTGATGCAGCTGTCCTTGGCTTGCAAAGTGCTTCAGAATACACTGTATGTGAAAAGGGCTACATAAGCATAGATGTATGGTGAAGTGTGTGTTCCGAGTTTTATTTTTCACACTAGAGCTGTATAAAGCCCACATAAGCCAAGAGAACAATGCAGGAGTGGTTTAACTGGGTCATCACCTACCAAGAGTGTAAAAAAACAAGCAAAGCACTTCCTTATATCTTACTTTTTTATAATTACTGTTTTTTAAAACAACTCTTTTTTACCATTTACAAAGCTGAAAATCACACTCTGAATGCAACTGAAACTGGTGTGCAACAGAGTTCCATAATACATGAGTTGTAAATAATACACTCATGTTACAGAGTTTTCTTTAACTTGAATCCAGTGTATTATTGAGGTTAGCCAGTAATTATAGCCAACTTTCTTTCATTCTTTCCTAATGTAAAAAATTCTAAATAGATAAATAAAATGCCATTCTGTTCCCTAATTTTCTACCTGTCTGTGTCCTTTTCTGTGGATCTGAATCCAAAAATTAGTACAGGTACAGTGTACTATTTATCCTGCTTCTCCCTCTTTGTGAATGGGGAAAGATAAGTATAAACTGAGACTGGAAAGATACCACCGCATCATAGACACATATACCATTATAGGGCTGGCCCTGTGGTGCTGAAGGTTGAGGCACCTATGCCACACCTGCTGCTGTGCCGGTGACCCAGGTTCATGACTGGATCTGGGATGCTGTGGGTTGACAGGGGAAGGAGAGCATAGAGAATCTGAAGGGCTATGCACCTCTCCCAGGAATGGAGCATTACAATGTACAGCATTAGCCTGTCATCTAGTGCTGCTAGGGGTATGGCAGCCAGGGACTGCCTGGATGAGTGTGGAGTGGCAGCTGCTGATGTCCCATGTGTGAGGACATCTGGGGGACATGGCATGCCTACTCTGCAAGGGAGAAATAGGATAATGGGATTCCTGGGTGGCTGCTGATATCCAGCCACCCAGTAGCCCTGCACCCAATGAATACCCAGACCATGCTGCCTTTACATGATGGTAAGTCCTGGTGGGAAATCAGGGAAATGAGGTTTGGGTGGCTGGCATCCAAAGGGCTGCTCAGGGCCAGGGGAGAAAAAGTATTAACTGCAAAACAACAAATATTCCATTATCAGTTCCTCTATTGCTTTGCTTCTTTGTCTCTTGTTTCTTGCTTGGTTGGTATTATAAAAAAAGAGTAAATGACCTTAAAGAAAGAAGTGAATATACTGTACGTGCTTGGACAGTTATAGTTGGTAATTGTAAAAAATTTTTTAAAATTGCCCTTGGAGATTTAATAGATAACCTATAATTTATGGTGCAGGTTTTGTTGTATAGTGTGGCCATCCACCTATATGCAGGCAACACTATAATTTATGGATGGAGTTCAGACCCCTTAACTATGCAAACAAAACTTTGATCTGCTTTTGATCAGGTGCAAGCTTTCTTTATAAAAACCAAAACAGTTTGAATGGAAACAAAAGACAATGCAATTTAGGACACCTCAAAAATCAAAATTAACATTTTCATTTGGCTATTACTAATAACAATAAATTTTGTCTGCAAAATGTTCCAAATTATAATTATTTTGACCTATGACTGGATGTGAGTTTTAAGTAGGATTATCATTTGTCTAGAACTGTGAGATAGGTAAATGCCTAACTAGGTTTCTTTATTAGAATAAATTGCATTTCTCCTTAGCAGTAAGAAGGAAAGCTATATAATCAATGATACTACCTTACAGTGTGGAGCATATTTGTACCACCACCACCACCACAGCACCTTGCCTATGGGACTCTCGGTTCTTAATGATATTTTAAAGATAATATTCTCAAGGATGCAAAGTGTTGCTAAGCTGACTGATTGAGGACATTTCTGCTTTTCTAGTACCGTAATATGCCAAAACAGACGTAACTCAATGTGTGCTGCAGTTGAAATTCTGTCTTTATTTACAGTCAGTTGGCCACTTATCACTTGACGTTACACAGTTGTACCATGTAACGATGAGTAGTAATCCTGCAAACATGTGTTTGACATTAGAAAGTTGCTCATAAAGCCACAGATAAAATTAATAATATAAACACATGCACTGAGTTCATTCCTATAATTCACGAAGAAATAAAGGTATACAATATTATATAGCATGGTACACTAGTATGAATTAGTTGTGAGGGCAAAAGAAATGTAAGAGTTGCCATTGGACATGCTCATAAAAATTGACATCACAAAACGACTATTGTTTTAGCAACTACAGCATCTTTAAGCAGAAGCAGGTAATTGACTCATTGTTTTACAATTTTTGACCAGGAAAAACACCCTAATTTGAGGCTTGTTTCCAGGTTCATCCTGTGAGCATAGGGATGTTAAGTGGTGGCTGTGGGATTCAAACACAGTTCTCCAGGTTTGCAGTTCAGTGCTCTTAGCCACTATGTTGTATTGCCTGATTGTTTATAATGTTAATTTATCTGTGTATTTATGAGCAACTTTTTCATGTGAAGCACACATGTTCATAGAATGAGCCTTCATGATTAAGTAGTATCACATGGACAATTAATTGTGAACAAAGAATCGAAAGCTACAGTGGATGTTGAGTCACATCTGTTTTGGCACATTATAGAATGAGTTGTTTAGGCAACAGACTTTCTTTTGAAATTCATCAAATGTCAATGCTACATTAGGGAAAATAGCCATTGAGCTGAAGATCATTTCCACTGGCATCCCACAGACAATTCTGAGTACATGTTACAGAAAGCATTAAACATTGTTAAAAGTTAGCAGATTAAATGACATTAACACATACAGCCACACATCACTACAGTTACGGACACACAGTCTCAATTAAGCATAAAACTACTTCAGGTTACAGTTATGCAGAAGAGCGCTAGTTAATCCATACTTTGTAAGTAACAATAATCAGAAACAGCGATGACATTGTGGAACTAAGGAGAACAGCCAGTTTTTTTAATGTATTGGAAGATTGCAATGGACCATTTATAAGTCTGAGTGCTATGGTACCTTATTTTACAGTGATGGTCCTTGGAAAAAGAAAGATTGATTGCCTTTAGCCAAGAGCACACATGGTACCTCAAAGGCCATACAGCCCATACTACTTGAGGAGCACATATTTGAAGATGTACTCCTCACAGACTACTGGCTGCTAATATAATGCAGAACTTTCTTCAGTATACATGTTTTATTAACTAAACAAAATGGAGTTTACTTCTTTTTGTCAATGGGAGGCAATTTAACTAGAAAAGAATGTGTTTATCCTGAGACTGCACAACCATCATCTTCTGACCATTTCCAAAAACAATCTTTAATATGACATTTTTTCAATGTTTAAAATTACATTTTGAAAGGTGTAACGTTTGAATGGTTACTACAGTTCTCCTATGTTGCTTCATGCATATACATGTCAATATGTGTTAAAAATGACAGGACTTTAAAAATGCAGTGAACCATTTTATTTTTGATATAGATATGAAATATTGTATGTTCTTTTACCCACATATGGTCACTGTAGTGATATATTAATAATATATAGTATATGGTGGATCGTAGTTGTGTGTAGCGATCCATACACATCAAAAATATGTTCTTCTAGCCAGCCCAGTGGTGCTGAGGGTTGAGACACTGGGCGCCATACCTCAAGCCATGCTGGAGGCCCGGGTTCAGGAATGAGCTTGGGCCACCAGGGGTTGGCCGGGGTGATGGCAAGGAGCCAGGATTGAGCAGCCACTAGGCAGCTCTCCTCTCCGGAGAGGGTTGTGAGGTTTCCCCAACTATTGGCTGCCACTTGGTGGAGGCTAGGTGGCAGTGCCAGGCTGGGGGGAACCTAGATGCTAGGCCTGGAGGGTGGATGGGACCATCACTGGAGCTGCAGGGAGCATGCGGTCCTCCACGTGCATGCGCAATCACATTCCGGGGTCCCAGGAATAATGGGGAGAAAATACAAAAATACCATGTCTCCCCCATGGCTGTAAGGTGGGAGGGGTAATGGGGGAGCACCAGACTAAGTAAAAAAAAAAAAAGATGTTCTGCTACAGTAGTGATGTCCATACTAATGCAGAACGACTTTTCATTCTGCATTAGTATGGACATCACAGTACAAGTGACCCCATCAGTGCTTGTCATTGGTCAGTGGAGGGTGAAGAGTCCCATATGTAAGCTGGCTGGTGGCTGGGGGGAGTGTTAAATGTAGACAGCACAGTTGCCATTACCAGTAGACAGCAAGAAGCACATCAGCGGAGGGCAAGCAGATTTACGTGTTAAAGTAAGTAAAACATTACCCTACTGTGAGCTTCTCTGACACAGGTCAGTGATCTAGCAGTCTCCATACTCCAGATGAAAGCCACCGGTAAGCAGTTACGCTGTGTCGTCCATGCCAATGAAAGAACTGTGCTTCTTGGTTGTTTTTTTGTTTTTTTCTGTTGGTTTTAAATAAAGGCTGCAATGATCGCTGTTCATGCAATATATAGAACAGTGTGGGAAACCATTCTTAACAAGGCTAATCCTCCAACTCGTGGTTACCATGATGACTGAGGAACCTCTCGAGCTTCGCTTTCAAGGTCATCAGCCATCATAGTAGCCACTCAGTGGAAGAATAACCTTGTTGTGAATGCTTTCCCATACACTATCTTATATATCTGCTTAGATGACTCTAAGTTTTCATTTAAAAAAATTAAGACTCTAGCCTTAATTTTTCCAACGTTATCAGATTTTAACTCTAGAACTTTTTTTTTTTGTATGCGCCCCCCTCCCTCCCTGATTGACCAGTCCTTCAGGTCTCCCTAGGTCCAACCCTGCTCTCCCCTGACATGGCCTTCTACCTCATTTTGTGAGCCCCCTGGGGTAACCTGGCATATCTCTTCACCGAATGGGTCCCCTTCCTCCAAGAGGGAAGGCAACGGTGGGGGCATCCAGCACACTCTTCAATTTGGCCCAGGTGCCACTGAGGTGGGGTTGGTTGTTGGGGCCTGGTGGCTGCGGGGGGCCGGGGACTGTCATCCAGCTGACCAGCGAGCAGTTTCATGGTTTTCTCCTGGGGAGTGGCATGCCACAGACATCAGGGTGTATGCTGAGGTCTGCCACTCCCCCAATCATCCAGACCTTGACATCTTGCTATGCTCCCGGCCTCCACCATGGTCCAACAGGCAAGAGGCTGCATCCTCGCCCTCTCCCCCAGAGAAGGTGAGCCGTCCCTGGGATGCTCTGTCCTTCTCCCCTGGCCAGCCCTTCTGTGACCCGCCTGCTCCCGAACCTGGGTGGCCAGCATCGCGGGTGGAAATCCAACCGCTGTCCCGATGGGCTGACCTCTGGAACTGTTTGGTTAGAAACATAGTTCTTTTAAAATGAAAGCTTGGAATCCAGCTGTTAAGAAATGGTGTTGTTATTACATCATATCGCATGAGAGTAGTAATTATGTTATTGATATAGAAAGAGTTTTCTCCAACTATATCACTATACATGTATATATATTTTGATCACTACAGAAATATTTTTTTTGTAAAATAAATGTTATCAATATACTTCTTCCACAGCGATAAAGTGTATTGAAATCTTTTTTTCAAATTTCAACATGGAAAATTTCATGACAGTTTTAAAAAATAAAATTAAAAAAAAAATGTTTTGCACTTTTTCAGAATTTTCATAGTAGTCCCCATATTTTAATTGGTCTCTATATAAGTGCAGTACCCATAAACAATCATGTTATACCTTAAATTGCATTGCTAACACTTAACCCTCCCACCCTGGCTTTTGCAGGCTTTGCTTGGGAAAGTGTCAGAAGATATTAAGAAGTATAGGTCACAGTGGTGGTGGGCGTAACGTGGGGCTCCAAGAATAAACCTATCCAATCTATTTTTTAAGGTATCCAGATTTTCCAAACAACTGAAACCCATCCCACTGTAGATTATGTCCCCATAATCCATGATAGGCACTATCATAGTTACTACAGTATGCTTTCTGACTTCCGTAGAGAGAGCACCTCGGTGTCTGTAGAGGAACAGTGAATCATTACTAGTTGATATCTTCATGACAGACTTAAACAGTGTTGTCTGGGATGTTTTTTTAGTTCAGCACCAATTTGTTATGCTTCAGATAGTCCTCTAGGCCATTAAAGACCAGCTGGAGTTCCGTCTGATCTTATTAGGATTCCTGATCACCCTGGACCCCAGAATATTGCCTTTCATTTGCCCCCATGCCACAAATATCAGCCAGAGACTTGTATTAGATACAGTACTGCTTATTTGTATGTTCTTTACTGCACCCTAATTGGGAACTTATTACATTAATAAGGAGATACATAACATGATATAGGAAGGGAAGAGGGAAATGTTTAACCTTCAAGTTTTTGGGACTAGCAAAACAATGACATGCTTGCAGCAACACATATGTTCTTATAGAATATGATGGGTGATATTCCAGTAATTATTAAATTATTTACTGGAATTTGAATGACCCAATAGTACAGTATCATCTAGATAATTTACCATCAGACAAAGTAAATAAAATTGTCAGACTTAAGTTGTAAACATGAATAAAACTCACATTTATTTTAGTGAATTTGGATGTACATTTCTTGTTAAATTGTACAAGCAGTATGGCAGTTGAAACCTTTAATTAAGTGACATGAGGCTTCCTTCCTTACCCAGTGAAAGGGATTTTCTCTGGAAATGCTTGATCTTCCTGTGCCAGCCCAGTGGGCTGATCCAGGGACATGTGTCACTGGCAAAGCAAGCTGCACCCTGGCCACATTATTAGGGGTCGGTCCACAAATGTCCTTTTCTATAACAACTGACCATTTAAATGCACAATGCTGATTTATTGATTTATTCTTACAATGAAGAACACTTAAGAGCACACGGGATAAGTGCACATTCAGCTTAAGTGCTCAGGGTTACAGTTTTCCAGTTTTTTCCTGTCCCTGTAATTTAAAAAATCCTTGTTAAGTGCACAATGTAAAAAAAGAGTTTGTGCTTGGATTTTTTTCTTGCACTGGTCCAAAGCTAAAATGGAGATTAATGTAAAATAAGCGTAACACACAACAGATTCTATTAAAAAAATCATTATTTTAGAGTTTTTACTGTAACTGAAATAGTATTTACATTTTTTAAGGACTGGTTACCCCACCCAACTTACACACACACACACACACACACACACACACACATCAGGCCCTGTGCAGGATTTGGGCGGAGTGGCTACGCACGCACATCCGGGGTGCATAGCCACTCCACATCCATTGCGCCCCCATGCAGGATGCATCACGGGGGGTGCACGGCACATATGAGCCCGATCCCCCAGCTGTGCAGAGAGCAACATGACAGGGCAGGCGAGGGGCAGGCCAGCACTACGCACCATACACAAAGGCATGTAGTGCTGTCCACATGGGTGCTTATTGGGGCACAGGGTATGCCAGGAAGAACCCTGTGATAAACCCCCTATACACCCCACTCACACCCCAGGACATGTAGCAAGAGAGGGTGGACAGAGCAACGACATTCTGGGGCCATGGCACATGGCCGCCTGATGCCACACGCCTGCCCCGGAACTTAGTAGTGAGTGTGGTGGGCCTGGCCCCCCCCAACAATACCGATACTCCCACAGGGGGCACCGGCACAGGGCTGCAGCCCCTTCTGCAGCACCACTCGTGAACCCCCGCTGCTGGTGGCACTGAGTCCCCTCCCCTCAGAAACCCCACATGCCCCCCCTTCCACTGCACTGCTGCAGTGCCATCAGAGGGCCAGTAGCATTGCCTTCATACCATCCACTGCAGCCACTGGCCCTTGGACATCTGCAGGCCAATGCTGCCAATGTGCACCCCACTACTTATGCAATCCTCTGCCGGACCGATGCTGGGCATCCAACTGGACACCTGGCTGGGTCTGCACCTCCTCCCACACCTGCCCTGCATGGACCTGCACACCAGGGGGTAGGGCCACTGACAGGTAGCCAGCGGTCCTGAATACTGTTGGTGTGCATCTGTCTGTGGGTGCACAGCTACATGTGCAGGGTATGCGCATGTCGTGCATACCTACACCCAGATTGTGCAAATGGCCCACCATGAGGTTGTAAAAATGATCTGTAGTCTGCAAAGCAGTTAGCTAAAAGGTATTCAACAGGTCTGTTAGATCATCAGATGATAGGAGCTGGGCAGTCAGGAATAAATGTTTAAAAGTCTCAGCAGCCACACATCATGTATTCTTCAGCCTGGTGCTGGCCTTCAGCTGCCTTCCATGCTAACGTTGGAGGCATTATAACATTGTGGATAAGAGCACTGAGGTGCAAATCTGGAGAACTGGGTCTGAATCCCACAGATACCACTTCCATACTGTGTGGCCATGACAAGTCACTTAATTTCCCTGTGTTCCCAGGACACACCTGGAAATGAGCCTCAGCTTAGTGTGTCTCCTCTGACCAGAATTTTAAAATAAAATAAATCACCTCATGTGATTATCAAATGCAGTTTGGTGGGCGATGAGAAGATGGTGATGAGAAGATGGAGAGACTGATGCCTGATGATAGGGTTGCAGCTGAGAGTGATGTCAATAAAATTACAATAGAACCATAAGACTGCAGATGGTACCATTGCAGGCTGACAACCAGCTTGTCAGATCCCATCTGTGTCTACAACTTCACTACCTCCATATAGCCTCTGCCTGCTCCAAACCCCTGATAGGTATACACAAGACAAAGGAAGTACCAACTGTGAGGATATTAAAATCAATTTACACACACACTGGTTTGAGTCCTTTCATCCTCACTGAGTTACTTGAGTGACTCAGTCATCAAACTGCAGAATAAAAATGAATCTGCAGTCTTCCTCACTTATGTCACAGGGTTTAATTGCATAAACAACAAACCTTTTCAAGAAAAACACAGGCACTTTGTGATCTCGGGTCCACCTTTGTACAATGTGCTCTTGCTCCACACCAAAGCTACTTTGCACTGCACCATTCTCCCACACACACCACACCATTCTCCCTTGTACTGATGCTGTTGTTCAGCTCAAACAACATAGGAAAGCCAAATGAAGTCTCAATGACCAATCAGTACACCTCATTGACTCAGCCTGTACCCACAGGGCCGGATATTCAAAAGAGTTGCGCGCGCCATGCGCAACCCACTGATGCGCCCTGGCACGATATTCAAAAGGGAAAAGTGCGCGGCACAAATCCCGATGCGCCAGAGTGCATCAGTAATGTATGTAGGCACAGGTGGGGGGGGGGTGTGCCGATGCATAACCTGCACAGCCCTGGATGAGCAAAGCCATGCATGCGCAACCCCTACTTGCACCAGCACAAAGTTAAGCCCCCCAAAAAAGGAACAACTGATGGCCACCCACAGGTGAGCTGCCGCATTGCAGGGCACAACACAGCAGCTGCCACCTGTCCGTGGCCACCTGAGTTTTGGCTGCATCTGGCAGCGCCACTCCATGCCCGGACATCGCTGGTATTTGTTAATAAAATAAGAATTACAGAATATCCCTGGTGGTCCAGTGGACCGCCCGCTGACGTTGGTAGTCTGTACATGGGCAGTGATCAATATCTGGTGGTTCAGTGGTGGCCTTCTTGGCCTGCCGATGAGCCCCTGCACCACTCGCCTCTGACAGTCAGTGCAGTACTCCGCCAGCGCTCGCCGCCGCCGACCGACAGCCCGGTAGGTTGTATGATTACAGCGAGCCATGGGCGCAGAAGCCCATACCGTATCACACATTCCAGATATGTCGTTGTATCTGGAATGTAGTACGGTATGGCTGCATGCCCATTAGCTCACGCCAGAACCAATGGTGTGCAGCCCACTGAGCTGTCGGGTCAGCAGGCGCGGGCGCAGGCGGGTGGGGTGCCGCCCGCCTGGCTGGACAGGGGGAGCGGATGGTGGGGTTCAGTGGGCAGGTGGGGAGGGGGTACCACTAGACCACCAGGGATATTGGTCCTTTCTTTGTGTACAGATGCCCGCGATCTGGTGAACAGTGGTCCACTGGACCACCAGGGATAGTGGAATAATTCTCATTTTATTATACAGATGCCAGTGATCGGGCGAACAGCAGTCCACTGGACCACCAGAGATACTGGAATATTTTTAATAATACAGATGCCCACGATCAGGCACAGAGAGGTCCACTGGACCACTAGGGATATAGGATGGTTTTCTCTTTTTGGACAGATGCTTCATGATGGGCAGGGCATCGGTCCTCGACTTGCTGCTGCCTGGAAGGTGCCAGGCGCAGTCGTCATGGGATCAGTGCACCCTGCATGCAAATGAAGAGAATGACTATGCAAATGGCCCCATGTGTACTTTGTATAACTTTTGGCCCCATTTGCATGTCAACTTTGAATATCGCTTATGCTGTGAATGGCGAATGGCTCTGCACTCAGTGCATCTCCATGCTCCACTCCCGCCACTTGCGCTGGCACAGTGCCACTGCGCCATGCACACTGGGGGTGGCCAGGGTGCGATATTCAAAGCTGCTGAGCCATGGTGCAGCTCCATTGAATATCGCCCAGGCCACACCCCTACGCAGCCAAGTTGAGCTCCACCCAAGCTTGTGCCACAGCCTGGCGCAGTTTGAATATCCGGCCCAAAGTGTTTTATAAATTGTTCTCATGATTTTGTTGTACCTGCTATGGCACATTTACTCTCATCAAGTCAATGTTTTTAAGTAGCAAAATTGGTGTCAGACCACAATTCTTCAAACTTACAGTCCTGGTGCTAATTTCCAGACCCTGACCAATGAACAATTAACTGTCCACATTGGAAAACTAGAGGTACTTTAAGTCATGCTGTCTCAATGCACTTTGCACTATGCCACAGGACAATAAAACAGTGTTATGATTGAACCTTGTATAAGTGCATATCACACTGTATTGCACATAATGCCTCCTGCTGAGAGTGTTTATCACCTTTATAAGTGCACTTTCTCACTGGAGAAGGTGATAAGCAGTCTCAGAGGGAAGGTATAATGTGACCAGCTTATACCTCCCTGTCTCTTTTCTCCTATATTCCTAGGTTTCTAGTCATAGCAAGAGTTGTTCCAACTCTATTGTCCCAGTCTCTACCCTCCTTCCTCTGATCACGTTTACATGTCCCCCTGTTCTCCTCAATTTATTCCTTTTGGCAGTGGAGCAGAAGTTGGTTTGATGCCCCCCCCCCAAAAAAAAAATCATGCTACACTCTTGGTCTGCAACAAGAACGCAATCAAAAATCCTTTCTCAACCCACAATCACTCACCTCCAAGAACTGCAGTCTTAATTCCTTGGGCAGGAAAACTGTGTGTGCATGTGTGTTGGGGGTCTTCTGGTTGCTCTACCTTACTGGGGAGAAAACAGTGTGATAGTCTCAACTAACAGGAACTCGGTAAACCACCAGTTTCTTCCCAACAGAGGAACAGGCATGAAAAGATTGAAATACAGATAGAAATCAATTGAAATTGAACCAAATTAAACTGTTGGTGGTGTGTTTTAGTGAGAGGGGGAATTTGGCCAGGACATGAGGGAAATTCCTCCACTCTTTTTAAGAAGTGCCATGGGATCTTTAACATCCACCTGAGCAACCTTACCAGAACAGGCAGACAGGACCTCCTAAAATCTCACCCAAAAGATGGTGCCTCAGGTTCTACTCCAAGTTCCTGGTAAGGGGCTAGAACCCATAACCTTCTGATCTTCCAGCCTCAAGAAGCAAGTATACAACCTGCTGAGTCTCTGACACTGCAGGCAGGCAGGCAGGTGGGTATGTGTGGTGGTGGTTGTTGTTGTGGTGGTGGTGGTGGTAGTAGTAGTAAAGGAAAATTGTTTTCTAAACTAATAACTTTTGCAAGTGTGTTATGTGTCTACACATCACTGCTTGAATGTGTAGTGTATATGCAATTCATAGTGCTACCCATCAGAATAAAGTACTCTGTGATAGTAATGTCACAGTTTCCTGCATTACAAATTGGGTTATAACACTTTTGGCCATTTTATTGTAACCCCCCTACCCCGAGGATTTACCTGTCTGCCCCTGTGGGGCTCCTGTTTTCCCCGGGGTTTGTTATTGTTCTGCCCTTCAGTTTTTTTCCTTGCTCTTACCGTGGTTCCTTCTGGTCCCCTGGTGTTCTTAGCATTGTCCCACAGCACCCGTATTTGTTTCCTCGGCAGTGGGGCCAAGGGTGGGCTGAAACATGGAGCCGCCAGTTTGTTTTGCACCTTCGGGTGCCAGGCAAGCTCCACGCATGCGCAGATGTGCATTTTCATGCAGCCATTTTGGTGGCTCTTCAGTGTACTCCAGTGGTCCTGGTCCCAGGACAATGTAAAAGGGAAAGGAAAAGAGGAAATTGTTAAACCAGGAAAGGCACACTAAGCCAAAGCTTGTTTCCAGGTGCGACCTGGAAGCACAAGGAACTTACATGACTTGCTCAGGGTCACACAGTATGCAAGTGGGGGCTGTGGGATTCAAACCCAAGTCTCCAGGTTTGCAGCTCAGAGCCCTAAACCTCTGCGCTATACTGCCTTGAATAAGAGGGACTGGAGACCTTGGGCAAGCTGGAGAGGCAATGGGAGGAGTGACATGAGAGTTTTGGTGAGCGCCAATCGTGCTCGGGCATTGGAGCCACCTCATGAATAATGATGAGGTGGATCATGAATATTAATGAGTTGGGAGCCTGTCTAGTGCTGGGGCACAGTTTCAGCACTAGCGACAGGCAGAGTTAAAATATACTGAAAATGGTAATTGGTGGCAAGGCTAAAGAGGGCAAAGGGTTGGCTACCTGCCTAGGGGGAATCTATTAAATAAAAGTGTGTATTTTGGGCGCACCGTGTCTGGGAAGTTGGTGCACAGGTGGACTGTAATGTGAAAGTGGATGGCTGCCTGGGGGGCAGTCCAAAATGGCAGCAGCGACTGAAAAGTGGCAAAGTAAAATTGTTAAAATGAGCAGTCGCTTTACAGGGCACAGGGGTGGCTGTACTGGTGTGGGGAAAAAAATTAAATAAAAGCTTACTGTTTGGCTGCAGCAAGGCCTTAAACTTGGGACACTAAATAAGCTGTGCTGGGACTGTTCATCTAGCTGGCATGCTCAGCAGCCACATGACACCAGCCAACCAACCACAGGGCCAGGATTAACCAAGAGGACTGTGTGGCTTGTGAACAGACTCTTGGGGAAAAATACCAGGGAATATTCTGGTGCCGTTTTTTGCAACCAATGAGGCATCAAGGGAGCCTCATACATATTAATTTTCTTTGAGGACAGTGGCTCCAGCCAATGGGAAGCTGCCAAAAAGCTCCCAAAAAGACAGAACTTTGGGGCTGTGGGTCAGTCTGGGGAGAGAGCCTCCACTGGGAGGGGGGGCTCTTGGCCCTGGAGGAAATGGGGCTGCAAGGCTTGGAGAGGACCTTACCTGGAGGCTGCCAACCATCTGTCCCCTGGGGCTGGTCATGCCTTCCCCCATCTAGAGGGAAAGAGAAGAATGAGAAGTGAGCAGCTTTGCTGAAAGAGAAATGAAGCTGCAGGTTCCTGGGAAAAGTCCACTGTGGCAGAGAGATGCACAACAGCAGTGAGATGAAGAAGAGGTTATGTTCGGAGCCTGGGAAAAAGGACAACGGTTGTGTTTTGAGCCTGGAAAAAGACAAAGGTTGTGTCCTGAGCCTAGAAAAAGGACAAAGGTTGCATCTAGGCCTGGGAAAAGACAGGTACTGTCGTCTGCACCTCATCAGTGAAGAAAGTGTGAGTAAAGGACAAGGAGTAAAGTGTGAAGAGAGAGAGAGAGAGAAAGCCTCTTCAGACCGGAGAATTGCTGTGCACCTGCATGGTGAGAAAAAAAGACTTTCAGAATGTTTTCTGAGACAGAGTGCTGGAATTGTGTGTGTGAGCCAGAGTGAGAATGCAGCAGTGTTAAAGTTGAGAGACTTTCAAAGCAGAAGGATGGACAGATGTCTTTCGAGGTCAGGTACCTGCTGTCTGCTCCTGAGATACAGCAAGAAAAGAGACTGTTGTGGTAACCCAGAATTTTCAGGCTCTGCACTTCTTGGAGTCTGGGAACAGTGAAAGTAACAGAGACTGCTTGGCTACACATCGTAGCAGGTAACTGAAAGAAAAGCGCAAGATGATCTAAGGTCACCATCTCAAATCCAGGGCCAGGTGGGGAACTCACCAACCCCCATCAAGTGGGGTCTGCCACCACTGGGGGCCATGGGTCTTGTACCTGAGTGCTCGGGCACCCTGACCTGTGAGGGAGCTGGGCTCTGGGGACACTCCTAGATCTGGTTCCCTTGTGGCTGGCAGGCCTTGCATATGTGTCAAAATGGACCTCAATAGTCAAGGACAAGCTGCAAGATCTCCAAGCATGCTGAAGAACCACACTGTAGTTTTTGTGCCCCTTCAAATTTCAAGCACAGTGCCTGATTCTGCAAGAAATGTTTCCATCCACCCTAGGACTTCAGACAACTGTGCCATCCAAGGCCTGATTCTGCAGAACCATGAGAAACACCAGGAATTGCCCTGCAACATTCTGGGAACTGTACATAGTTATTGTTCAAGTATGCTCACTGGTATAGGAAATCAATACAGATAGTCCAGAGAAAGAAATGTAAAGTTATTTAATTCAGCAAGTGTGCCAACGCCGGCCAACCAGCTGCACCTCGGGCCTGCATCTAACATCTGGGTACCCAGGGACAGAATTCGGGGTGGTATCCTGGACTGGTATCAGTGGGTCTGGGGCTTTGGTAATACCTGAAGCAGTTAGATAGCTAGATAGTGGTGCCTGCAGTGATTAAAAATGTGGTTTAACTAAAAGGGAAATGATTGTGGGAATTGTCAAATCTTTGAAAATGCAAAATCAAAAGTGTGCTTAAACTCTATTCCACTTACCCCATCCTAACCCTCCCAATGTAAATAAATCAAGACTTTGTTGTTTCAGAAAGGGCTGACTCAAGAACCTGATTTTAGTAAGCATGTTATTAGATGAAATAGAAACTGAAATATTGGATTGTAGGGGAGGTTCGAATCCTGGTAAGTCTATGTTTGGGGTAACTGTTTAGGGAGGTGGGTTGGTACGACATCCCAGGGGGTTGTACTGTAGAGATCATGCCAACTTAAATGTACTCTGGGTTGAGGCACTGCCATTTTAATTTATCTTTGGGAAAGGACCTCCATGTGATATTTTTTAGGAACCCAGGCCCCTTATCCTGGTCAGTGGCCACCTAGGCAGGGGTGGTGGCACTCTCTAGGACGGCACCAGAGAGGCGCCACATTATGAATGTCATAAGTGTAATTATCCACTCTGGGCACAAATCAGTGCTGTAAAAATCTAATTTCCTGGGTGCTTGAAGGCCTTCAGCTGTGCCTCAGGCCTCACAACCCACCAAGGTTGCTTAGTTATTGCAATATTGTCACACCCAACCATGGATTATTCCTTACTTAACTGTTGTTGGATTATATTGTGTTCCTGCAGGATTCTGCAAGATATTACTAGCATAAACTGTGATAAGAGCATTTCATCCTAGCAGACTGCTCTGTTTTCACAAGGTAGGTCAGAACGCATCACTTATTAGTGGAGTAGATAAGTAGAAGAGTACAATTATTCATACCACTCCAGTTTTACTTACCTTTTCTTGGATTCAACAAGTTTTGCTTTAACTGCCAAAAACTATAGTGCATTTGGTATTGTGAAGTCTGCTTTCCCAAGTTTATATGTCAGGTTCATGGTATCTTTTATGGTATAAGGGTTATTTCCAGTGCTAGAAAGGGTAAAAATTCACTTGAGGAACACATTGCCTTTGATGTAGGATGGAACACACCAAACAGGGGTCTGGGAACATGTTTTCTCATTATGTATTGCATTTTTCAGTTTTATGTCTTTAGTGGGTACAGTTTACACAGAACAAGTCCTATCCATTTTGTTCCTGGAACTGAGTTAGACTTTTAATTTCATTCCCAAAACTGAGTTCCCTCAGCCCCTTCCCCCTTCCACTATGGATTATTTCATGCAGTTAGCGTGGCAGAACCCAAAGCAAAGTTAAAGGGTTCTGATACCCAAATGACAACACTCTTAACATGAGAGACACCCCTAGGCCTTATGGATAGAATTATAAATGTCACAATTAAAAAGAAATAAATAATAGGACACTGTTTGGGTCAGAAGTAGAGTGTCACACAACCATGCCATGACCTGGGTTCAGGAGCAAGCCTGGGGGTCATGTGTGTGGGTGGCCAAGGTTGGAGAGTGCTTCCAGTGGCAGTGCTTCTTGGATTGGGAAGGGTTTGGTACAGCACCCACAACCACAGCAACCCCTCTGGTGGGCCAGGAGATTGTCTTTTCAACCGGATAGCTGTGGCTCATGTGGCTGTATTGACACCGAGCAGTGCCAGCAGGTGAGTGGGAGGTTTCATGAGGATGAATAAACCATGCCACCATCTGGATCACAGTTGCCAGTACTCTTGGGCTCTGTGCTGGGATGAACTTGGTGGGGTTAGTCTACTGGGGTACAGTAGCAGTAGTTGGGGCTGGGACATCACTGGAGAGCAGCCAACTGAGGGCTGGGAGGATAGCAGTAGAGGAGAAAAGGGTAGACGCAATAGGGAGGTACAGTATGTTCATAAAGACTAACGTATGAGTAGGAGTGTAATGGGTTTTTGCATACACCCTCAGTGTGATGCCTCATAAACTCCAAGAGCAAAGCTTGAAGGATTTATTAAGGAATCACACAAACTAAGGATGTATACAAAAACACTTTACATAGACCTTCACATGCATTGTATTTAGGCATCGACAGCATACTTGTAAGTGCCTGTTGTGGTAATGTGTGCTCTTTTTTTTGCATTTAGCCAAGTTCAAAGGTACATTAATTGTGAGTGATTCGGGCTGCATAATGCAGTTGCTAATGTCAGTGATAGGGTTTTCAGGTCCTGGCATATGGTCGCAGACCTACACAAGCCTAGAATCAATCTCCATTGCAGAGCATTTTTTTCCATTCTAACTACAATTTCTGTCGTATGTAAGAAATAGATGCCCTTGCTTATGTTACCTTTAGTTTCAGCAAAGTTTGAAGTTCTGTATTGAAAAGTTGTTGCTGAGATATTCAGGTTTGAATGCAACTTGGGAAACATTACTTCAAATTGATAGACTGGTGCACTACTAAATCCACTGCAGCTGTTTTTTTTTTTGGGGAGTCTGCACTCAGTGTTAGATGCCCTTTGCCACAGATTGTGTTTCTTGTCAATGAGCTTTAGTACAGCAGTAGAGCTACAAACTATCAAGCAGTATTGCGTAGGGGGCCTGGGTTTGATTCCCAGCATAGGACTTTTTTTTTCTTTCTTACTTAGTGTCTATAGTATAAGAGAAATTGTTTGACGCTGTTGCTGATGTTAGCAATAGAGTTTCCAAGATATAGGAAGTTCTTTATTGCTGATAACTTCAAAATTTCAAGCTGAGACTTGGAGGTTTAAATGCAACTTGGGAACATTACTTCAAACTGACTGACAGGTTCATTATTAAGTCCCCAGCAGCCATATGTGTGTGTATGTATGTGTGTGTGTGTGGGGGGGGTGCAGCAGTAAAGTTACAGGCTACCAAGCAGTAGTGATTAGAGGGCCTGGGTTTGATCAACTGTGAGGGACGTTGCTTTCATTCTCACTACAATTTCTGTAATATGAGAGAAATTGTTGGATGCCCCTTGCTGATGTTACTGTAATGATAGAGTTTCAGCAAAGTCTGAAGTTATGTGTTGCTAATAAATTGAAAGGCTCCAGCTGAGACTTTCAGGTTTGACTGTAACTTGGTAAACACTGAATCAAATTGCCAGACTGGTGCGTTACTAAATCCACCACAGTTGTTGCTGGGTAGGGTCTCTACTCAGTACTGGATGTCCTTTGTCATGGCATGCACTTTCTGTCAATGTGCTTCAGTGCAATGGTAGAGCTACTCATTGCCACGTAGTAGTAAATAGTGGACCTGGGTTTGATCCCAACATGGGATGAAATGTTTTAATGTAATTCCTAGTGTTAGTTATAGAGTTTCATTAAGATGTGGAATTCTATATTGCTGATAACTTGAAAATTTCCGGTTGAGACTCTGAGGTTTGAATGCAACTTGGGAACATTACATCAAATTGATTGATAGATGCAATACTAAATCCACTGCAGCTGTGTGTGTGTGTGTGTGTGTGTGTGTGCGCGTGTGTATTTGTGTGCGTATGGGGATCTGCACTCGGTGGTAATTATACTTTGCCACAGCATACATTTCCTGTCATAGAGCCTTTATACCATGGTAGAGCTACAGGCTACCAACCAATAGTGGTAGGGAGGCCTGGGTTTGATCCCCATTGTGTGACTTTTGTTGTTCTCATTACAATTTCTGTAGCATGAAAAAAATGTTAGATGCCATTGCTGGTGTTAGTGATAACATTTCAGCAAAGTTTCAAGTTCTGTATTGCTGATAAGCTCAAAAGTTCCTGCTGAGACTTTCAGGTTTGAATGCAACTAGGGAAACATTACTTCAAATTGACAAACTGGTGCATTACTACATCAACTGCAGCTGTTGGTGAGGTGGCTGCACTTTGTTTTGGATCTCCTTTGCCATAGCATGCATTTCTGTCAATGAGCTTTACTACAGAGATAAAGCTACAGACTGTCAAGCAGTAATAGGTAGGGGTTCTGGGTCTGGTCACCAGTGTGGGACTTTTTTTTTTCTTTCTTGATCAGTTTCTGTAGTATGATAGAAAAGGTTTGATGATTTTGTTGATGTTAGTGATAGAGTGTCAGCAAGCTGTGATGTTCTATATTGCTGATAACTTTAAATTTCCAGCTGAGACTTGGAGGTTTGAATGTGACTTGGGAACATCACTTCTAGTTGATTGACAGGTTCATTACTAACTCCATTGCAGCTGTGTGAGTGTGTGTGGGGGGTGTTGCATTCAGTGCTGAATATCCTTTGCCACAACATGCATTTGCTGTCATAGAGCCTTTGTACAGCAATAGAGCTATGGACTACTTAAGCAATATACCATGACAGGGAGTGGGTATATTGGTGGATTTACCACACCTGGTGTGGTTTGGTCACGAGGCGCAGCCACGTGTAAGTATAAGGTTACAGGATTTTCATACCTCATTGTATAATAAACAGTAGTGGTTAGCAACCTGGATTTGATCCCCAGTGTGGGACATTTTTTTGCCCTCACTACAGTTTCTGTAGTGTGAGAGAAATTGTTAGATGCCCTTGCTGATGTTAGTGATAGAGTTTCAGCAAAGTTTGAAGTTCTATATTGCTGGAAACATGAAAAGTTCCTGCTGAGGCTTTCAGGTCTGAATGCAACTTGGGAAACACTATTTCAAACTGACAGCCTGGTGCATTACTAAATCCACTGTGACTTGGGGGGGGGGGAAGCAGCATTCATTTCCTATTGATGTGCTTTAGTGCAGTGGTACAGCCACATACTACCAAGCAGTAGTGAGTAAGGGACCTGGATTTGATCCCAGTATGGGACTTTTTTTTCCCTTTCTTACTGAGTTTCTGTAGTATAAGAGAATTTTTTTGATGGTCACTATTGATGTTAGTGATAGAATTTCAGCAAGATGTGAAGTTCTATATTGCTGATAACTTGAACATTTCCAGCTGAGACTTTGAGATTTGAATGCAGCCTGATAACATTACTTCAAACTGACTGACTGGTTCATTACTAAACCTACTGTATCTGTGTGACTGTGTGTGTGTGGGGGGTGGGGGGGTTGTCTGCCCTCAGTGTTGAATGTCCTTCACAACAGCATGCATTTTTTGTGAAGGAACCTGTGTACAATGGTAGAGCTACAATCTTCCAAGCAGTAGTGGGTAGGGGCTTGGGTTCAATACCCAGTGTGGGATGTTTCTTTTCTTCTCACTACAATTTCTGTAGTATGACAAAATTGGTAATGTCACTGCTGGTGCTAGTGATATAGTTACAGCAAGGTTTGAAGTACTGTATTGTTGATAACTTGAAAAGTTCCAGCTGAGACTTTGAGGTTATAATGCAACTTGGAAACATTCCTTCAAACAGAAAAGATAATGCCACCTTGAGATGTCCCAGTGCAGGAGAAACTGATCAGTTTAAAAATTCTGAGTTTGTGTATTGTTTGGGGTATACTTGTTTATTTTCTGATGTATACGTGTGTACTTGCATGCATGCATGTGTCTGTAACATGCAGCATCTGTGCGTACATTGTTCAGCATATACAAGATATGTGCCTTTTACTATACAAAAATGTCAGCTCCATACCTTGGCATTGCTCAGTACCATTGGTACTTTGATTTATAATTACTGACTCTCTCTGACTTTCCATTCCCAGGGGTAATGAGTCAATACAGCATGCACGAAACCGCGCATGGAATACTATGCTGTAGGAAGCATGAATTGTACTACAGTGACAGAGGTTGTTTCAGTGTGCGGTAAGAACCTCTACCCCTATTGCTGTAGGCTGCCATTAGGGAACATGAAGGACACTGCCAGGGTGGTACCTGGCCAAGTCACTCCCATGGTGGAGTGGCTAGAGCACCTGCCTCCGGTGGTGTTTGGGACCTGGGACTGTGATTCGGTTCTCCCCAGGTCCCACTGCAATGCAGCTTATTATTTATTTATTTTTTTTTAAACTAAATTTTCTTCGGTCTGAGTTTTCTTTGTTCCCCGAAGTCCACGACCCCCCCCCAAGAGATGATTATAATAGGTCTGGGGACATGGGGGGAGGAAAGCCCCCTGCTAAAAGAAAGGCAGTTGCTGTGTTTTCAACAACGTGCACTTTTGTTGGGGTGCAGCAGTCACTGAATGCCCCAGGATTTTGTCCCAACACTGTTTGAGTGCATGCTGTTGTGTCTGTGCCATTCTTTGTGCGGTTTTGTCTGCGACATTATGACCCTTTGCCTTCACTAGGCATAAAAGTAAAGAAGTGACTGTCTGTTTTTCAGTTTATAATAGCTTTCTGTTCTGTAAAAATCTGCTCTCTGTTATCAGCTTCTGTAATTTGAAATTATGATGCCATTGTGACAGAAGATGTGCATTTAAATGTATTTACTTTTGCAGCAATGTGGCGCACAGCTGTTTTTGCACTGAGATGTTTTGTGAGAAGAAAACTGGTGGTTTTAAATACAGCACTCGTGCTGAAGCTCTGTAACTGACAGCTCTCAGCTGTCTTACACTGTCTGTTATAACCAGCTGGTTGTACCAGCAGATTAAACCAGTCTTATCCATTGTAAATGAGCTTAGTGAGTCATTATTGCCCTGACATTCAGAGCTTGGTGTAAGCGCAGCTGTTTGCACTGCACTTGCGCTCATCTAGCTCTAGCGATATTCAGATTGATAGTATTTGCAGACAGAGTACCACTTTCTGACTGAATATCGGTCTATGCTGGTGCAGTGCTAAGTGGATCTGTGCTTCACAGACATGGACCAGGGCTGCAAATGGCCCACAAGAGATAGCACTGCCCACAATTGGATAGCACCTGGTCCCCTATGGGCCATATTGAGTCCAAGCATGCAAATGAGTCCAGTTGGGCATGCAAGGCACTAAGGGGTCATCTGCATGCCTATTATGTGCTACTTTACATGGGGCACAGCAGCCACTGAATGACCCTGGTAATCTCAAAATCACTCGCTGGTGGTCTAGTGGGCCCCCAATCACCTGGTTTTGTTATGTATTATCCATGGTTTATACTGGTACCTGCCAAGCACCAAGTTTTGTTAAGAATTATAGCTGGTAGTCCAGTGGGTCCATCACCCCCCTCAACCATACACTAATCTCCCACCCACCCACCCTCTGAGATCCAAGTCTGGCACTCATGGTGAGGGGGGTGGCAGGGGTCCTTGGATGGTGGGTGGAGTCAGTGTACAGTTGGGGTGGTGGGGGGCCCACTGAACTACCAGGAATAATACATAACCAAACAGGGTGATCGGGGGGTACAGCTATACTACCAGGGATAATGCATAACAAAAGCGGGTGATCCAATGAGTACTGCTATACCACAAGGGATTATACATAACTAAACCAGGTTGTTGGAGGGGGCAGTTTGGCACAGGGGCTGGTAGCTACAGTACAGCCACCCTGCTTTTGGGGGGTGAGGGTGAGGGCTTAGCACCTGGTTAAGACTTGGCTTTGTGGTCCAGTAAACAATGCCGCTTGGGGGCCATTTACTGCTGCCACAAACCTTTGAATATGCCGCTGTGCTAGTATACATGAGGGGAGTCCCTCGTTTGCATAATCACTGCAGTATAGTTAGTACCTCAGCCCTCACCCAGACTGCTTTTGCAAGCCTGGGTTAATACTGGTGCTGGCACTAACCTTTGAATATTGGCCCTAAATATTTATAAAACAGGTCTGTTTATAGCCAGTGATGTGACTGGCTGTCTTGTTGCTTTGTGTTGCCAAACAGCACAGACTTTGTTGTCTTTTTACTGGTACATTTTATAATTTTGCAGCTTAAAAGATTAATATTGCTCTTCAAGGTGTCCCATTATGCAGATTATTCAGACTTGATGGGTTGTTGAAGGCACTCTGCTTTGCCGCATACTTCACAATGCTCCATTGGCATTTATGTAAGCTGCATGACTGGACACTTGTCAGGTGTATTATTTACATATACACCTTTTGTAATCCACTAAAGTTACTTTGGGTTTTTGGTTTTCTTTGGCCCGAACACAGTCTCAAAGTACCACTGCAAAATTGCCACAACAAAGATTTTGTGGTGGTTTCTTGCCTTAGACCCCCTGAGTTATCCACTAAGAGGCTAGCATCCTTTCCCTGTATGGTCAAGAACTCTCTTCAACAGTGTGAGGAACAGGGTGGGGGTTGTTGTGGAGATGGCCTGCAGAACTATTCACAAAGCATAGCAACCTTCACACTGTACTGTTGCATTTTTTGTGACACCCCCCTTAAAACTGAGAACAGCAGTCCTAAAGGGTGTTGCAAAGGGGAGATAGTGGGGATCTAGGCCAGTGAAGAACCAGCTGAAAAACACCTACATGATGTGGAAAATGGTTGGGGAGAGGGATCCACTTGTGGCCAGGGCTAGCTCATAGTCAGGGGGTTAGGGAGGGGCCACAGGACCAGCATGGGAGATGAGGAAGGATCAAAAGCCAAAAACACTGCTGGCCCGATAAGCGAGCCTTAAAGGACTGGCAAGGGGGTGGAGGACATGTTAGAGGTAATGCCTTTGCACACAGCCATTGTGTGTGGCACATGCCATCCACTGAGGCTGTGGGTGCTGTACTTCAGATGTTAATTGGCACAATCCACATGCCGTGGCGACTCCACCCCCCCCACCACTAAGTGGTTAGCTGTTAAATGTATGGGTGTTATGGGACACCTGTTTATTCCCTGTTTTACTCCTGCACTCAGTGACTGTGGAACTGACCCCTACTTTCCAGCAACTTAAAGATATCTCAGTAATGCTAGCAGAAAATTTCTATACTGTACTTGACACTGACAATGACTAATTACAAAGACATTGTTATCTGTCTCTATAATACCCAGTATCTTATAACAGTAAGGAAATTCATGTGCACAATATGGTGTATGAACATACGATGAAGCCAGCTGCATAAGCCCATTAGGTCTATCGAGTCTGCTCATATTGCAAGGGTCCTCAGCATCAGCTATTGACCCTGCCCCCCCCCCCAATATATGTGCGCCTTCAGCATATATGAACAGGATTGTTTGTTTTATTCTTGTTTCTCCAAAGTGCATGAATCCTTTGTAAGAGTTTACCTTTTTTGTAATTACTTTTCATATGCTAGAGTCAGATATATCTTTTGTGCAGTCTGATCATGTCCCAGTATCAACTTGTTTTATTGCAAACCATAATGGTTTTAACATATTGAATGCTAATAACATGCCAATGGAATAACAACTGTGTTGAAAGTCTAGAAGATCAAAATAATTTGGATATAAATAACTCTGTGGGGGGAAAAGGCATTTAGTGGAATGGATGGCCTTTAAAGCTACAAGCCAAGGACAGATAATCAAGTTTGCTACAGCAAAGAAGAAATATCTAGCATAGCTGAACAACCTTGGCACAGTTCAAAGCAGCAGAAATGCTACACTACATAAACCATTAATTACTGTATTAGCCAATAGAGTAATCAGTTTAATTAAGTGCAAGCTTAATCATCTTGTCAATACTAGAACTGAATTTGCCTTATTTTTGCAAAAAAAAAATAAATTATGAAAATGGAGATAAAGTTGGGAAAACTAGTGAATAGGTTTTTAATAGTATGAGATAATCCTTTGCTCAGGTTATACTGCATAATAGAGGATCTTATAAGGGACCCTGGAGAAACAATGAGTTGTATCATACTATCAAGACTAGTATCAGTTCATGTTCCATACAATTGTCCATCTTCACAACTGTCTATAAAATATATGGTAGGAACCTACAGTAGGTTCTGTAAAGTGAAATAATACTAATGGCCCGTCCAGTTTTCCCCTGTTCTAATGGAAGTTGTAACCATGCTACTTCAAAGTTCAGTTCAAAATTCTACCTGCTTTTTATTTGCATGTGAAAATCTTATATCTGTTGATATTCTGCTTCAGTGGAACTGTATCTAGCGTAAGTTGGTTGTGAGGCTCAAGGCAAGAGGCTTTGCCTCTGGCCTTCAGCTACTCAGAAAGTGTGGTTCTTATAGCACTGACACAAACCGGAGTGGATTATTACACTTATAACATTCATAAAATAGTCAGAACAGTTATAAAAATATTTAAACACTGCTCCAACAGCCTCCTTTGGCAGTTGGTTTCACAGGCTCAACACTCTGAGCAAATAATTGTTTCTTGATGGTTCCACTTATCCTACAGTGCCTAATTGCAGTCTTGGTTTGTATAGCCTTATTATACCATTCTGTACTAGTTGGAAAAGCTTCTTCCCTGGTTCATTTTACTGTGTACTGTGGTCATATGACAAACCTACTCTCTGTAGCTCTTTTTAAGCACCAAAGCATACTGCTAGGATGTCCATGTACTTTTCTAAATTAAATTGAAGGTGTCCAGAAGTCAGATATTTTTGGGGAAACAGTGACATCTGATCTATTGGAGATGATGTGAGGCAATTAGTCTAGAACTCTGTTCATTAGGACAGAACCCCAATTACCACAACACGAATTATCAGCTTCAGTAATGGATTACAATCTTAAATAGAACAATTTGGATTTGGGACGTCAAGATATTTTTTAGTGCATACACAGATAACCACACTGGATGAACCTCTGGGTCTTTTTCTGCCAACACAGTCTATGTTTCTGTGTTACGTTTGATTAATGCTAGACAGCAGAAACTGATTGCTCTTTTCTGTAGCCATTTTAAAATTAGAGAAACTGATAGAACATATGTAGATGTTTCAAAATAATGTTAATGCACTCTGGATATTTGCTTTCAACCAGGTAAAACAAATACCACTTTTTTATAAATGAAAGTGTTTTGATAGTAAAGAGAGGAGGTCTCCTCTTTTATCACCTTCCCTTGTAATTACCATAGTAATTCTAAGATTTCCCTGCCCTTCCTAAGGCAGAGAGGCCAAGACTGGTTTGACTCCCTTATATATGTTTTTCCCTTTCAGGTTTGGCAACCCTTCTATAACATCACATACTTTGTGTATGATTTGTCCATCTATGTAAACATTTTGTATTTTAATCATAGCATTCGTCTCTATATTTCCATGAGTGATAGTGATATGGTTGTTGTCTTCTGTCTTGTTCTTTGTTTCTATCTCACTTTACTTTTTTGTGGTTGTTTTATGGTATGAGGAATATGGAAAGCCACTAGGTATTTCATTTTTAAATGGCATCCTTTTTATGAGCAATTTTATTTAAATTCCATCTGTGACCAGTCATCTGAGCAAGTTCAAATCCCTCACATTCTCTCTTCTCAGACTCTGTAGATAAAATAGCACTTAACCATGGTGCAACATACAGTGTATGACTGTGGCTATATCACTATGGCCTGTGGACTATCAGTGGCCCGACCTGTAACTTTCTAGTGTAACACACCTGGTACTGTGTCAGCCACACACTCTGCTGCAGTGGTCACTGGTGCTACTTATGTTTGTGGGTCTGGCCCCATTCCCATTGGTCTTCGAATGTGTTCAACTCATCCAAGTGGTTGCACTGTAGCTGTCTTTCTTTTCCAATTGCTCTTGCTCTGACCTGCCCTGATCAAGACTTGAGGCTTCAAAAAGAAGTGCCAGTTGTTGCTAGCAGTACTAGTGTCACTTCTGCACCTGGCACTAAGTGTAAACATGGCCAGCATCGGAGTATGGCTCTGGTCCATCCCTGCTGAGTCAATGACTGAACTGCCGTTTGAGCTGCCCCTCCTCTTGTCTCCTATTTTTATTTAGTGCAACATGAGCTACTGAACTAGTGGCATCTGGCTCACTGTTATCTCCCTTTTCTTCCTCTCTCCTTCACATATTTTTCAACTCTGCAAGTCCAAGGCAATCAGTTTCCATAATTCACAACTCTAGTACCTCTGAAGATGGATGGTTTGAACTGGAACTGTCTCTTATTCTTCCTCATTCCATTCCTCCTCCGCACCAGACTAATGTTCTTTAATAGCATGTCTGAACAGCTACACTATTTACAGTCATACATTGTAGTTTTAACTATGTCAGTTTCCATTTCCTATACGCCTGTTTCAGAAAACAGTTCATCTGTAGCAGCTGGATCATTAGGCCTTATCATAAATCTCTTTATGTGCAATCTAGTAAGAGATTATGGTACCAATGTCTTCTCTAGTACCGCTTATCACTTTTAATGCCTTCTGTATGCCAATCAATTTTCATTAAAAAACAAACTTCATTACCATTTTGTGATAAATACCACCCATGTTTTATCTATTGATTGTCAAAAGCATCATTTTCTTTTTTTCAATTTTCTTATTTTCCTGCTTCACCAGCTAAAAAGTTCACAAGATCCTCTCTTTCCCAATTTTGGTATACTTAGTCAAAAGTACACAAGATCCTGTCTTTCTCAATTTTAAAAACCTTATTCAGTTCTGTTGGGGCCAACCATTGGATCCCACAGTACAGCATGTTTCTTTGCTATGCTCCAGTCATTTAGTATATTGTGAACTTTTAGAAGGTAAAGGTGGCCTCTTTTGTTTCAGTGCTTTTTTATAGAAATTAGTACAGACCATGGCATTTAGATAAATTCTGATATCTCCATTTGATTCCATGAGGTTTTCTGTTTTTTATCTGTACTGTATTCTCATCCATTCCCCAGCCCTGCCCTCATTTGCCACTGGCAACCAACCTGTAGCCCTCCTTAACTCCTCAGCTTACACCCCCCAAGGTGGGCTGAAGAGAGACAGCCCCCTCCCTCCCCCAAGCACTGTGAGGTAGAGGGACATAGAAGGCTCTGCGGGGCCAAGATACTGGGTACCATTCATCAGAGCAAAATATTTTCCTCCTTTGTTGCCACGGGATGTCAGGAGCAAGGGTTCCAGGTATACGTGAGCACACATATGTGTGCCAACATGACACTATCGAATGTTCTCATTTCCCAGAAGCTTCAACCTGCATTTTTACCTGTGGTCACCCAGGTGGCATTGCTGTGGGAGAGAACAGCATGTGTCCTCCCTGGAGACCCTCTAACTCCCTTGCCCCACTGGCCATCTGGTAACCTGGGCTCACTGCCAAACCCAAGTAGCCAGGATCATGAGCAGCCTATCTACCTCAGCACTGATGGGCAGGCCCATGAGATTTTTTTTAACTACTAAATAACATTATGGGTTCAGAGACACAGAAATAATTGCATAAAACTGAAAGGAGTAGCCTTCCTCTGTCTTTTGCTGTTATCAAACATTGTACTTCACCTTTAGCCTTACGAGACCATTTTTGTACACGACACCCCTCTGTTTTCCTTAGTGTATGACAACTGCT
Organism: Neoceratodus forsteri; assembly: GCA_016271365.2. Taxonomy (NCBI): domain Eukaryota; kingdom Metazoa; phylum Chordata; order Ceratodontiformes; family Ceratodontidae; genus Neoceratodus; species Neoceratodus forsteri. The sequence continues at coordinate 394,590,399 of CM028136.1, forward strand.
CTGTGGCTATTACTGCACACTTTAAGCAAGAGCCGTACAACAAAGCTGCACTTAACTTACTTCTCTCTCACTTGGTGTTGGTGCACTGTGGTTCCCCACTCTCCCACACAGATCTGCAGTTTTTGCCAGTTTTCCTCACATTTGACTTAATAGACTCATTGTTTTGTCCTTTGTAGAGCTAGACAAAATTTGCTGTGCATGAAAAAGAATGCAGACTGGCATTCAGGTCTGGCTCATCCCTGCATTGCAGTTATGATTTCAACAAGTTTCAAAGAGACATTGTCAATCCTTTTGGCATCACATTTCTTCTTGTTAAAAAAAAATGTGATTGCTTAACTTCAGCAGAATTCGTTGTTGCTGTTTTTGTCTTCTTCCTTTTTTATTAAAACAGACAAATATGCTGTTGGTTTAATCATACCAAAATGTGTTTTGTTGCCAGTCCTTGAACTTCTCTTATGATGTACTTCTTGAACTTTAGAAACTATCCACATACTCCAGCCCTTTATGTCTCTATTGTCTCCTCCCATGACATCATGAGCAACTAGACTGTTTTTTTTGTGGGGAGGGGCAGTTTTAGGAGGATGCAGTAGTAGGAGAGCAAGGATTGAAACAAACAGGTTTTTGTGTGGTAATACCAATATGGTGGGTAATTTTTGCTTTTATTAAAAAAGAGGAAGATGTAAGTCAACATGATACATCAACACATTCTACAGAACGTGAGCAGTCATAAAAATGTGTTGTTCAACCTAGGGACTATTTGAAGCCTAAGGGGTTGACAGTGTCCCTTTAAGAGTCACATTAAACATCTAAAATGACATCTGTAGGACAACATTATAAAAAGTTCCTTTTTGCTAACTTGATGAAACAGACATAAACAAAAGAGAAGCTGTACTGCAAATGTAACACCGACAAGAGTACCTAGACTTGATCAAAATGGCACAGAGTTGTGCACAGAAGCTAGAGAATACTGTAATTACAAAAGAACCACTAAAATATGAGGCACCCTTGTAACTAATCATCCTGATTTATATCCACAAGTTTTATATGAATGCTGAAGAAAACGTATTAAAATGAAAGAGTAGGGTCCAGTTCCTTGACGAGTCTGACATTAGTTAAAAACTGAAGGGATGTAGAATGCCAAGATAAATACATGGAAATGCTGGTTTGTGTATCTAAGAAAAAAAAACATGGACTATATGACATTAATTCTTAAATAAAATACAAATTATTATTTTTAGACTCTGTCCCATGAAAGGCAACTAAGGGAAAACATACAGTAAGACACCCCTGCAGTCTTAGCTAAGGTATGTTATTAGTTGTGGGAGATGCTGATGATTAGGTTTCTTTGGGATGACTAAGGATGAGAAAGTGTGAAAAGTTTAATTTCATGGATATAGATCTTTGCACCCAACTGCTCAACTATATTTCTGTGCAAAACCAGAGGCTTGGATTATTAAATGATTATGTTGATGTACTGGATCAGCAAATGGAAAACATGGACATGTGTGCGGCCACAACAATCTACACTGGATTCTTGTTAACTGCTGTGATAGAATCTTAACAGACAATGTACTTTCAGACTGCTTCAGTTATCGTTCCATCACTTTTGTGTCTGAAAAATATGCAGCAAACAAATCCCTTCTGAAATTGATCACAGATTGCTCGTATGGGCAATTCATACTGGAGAACATCTATGCAGAATTGTCTGCATTAAGATGGAACCATATCAACCTTATTCCCTCATTAGCTGATGCCTGAGAATTCTTTGCCAGTGAATTTCTTAATGTCTGTGGCAAACATGCATCAATCAGGTCATGCATGGTCAAAAGACACCATTACCTTCAGCTTTCTTAGGGAATTACTGACTTGTTCTTGCAAAGGGATGCTGCTTGGAGCAGATCTAGAAAGACCAGATCCTGTAATGACAGACAGCATTACAGAAAAAATGAACTTTGGAATCTAAGGGGACTGACAGTAGCTAAAGCAAAAGTGGACTGCTACCACAAGTACTGGGAAGAAAGAATACATCATTCAAGAAAAATCTGGTCAGAGCTAAAAACCTATTTGAAATGAATCATCAAGAACAAATTGATCTGCACAGTTTATTAGACTGTATAAGATTAGAGAAAGCACAAATGTAGAACTGGGGGAAAAAGACAAATTCAAAGCAATGTGGCAGACCGTACTTCGGGGAATAGAAAGGGCACACTGTTGGGCTGAGGAGGATCATGGTGCAGCTGCCAAGATGGGCGAACTGAGTGAGACATGGGGTTGTGCCTGGAAAGGAACAATGGGAACATAAGCTACCCATGAGCTGTGGCTCAAGGGGCAGCAAGATTACCCAATAACCTTTGACCAGAAAAGAGGATCAGTACAAGCTGATCTGCATGACCTATTGTTACTATAGGTGCTGTTCATTATCTGATGTATGTAGTTACATAAGCATATGTCTCAACATCTCATGTCCAATATCTTGCACTGTAATGCCTGAAAAAGTTGAAAATAAATAAAAAAAAAATCAAATCCAGAACTCCTATAGAGACCTTGTCACCTCTCCTTCAGATGTTGTGAATGCCTTTAACACCCATTTCTCTAACCTCAGCATCTCTGCCAAGCTCCAGAATTCCTTGGTGCTGTCCATGGTTGGTCTTTCATCAAGCAACCCAGAGCCTGACCCACATGCATGATCGGCCAAACTTTATCTACCAACAAATCACTACAGCAGAGGTCCTCAAAGCACTGAGGGATCTAAGCCAAAACATGAGTGTTAGTGCTGACTCCCTTAACCAAAGGCTTCTCCACCTTGTGGCACATTGTATATGAGCCCCATTTACCATGTTGTTAAACAACTCCCTTGCCTTCTATACACCTACTGTCAGCAAATGTTTTAGAACTGAGCCTCTCCATAAAGGAAGAGGCTAAATATGATCTGAATCAACACAGATCCACTTCAGTTGCTCCTGCCCTCTCCAAGGTTCTTGAAAACTGTGTTCACTCACAGCTGACTGAGTGTCTTGGTCAGCACAATCTGCTCTTTCTCATGCAGTCTGTCTTGAGGAAGGAGCATTCCATCATATCTAAATTGCTCAAAGACACAAATTATCTCCACAAAGCCATGGCTAATGATTTCCTCACTGGAGCCATCTTTGTGGACCGCGCCAAAGCTTTTGACTTGGCAGATCAAGCAGTGCTTCTTCTCAAGCTCAAGATCCCAAGTATCAGCCAACCAGCCATCAGATGGTTTGAAACTACCTGGTTAACTGTACCCCAAGCCAGTGTCCAAACATAGGATTAATTCAGACCTTGCTGTCTTAAATCTTGGGGTTCCTCAAGGCTAAGTCTTTGGCCATCTGCTGTTCTCCATTTTTGGTAATGACCTCCTGAAACACAGCTGGAGGTGTCATCTACATATATATGAAGATTACACCATATTCTACTACAGTGCAATAACAGTCTCCAAGGTTAATTTGGTACTCCAATTAGATTTCAGCACAATCTTCTCCTGGTTCATTAACAACTGCCTAATTCTTAATGCAGCCAAAACTAAGTCTATGGTGTTTGTATCTTAGAACTTGCTAACTCATTTAGGGGATCCACTTGCACTCACATCACATGGCAACACTACTGAGCAAATCAGCATATTCAGATACCTTGGAATCTGGCTTGATGTATCACTTACATACAGTAGGCACATTGATCACATCGTATCAACTGTAGGGCCCAAGCTAAACTTTCTCCACAGGGCTATATGATGCACTAGTGCTGATGTAAAAAAGTAGGTAGCCTCCCACTTCCAACTCCCTACCACTGACTACAGAGACATTATATACTGCTGTGCAAACAAAACCACTCTGCTGCTCCTAAATTGCTTTGCACAACAAGATGTGCAGGTCCACATTCTCCTGAAAATGGTTTAAACAACAGTGACTGCTGTATGACCAGCTTAACTGGACAAGTCCATCAAGCAGGCTGGAATACCACTGCCACTCTTCTTTGTACAACTGTGCACAAGGAAAAGCCCATGAGTATCTCCTAGTCCTTCTCACACAATCGAGCAGTTACCTGCTCAATCTGTTCAAAAGCAGTACTTACCTTCTCAATTCCCAGGGCAAAGCATGGATTTGGTAGAGAGGCCTTTGCATTTGCAGCACCAGACACCTTGAACAAACTCCCTCTCCAGCTGATGAATGCTTCTACTGTAGCTTGCAAGTGTTCAAATCCAGTCTTTCAAGTTACCTTAGAACTCCCTTCCATTTGTTTTGGTCCAGAATTCCAATCTAACAGAGCATGATCATGTTGCAATAACAATGATCATGCTCTGTGTTTATAATAAACTCAGTTTGTTACATTGTTTTGATTACTGTTTTGATATACTTACATTTAGAGTTTGTTTGTTTCTCCTATGTATATTTTAATATGTTTGAAGCTATTACTGCTGGATTATGTTAACCTGCTGACTACTGCTATCCTCCAAGGGAACCCATGAAAATGAGAGGCTGCATCTCGTGGTTATCCCAGTTGGTGTAATTTCAAATAAATAAATACATACATACATATACACATAAATTACTGCAAAGGTTGGAAACTATTTATGTGACTAACATGTGCGGTAAAACAGGGGGCAACAGAAAAAGTTAAAAGTGTTTTCTTACTTTCTTTTTCTTGATTTTAAAGGAATTAATACAAATTATAGGGGTACAGTCGCACCCCTATATTTAGGGTTGTACTGGCAGTTCTATGTTAAAGCCCAATTTTTGCACTTTAATAACTTGGTAACTGTTCAATGAATGTGCACATAATTTTGTATGCACTGTGTCATGTGGTAGGTCTCTGGATGTACTGAGTTTTGTTCCAGTTGGATGTGCGTGTTCTGACTTTCAGTTAGTGCAAAAAGTAATTTTTCATAAATGTTTTCCCATTAATTGTAATGGGTTTTCATTTGTCTGCTGTATAGCCCAGTCGGTTTGGAATTTTAGTCTGAAATTTTCAGGGTAGAAAGGGGCTCACAGATGTGCCTTTTTCCTGTTTGGTGAAAAAATATTAGTCCATTCCAAAGTTATTTAATTTTAAAACTTTCATAAATTGGTTCTGAGCATGCTCAGTAAGCACCTCAAGATAGCTGACTGTCCCAAAGGGGTTGCTCAAAAAATGGTCAGAACCTGAGCCCAAAGCAGAAATTAACACTTATCATCTCTAGAGAGCTGAGCTCCAAGCTCTCCACTCGAAGAAATGCAAGAACTCAAGTTGTGTCCAGGAAAATTTTTATTGTTAAAAACAACAGTAGATAAAATGGACTACTCCCTCCCTCAGCTATGTTTTCACACCAACATAGGAGCTTTCTCAAAGCCTTTGAGAAAGCACCCATGTTGGCATGAAAACGTTTAGCTGAGTTGAGACATTGGAGCCGAGCACTCTAGAGACTGTAAACCTCAAGATAGCTGTTTGAAATGAAAAAATAATTATTGTTTCATATTGACATTATCCTTTTTCATATAAGGAAAATTAATTTTTTGTTTGGCCACCATCTTGTTTTCAGTTTTGCCTCAAAAATTCAAATTTGGAACCCCCAAAAAATGATATTCTGGGGAGGAACCAACACAGGTACTGTAGCTTGCTTATCAGGTCCCCTTAGCTTGATTCTGCACTTTACTGCTCAAGAAATGTCCTTAAAATGTGTTTATTTAAACATTTAACCCTTGCAAGGCTATGAACTGTTACGTCAGTCCAGAACTCCCAATATTTTCTAATTCTGTTGGCAGTCTAAGGGTTAAAATCTTTTTTCATATCGGCATGATATGAAAAAATATATTTTTTGTTTTGCATCATGAGTCATGAAAAAGGATATTTTTTTCGTATGAGAAATCAATGCATTTTAGTGGGGGTTTCAACTCTGGTGCATAATTTTGTGATTTTTGCATGTTTTGACACCAAATTTTCAGTATACCCTTTTTGAGACCCCTTCTCATGAATAATATGGGTGTCATTTCACAAATCCTGACTGAAAGGCAATTATGCGGTCAATTGGCAACATTTTGATTTATTTTATTAATTAAAAAGTTTCACCAGGAAAAACATACTGAGCTAAAAGCTCATTTCCAGATGCACCCTGGGGGGAAGGGGAGTTGGAGAGCAAAGTTCAGGTAATTACAGACAATGCCAGCATACAATTATAAAATAACATTGTAGCAAAAAGTTTGAACATTACATCCACAATACAGTTAGAGAAGTACACTGTAGAGTTCTGGGCTGTACCAAGGTCAAAGTGCACAGGTGTCAAGTGCAAAAAGAAACTGACAGACACAAAAGACAAGATAACTAGCTGTACAGAAAGCTGTGCAGCTGGGAGGGAGAGTGCAAGAAGGTGGGGAAGGATATTAGGAACAATTGCAGGTGGAGGCGGTGAGGGTATGAAGGAGACAGCACTGAGCATGAGATGATTGGGCATTGCAGATGGTGTGAGGGAGGGAGGGAATTCCAGAGCCTAAGAAAATGATGACTGAAGGCTGCTTGGCCTATTTTTGTTCCAGCAGAGGGGACTGCCAGGGAGTGAACAGTTGAGCTACTGAGAGAGTGGGTGATGGGCAGGGGTAAGGAAAGTGAGGAGGAGAGGAGGAGCTCTAGGAGGGGTGGGAACCAAACCAGAATTTACTGACAATATTAATTCTGGTGTGTTGAAATCACATTTCAGGCAGGATTTCAAAATTTTCACCATACGTGTTCATGAGGTAGGGTCATAAGAAGGGTATGTTGAAAAGCTGGACTCAAAATATGCTAAAATAGTCTGTTGACATTTTGCTACATTCGCTCATAACTTTGTTAATTTTCAATATTTTAACCACAAATTATCAACATAGCCATTTCTTTACACCACCTCATGAAGTTGACAGCCATCATTTTTAAAATCTTACACAAAATGTATTTTTGTGCCTCTGCTTCAGAATTACACTGCTGTTGTGTGGAATGATGTTTTGGTGGGGATTTGAACATTTTTACTATTGGTTTAATGAGGTGGGGTAATACACAGGCTGTGTTGACAATTTGGTTACTGTTGTCCTACAAATGGAAGCGCAGGACCGGAGGGTCCTGTGCTTCCCCATAAACATACATATATGCATCTATGGAGGGATGGGAGCACATGACCCAGACAGCCCTGCTCCATCACACAAATAAGGATACGCTTACAGTATCTCAAAAAGTATGGATGCATGGCCCTGCGCTCCAACAGGAAAATAAGGTTACCATTGTACTATCTCAAAAAGTAAGGAAATTCTTTGCAAAAAACTGCATCAATGCAATATTTAGGGATGAGACTAAACTGACAAAAGTATGGAAATCTGACTTTAAGGTTTCCAACCCTAAAACCCCAATACCATCCCTAAAGCAAATCAAGGGCAGAGTCTTTCTAGGGGTTGTCAACCCTAAAGCTCACCCCATTCTATACACTCCAGAAACATGCACACCTAATGGGGTGAGTTTTAGGGTTGACAATCCCTAGGAAGACCCCACCCTAATTTGCTTTAGGGGTGGTATTGGGCTTTTAGGGTCAGAAACCATAAAGTCAGATTTTCCTACTTTTGTTGGTTTAGCTTCAACTTAAATGTTGCATAATGTAGTTTTTTTGCAAAGAATCCATAACATAAGTAGGTATACTGGATAATAACAGCACATTATAAACCAGGAGAAAAAGTAGTCCATCTGAGATGGTACAAGATTAAGAGGGGTTGCAGTTCAACACTTAAAAATAGTAAAATATGACAGAATATGGCCAACACCATGCTTCATGTCCATACTGTATAATGTCCATATTTTGAAGTCAGCTTTTAAAGCCTGCTGTTGCTCAAAGGTATTTCCTAGCAACAGTAATGTAAAATAAATAAATAAATAAATTCTGAGGTTCCTACAGTAGAAGTAAAGCACAACATCCCCTGCTATTTACGTGTAACATTTTTAATGATAGGATAATTATATTTTTGAAGCAAAAATATTGCATTAAGTAAGTCACTCTAAACAAGCTAAAAGTATCAGTGCAGCAACTAATATAGCACTGGGAATGAAGCTCGAGAGTATGTGTATACTGTAGTTTGGAGAGATACACAAAAAACAAGCAGTCTCAGTTGTAATATCATGACTTTAGCTACAAAGGGATGATAACATACCATCTATTAGAAGGAGACTGAAAATAGTGGGTAAGAGTTCAACCTTACCCAAATTCACCTCCAAAAATTATAATAGAGTCTCCACATGTCTGGTTCATAGTTAAATAAAATTATAATTATTTTTTTTTGCATGGGAGCCTTTTGAGGCTCTTGTACCAGCAGTAGGCCATTAGAAAACATTGGGGCAGAAATTTCATTGAAACAAAGGCACAAAAGTACTAAATAAGTGGTCTGACCTGTCGGTGCAGTGGCAGGTGACTTCAAGGAGGGCAGTGTGGGTGGGAGAAGAGTAGAAAAAGGAAACCAGCAATTGTTTTATAAATAGTCCACAGTGTCATTCATTATGCATGATTATGGCAACTAAACTATGAGTTACAGGATATTAGATGCTATACCCATGCATACAACATCTGACAAAGAGTAATTACAGTATTTTTACATTCCTTCAGTTTGAGATGACCTATTACAAGCCATGAGTGCATTTGTAACCTCAGGTGTATAAAAAGTAAATAATAAGCCATGAGAGGGTGTGCATCATAGTATTTTAATGCATTCGTCAGGGGTGTAGTAAGGCATGAGGCTAAAAGTTGAGTGTCCTTATGCCATGGGTAGTGCATTAAAATACTATGATGCACACCCTGGAGTGGCTTATTACACTTATAAAATGGCTCTAAGTAGGTTTTCTGGGAGGAAAAATGAGATTCAGCACCTGACCATGCATTTATAGAGATTTATAACATAGGGACATATAGAGTAGAATCATCATTGGTCAACTCCTGGTACCTGACCATTCATTAATATATGATATACTAACAGTTCATGTGAGCGGGTGCCAGGGAAAATCAGAGAGCTGTGCCCGGTCTGGCTTTTGCCCAAATGGAGCAAAAGTCAAATGTAGCCATTTATTTGGTGCAGTTAATGAGCTCCACAAATTAACCCACACAGGTCCCTGACAGTCCCAGGAAAGTTGCTGTCAAGGCACACAAAGCTGGAGCTCGTCAGTTTAACCCACACAGGTCCCAACCATGATATAAAAATTGCCCGCAAGCTATACTGTAGCGATAGTGGGCTACCCACCCACCAACCCTATGGATCTCAGAGCACAGAGCATCTCAAGGTTACCCAAAGCAACACATTTCTAGTGACTCACCCACCATGGCATTCTCCGACTACAGTGGCGTCCACTTTTGCCACAGCGCTCTATGTCTCCTTTCCCTGTTGCACTCTACGGACTTTCAGGGACCCACTAGGTAGTGTTGCTGATGTTCTTTCTCCCACCATTGTCCTGATAGAAGCCTTTGCTCCTGTCAGTAACCATAACTTGCTGCACTTGTTCCCGTGTATGTGTGTGTTTTGAGTCAGGATAGAACGTGGGCATAACTTAACCATGTGTGGTGTGCAGCGAGAGAGAGAGAGAAGCACTGCAGTAAGAGCCAGAGTCAGTACAGGAGAGAAACAGCTCATTGTGACAAAAGCTGTAATGGAGCAAGAAAGTGCAGTGTGTGACAGACGTCTGGTGCAGCTCGACATAAGAAAGCGGTCGCAAGTAGTGTCAAGTAATTATTGCTGTAATAAAAAAGCTTCAGAACATGGGGACAGGAGACAGCATCAAATTAAATGTGTCTCCTCATTCCTTTTGATTTGCTACACTAGTTGTAACTGACTCTGTATAGCTAGTGTGCCTGACAGAAGTGGGACAGAAACTGGATGCCCACTTCCCTGTGTTTGCTCAGTGTTGTGAAACTCAGCAGTGCATATACTGTATAGCATTGTCAGCAACACAGTGTTGTATTTCTGCTGGTGGCAGAACATGTAAAATAGTTCCTATGTTTTCCTGACGTAATCATGGTTTCCTAATGTTTTTTGCATCTGGTGACACCCCATGTTATAAGCGCAATAACCCACTCCCGGGAGTGCAGTTATTGGGGATTAATCATCACCCCGGGTGCTGTGAGGACACTCAGCCTGTAGCCTCATGCCTCACAACACACCCAGGGTGTTGATCAATCCCCAATAACTGCACACCCTGTCATGGGTTATTGTTTACTTAATGCATGGTCAGGTGACATCTCTTGGCTAATGAAATTTCTCAATTTTTCTTGCCATATTATAAAAAAACTTGCTACACACAGCCGCATTACGATATAGGCCAAGTAGTGCCTATGTATTAAAGCTGTGTTAGTGTTTGTGTCAAAACAAGGTTATTGGGAGATTCTATCTCAGCTGTTTAGGTTCCCTAGGACTGTGAAAGTTGGTACGCAGTCTCAGTCCTAGGAGCTACTTTTGTGAATTATTTATTAAATTTTGTTAACCAGGTAAGCCCACTGGGCCCTAAAGGTCCCTTTTTCAGGGGCGACCTGGAGTTAGTTACCTGTACACAGAGTTTGAAAATACAGGCAGGTAATACAGTGTAAGACACAGTGTACAGGATTTCAATGACAGTATACAGTTGTAACCCTCAGGGGTGCTATCCTAAGGGCTACCACCCTTGCCTGTCTCAGCTGCGACAGGGTAAGGGGCCCAGATCCATTGACGGGTGCCTCCACCCAGAGGTCGGGGTTAAGACAGTCAAGGCTGACTCGGTCACAGCCCTCTCGGTTACTGCAACCCCCCCTTCTTCCCACTAGTGTCTCACACAAATTAATTACAATGCTCTCCCCTGAACACTTACACCCCGGCTCGAACCACTCAGCTCACTCTGGGGACCCCCTGGAATGTAAGATACAGTTATCAAATATTCACTGTGCAGTATATCCCCAGTAAGACACAAACCAGCCAGGGTACAGTTGCAAAACAAACAATCTGATTTATTTGAGGGGAGATAACAAGGACCGGGGGAAATCAGGGTGATTGACTTACCACTATAAAATATATTTAACTACCTAGGGCTCTGTGCACAGGCCTAAACCTATGGGTACCCAAGCCCTAATGGCTAGTTCCTCGATGCAGCTGGTTGGGGCCCTGACACAAAGGAGCCTTCAGTTCCTATGAAGCTTAGATGAAGCCAGGAAGCTCAATTAGTACAGTCTGCAATACAAAAAAACGACTGTGTCTTGGTTTATAACCTTTAGCAGGGAGCTACCCTGATTTAGTACTCACAACTCCAACAGAGAACCCCTCTTTCACCCTTTGCAGGGCTGAGCCTGAGCTTCAATGGCTTCCTCACACATTTATATGGAAAACGACAGAGGGGTACCATACCAGGCAGCTGCTCCCTGAACTCGACCGAACTCACAGCTACGCGGGCGTTTCACTGCAGCTTCAACTTTACTGACAGACCAAGCGTGATTCAGCAGATTCTCCAGTCCTCTACAGGTTGAGCCTGGTAGGTAGCTGTGTTTATATACAGCCTCCTCTGACTGCATGCCGGCGGATTTAGTCCGAAGCTTTCTGGCTATGGGAAACGGCCGCCTAGGCCTCTCACATGCTTCCCGTGTGGACACTCAACGGCGCAGAAGCTCAGAGCTCCCTTCAGCTCCACAGTCAAAATGTATCTGCCTCTCAGGCAGTGGGGTGCAACCTTCTCACTCACGCGCCACCTGTTCCCATAGGTGGGCTGCAGACACCAGGCTATGAGACCTGTCCCGATTGGTGCAAAAAAGGCACTCTTGGTCAGACTTTATTTCCCAGGATTACTAGCTAAGTCTTCATTGGTCAGCCGGCTTGATCTAGAGTTTCGATGTACTAATTGGTCCAATTCGGCAGTTCGGGACCAAAATGGAGGAGACAATCAGAGCAGTCTTTGCTGCAAAGAAGGCAGGTTAGAACAACTACATTATCATTATTACTCTAAGTTATTTCCAGCAAATAGTTACATCCTTCAGCAGACCTCCCTCTGCATACTTAGCGATGGCAGAATGGAGCTATTTCCAGCATCCCAGGTGGGACTCGAGCATAGAAACATTCAACCCCCCTTCAGAGTAATTATGACTGCACTTAGGCAGCTCTTAAAGAGACAGTACTGGAGGCTGTAAAAGCACTCGCCGCGTCTGCATTCAGCGGCCTTACTCCGAACAGCAACCAGGCATGAAGCATCTAGGCAAGATCCGAGAAAGCTTCTGGGAACCCCCATTTGTAGGGGGGTTACACAGTTTTCATGGAAGAGGGCGGTTGTGTTCAGCACATTTACAGAATACAACAGTGGCAGCAGATAGATTTAGGACACTAGAGGCTTGAATACATTTATTTATTTAGTTTTTGTTGACCAGATGAGTGCACTAGACAAATTCTGCCTATTTTCAGGCATGACCTGGGGGAAGGGGATACAGATGAATGCCAACTGACTTTGAATCAGATGAAGCTGTTGGTGGTATTTTAGTGAATGTGGGGAAATTTGGCCAGTGCACCGGGGAAATTTCCCTATTCGTCAGTAGGGGGGAAACTATGGCCATTGCAATGGTCAGTCCTGACTTACCAGCAGAGGATGGATGTGCAAGAAGCAGGGGAGAAGATTGTCTCTAACCCAGACAACAGGACTGAATTTGATGCTATAGTTGAAACATTACTGCACTCTGAAGACGGGGGAGAAACCCCAGTTAAATTTTTTTCTTTTGAAGACCTAATTAATATGAGTTAAACTAGAGAAACCACAGCAGGTGAACCGATTGATTTTGAAGATCCTGAATGAGCATTGTGACTTCTACTAAATGAAAAAGAGATTTGGCATGCTCAGGAGAAAATCAGATTGCAAGTTCAGCTGGCGGACTTGTGAGGTAACGACCTGGATGCCAGTGCAGCGGTAAAGTCTGACAGGACTACCGCTGACGTGGAAGGATCAAAGGCCCAGTCGGGGCCAGGTGAGTCATCAGTAAGCTCTGTCTGTAACAATTCTAGGCATGCAGAGATAAGGGAAAGTAAGCTGGCTGGCAGTCTCGACGCAGATAACAGCGCGTGTCTAAAGCCAAACCCTATAAATCCGGCTCCTATAACTGTTGATAAGGATCAATGTTCCCCCATTAATTCTGATATGACTAATAGGGACGATTTAGGTGTTGGTAACCCAGTTCCACAAGCCACTAAACCGATAAAACCTGCAGTAAAGCCCTTGTCAAGAATATCTGGGTTTGTGTCAGTTCCTGCTACTCCTCTTACTGACATCTCAAAGGATTCAGGGCTAATTATATTTCAGACTCGTAAACCTGAGTCTCAGGCTACTGCCACTCAGTTTTCTTTTCCTGTGGTGGGCAAATCCAGTAAAACTGGGCCAAAGGAAGATAAAAGGGAGAAATAGCTAGCTATGGCCTTTGCAAAACGCCATATAGATATTAAAACCCCAGGGACTGATAACACAAAACAAGTTGTTGAAAAAATGATCCCTGTGGAAAGAGTATCAACTGCATCAGCCATTCAGAAGGCATTTTCCTTATGTACAGCCTCTGTTCCCTCTGAAGAGGTTTGGTCTCCTGACAAGGCCCTTAGGGAATCAGGACCCTGGGGGTGTATGGCTTCCAGATCCAGCATGGGATATGAAACTACTTTCAGTTCTTCCTCCACTACCTGGGCTCCAGGGCCTCCTGACATTATATTTCCAATTTCAATGGATACTCTTGTGCAACAAAAAAAATACCATACTTTATAAGCAGACACAGACTGGTGGTTTACTTAGTACTGTATTGCCCCATAAGGAAGGGGTAAAACCTGAGCACCCCATTTCAAGCCAAGTCGATGCGAAGGAAGATCCCTTACAGGAGAAGGATGTATCCCAGGACCAAACGAAGTCGCAAAAGCCTTTGTTGTCTGAATTATTTGCTAATATCAAAAAAGAAGCAGCCTCCAGATGGAATGCGGTTCGGATTTGGTGTAAAGGGGGCATAGAAGAAAGACCTGACAGACATTTTGTGGGAAAGACCTTGTTGAAGGACTCCTTGCAATTTTCCCCTCATGAGGTGTTTGCATTCGTAAACATTTCTGAGAAAGATAACTTTGACATGAGCTTTTGTTCAGTTCATTTTGTGGACTTATTTTGGGAATGCTACACCCAAGTAAAGTATTCTTCCATCTGGACTCCATTTGTGGTTATTCCATCATCTAAAACTTTAGTTAAATTTATAACTGTTATGTTTAGAAATGAGGGAGTGCATGTGGCTGACATCACTTATTGGTTGTCACAAAAATGTGATTTATTGGGGGATCCTGAGGCCATTCTTGATACTGAGATGTTTTGGACTGGGGGTGGAAATATAAGGTGACATTATGGAATACAGAAACTGGTATAACTCACATTATGAATTTGTTTATGTTGGGAAGGGACGGGGGTGTGTGCTTTTATGCAGGACAACCTCGGGCCTGTTATAAATGTGGATCTAGAACCCATATTTCAAGTACTTGCGATAGACCTAGGTGTGGAAATTGTGGAGAAGTGGGCCATGTTTCCTTTCAATGTGCCTCTCATACTAAATGTGACCTATATGAGGATTTTGGGCATGCCTTAAAGGATTGTCCTTGGGCCACCAAGAATACTGCCACATGCATGATTCCTGAGTTACTTATACGGCAAGGTCAGGACACTGCAGTTCAGCAGGAGATGCCTCTACCGAAGGTTCCTGCTCATGAGCTCCATCCTCCACAATGTATTGAAGAAGAGGTTATAATGATAAAGGCAGAAGTAGACCCCTCAGCTCCACAGGACCCTTTATCTGTATCTGAACAGTAGCCTTTAACTCCAGTCTGCTATATTGACCCAGTTCAGACTTTTGTGCTCCCCCTGTGTCTGATTCCCCTAAACAATGATGTAGTTCTTCAAGGACTGTAAAGTCAGTTTCTATTCCCCCCCCCCATTCACCCCATCCCTCCCGGAAAAGTTGTAAATTCCCCTAATTCATTTGCTGTTTTGGCCCTGAATGGGGGGATTCTGAAATGGAACAAGATGAAGTGGATACCCAGCCTAGGGATCTGGTAATGGAGGTCCAGAACCCAGATTCTGTGGGGTATAGAGGAAAGAAGAAATAATGAAGGAAAAAAAATTCTTGCATATATGTAAGGCACATACATAACTCTTAGCTTTTCTTAAAATAGGTACATTAAATGTGCATAGTCTACTGAATACTGGGAAACGTCAGATGGTATTCGACTTTGTATGACACACTAATTTGGACATCTGTTTCCTTCAAGAAACTTGTTTTTTTTCTTCTGATCAAATTAGAAGTTTTCAGGGGGGATGGGCCTGTGGACCTTCATACTGGTCTTTGATCAAGCAAGTACTGAGGTATTTTATTTAACTCATTTTCTGTTAGACTATTGAAACTAGTTGATCTTGTACCGGGAAAGATGTTGCTATTGGATGGGATCTGGAATACAATGATCTGTCGCTTAATTAATACGTATGGACCTCAGTCAAAGGCAGATAGAGAAGCTGTGTTTAATGTAGTGCGACCTTATTTGGTAACTTCCTATCATATTTTTTTATGTGGAGATTTTAATTGTGACGTGAAATCTCAAGTGATCAGGTCAAAACCGAAAGGAAAAGTTTATTGTGATTCCAATGCTTTGTCTGAGATGGTGGTGTATGCAGACTTATTAAACTGTGTCACTTTTCAGGTTAAAGGTCCAAAATGTATATTTAAGCAAGGTAAACACAACCTCCATAGATCATGTTTTTATTTCCAGAAACCTTCCGTCTGCTTCACTGCAAGCGTACCCCATAGAATTTTCAGACCATGTGGCTTTACTGGTTACAGTACCTTTAAAGACACACTAAGCTTGAGGTAACCAACATCTAGATGGAAATTAAATACTACTGTTCTGGATGAAACCTGGGTTCAGCAAGGAATACAGGACATTATTAAGGCTAGATGTTCAGTATGTTTCTTATATATAGATTTAGGTCAGTGGTGGCTTGATACTAAATTGGATTTTCAAACTTGGCTGAAACAATATGGAAAACGTAAAGAAAATAACTTTTTGAAATATCTTTCTTTGAGACAGCAACTTTTTAAATTATTCTCATGATCTAATATGACTAAATATGACTATTCGGCTCAAATTAAAATGATAAAAGATCAAACTTTGATTTATCAATATGATCAAACACGAACCATGAAAATTTTATTTCAAAATGACTTAAAAAAGACTCTTGTAGGAGATCCTTAACTGGCCAGTAAACACTTCTGGGATAATACAGAAATTGATTATCTAGTGGATTCCCAAGGGGTATCCTGTACTTCAGAACAAGATTTGCATAAAGTAATAAAAGATCATATTTCTACCCTGGAGCCAGAGATTGTTACTGCAGCTCAGGAGATTGCCACATTTTTGAGGCAAATATCACTTCCTAGTATCTTCCTGAAACCTGAAAATAGAAATTTTCAGATTAATAAACTGGATATAGCAACTGCTATTAATTCCATAGCATCATGTAAATCTCCAGGGTTAGATGGTTTACCTATAGAATTTTATAAGACTTTTGTTACTAAACTCTCAGACTGTTTAGAGCCAGTGTATGACTATTTTTATAATGTGAATGCCATACCATCCTCATTTCTAGAAGGTATCTTACTGTATTTATATAAATCTGGAGATAGGCATTTAATTACTAACTGGAGACCAGTTACCATTCTTAACACAGATTATAACATTTTGGCTCATATTTTGAATAATAGGTTAAACACTTTTGCTAGTTGGGTTACTTCTCCATTACAATTTTGTGGACTTCCTTCCTGGAAAATCCAGCATGCTGTAATGATTATTAGGGATATAATTGATTAGTTTCCCTTTCTGGGAAGCAAGGTACCATCATTTCAGTGGCTCAAGAGAAAGTGTTTGATCATATTTCCCATACGTATTTATTTTCAGTATTGAAATGATATGGTATTCCGGATATACTGTTAAAATGTATTCAATTATTGTACTCTTCCACAATGGTATATCCAGTTAAAGGAGATCTGTTACTATAGGATTTCAGACACAAGTAGGGGTACAGCAGGGATGTCTGCTAAGCCCCCTCCTTTATGTATTTGCATTAGACCCCTTTTTATGTACTGTAACGGATAAACCTAGATGGCATGAGATTACAGGCACTGGTATTCAGAAGACTCTGTATCTGCGGGCTTATGCGGATGATGTGTGCCTTTTTTTTGGACTATGCTCAGTTTCTCATTTTCTTACAAATTTGCACATCTATCAAATTCTAGACTAAACATAAAAAAAAGTAGAGGACTGTTTTGGACTTCAGATTTCAAAGGAACCCCTTAAAATTCTTGGGATCAATTTTGGACTCCAGAATCTGGCTACCTTGAATTTGGAACAATCTTTGTCTAAAATTGAATTAAAGGTTAATAGATGGAAAAAATTGAGTATGTCAAAGTTGAAAAGAATTTAAATCATAAAGAAATTTTTGGTCCCTGGGTTATCATATGTTGCCATGCTTTTTCCTCCACCACAGACACTTGAAACAAAACTGAATAGTCTCTTTTTCAAATGTTGTGGGGAAGTAGGCTGAACCCCATAAGAAAGTGTTTTACGTGTCTTCCTGTTCGTAAATGAGATCTGGGTATGATAGACCCAGTGATATTTTTTCACACATTGGGTGGGATATTCAGAACTGTACCTGGCAGGGGCGCAAGCCAGGCGCAGTGCAACTGGGATGTGCCAGGGCTTGGACTGGGCGATATTCAATGGTACTGTGCCATGGCTCAGCACTGTTGAATATGGCACTGTGGCCACCTGCATTGCACATGGTGCAGTGGCACTGTGCCAGTGCAAGTGGCCAGAGAGGAGCAGGGGGATGTGCTAGCACAAGTGCCAATGTGCTAGGTGCAGCAACCATGATATTCAGTGGTGGACATGTAAATGGGGCCATAATGCATGCAAGGTGCAAATGGGGCCATTAACATGTCATTATGGCCCCATTTGCATACAGGTGCACTGATCCTCGGCGACTTGCGCCTGGTGCCCTGCCAGGCAGCAGCCATCGGGGACCGACGCCCCCACCTGCAACATGCTCCAACACCTGATCATGGGCATAAGTATTAATATAAACCATCCAATATCCCTGGTGGTCCAGTGGACCACTTTCAGCCCGATCATGGGCACATGTATTAAAATACAATGTCCAATATCCCTGGTGGTCCATTGGACCGCTTCCAGCCTGATCATGGGCATAAGTATTAAATAAAATGTCAAACCATCCTGGTGGTCCAGCGACCCCTTCTCCCCACCCACCTGAGCCCTCCGCTCCCCTGGTCAGCAGCAGGTGGCAGCTCCTCACCTGCCAAGCCACCCAGCTGCCGCCAACTGACTGTGTACAGTATGGCTGTATGCCCATTGGTCACAGTATGGGCCAATGGGCATCAGACTGTGCGTACTATACAGTCCAGATATGAATGGATTCATTCACATATCTGGGCAGTGTATGTACGTACAGTCTGCATGCCCATTGGCCCATGCTGTGGATTCAATGGGCGCAGCATACTGTACGCAGTCAGTCAGCATGTGGTGGGGCGGCTTGGCGGGGGGAGCTGCTGCTGACCAGGGGAAGTGGGTGGTGGGGCTCAGTGGACGGGTGGGAGGGGGTACCACTGGACCACCAGGATGGTTTGGATGTTTTAATTAATACTTATGCCTACAGCCCACTGGACCACCAGGGACATTGGATGTTGTATTTTAATACATATGCCCACGATCAGGCTGGAAGTGGTCCACTGGACCACCAGGGATATTGGACATTGTATTTTAATACATATGCCCATGATTGGGCTGGAAGCGGTCCACTGGACCACCAGGGATGCTGGACATTGTATTTTAATACATATGCCTGTGATTGGGCTGGAAGTGGTCCACTGGACCACCAGGGATATTGGACATTTCTAATTCAGTACTTATGCCCGCGATCGGGCATGGGGGGGTGCTACCATGGCGGATGGAGCCACCGGAGCTTGGGTGGCCACCCACAGCTGGCAACTGCCACACTGCACCCTGCAATATAGCAGCTCTCCTGTGGGTGGCCAGCTGTTGTTCCAGTTTTTTTTGGCTCAGTTGTGTGTGGCGCAGGTAGGGGTTGTGCCTGAATCTGCTTAGTACATCCCGGGCTGAATACCGGGATGTGCGGAGTATGCATGGGCATGCCCCCCCTACTTGCACCACATACATCACTGATGTGCCCTGGTGCAGTGGGATTTGTGCCATGTACTTTCCCCTTTTGAATATTGCGCCGGGGCGCATCAGTGGGTTTCGCCTGACACCACTGTGTTGCACCATGTGCAACCCTTCTGAATATCTCACCCCTTATTTTTATCATAAACAGTGAAATGTGGATTAGGGGTGGAAGATACCCCTCAAAACCTTTGGTGTAGGTTAAATTTAGCTTGTTACTTTCAAGCATGGGAGGTGGTGCTTCCAAAATTAGGGAAACATTTGCATGTTCCGGTGTTTTTTAAATATGCAGTTTCTAAAATATACAAGTGGAACGTAATGAAACAGCAAGTATTGTCCCTTTCTGGATACCATTTGTATCAGACAGTAATGGCACATTGCTTTCCTACTGACCCTAGTTTTAAACACTGCTCACCGGATAAAATTAATTTGGTAACTGTACAGTTGAATAACCCTCGGATTCCCTCTCACATGTGGGAACATCTTTGGCTTTCTGTATATGGGAGAACTAATATAAGGGAAATGCAAAGCATAAAACTTTACATGAAAGGAATTGTCCCTATCCTCACTGTATTAACTTTGAGGAGACGATGGATCATTATTTATTCACATGTTCTTATTCCAGAAATTTGTGGATCTTTTTAGCAGCAAAATGGAATATGACATGGTTCACTTATATGTCTTATGAATTTTTAGTTTTGGGTCAGTATTCCCTGTTGGGGCCCCGGTTTCATCATGAAACATTAGTGAGTTTTTCTTTCTTGTATTAAATTCTATTTATGGCAAGCTAGATGTAGGTGGGTGTTAAACAAAAGTATAATGTCATATGTCACAGTGCAGGTTTTGTTGCACCAAGCTATGAGGCATGTGTATGAAAAAGATGTATTAGTTTCTTCTTCTCAGAAGGTAGAAAGATGGTGGAAGGGGTTTTGATTTTTTATAAAATATAAATAATTTTTTGAGCAGTAAAGGTAATTTTAAGAAAAATAAAAACATGGATTAAGGGGAAGCAGAGAATCACAGTGTAATAGAAATTAGTGGCTTAAAACAGTAAAGCTGATGTGGTTATATCAATAGGACTGGAAAACCAGTTTCAATTATGTGGAAGAATTTTTTCAAAAGAGGGGAAGAGGGGAAGGAATGGAAAAATGGTATTGACTACAATTTATGTATGAGTATTAATTTTTCTTTTTTTTTTGTTTCATAAGAAATTCTTGATTTGTTTTTGTTTCATTTCTGTATACAATGTTCTTGCAATAAAATTACCCCTATTCTTTTTGAGAAGTACCATGGGATCTTAAACATCCACCTCAACAACCACCAGAACAGGCAGATAGGACCTCGGTTTAACATCTCATCTGAAAGACGGCTCCTCAGGAGTGCAGCACCTCACTCATGCTGCACTGTAGTGTCAGTATTGGGATATTAACCCAAGTGCTTGGTGTGGGGCTAGAACCCACAGCATTCTGATTTCCCAGCCTCAGAGGTAAGTGTGCTACCTGCTGAGCCACAAACTCTGACACATACAGTAATACAGTGTAGGATAGGGTACAGGATTATAAGGACAGTATACAGTTTCCCTACAGGGGAGCAGTTTTGTACAACACATTTACATAATTCAACAGTGGCTGCTGGTAGACTTAGGGCGTTGTATTACATTTTTTATTTTTTTTTAGCCAGACTGCAGGGGTGAGATTAGTTAGCCATCGGGACAGGAGCAGGGACCAAGGTTAAGGAGGTGAGCATGCAGCCCCTTCTGAAATGTGGCTAGGGAGGGTACTTCCTGAAGGCGGCCAGGGAGTTTATTCCATAATGTAGGGGCTAAGTGGGCAAGGATTTACTGCCAGCTACGGAGCAGGCCCTGGGGATTTCCAGGAGTTTTTTGCCTGATGTGCAGAGTGGTCTGCTGGTCTGCTTTGGGGCAAGTAGCCCGATTAGCCCTGCAGTAGGTTGGGTATTGAGGAGCTTGTAAGTCCAGCTTAGTAGGGGGTACTGGAGCCTGTTGTTCAGGGTGGGCGAGTTGAGTGAGGAGAGGGCTTCACAGTGGTGGGTCCTTGGGTGGGCTTTTGTGGCAAAATGTGCAATTTTGTGGTACAAAGTTTGTAGTCTACAGTGATTCATTTATTGGAAATCAGTTTGGTGATTTAAAAGTGATAAGTTTGTGAATTTTTGTAAAAAATCCCAACTTAAGTCTTTTTTGCCTATGAACAAAAAAAAATCAAGGATTTAAAGATGAAACTTACAAGTTTGGTAGAACATGTCCTAGAATAGGGCCTTTTATTAGTTTCAGAATCAAATGTTTTGTAGTTTGAGTTATAAGGTTTAAAAGTTTCAAAATCTTGTGTATGTGTTAACCACTTGAAAAATAGCTGAAAGAAGCAGCATTTCCTTCTGCATTGCAGCTGGACACAAACTTTAAATACTAAAAATGTTAAAAATATTTTACTGTAAAGATAGCTGTATGCATTGCCAGAAGATCCACATAAACAGATTGTTTGATACATTTCATAGGACCAACAGAGTTGTTAGAAAAGAACACAGGTGCTTTTATCTTTCAGATTACACAGAATCCTTCATCAGAAAACACTGGCAGTTGTTTTGGAAAAACATTAGTTTCTCAAAACCCAGATCATACATAAATAAAACAGATGAAAAGCTATGGACCCCCATTGTCTAAAACTGCATTCAAAAAACAACATAACCATATAGAGTCAGCAAAAATGCCATCAAAAGAAAGCTGTCCCAAGGTCAAATGTCTCTGAATTGAAAGTTCACTCCCTGAGAAAAGCTATAAACCAAGTAAAGCTACATTTTTTTATTTTTTTTTATTTTAATTTAAAATGTTGGTAACTGGGTAAGCCCACTGAGACCAGAGGTCCCTTTTTCAGGGGCAACCAGGGGTTAGATACATACAGCAATTATTACATACAGTGGACAATAATACAGAGGTTTGAAGTGAGACAGTATCAATTGGAGAGACAGTAATTACAGGTTTAGAATCCAGAGTATACATTAGCAACACTGCAAGAGTTAACAGGGGTCACAGTTTGACACTTACAGCAGTAGGGCATGATATACAGAGATCACAGCTTGAATCGTAGGGAAAATGGGGCCAGCGAGTGCAGCCACACAGGCTAAGTTCCAGGAGGTATACTTTGAGGCCAGCCTTGAATCCTTGGAGAGAAGGCCTATCAACCAGGGTAGCTGAAAGTGCATTCCACAAGTGCGGGGCAGCAGATGAAAAGGAGCGCTCACCCGGGTTGATGCATACTCGGGGGATGACAAGGGGCTGGCTGGCCAAGGATCTCATATCTTGGCATTGTACTCTGGGGTTGAGCAGTCCATGCAGATGAGGAGGAGGGCTAGCGGTAGTGAATTTATAAGTCAGGCAGTTGGTGGAGTAGGCCAACTTATGGTATATAGTGGGCCAGTGAAGGTCTGCGAGGACCTCGCAGTGGTGTCTCCTGGGGGGGGGGTTAGTGACAAAGCATGCCACTCTGTGGTAGAGCACCCTGAGATTCTCAGTTCCCCTTCTGGTAGGAACTGTAGCAGGGGGGCCCCATAGAGGAGGCGAGGGAGAAGGGTGCAGTTTGAGATTGTACACTGAGCCTCATCAGTAAGGGAGTTTCCCAGATGATAGAGGAGTCCGAGTTTCTGGTGGAGGGACTTGGTTAAGGAGTCGATGTGGGGCATGTAGGACAGTTCCTGGTCAAGGAGTATCCCAAGGTATTTGATCCTATCTAGGACCTCGACTCGCTTCCCCTGGTCCAATTTGAGCTGGAGAAGGTCACACCTATCCAAACCGAAGCGTCCAGTTCCAAACAGGACAGCCTTCATTTTCTCCTCATTCAGTGCTAGTGAGTCAGCAGAGAACCAGACTTTGAGTGCTGTGAGATGGAGTTGAAGTTTAGCAGTGATGACACTGGGTGGTGGGTCACTGCAGTTGATGACAGTGTCATCTGCAAAGAGGATGAATTTACTCGGCCCACAAGCCCCCCTCTATGTCATTAACAAAGAGAGTGAAGAGCAGGGGGCCCAGGATTGAGCCCTGGGGTACCCCCAAGACAATCGGCCGGGAGCTGGACTGTGTTCCTCTCCGGAGGACTTTTTGTCTTCGGTTTAGTAGTTAGCTCTCAAACTAGGAGTGGGAGAGCCCGTCCAATCCGAGGAGGTGGAGTTTGGAGAGAAGAAGTCTATGATTGACTAAGTCAAAAGCCTTGGATTGGTCGACAAATAATGCGCCGGTCAAAAAGCCTTGGTCCATGGCATCAAGGACATCAGATGTGAGCCGGATGAGGGTGTGTTTGTGCTAGCATTAGTAAATAACAATGATTAAAACCGACAAGGACCAATAAGCTTAAGCAATACATAGTAAATAATGTTGAAAGTCTTCTAAATATGACAATAGCTTTGTGTTAAGTAAAAAAGGTTGGAAGACCACCTCTCCTAATGTAAATTAAGCATTCACTGGCTGTTTTACACATTTACACAGTGTAAGTACTGTTCAGATACATTTGTCTTAAACTCTGTGTCCAATAAGTTCATATTACTCATGAGAATTCAAACTTATACTGTCTTAAACATAATATATCTGCAATTCTGTAACAAGTGACTGGTGAATGCATACATTCAAAACCCAAACCTAACACAGAACCCCCTGAAACTGAGATACTGTTATCCTAACATGTCCATGTATCAACATGTGTCCATATGTACTTAATCTGCTGTTGTATTAAATAACATAGAGGATAATGTATGGGCAGCAGTTAACAACCATGGTGTAGTCACATCAAGAGGATACCATGGCAACTTTGTAAACCTCGAGAGTGCAGCTTGAGAGGTTTACAGTTGCCATGGTACCCTCAAGACACAAATTCACCATGGTTGTTAACTGCTGCCCATACGTTGTCTTTTATAGTGTATGAGCACCAGTGTAGTAAAGGGGAAAAAAGGTGAATCATCAGTCGGCAGCCCCTTGCTTTGGAATACATATCACGTAACTTGGAACTACACATTACCTTACCTTGTCATAAAGATTTTAATGCAGTGCTTTTTAAACAGGAAAGGCAGGCTTTATTAAAACAACATTTAGCTATTAATTCATGTACTAAGACTACAGCATAGCAAATAATTCCAAGAGAAAAAAAAACATTCAAAGAACAGTTCAAACATACTCTAAAGTGGTTGGTGATCAAAGGGGTCAAATTGGATCCATGTCAACATGCTGTCTTTGACTTCCAGAAGTGTCGTGGCCACCATCGCTAATGCTCACTTCTTTGATTGTTTTTTTTTACTCAGCTACAGTGCACAACTGCTGTTGCCATTTAATACTGATGTGTGATACTGACGCCTGCCGAGCACTGCTGTGGTGAAATGTGTTAGCCAGCAGCGTTCCTTCTTATTATGGTATTGTTCTAAGCTGGTTAATAGCAAGAAAGATGTCAGAATTATATCATAACAAGCCTGTATTTTAACTGAATTTTGGTGGTAATAATGTTCCACCATACACTATAACTCTATAAATCTAAAACCAAAACCGAGGGAAACAAAATCCTCCACCACACCCTACCTCTCCGGGGGTGAAGTCAATGTATAGGTAGCCAGTAACAAGGAATCCATAAAGCCACTTTGTATCTAAACATAATAAAACACCACTATGTACCACAGTAATACTGTATGTCCATGTGTTGTCCCGTGAAGTAGGTGAAAAACAGGAGCTGTTTAAGCAGTGTAATGTGACATAAAACCCAAATCTATGTTCATCCCATTACCCACCATGTTCAAAAGTAAAATGAGTCTGATCTCAAAAGCCCACCTTTATTGTGTAATTTTGAAATGTCCTTTCAAAACCAGTACTGACATATCAGAGATGGAGTGATCAGACTGAGAGGAGTGTTGCCCCACTGGTTTATAGTCATCTTCATTTTAATAGTATGTCTGTGTGATGCCATTCGGGTGTGGAGAGGTTGACCAGTCTCCCCAACATAACCTGTTTGTGGATATCTTTTGCACTGAATAAAATAAACAACATTATAAGATGCATAAGTATAATTCCCTGTATCTTGAATTGTTTGTTTTCTGGGGTATTGATACAATTGGAAGTAGAAATGTGCTCACTAGTCTTACATCCAGCATAATTGCAGAGTCTTGTGCCATTTAGTATTCTGTTATTCTGTTCAGGTACAAGCTGGTTCCTAACAATCAGGTTAGTTAAATTACATAGTATCTTACAAGACAGTAGTGGTAATTCTTGAAAAATACACTCCAGGGTATCATCCTCACTGTATACTGGTTGAAGGTCATTAATAATTTTCTGTAGAAGCTCCAGATCAGGATGCTAAGTGACAACTAAGGGTATTCGGTCAGTGATAGTTAAGGACCAATACGGCAACAAGTTTTTTCTGTTGTCAGAAGATGTCCTGTCTGAGCTGACTTTTAAAAATATGAATTACAGTTATTTTTTTAATTAGAAAAAAAACTTTGTGACTGTCAAGAAAACAGCAAGATGAACTTTAACAAACTCAGCCCATGTATAACAGATAGTGAGTGTACTTAGAAATTCACAGCCATGAACTACTAAAAAAAGTTAACTTGAGAACATGACCGAATAATAGAAAAGCATGTTGTTTTTAGTTCAGTTTGTGAGTTGTTTGTGTTATATTTTATTGTTTTGAATAAAATAATAGCATACAATATACTCATGATAGATATCGGAGTGCATAATGATACATCCAATGGTACAGTTAGTGTCAGTCTACACATTATGATTTATGGATATGGGGGTTGAGCCAAAGGTTTATATCAAGTCCAACATAAGCACAAGGTAAGCTGCAACCCACATGACGGTGGTCAAATCTCAGTGTTTAATCTGAACATGAATAGAATCAACAGGCTCTGATGTTATGACCCCAATTCCAAACATACCAGGTTAGATTCACAAATGCCATGAGATTCTTGCAGCTATGGGAAAAAACCCGGCGCCAAGTGGGTTACCACTTGCGGATCCAATTTCCTGCAGCTGCTTGTATTCACAAAGGTGGAGCTGGATTATGAACAGCTCCACAATTTATGGCAGTTTGCCGGTGGTGTTGACAGGGAAATCCGCTCACCTGCAGAGAACTGTTATGGCCAGTGGGGACCAGCCGTAACATCTTCTGCAACTGCTGCAGCTGTGCATATCAATCTCTGCAACTGTGGAGATTTCAGTCCAGAACTGGATTTGTGGTGTGGGACTTAGTCCCAAAACGTTTTGTGAATCTAGCCCACCATCTACAACAGTACAACCCTATGATAGACTGCATTGCATAGTAAGTCCATTAACAGTGATAGGAATGACCCAGTAGTAGAAACAGTTTTCTCCTCTATTAGAAAATCAGGATGAACTTTTTAGTAGCTGTTAAGCATGAGAAAGGCCTTATAACATAATCAATCATTCAGCATTACCTCTCCCAGATGAGATGACAGTTCACTCTACTTCTGCTTCAATGCTATGTGGCACTTGCCATTAGTAGGAGAGAAACACTCTGTCCTTTATTTAATATATCTAACATAGCAGCTATAAAGGGAACAAAATATTAAGGATTTGTGCTACAAACTCTTTTGAAACATCACAGTAATTACTGAAATTGTGAGATAACTAGAATTAATAACAGGAAACAGCAGTTCATTATTATGACCACCAATTATTGCTTGTTTAGAGAGAAAGTACTTGCTACTGTATACCATCTCGCTGTTCAGGTATCCTTGTCCGACTAATTCGGTTCCCATCCCCTGTCCATTTCAAACTCATGAGCAATAGCTTCAGCTTGCTTGCCAGCTTCTTTGAAAAGTATGCCCATCATCTTGTTTCCTGAGGCAGGCAAGCATCATCAAGTAGTGTACTATTCCAAGACTCCTTAGTCTGGTGCATCACAACAGATTTTTTATGATGTGCTCTCATTGCACATTACAGATCTGGAAATAGTTGTACCATTAAAGTTTAAATTGGCTGGGTCTCTTGAAGCTCGCAGTATGTGGTCTTGCATTGTCACACTAGAAATCAAAAGTCCAGAAAGGTAAGCTGCAACAGTATGCCTCCTGCACAGTAACACTTCTACAGCCACATACAGGTACGTTGATGCCTACAACATCGACATATCACTGTAGAAGTCTGCCCAGGATCCAGCCACACTGCACCCCCTCCGCAAACCAACTTCAACTTGGAGTTGGAATCCATTAGTATGGGGGGTGTGGGGGGCAGAGTCCCCAATATGGGGGTTCAGGGCAAACCCCCCCTAAGAAAAAACAGTGTCCAATGTGCATGGCTCCCTGCCAGCTGCAAATTGTGGTCAACATGGAGTCTGTTGCTGTGATGCTGGTTGACAATGTAGTTGTTGAATCCATCTGCAACAGGCAAATGTAGACGGGTTACCCACCTGTGAAAGGCATAAGCAGCAAATCCAAAAAGCGGTGTCACTTGGATCCTTCTCAATGAAATGCACTGCACTGCTGTTTGTCTTTCAAATAGAATTTTGACACCCTTGAGGAAGACTCGCGAGGAGTCGAAGCGCTGGGTGGTCAGAAGGGAGTCCCTATCATTGTTGATCCTTCCTGCTTCTACAATACATTTCTATTTGAATGACAAACAGCAGTGCAGTGCATTTCATTGAGAAGGATCCAAGTGACACTGCTTTTTGGATTTGCTGCTCACACTAGAAATCACCAGAAGCACCAAGCTCAGCAGGTCACACTAATTCTCAACTGTTTGGGGGGAATCCAGTAGGTTTTGCAGAAGTTCTGTATTAAGTTTCTGGAACTAGATTTAGTGTCCTTAGCAGCCATCCTTGTGAAAATGATATTGAGTCAACCCCCCTACAGTCCTCTGGCAATCCCACTATGCAAACATTGGGGGCCCAATTGGCATTCTCTAGTGCCTCCAATCAATATCTCAGCTGCAAACTTGTTGGATGTGGCCAAAATCTGAGTCACTTGAGTCTCTGATGAAGTCACTGTTTTTGTTGTGACCAATGTTTTGACATCTTGTTCAGTTAATTACTACTGAATTGACTCCATCTTGACATCAGTAGCATGAAGAGTTAAAAGATCTCCCAGGTGGGATCATTCCCCATTGATGATGCCATGGCTGTGGTGACCTGTGCCTCTGGTGGCAGCTAAGTTTTTTTAAGCCACTTCCTCCATCTTTCAGTGAATGAACCATCTTCAAAAGTGGTATATAGCTGTTCAGCACAATGAGTTATACTGTGACAACTGGATGTCTATTTCAAAAGTAAAATCTGTACTTTGTTAGTCTTAAAACTCTCTGATGTGCAGAGCAGCTCCAAGATGCATCCTGTTGGCAGGTGTTTTCAACAGCGCCCATGTACTGTAAGTTAGCTGTCAATTAAAAAAACACTTGCAGAAATGTACTTAGCCATACACAAGCAAAATGTTTAAAGCCACAAAAAAAATGTAAAACAGTTGAAAACATGACAAAACAAAAAAAAAACAGAACAAATGCATGCATTTTGTACTACAATTAAAGTAATATGTGAACCAAATATTAAGAAAGTTATGACTTATCACCTGCTTTGCCAAGGCCCACAGGGCTGTGTGCAAAGAAAGTTATGAGTAATCTCCTGCTTCATGTTGGGACTTATGCAAAGTAAGTTATAAAGCACATCCTGCTTTATGCAGGGCCTGAAGGATCCTGCATGAAGTCATGTATTCTGCTTCATGCTGGGTATGAAGACCCCTGCATGATGCAAGCTATGGCTGACCTTTTGTTTTGCACAGGATTAACAGGGCCCTGCACGAAACAAGTTAGGATTATACTTTCTCAAATAAGGAAAAACTTGTAAATAAAAAACTACATTAATGCATATGTTAGGGTTATAAAGCTACAAAAGGAAGGAAATGTGGCTTTAGGATTTTTAAGGCCACAACATTAGCAGCAACAAAGTTCTGGTACAATGACTTTTTAAGCATTGAATGTGCACTGATTAAAACGTCTTGACACTTCTAAAGATGCACTACAATATGTTTGCCATATGAAACTGCTTGAATAAATTTTGTATACTTTCATAAAAAAATATTGGTAGAAATACTTTTTTTAATTAGAGTACAGATAGAATTATCCACTTGGATGGATGTTTTCCTATGTATTGCTCCTGCTATTTTGCACCTAGACCTTTTTGCTTTAGATAAAAGATTGGAGACCAGCTATTCCTTTTGTTTGAATTACTTACAAATGTTTTGGCACATTTTAGGCATTGAACCTGTCTTGGCAGAAACTGTAAACACTCCCCCTAAAATCACCCGTAGATGGAGTACTAATTTGTGTGACATGTTAGTTCATAGTTCCTTACCAGTGGAAACCTCCAGATCTCCATTCTGGTTCCCAGATAGACCTAAAGGGAGCTTCAGTTGTGGTAGGTGTGTAAATTGTCCACACATTTGGAAATTTAAAGCTTTTAAGACAGTGAACAATCAGAAGTCCGTCTGTATACAGTGCTGTATAAATTGTAGCACTACAGCGGTAGTTTACCTTGCTACATGTACATGCTCTGCCTTTTACGTGGGCAAGACAAAATGTAAGCTCAAGACAAGGGTGGGTGAGCATTTGTGTTCTGTTAGGAATAATGATAAGAGAAATGTATTAGCAGCTAATTTTTTGGAATCTAGAGATAAGGAAGCACAATGCTTTTTTTTTTTTTTTTTTTTTTTTTTGAAATATAGGGAGAGTCAGCCTGGGAGCAAGGGGTGGGGACTTGAAAATCAAATTTAATGAAAGAGAGGCCTTTTGGATTTACATGTTGGGAGGATGAAGAAATGTGGACTCAATGAAGGCATAGATCTTTCTGTCCTTTTGGAAAAGTAATACTTTCTATTGTAGGATTTGTTTCCTTTACCAGCTGTAAATAACTTAAAGCAGGGTTTCTACTTCTAACAATATTATTATTAATATTATTCATGGGCCTCCATAATCTATATTATTTATTTATAATGATGTTTTTCTCCACATAGCTCAGCAGCTGGAGTTTTTACTACTGTGTCAAGTTATATCATAGTAAACATCATTTTGGGATCACACTGTCACTTAAGAGGTATTGTTGCACACTGCTGGTAATAAAACTGCTTATGCACTTCAAATGTTGTGGCTCTTTGACTGTGCTCTTAAGGTTGGTCGTGCTGGAACTCAGTGTCTTTATATATATTTTTTATTTATTTAATATTTTGGAAAGACCTTTGCGAGCATGCTCTTTTACAAAAGTTCCACATCAGAGTTGATAATAAGACAATAACAAATACAGTGGTTACAGTGGCCTGAGCATTGGGCATATTGAACAGATACATGAAAATTTGACAAGAAAGAAAAAAAAGAAAACGGAGCAAGTTAAGATCAGAATACAATACTAGTTGCTAATTGATAGACCTGGGTTGCACACCCATGGAAGACTCCAAGTCATGAGCTGACTATGACAGGGTGGCTGCAGGGGGTTTGATACTATACCAGAGAGAGAGAAGTGGGTAAACAACGACAATAAAAAGGGGGAGGTGGTGGTGGTGGCGGGGAAGCAGCTCCAGAGGGCTTTGTTGAGTTGGGGGTGGTTGTGAGGGAGGGTTTAGGGTAGGGCATGGTGGGGGTGTCTTTGGTATATTTAATTCCAAACCTCCCATCCTAAGATTCTCTTGGCATATCCCCAGCACATGCTGGGGGAGGGGAGTAAATAAAATAAATAAAAAGTATTTCTCAGTTAAATAGATAGTGACAGCCCCATCTGGTGGTGATGCTGGATCAAATACTGTAGTTCAGTAGGTGGTTCATGATTTGGTGATTCTGGATCAAATAGTTCAGTACTTAAAATATTAAATCTGAAATTAAAAATAAGCAAGCACAGGCTGATGGTACTATGTCTGGTACCTGTCAGATGATACCAGGCCATCTCTAGTATGCAGTTATTTATGTATTTATTTGTTTTGTTTGTTTGTTACTGGGAAGTTAAATTGATGCATCTGTCTCATTTGCAATTATGTCCTGGGATAAGAATGACAATACAACACATAGATGAGATGAGTAAGCAATAACCCATGACAGTGTGCTGTTATTGGGGATTAATGCACACCCAGGTATGTTGTGAGGCACTGGGCCATAGGCTGAGTGCCCTCACAGCACCCAAGTGTGCATTAATCCCTAATAACAGCACACCCTGGAGTGGGTTATTGCCCTTATAACATGGGGTGTTTGAAAAAAGAAAACAAATTAAGAGAAAGTGCTTCAAAATGTTTGGAAAGACAATAAATGTTCATGTATCCTTCCGAGCTGTAACATAGTCCCCAACAACTACTGCACATTTCAGTTATGTGATGAACACAGAAATGCCAGAAAAGACTATTAACATGATTTCTGATATTTCCTGTTCATAACATACACAGTCCCCAGGTGCTGCTAAACTGCGGCTCACTTCCGAATGATTGCTATGTAGAGCGAGAGAGAGAGAGAGAGAGAGAGGCAGGGACACAGAGACACACAGAGCTAGGAGAGTGCAACAAGTCTGAATGTCTCAGTGTCTCTGTCTCTCTAATTTACAGAGGCTGTGACTCTCCACCTGAAGTGCTCTCACTGTGGGCGTCAGAGGACTGACAGGGGACCGTGGGAACATGTTATGACATAGTTGTCACCAACATGCAGTATGTACAAAAAACAGCAATTAGGAATGCTGTGCAGCGGTGCCGGCCCGTCAGCGCAGAGGTGAGATTTCCACTTGCAACGCCGGCGACCCGGGTTCGGGAATGGACCCGGGTCGTCGGAGGGCCGGCCGGGAGGAGTAGGATCGAGCGTCCGCTGGACAGCTCTCCTTCTCTGGGGTGAGGCTGTGGGTCACATTCGGTGCATTGGAGACTCCTGGCAGAGGCCGGGAGTTCTCACGTAGCCGATGCTTGACGTGGGGGGAGAGGAGGCGGGGCGGACGCTGGCGTCATTGCACGTCCCCGCCTCCTCTGGGGAGAAAAAGGAGGAAAAAGATGGCAGGGCAGGACCACCGATAGATGAAGCCCTCCGTGGAGATCCTCCTATCGCCACCGCCGCTGCGGAACCCCAACCAGTTACAGTTCCGGGGTCACGAAGGTGGCCCGCGGCCCCACCCTCTGGGGGCAAGCCAGGGGGTGACCGAGGGTCCTCTGCAGCTATAGGCGGTGGTAGAGGTCTCTGGGGGCCGTGACCAGGGTGAAGGATGTACCCGGTGGTCCTGCCAGGGGTAAAAAAGGAAAAAAAAAAAGGAATGCTGTGCAGCAGCATGTCTCTCTCTCTCTCTCGCTCTCACACCCTCCCCAAGACATGTATGTCTTGCTGTCTGTCGCTTGCATTCCATCTCGCTAGCAAGCTGTGCAGAGTGTGTGTTTCTTGCACCCATCTCTCACCTGCTGCTCACTCTTTCCCCATTACCATGGACTTTGCTTTTGCATTGGGTAGCTGCTGGATCAAACACAGGACCATGGAGAGAGAGAGAGAAAGAGCACTGCAGCAATTACCTGCTATGTTACAGTGCTTCTGTATGTGTCTCTCTCTTTACTATTACTGGTAGTGGCTCTGTGTCTGTCTCACTCTCTCCCACTCTGTGTACGATGCCCTGCACTGCTCCTGCTCATCGATCTTTGTCCCTGTTCCAGCGATGCACATGTTTCAGTGCTGTATGACAGGGCAGACATGTGAGACACAGCCACAGCTAAACTGATAGCTAGGGTGCCCGGAGGTCCACGGGGTTGGAGGTCCACAGGGTGGGTGGTGAAGCACACAGCACAACAACACTTTGTGCAGCACCACAACTCCCAAGAATGGGGAGCAGACATGGGGAGGTCCTTCTTGGATAAGGTTTCTGTGCCTTATCACTTGTCGCTCACTGCTAGGTTATGCAGTAACTTAGTCACTGTGTGTCTGACATGGGGAATGGGGGGCCGGGGGGGCTGAACAGAAGATGTGCAGGAGCAGAGCCAGCTACTACAGACAGACAGAACAGTGTTGGGGCTCGCTTCCTGTCAAGCATCTGTGCTGTGCTGCCCCTCTCTCTTACTCTTTCAGTTCATCACCACTGTGAAAACCTGCTTGCCAAACTGCAGAACACACTTGCAGGGTAGGCAAAACAATCAAGTGGCTGAACACCACCACAGTCTGAGCTTATGAATCTATCCATCACTTTGCCATGACTTTCAATGGCGGCCCGGCAGAAATAATTTCCCCCACACATAACGAGTGCAGGTCTGCCCAGGGATCTCCCCCCCCCACTGCTTATTTCCAACTGTAAGTTTAACAGACATTAATGAATGGTCATGTGCTGGTGTTCAGCCAAGTGGCTTCATATTTTCCCCTACCCCATGTTACAAGATGATTTAAACTGCAATAGTAAACCATTTAAAGATAAACATTACTACATTATTAAAAAAAATACAAAATCACACATGCCCACACAATGCAAAGCATCATGGGCTGCATATGCAAATCACCACAGAATGTTATGCTGGTTCAGCTTTAAGCAGAACTGCATGGTGCCGAAAGGCCTCTCACACAGTTTGCAAAGGGTGCTAACAGATGACATAGACACGTGTTTCATCCTACCAGGACTCATCAGTATGCCTCGTCTGTTTGACACCCCAGTGGAATGAACCAGCTACACTAAGACAGTGTGTCTTGGTTATGTTGTGGTGAACCCATTAAAATAAAAAACTAAAAGACAAAGAACCTCTGTGCGCAAACACTGAGGCAAGGGTTACCTCAAAGGGCATTTGGCTGGGAAGCCAAGTTTCAAGAAAATTCAAAATCACACATGCCCAGACAATGCAAAGCATCATGGGCTGCATGTGCAAATCACCACAGAATGTTATGCTGGTTCAACTTTAAGCAGAATTGCATGGTGCCGAGAGGCCTCTCACACAGTTTGCAAAGGGTGCTAACAGATGACATAGACACGTGTTTCGTCCTACCAGGACTCATCAGTATGCCTCATCTGTTTGACACCCCAGTGGAATGAACCAGTTACACTAAGACAGTGTGTCTTGGTTATGTTGTGGTGAACCCATTAAAATAAAAAACTATTTAAAAGACAAAGAACCTCTGTGTGCAAACACTGAGGCAGGAGTAACCAAGGCATTTGGCTGGGAAGCAGTTGATTCAAAACACATGCCAACAAGCATCATGGCCGCATATGCAAATCCTGTTTTGCATATGCAGCCCATGATGCTTTGCATTGTGTGGGCATGTGTGATTTTGAATTTTCTTGAAACTTGGCTTCCCAGCCAAATGCCCTTTGGGGTAACTACATTATTAATACAGTTATTAAGAATTATGTTGTCCCTAAGCAAAGAAAGCCTTCAGATCACTTTTAATAAGTGCTCACATTAGTCTTAGTTCTTAAACTCTAGGTCCATCTATTCCAGAGAGAAGGTGTATACCAAAAACATTTTTTTCGTAAACAAAGTGTTGAACAGCACCAGTGTTCAGTTTGATGAAGCACTCACACAAAATAAGTGTTTATGTTCTACCAGTTTACTGAAGTACAGTTCAGACATCTGTTGCATTCATTTGCAATTGTTTAAACATTCTATCAGGATTCACGGGATTCACATGCACAGTAATAGTACCATTCCCACTGGCTTTTCTTTTACAGCTATGACAGTTTTCAGTACTCAGCTATCATGGATGCAGAGAAACCATGGTCCATAGTGAGTGAGGAGAGTGTACTAACATTTTAGAGTATGCATTTGTCAGAGTTAACTGATACCCTGGTACCTCCCATTTAATAACATTCAGAATGTGTCATGTTACCAGTGGCCATATTGTTATCGCAGACTACGTGAAAATCACATGTTGCTATTCTCATATATACTGTGCAAGTAAGTGAAATATCAGTCCCAGTGCTATGAGTTAGCAATAACCCATGACCCATGTTATAAAAACATTTAAATTCTCCCTTAATATAATACTTTTCTGCATATTTATCAATGTCAAAATTATTATTTTTTAAGTCAGCAGACACCATAAATTTCCCAAAAAACAATGCAGTGGTATATCATCATTTAGTCCTTTGGGTGTTTTAGTGTTCAAGGTAAAGAAACAATAGACTTTACACTATGAGTTTCCTTATGAAGTCTCCCCCTCTTTTATTCATTTTCACCTTCTCAACAGCTGTGAACCTCAGATTAGCTGGCAATTTGTGCTTGCCTTACAAAAAGTGTTTCGCAATTCCATAGTTCAAATCCCCTGTTCTGATTGCTGGCTTATGTTCAGCAATCTGGTATTTTAAACTTCTTTTAGTCTGTCCTACATACCCCATCCTACAGGGACAAGTCAGGAGGTAAATAACCCCTGCACTGTTACAACTGATGATGCTTGTTCTTGTATACTCTTTGCCAGACCTCAGATGTTTGAACAGTTTACTGTCTCTTGTGTTACTGCAGCATGCTCAGTTATGATAATTCCCACTGGGTAGGCTAGGAAGACATGAGGGTGGTTGGACCGCCTTCGTATACAAACTATGTGCCAGGTCATTCTTAAATTTCGGTCTCTCTTATAGCTGATTCTCGATGGCATGCACTCTGCAAATGTCAGTTCTGCTTGCAAAACATGCCAATATTTCTTTATAGCATTAGTGACCACATGTAACCCCAAATTGCATGTTGTAACAAATGTTACCCTGTTTTCCATGTCAGAGGTCTGATAGTTTTTATTTTTAAGTAGTTCTTGTCTGTTACTACTTGTAGCTTTTCCATATGCCTTCACCACACAGTCCAAGTCATAATTTCTTTAAAGGAATCCTCTGCCCATATTCAATGCGTTTTAACAAATTCTGTATTAGTACTGCAGCTGTGCCACATTCTCATCATTTGTCCTACAGAGAGATTTTCTTTTAATGTTTTTTGTGATCAATAGTGAATTCTAACAGTGAATTTCATTCCTTGGGTTTCTGAAATACTGCAGTTTGAATAATGCTGTTTTGTTTACTGAGTTCTGAATCAAGGAACTCAATACTCTAATTGCTCACAGTGTGGGTGAATTGTAAATATGGATCACACCTATTAAAGTATTGGACAATTTTTTTTTTAAGTTCTGTCATGCTGGTTTGCCATAATTAGTCTTAATTCTTAAACTTTAGGTCTGTCTGTTCCAGAGTGAAGGTGCATACCAAACACATTTTTTATTTATTGGTTAGGGTAAATTGAGACAACAGGTCAATTTTCAATTACATACCAGTGCAACAGTGTCAGGGCAGCACATAGATTAGACAGCATATGATAACAAATAATTGGCTGGGCTGTAATTTTTTTCCCGGGGTCACGGATTTCATGATTACTGTGAAACTGGCAATCCCCCATAAAAATCCCTAAATTCCAAGATCATACAAAGGAGCCGTAC
The DNA here is from genome assembly GCA_016271365.2 of Neoceratodus forsteri. Taxonomy (NCBI): domain Eukaryota; kingdom Metazoa; phylum Chordata; order Ceratodontiformes; family Ceratodontidae; genus Neoceratodus; species Neoceratodus forsteri. Next base: position 394,627,023 of record CM028136.1, read on the forward strand.
TGTAGTGCAGAAGTCATCCTTTTACAGCTCCCATGGTCTGCTAGCAAGTCCAGTAAGGAGCAGATGTTTTGAGTTGCGACTTGAGACTGAAAGTTCAATTTGTGTTTCACTAAAAATACACAAATATTGCAGTCAATGGCGCAGGTGGAGGGCAAGCCGAATTCAAACTGTGCTGCTTTTTCCGCTCCTGTGGCTGTGTAGATTTAAAAGCTGGCACCTTTTCTAAGTGCTAGAACAATGGACTGGCTCTTGTTTTCTAGCAAATCAATTTCTGGCTGCAGCAATCCTTGTTTAAAAGTCAGGAGCAGGTCTCCTGAGTTGTGACTTATGACTAAAAGTTAAATAGCCAGTAGATTGAAACGTTGTCGGGACCAGTTCTCGACACGTTTTTTCAGTTTTAGTAAATAAATATCTATTTTTAGGATTGTGAATTGCCGTGAAATTGGCCAATTGTTACCATGAAAAAATTACAGCCCTAATAATCGGTGTCTAGTCAAAACAGCAAGAGCAAATATGCAGTCAAAAACTGCGTGGTCATAACAGCATTGTGCGGTTTCAGAGTTAGTATATCTAGTCTAGCATGGTTTTGTACTGACCACGTGGTGCAGTTATTGACCGTGCTGTTTTTCACTGTGTGGTCTTGTCAGAGTGCCCAAATAATCATTAACAGATAAACATTACATAGAAACACAAAAACATAGAAATTCATGGCACATAAGGACTGCTTTGCCCACCCAGTCTGCCCATTTTTCCCTGCCTATACTGTCATTGCGAACCTTACTTTATCTCCGACTCCCTCCCTTCCCCATGCTTCCCATTAAGATTCCCTTGTGCCTATCCCATTCATGCTTGAGGCCTTACACTGTTTTCACCCCCACCACCTCCTCTGCAAGACTGTTCCAGGCATCCACCACACCTTCAGTGAAGAAGTACTTCCTCACATCCCTCTTGCATTTACCCCTTCCAACTTCATTACATGTCCCCTTGTTCTCAAGCATCTTTTTCTCTTAAAAAATATTCCCCTTCTGTACCTTTTTTGCCCCCATGAGGTATTTATAGGTCTCTATCATATTCCCCCCCTCTCCCTTCTCCTTACCAGGGTGTACATACTGAGGTCCTTCAGTCTCCCCTTGTAGGAATTGTGATGCACTGTGCACCATTTTAGTTGCCCTCTTCTGTACTGCCTCTTCTCTATGTCCTTCCTGAGGTGGGGTCTCTACAACTGAACACAGTACTCCAGGTAAGTTCTCATGAGCCATCTGTACAGGGAAAACACTACCTCCCTCTTTCTGCTGGTGATACCCTCCCTATGCATGCCAACATCCCTGCTGTCCCCACCCACTGCCTTGTCATGCTGCCTCACCACCTTAAGATCATCAGATATGATTACTCCAAGGTTTCTTTCCTGCTTGACAGTCAACACCTCTTCTACCATATTGTACTATGCATCTGGGTTTCTGTGCCTGAAGTACATGATTCTGCACTTTTTCATATTAAAACCCAGCTGCCAGGCCCTTGACCATTCATCGAGTTTTCTCAGGTCTCTGCACATTCTTTACACCCCCTCTAGAGTGTCCATCCTATTGTAGGTTTTGGTGTCATCCAAAAAGAGGCAGACATTCCCTTCCAGCTTACCTGCAATGTCACTTATAAAGACATTAAAGAGAACTGGTCCCATTTCAAAGCCCTGTGGCAACCCACTGGTCACCTTCCCTTCCTTGGAGTGAACTCCATTTACCACCACCCTGTTGCCTATCCCAAAACCAATGCCTTACTCTGCTTACCACTTTAGGACCCACCCCTAAGCTGTCCAGTTTTCTTATGAGCCTCCTATATGGAAGGGTGTTGAAAGCCTTACTGAAATCTAAGTAGACCATGTCCATGACCCCACTGCCCCACCCTTCTCTATTTTCCTGGTCACCTAGTCAAAAGAAATCTGTCAAATTTGTCTGACAATGCCTCCCCCCACACCCCATGAATATGTGTTGCCTCAGGTCTTGAAACTTGCTAGATTCAAGATACTCCACAATCCTTTCCTTAACAGTGACTGCATTAGCTTTCCCACCATCAATATCAGGCTGACTGGCCTGTAGTTGCCAGCCTCCTCCCTGCTTCCACTTTTGTGAAAGGGGACTACATCTGCCCTCCTCCAGTCCTCTGCAACTACTCCTGTTTCCAGTGAGTTGTTAAAAAGAACTGTCAGAGGTGCAGCCAATACCTCCCTGAGCTCCTTCAGTACCGTTGGGTATACCCCATCTGTCCCCATAGCTTTGTCCACTTTCAGATTTGTGAGTCCATTTTGTAAAGGGACTTGTATCTACCTCCCCTCTGCAGTACCCCGTTGCTTTTATGTGGCCCATCCTCTTCCCCTTCCTCTGTGAAGACTAACAAAAGTATTTGTACAGGATATCTGCTTTTACCTGATACTCTTCCACATAGTCCCCACCTGCCTTTTCTTAATGTCACAATCCCTCCTCTAGTCTTCTTCTTTTCAGTTATGTACCTAAAAAGTGTCTTGTCCCTTTTATTACCCCTTGCACTATTCTTTCCTTTGTTTGCACCTTTGCACTCGTCATTGCTTTCCCTGCCTGCCTCTGCTTCTCCTGATACAGCTTCTTGTCCTTTTCCCTCTTCATCTCTTTTAAACCTCCTGACAGCTACCCTTTAACTTTTCAACCACTTCCTTTGAGAACCATAGTCGTCTCTTTTTCCTCTTTTTTTTGCTCACTTCCTTTGCATAGAGGTTTGTTGCCTTCACTATGCCTTCCTTTATCTTAGCCTACTGTTCCTCTACCCCACCCTAGCCATCCACCCCCTCCCTGGTCATCTCTGAGGCATTCACTCATTTTTTAAACTCTGCCCTCTTGAAGTCCAAGACCCTTGTCCTTGTGTGGTTCATTTCCACCACTGTCCTTATGCTGAACCACACTGTATGGTGATCACTGGATTACTAATACACTTAAGAACCTTGGCATTAGCAATGGAAGCCTTCAGTTTTTCTTTTTAAAATCCTCCCATGATTCAAAAATTGTTAAACCTGAGGCCAATCAATTTCAGATGCCCTTGATCTGAATCCAGTCTTTATAGCTGTTATGTGGAAAGTCAAAACAGTGTGAGATTTTAAAGAATATAGATTGTACACTGGAACCAGTAAGTTTTCTAAAGATTCAGGAAAGCCCTTGGTAATAATGTTAAATAACAGCATAATCCAGCTGTAGAAGCATCTAACATTTGGTGGCAAGATGATCATATTAGCATATAGTTCACAATGGTGGGTATTCCATGGATGCAGTAAAGCAAAGCTACATACAGTATATTATTAAAAACATTAAATAGCACATATTGTAACTGAATAGCATCTTTCTAGCATAGCTAAGCAAGTTTGAATTTGACAGAGTGTACTTAATTTGCAGATTATAATGTAGGTAATATGTTCTTTGTTAGCACCGAATATTTAGTTTTGTTCCAAGAACATACCCAGTGCCAGATTAGTAGGAGGACAACTGGGACTTTTATCCAGGTTCCATGATTTGGGGGAGACACAATTTTTGTTGTACCAGTTCACCCTGAAAGCCCACGCCTAACCCCAAATTTCAAAAATTTAAATTGTTGGGTTCTACTATGCCACCTCTTGACTCACAACTGTTTCAGCTCTTCTTTATTTTGAAACAAATGCGGCATTAGGTTCAAAATTCATTCAAAACTATCCAGTGGTTTCCCCATGGTAGCAAACTATTATTATTATTTTGTCATCCAAGTATGTTGCCAAAGAGGTTTTAGAAATACTTATTCCATACAAACCACTGAGTGACACAAGTTAAAATGTATGAAGTCTAGCCAGAAATATTCCTGGCTTGAGTTTTTGCCAACATATACAACAGAGAGCAAACCATCTCTATATTTTAAATAACATAATTTACAGGCATTGAACATAATGGCTCTTAACTAAATATCTTTTAAGGTGAAACATATACTTTCTACTTTGAGGAGCTGTCTCACTGAATGATAACAGCTGTGCTCGAAAACATAAGGGTAATGAGTTATGCCACATTGAGGCCCCCCTTCCCCCCAAAAAAGAACAGGATTTTTATATGTATTTCTAGAAGAGATCTTTGTAGAATTATACCACAACCCTGTCCTATTTTTATGGAGAAAACTACAGCCTGTTTCCTACTCTCAATATATTGTAACTTACTGCTCCATTTGAATTACGCTTGCTAACTTACTGTATCATTGCACACACACAAAAAAAACATTTTGGAAAACAAAGGATACTTCTAGTAGCCTTCTCCATGTCTACAAAATCATTATAAATACTTACTAAAATATTGCATACATGATAAGGGAGTTATACTGTATAGTAATGGAGCAAGAATGTGCTTTTGAAATCACTGTAGACAAGACTCTGAAACAAGTACAGTACAAAAGCACACATCAGCAATTAAGGAGGCCAATAGGATTCTTGGATCATCAGATCAAAGCTGGGAATAGAAAATGTATCAGGGGAAGTAATACTGCTCTGGTGAGACCTCACTTGAGAATGCTCTGCCAAATTCTGGCTGTCACACTACAAGAATGACATTGCAGAATTGGTAAAGTTTCTGAGGTGAGAGAAAAGTATGATTAGGAGCAGAGAATGACTGATGTATGAACAGACTACAGCACCTATTATACTGAGTCTTATACTGAGACTATAGGACAGAGAGAGGATAAATCAGTGGGCCCAACTATCTCTACTTGTTGCCAAAATATATTCATCTACTCTTTTTTTTTAAGTTTCCAGGTTTTTTACCTCCGCTAGTTTCCTATGCAATCTGTTCCATCTACTTTCCATCTTGTGTTTAAAGAAACCTCGCCTGCTATTTCTGGTAATGTTTTCTATATTTGTTGTTGTGGGACCTCAGGTTGCATTCCGTTGATTGTGTAGAGTCAAAATATGACCGTAGAATGGAGTCAGTGGTGCCTGGATGATAATAACATATGAATGAACAAGTACTTGAGTAACTGGCACCCACCAAGGCATGGAGTCCGCTATGTGGGCTTCTGAATCTGTGAAATCACAATAAATCCAGTTTCTGTTCACCAGAAATGACTGTCAGCCTCCAAAATGCTGCAAAATCCAACTTTAATGAATCTAGTCTCACAGTGAAAAGACATAAATAGGATAAAAAAAAACCTCAGAGAGTAACAGCCTCTACTGGTTAGTAAGCTAACATGTTTCACACCGGATAATGCTTTTTTAAAGCCTAACCAGCACCTATCAGTATCCACTTATGTAGAGAATTGCTTAAAGGGGCAGTGTCCAAATGGATCACATTTTCATTTACTATACAGCCTTTAAAACGTAAATACATCTGTCCATCATAGATCTGTTAAACAGTCAGACATGAGAGTAGTGCACATAATGAGTATAATTATATATCTGTTTGGCACCTTTTCATTCACAGTTCATTTAAGCACTGAGTTTACAATCCTAAGACCACAAAACTTTAACAACAATCCTTGGTGTAGTGTTGGTGCAAAAATCTGAAAAACAGAATAAAATACAAAAAAAACCCAATAAAAATAAGTACAAGCTAATCACCACATGCTCATTCCCATTATATACAATCTAGTGAAAAAACACCTTGTTTCATTTCTTTTTCTTTAAAAATGACTTAATTTCAAGCTTGCCATTAAAACCAGGCCATTCCATTGCATTAAAAGTGTAGCTCCAGAACTGTTCTCTTTGTAGTAGGTGATTATTAAAATCACCTCCTCTTAGTGACCTTACAGGTTTTTCAAGTCCCATAAACATAACATCATATTTTACTGTATTTCCTGATTTAACTATATGGTTAGCCAGGGCATTAGTGATGTCCTTATTCTCAATTGCCCTTAGGTGTTCACCAATCTTCACCTTAAAGGCTCTTTTAGTCTTTCTGATGTAGAAACTGCCACACCTACTTTCCGCTAGGTATATAACCCCACATGTACTGCAGGTTATAAAATGCTTCACTTCATACTCTTATTAGTTATAGGGTTTTTAAATGTTTTGGTGCATGTAACTTTCTCAGAATATTTACAGCTAACACATCTATTGGTACCCTGAGTTTTACCTGGCAACCACATAAGTGGTCTCTCCACAGGTTGCGTCGAGTGTACCACATGATCTTTAACTGTACGTTCCCTTCTATATGTAATGCTGGGCGCATCTCCCACTACCTCAGTCAGTGCTGTATCAAGCTTGACCAAGTGCCAATTCTTTCTGATGATGTCTGCGATTTGGTGTAACTGCAGATTAAAGGTACTCACAAATGTAACTTGTGGATCCACCTTAGGTGTTTTTTATTTATCTACCAATAGGTCACATCTGGGTATCTTTCCCACCATGTTTCTGGTGTATAATATCAACTGTGGATCATATCCTTCCTCTGCTAGTCTGTCACACATCTCATCAGCTCTCATATTAAATGTTTCATCAGTAGTGCAGTTTCTACTTGTATGTATAAATTGCCCCTTGGGTATAGCTCAAATTACATGTAAGGGGTGGTTGCTACTTGTAAGTAGCAATGTGTTTCGATCAGTCCTTTTTCTAAGCACATCTGTGCTGACCACTCCCTCTTCATCCTTTTTAATGGTGATATCCAAAAAACTAATGTGATTCTTATTGAATGCTACACTAAACCTAAGATTCTGGTTACTATCTTCCAGATATTTAATGAAGGAAAAAAGTTCTTCTTCAGTACCCTTCCACACTATCAATATGTCATCTTTGAATCATTTAGACAAATCAATTTTCTTCAAAAATGGGTTATTTTGTGTTCTTATTACATCTAATTCCCATTTAGCCATGTACAGGGTGACATAGTTTGGAGAAAAACTGGCACCCATAGCTGTACCTTTCATTTGATAGAAAAATTCCCTCTTATAAAAAAAGGAATTACATTTCAGTACGAACCCTGCCAACTGTACAAGCACATCTGTAGGTGGATCAAATGTTGTTCTTTCATTAAGAAAAAATTCCAGAGCCTTCAGACCTTTATCATGAGGTTTGTTTGTGTATAATGATGTAACATCTAATGTTACCAACAAACTTTCTTCCTCAATTGGCAGGTCATCTAACATTCTTAGTATCTCCCCGGTATCCTTAATGTAAGATGGCACATTTTTTACTAGTGTGGATAAATAATAACCCACATATCTGGATAGTGGCTCAGTTAAGTAATCATTCCCGGAGACTATAGGTCACCGGGGGGGGGGTTTGACCAAATCTTTATGTATTTTTGGGAGATAATAAAACGTTGCACAGACTGGGTGTTCTGCCTGTAAATAGTCGATTGTTTCTGGTGGTAATAATGTCTGTTCTTTTAAAAAATCCAGGTATCTCCATATTTCCCCTTTAAATCTTGTTGTGGGTTCATCACTCAGTTTCCTATAGAAATTCACATTTCTCAGTTGTTTATACACCTCATAACCATAATCATCGCTGTTTAATACAACTATTGCCCCCCCCCCTTGTCTGCTGGCTTAGTAGTGAGCTGTCTATTATCCCCCAAACCTTTTAAAGCCAGCCACTCTTCTTTTGTTATATTATAGTGAAAATTATCGCATACATTCTCATTTAAGGCTTTAATCTGCTATTCACAACTTCTAACAAAAGTCTGTAGTGATGCTGACATCAGTGGACAAAATTTAGATTGTGGTTTAAATATCAGATCACTGCTAGAACAGTCACTAATTACCTCAAGTTCCACAGTTCCATTTGGATTATTCTCTGTCTCCCTCTTCTGAAAAAAAGACTTAAGGCTCAGGTTCCTGGCAAATTTATGTAAGTCCACCACAGTCTCAAATACATTGAAGTGTCATGTGGGTACAAAACCTAATCCTTTCCCAAGAACCGAGACCTCCGCTTCATTGAGTTGTTGTTTGGATAGATTTATCAAATTTACTGCTGAGTTCTCCCTCTGCCTTGTCTCCCTCTCCAGGTTCTCACGTTGTTGCTGCCTCTTCTTCTGGTACATGTATATGCTCATTCAGTGTGTTCTGTTGAACGGCCAGCTGTGGCAGTGAGTGGAGGGCTGTGCTGGCTGCCGGCCCATTGTCGGGGGTATGTGGGGTGGGCGGCCATCGCATTGCAGCTGCCTGCTGTTACAGTTCCAGGGGCCATCGGTCAGTGGGATGGGGGACTCAGTGGTCACCATGCATATTCATTCAGAGCACTGCCCATGGGGTATGGGTCAGCGATGTCTTTACATGCCGACATTGTAGACGGCGATGTGTTGCCTGCATCGTTATTTGCCCGATATATTGTCTGCAGTGTATTTGCCTGGTACCTCTTCTTCCATCCCCTCTTCCTCTCACCTCTCCTGGTTCATTTATATTTTGTGGATGCCATCTCATAGACCGTTGGCTCCTCCAAGGTACCATTGGTTGTGTGTGTGTGTGTGGGGGGGGAGATCTACACATATTTCCTGCTCTCCTAAAAAAAAAGTCAGTGTCTAAAGGATACTGTTCACCTTCCATGTGGGATGCTAAATTCACAGCCTGTGTGCTCGTTTCATTTATCTCTGATCCCTGTGAATTGCCACCATTATTTATGTTACTCCAATCAAAGATGTGTCCCTCGAGGTAGTCTCTTTTATCCCGATCCTGTTTCTGTCTTTTCACTGTGAGACTGGATTCATTAAAGTTAGATTTTGCACCATTTTGGAGGCTGATGGTCATTTCTGGTGAAGAGAAACTGGATTTAGTGTAATTTCACAGTTTATTTGGAAGCCCATATACAGGACTGCAGTCCTTGGTGGGTGCCAGCTACTCAGGTACTTGTTCATTCCTTTGTTTGTATAGTAATTTTCATATTTTCCATTACATTGTTATAACTAATAACTTTCTATAACTGTAGTCAATTCCCTTTTTCCTTCTTTTCTCCAAGCCAGTACAAGCCCAAAGCTTGAAGTATGTCTTGGCTGCTACTGTTCTTGTTCTATGTATCATTTTGGTCACCCTTTGCTGAATTTGTTACATTTTTTTATTTCTCTGAGCTTGTATGGATTCCATATTTGTAATCCATAGTCCAGACTGTCTCTAATATATGACCTATACAGTGGTATGATGCTTTGTTCTGATTTATTAAATAACTGTTTTAATATTTTCAACTAGTCTATTTACCTTCCAAAGATTTTGTTGCAATGATTAGTGAAGTTCACATCTTCACTTACAATGATTCCTAGATCTCTCTCCTAGTTAACCTTTGTTATAGTTTGGTCATACAGTGTATATTTTTGTTTATAAAATGGGTAGAACATTTCTTGCATTTTGATTGGCTAAGAGGTACCAGTTGCTGTGTCCTTATCAGGACATATACTAGCAACTGGCACTACTTATGCAAAGCAAAATGAATCACAGTGTGAAATCACTGCGTGCCACAGCTCTCCTGCTGCACTGAGTGGTTCTAAAACAGCTACACCACCACAGCGGTGCCATCAACAGGTAAACAACACACATAGCACAAAATGTATCCAACACCCCCCCCCATGCCACTAGAAAGTTTCCATATTTTGTACCTCTTGTTTAGTTTACTTTGCTGCTGGTTTGTCTGTACAATGTATGGCACTCACTCCCACTACTTGAAACCACACACCAGAAGCAGTCACCTTATCCAAAATCTGAAGTCTCTGGTCCATTTGGTTTCCAGCATCTGCAGTCTTCAGTCTCCACTCCCCCTCCATGTCCATGAGAAGACAAACCAATTGAGGTAGCCAAAATCCCTTATGGGCAATGGCAGCACACATATTGGTTTCAAAAACCAAAAAGCAGGAAACTGCTCTGTATGGTGGCTGCTGAGGGACATGCTTATTCAGAGTCAAGCAGGCCAGTCAATGTAAAGGCAACAGATAAACTGAAGTAAGGAGACAAAGAGGTAAAAAAAACCTCAAGCCCCCCCCCAAAAATTATTTCTGTATGTTGGGGGTGGGGGTTGGGCAAGAAACATCATGGTAACCACAACAGTCGATATCGGACACACATGCTTGCTCTAACCTGAAACTGAGTGGGTAGTTGGTCACTCCTCAGGGAACTAGGAAAAGTAAGAAATGTGAAGAAACTGTTAAATAACCATATTGTACAAGATTTTGAGTGTGTAGGTGTGGAGTGTGGAGACAGGCAAACACAAACACCCCATACTGACTTTTAATAGCTCCATTCCAACACAATAAGGACTACTTTTTCTCTTTTTCTACTGATATTCAAATATTTTTACACTTTTTATGTACACTTTTCGTGTGCATTTTTTAATTGATTTCTTTACTGGGGGATCAATTTTATAAGCACAATAAGACACTCCGAGGTGCAGGTTATGGCCTGATAAGAGCACTTCTCTGGTGCTAAAGGCACTCAGCACAAGCACCTCATGCCTCAAAATGCACCTGGGGCATGCTCTTATCAGGCCATAACCCACACCTCATTGTGTCTCAGTGCTTTCTTAATGTTGTGTTTTTTTTTCCTCATATGTACCACTAAACACTTACTGGCGTTGAACTGCATTTGATTCTGTAGTACCCACTCATCTATATATTTCAGACAATTTATTAGATTGCTTCTGACTTCTTTGAGGATGTCTCTTCCCTTAGAGCATACCTTTAAACTATACCCATGTTAGTGAGAGGAGCACACAGAAGCTTTTGCTAGCCAGGGGCTGCTCATGACAATGTCATGTGTCAGTCAGCATCAGTATAAGCTTGGGCGGCCCCATCTCTCCTCAGGTCTTTTTCCATTGTTGATCATCCTTGTCAGACTGCTGAAGGAAATGTTGTCAACCAGCCATTGCCGTTTATCATTTATTTTAGATTTAAGTTAAATTTGTCATCTCTGCATACTGCCAAAATGTTTATTTTGGAATTGTTAAGTGTGGAGATAAAATCTATAAGGAAGACACCCATGATTTCTACGTGTGTTGCTTGGGCCTGTCTCAACATGGGGACTTGTGAGATTTGCCAGAGATTCAGTCAGGCTACAAGGTAATGCTGCAAGAATGCTATCAAAAACCTCCTTCCCCTTAAAACATTAATGCCATGGAGAAGGATCAGACCCCAACATAGGTCTTCCTTTATATCAACCAAGAAATGACCACTGAAACAGAAGAACCAGGACAAAGAACGATCAACATCAAGGCCATCCTCATCACTGGGACACAAGCACATGCATAGGGATAAAGAAAGGTCTTCTTTACAGATGAGGCCCCTGTCACCAGTAAGATGAGGTAAATCAGTCACATCATTGCTAGCTCTGATGGCATTGACAACAGCCCCTGTCTGACTGTCAATGAGATTCTAAGGTCTGGGCTTCACTTAGGTGCTGCTATACCTACTATGGACAGTATGACACCATCATTATCAAGCCAAGGCCCGTCATCGACACAAGTAGTCATGGCCCTTGTCTAGGGTGTCGTCAGCTTGACTGGCATCATTTTCAGAAATGATGCAATGCATACCATCTGGATTACCTGTACAGGCTGTACTGTTGACAGGGCCTGCAGGCACTCATCGCACATCAATGCCAGATACCAGCCCATTGCAGATTCCTGCCTGTCAGCCTCCACCAGTGTCACCAACACACTCTGGGACCCTCAACATCAACAGAGACATTGACAACAAGATGGAATACAATCCTGACCTCATGGTTTTAGAGGAGGATTTAGAGGTTGAATATGAGGGAGAACAATATGTGGTGGCCCATTCTAGTTCCACCCTCTCATCCTGCAGTGAGGAGTCAGTGGTGTATTCCCTGAGATCTCCTCCTGAGGATCCCACTTTTCAAGCCATGATTCAGCAAATGCAAGCTGTCATGGGCTTTACTGTAAAAGAAGAGGATTCTACAAAGAAGGTTCTGATGGAATTCCTGGAGATCCCCATCTCTCTCTCTCTCCATAATCATTTCACCTATATAGCCTGCACAAGAGGGTACTACCTTTGCAACGTGGTACAAACCTAACTCACTGCCTGCAGTGCCTAGAAAAGCTGATAAACAGTATCCTGCTCCATCTGCTAAGCTGTGTTATACTAATCAGCCAGAAACTGATTCTGAAGTCATCACAGTGACTCATGATAGATGTAGGGCACCTAGACATATGAGTACCCTGTCTCCAGATAAAGAATTGTGGTGGTTGGGTGCGATAGGCAAGTGTACTTATGCCTCTTCCTGCCTGGACCTTAGGACTGCAAATTGTCAGACCCATATGATTAAATATTAGAATAGCCTGTGGAAAACTGCCAAGACCGCAGCTTTGGTTTTGCCTGAATGCTTGGCTAAAAATTAGTTGCTTAAAACTTTAACTTCAGGTGCTGAGGTCGGCAAACATGTGCTCCACTCAGCATATGATGTTTCAGATGCCTCTGCCAGGGCTACAGCTTCTGGCATTCTTATGACAAGATATTCTTGGCTTAGAGTAGCAGGATTTGCCACAGAAATGCAGCAGGCCATTTTGAATGCTATTGCTAGAGGAACTTTTTGGATATGGTGTTGAAGAATCCCTTAGAGGCCTTCAGACATCCATGATGACTCTGAAGTCTATAAAATCCCTGTGTCTCACTCTTACTAGAGGGCATATGAGGGGATCCTTTTGTGAGCCTTCTGCCAGAAGTGGCTGTAGTTTTTGCCTAAAAGGCTGAGGTAAGGGAGCTGATCCACTGCCGGGTCCCCTCTCCCAGGTGCCCATACAAAAGCACCCAGAGCAGGTGCCAGTGGCAATGCCCTCACCGGCTCCATCTGACTCGTACCTGGACCCACTCCTAACTCCATGAATGCCTCCAGGGGTGGTTGTGGGGGGAGGGCTCTCCCTGCACCTGGAACAGTGGATGGAGATTACAACAGATGAGTGAGTCCTGGAGATAATTGCAAAGAGGCATGCTTTGGAGTTAACAGACACCCCTCCAGATCATTCTCTGCCTCCTTCCTGTTATCCTCTGGGACATCTGTCCCTTCTGAAGGAAGATGTAGAGTCATTACTCTGAAAACATGCTACAGAACTAGTTCCTCCATGGCAGAGGAACAAAGGCATATTCTCTGGATACTTCCTAGTTCCAAAGTGGAGAGAGGATCTGTGTCCTATGCCAGTTCTCAGGGACCTAAACTTCTACATAGAAAACAAGAAGGTTTGAATGGTATCCCAGCAAGCTCTCATTCCCTTTATGCTACAAGGGGACTGACTCTCTTCTCTAAATACAAGGATGCTTACCTTCATATAAAGATCAGGAAAACTCACAGGAAATATCTCCACTTTGTGCTGGAGGGGGAACATTACCAGTTCAGAGTATTGTCCTTCAGATTGTCCTCTGTGCCAGAGGTTTTTACCAAAAGCTTGGAAGTCTTGGCAACTGTCCTTTGCAGGGAAGGCCTGTATGTGTTCCGCTTTCTGGACAACTGGCTGCAGAAAGTCAGCTCCAGACAAGTTCTGCAACATGCCTTGTCTTGGACATGTCAGTTGTTCGATGACTTGGTGATCACAGTGAATGAGCAAAAGTTGATGTTGAACCCTCACCAATGAATGCAATACATAGGAGCAGTCTTATACACAGAGAAAGGATGTGCTGCAGGAAAGAACAGAAACCCTGATTGTTCAAGCACAGCTGGTATACAGGAGCAACTTTATCTCTGAGAGAACAATGTTACATCTCCTGGGGCTTATGGCTGCAGCCATTGTGATGGTGTCACTGGCTAATTTACATATGAGCCTGGAGATGCGAGCTGTCCTACACAGCCTCCAGGCCTCTCATGAGCATCTTTGCCCTGGTCCTATGTTAATACAGATGGACAATGCCAGGGTGATGCATTACATCAACATAGAAGGGGGAATTCATTCTTACCCACTATGCAGGGAAGCAATGAGTGTATGGTATTGGTCTCTGTCTTATGGTCTACAGCTGCCAGCCATGCATCTCCCAGGGCTCAAAAAACGTCTTGGCAGACAGGCTAAGCAAGTCATAATTCAGAATGCATGAATGAGAACTGCTGACTTTGGTGGTCGATGACCTCTTCACAAGGTGGAGTCATCCAGAGTTAGAACTTTCTGCATCCCAACACAATGCAAAACTGCTACTTTTCTGCTTGCTCAGTCCAGGGCCTTGAGTTTTCTGATGAGACAAACCAGCCCTCTCTTGGAAAGGGAAATTCCTGTACACGTTTCCTCCAATTCCTCTAATACAGAGGGTGTTATCAAACTGTGGATGGAGAATGCCACTCTTATTCTCATTGCTCCATTTTGGTCTTGCCAGATACAGTTTTCACTTTTACAACAGATGACAGTGGGACCTCTGGTAACCATACTTCTGTGTCAGCGTCTGTTATCCTAGGACAAGGGATCCCTGGTCCATCTAGACCTGAAGTCTCTCCATCTGCATGCATGGCTCCTGGGAACATAGTCACAGCATGGTCTGGGGTATCCCCTAAGGTTGCTGATGTTATGGTTGTGGCCAGAAAACCTTGCATGATAAATACCCATTCCTTGTAGTGGAATTAGTTCACTTTGTGGGCTGCTTCCAAGAATTTAGACCAATTTACATACCCTGTGCATGCATTTCTCGAATACTTGCTGTTCCTGTAAGACTGTGGTATACAGCATTCCTCACTTAAGATGCATTTGGCTGCTATATCAGCTTTCCATGCCCCATTGATGGCCATACAGTTGCACAGCTGGAGGTGTCTCATACTTTTTTGAGGGGGTATCTTTCATATGAAACCTCCTATCCATATTGTCGTTCTGTCTTGAGACTTGAATTACTGTATGTCCTTGAGAAACTCACGTTGACTACTTTTGAGCTGGCCACGGGTTGTGGCCTGTGTTTCCTGGGTTCCACCATGGCAGGGCAGCAGTGGTAGTGTGCTGGGTCATTACATCACCAAACTGTAATTTCACTAACCTCTCTTTTTGAAGGGGGCTACACCCTTCCCCCTTTACCAATTATTCTAACTCCAGGAGGGTGGGCCTTGGGGAGGGGGCATCAAATCCAATAATCTGTGCTGTAATGACCTGGCACACTATCGCTGGTGCCCTAATGCTATGTAAGGTGTTTTCTGTCATGGAAAACATTATTTTTAGTTGCAATCACTTATGCTCAATGGATTGCAGAGCTGCAGACCCTAATGTGTGAGCCTCCATATATGATTTTTTATAGAGTTTCACTGTATAAAATTTGTGTAAGGTTTTACTGAAGGTGGTATCTGAGCTTACACTGAATCAAACAATATGCCTTTCTGTCTAATACCCAGACCATGCCAATCAGGGTGAGGCACTGCTCCATACTTTGGATGTTCATTGAATGCTGAGATACTATGTAAATCACAGCAAGGATTGCAGAAAGCCCTCTCAGCTTTTGTTTTTTTCATCCCTGGGAAAGGGGGATGCACCTGTGTCTAAACAGTACTTGTCCAAATGGCAGACACATTGTATTATATTCTGTTATAGTAAGTATGGTAAGGAACTTCCTTGTGTGGTTCGTGGTCACTCCACAAGGGGACTGGCCACCTCTATTGCTTGCTTCAGAAATGCTTCGGCTGCTGACATTTGTGCTGCAGCCACATGGACCACTGGCCACACTACTCTCTATCTCCTTTGTTCCAAGGAATATATGTTGAGATCCTTCAACTGTTCCTCATATGGTTTCAGATGCAATCCCTGTACCATCTTTGTAGCTTTCCTCTGTACCGCCTCCAATCTATCCATATCCTTTCTAAGATGTGGGCGCCAGAATTGTATATAGTATTTAAGGTGTGGTCTTACCAGTGATCTATAGAGTGGCACCATGACTTCCCTTTTTCTACTGGTGATTCCCCTTCCTATGTATCCCAGCATACCATTTGCCTTTAATGCTGCCTTTTTACATTGCCTAGTCATTTTGAGGTCATCCCTTATAATCACCCCCAGATCCCTTTCTTGCTTTGTGGCTTCTAGTTTCATGCCCCCCCATGTGGTATTCTTCTCCAGGGTTGTCCTTCCCTATGTGCATGACCTTACACTTCTTGGCACTGAATTGTAGCTGCTATGTTTTTGACCATAATTCCAATTTCCTGAGATCCGCTCTCATCCTATCTGTCCCACCTGGGATATCGACCCTGTAGCATATCTTCGTGACATCAGTGAACAGGCTCACCCTGCCCTCCAAGCCTTTAGATATCTCTCTAATGAAGATATTAAAGAGGATGTGTCCCAATACTGACCCTTGTGGCATGCCACTAGTCATCTCTCTTTCTTCTGATAAGGTGCAATTTACTAGTACCCTCTGGGTCCTTCCACTCATCCAGCTCCTTACCCAGTCCACCAATTTCTGGCCCACTCCCATGTTGGCAAGCTTATTTAGCAGCCTTCTGTGCAGAACAGAGTCGAAGGCTTTGCTAAAGTCCAAGAGTACCATGTCCACAGCACCTCCTTGATCCACAGTTTTGGTTACCCACTTTCACTGAACATTATAATATGTACATAGTCTCTCATACAGTAGTAGCCACAGACACTGTCAACTATTTCCCAAAATTTATGTGATATTTCCAGATATATCTAATGCTTTCTCCATTTCTACAGTAGGGGCAGTAGAGAGAAACTCTTTAGAAATTTTGTGAAATATCTGGAAAAAGCTGGCAATGTCTGTGGCTACTACTGTGGATTGCTATATTTGGGCTTGCTGTGCTGCAAGGCCTGATGTATTGAATATATTGGACTGTACCAGCCTCCCTCTAATGTTCTGGACTGCTTGGGAATTGTTCTAAAGGTGCAGCCTAATAGAAGAGATGTCCTCAAAGAGGATAGAACAGTTATGTACTTACCATAACAGTAGATCTTTGAGAGAACCTCTTCAGTTAGGCCATGCCACCTCTCCCTTCAGCTCCCTTCTGATTCAGTGAGGGTTACATCAGATATTGTGTCTGAACATAATCCATGCATTGTATATTGAGCCCTTTGCCTCGCATGCCTGGGATGGTGTTCTCTCCTAGTTCCCCAAGGGTGGGGGGGGTCCTCTGAGTCTCATCTGTGGTTGGAAACTGAGGAGAGATGGGGTCACACATGTTTATACAAATGCTGAAACATGACATCATCATGGTTGGGCCCCTGCTAACAAACCTTTCTGTGTGGTCCTAACACTGATGCTGGTATAGTTCTAAAGGTGTGACCTAATGGAAGGGATTCCCTCAAAGAGCTACAGTTATTGTAAGTACATATCTGTGTTTTTTTGTTCTGTATCCACTCCCCCTCCAGGTTTTGTGTCATCCACAAACTTTTTAATTTGTCCCTTAAACTATTTGTGAAATGAGCATATCAGAAATGAAGAAAGAAAACAATACCGACCCCAGCATGGAACCTTGTAGTACCCCACTCATGACTGCTGTCCTTCCTGAAAGATTTTCTTTAACTCTTACACATTGTAATCTGCCATCTAACAAACTTGTAATCCAGGTTGTTATGATGTCATCTATTTTAGCTTCTTTAAGTTGATTAATCAGTAACTCATGAGAGACTTCATCAAAAGCCTTTTTGAAATCTATGTATCTCACATCCATGGGTATGTTCTTATCAATGTCTCTGCTCACAGACTCATGAAAGGTTAGCATATTAGTTATTATTGCCCTGTTTTTTTAATCTGTGTTGACTTCTGTCATTTAATTCATTTTCACTGATGTCTACCTCCAGTTCCAGTTTTATTAGTTTTCCATTATTTTCCCTGCACTGAAGTCAAACTCATAGGTCTGTAATTCGTCACTTTCGTTCTGCTTCTTTTTTTGAATATTGGAATTACTATTGCTTTTTTCCAATCCTCAAGGATTTGACTTGTCTTATATGATTTATTGAAAATGTGAGTCAATGACCTTGTAATTTCCTCCACTACATTTTTAAGTAATTTTTGCATTAATTTTAGTACCCTTCGATCAAATTCTGTCTGTGGTACCCCTTCAGAAGTATTTATTCCATCATTTATCTTATGTTTATTCTTCCCAATAAAGACAGAACTAAAACATTAGTTAAAGAGATCGGCCATTTCCTATTTAGTCATGTATTTCCACACTGCTAATTTTTAGTGACCCCATAGTATTATTATTATTACCTTTAATATTGTTGATGTTGGCATGGAATGATTTGGCATTATTCTTGCTATGCAGAATTCTGAACTAAATTTTAGTTTTTGCATTTTTAATCAAATTCTTTGATACTTTCATTTTTTTCTGTATGTGTTCACAGTTTCTTCTGTTCGATTTGCTTTCATTTTTTAAAAAGCCTTTTTCTTTTTATTTAGCTGTTTATTTTATTATTATACCAAGCAGGTACTTTTCACTTACTGTTGTACTTTTTTACTGGTGTGTTCTCCCTTTCTAGCTGTGTCAATTGATTGCTAATAGTGTCCAGCATTCCTCTACATTTAATTTACAGAATTCAGATACCCAGTTCCATTTCCTTAGCTCCTGTTTTATTTTTTTCAAAATTTGCCTTGTTGTAATCAATTGCCATCAATGCCCTTTTATTTTTCAGTCTTTTACTTGGTATACTCACTTTCACCATGCTGTGAGCACTGCTTTCTAATGGCTCTATAACAGTGACCCCTATAATTTCTCAGGAATGTCAGAACAACACTCAGTGTGTTCTTAACACTGGTTAGATCATTTATTAATTGCTTCAGACATTTAATGTGGAATAAATTCAGTAACTGCTGCTCAGCCTTATCATTAGATTTCATATTTGTCCATACAGTATTTGGATAGTTGATCTCACCCACCAGAATAACATTTCCTTTCTCTAACTAGTACTCTATTTCATTAGCTAGTGCAGTGTTGTATTGTTCCATGCTATCTGGGGTCCCTAGTGCTCTACTAATGTTATAATATATTTTTTCGCTCATCCATGAATTTCAATTACCTGAAATATATATTCAAAACTTTGCCCAGTAGGCAAAGTGATTACAGCTCATTTACCCAGGATTTGTACCTAAGTACAATATTCAAAGGGAGTAGTTGAATGCACCAAAAAGGGGTAGCACACGCACACTTAGAATTAATGTATGTGGTGGGCAAATGCGGAGGCAGGGACTTGAAGTTGGGTGTAATACAATATTCTGTGTGGTAGCACTTCACAAAAGGAAAAGCGCAGACCACCTGTAGCCAACAACCACATTGGTGGTTGGGAGTGCACACCTGCTCCCTGCTTGTTAGTAATGCCCCCACCTTCCAAACCCCATCACCATTAAAAGCACATTCTACCATGGTGTCCAGTGATCCCCCATCCTCTGATCCCTGTTCCCACTGAAAAAAGTATCCCCTGGCGTCCAGTGGTCCCCCTGTCCTCCAATCCCTGTCCCCGTTGAAAGAAAAGAATTCCCTGGTTCCAGTAGTTCCTGCCACCCTCTGATCCTAGGCCTCATTCATATAAAATTATTTCCTGGTGTCCAGTGATTCCTCTGCCATCTAATCCCCAGCCCCATTGATATAAAATTATTGCCTGGTATCCAGCGGTTACCCCCCCAATCCCTGGCCCTGTTGATATGATAATATTCCCTGTTGTCTAGTGGTCCCCCCACCTCCTGATCCCCATCCCTGTTGATATAATAGTATTCCCAGGTGTTCATCACATCCCCCTCACACCTTCTGATCCCCAGCCTTGTTGATATAATATTATTCCCTGGTGTCCAGTGGTTCCCGATTCCAGTCCCTGGCCCTGTTGCTATCAAATTATTACCTCATGTCCAGTGGTCCCCCTCCCCACCTTCTGATCCCTGGTTCAGATCAATATACTTTATTCCTTGGTGTCTAGTAGTCCCTATGACCTTTGATACCTGGCTCTGGCAGACAGAAACCTCTTCCTGGTATCAACAAAGTTCATGGCATCTGGTGGTCCCCCTGCACCACCCACACAGCCTGCCACCTCCCCTTACCTTAACCACTGGTGCCACATGGAGCCCATATGGCCACCAGTACAGCCCTCCTCTCACTATCTCAACTGGTCGCTGTATGCAAGGACAGAGTGCATGCATCCTGTATACTATACAGGGAGTGCATGTACCATCTACAGTAGACAGTAGAATTCTATCCACACCAAAATCTGGCCAATGGAAAATCATGTACACAAATGCTCACAGCCTGGGAAATAAAAGATCCCAGACCTGCAGGCAATAATGTCAGAGGCTAAACTGGACATAGTAGCAATTAGTGAGACGTGGCTTACCAGTAACCACACTTGGGAGACTTCAGTACCTGGCTATGTATTGTTCAGAAGAGACCGAGGTGCAAAAAGGGAGGCAGGAGTGGCCCTGTATGTCAATGAAAATATCAAAGCTACAGAAATTCAGAATACACATAAGGAGCCAGAAGAACTGTGGGTCACCCTGAAACAGGAAATGGGACAGCCATAAGAACTGGGTTGTCTACTGGCCCCAGGCCAGGGGAGGACATAGACACATTACTGTTAGAAGATATACAAAACATGACCGCTAAAGGGAGGTTCTGATAATGGAGACTTCAACATGCTGGATATAGATTGTCAATACCAGCAGGAACATCTGCCAGAACTAAACACATAGTGGATTCCCTGAAGGGGAGGGCCTCAAACAACTGGTACAGCAACCCAAGAGACAGGGCTATCCTAGATCTAGTACTGACTAACAGGAAGGGATCGCAGATCTCAGGTAGAAGGTCACCTGGGGCCAGTGACCATCACATGGTATGGTTCAATTTGGCTACTACATCTAAATCATCCCATTCCAAGGCAAAAATATGGGACTTCAGAGGAGCTGACTTTGATAAGATGGCCAACAGAGTTAAGCTAGTCCTGGCAAAAAGAAACACAGGTGAGGGGGTACAGGCAAAGTGGGCAAGCATTAAGGATGCAATACTTGAAGCAACATCCCATTGTGTTGGACAGAAAAGGAAGTGCAAAAGAAGAAGGAAACCACTTTGGTTCTCAAATACAGTAGCAGAAAAGGTCAGAGCCAAAGGCTGGCCTTCAGGAAACACAAGGGAACACAGCGGATGAAGATAGGAGGCATACCAAACTGCCCTAAGGGAAGCAGGAAGGCAGTAAGGCAGGCAAAGTCCCAAACTGAGGAAACACTAGCACGAACAGTAAAAGAAGGTGACAAGACTTTCTATAGATACATTAGTGAAAGGAGAAAGTCCAGAGGGGTATTGCTAAGCTTAATGGAGAAAAGAGAGCATGGAGGAGGAGGACCCTGTAAAGGCATCTATCCTAAATAGATACTTTTGCTCAGTATTTACTGAAGAGAAGGTAGGGCACGCCCACAGCTCAGCATCATGGACACGGGGAGTGGAGGTGAGCACTACTCCCTTCACAAAAGAAAGGTCCTACAAGAGTGCTAGCTCAGGGTGATGGCAATGGACCTGATGGCATACATCCCACGGTACTTAAGGAGCTAAAGGTGAACTAGCAGAGCCATTAGCAGAACTGTTTAGTGAGTCTCTGAGCACAGGAGAGGTCCCAGAAGACTGGAGAAGGGTTTATGTGATCCCGCCTCCACAACAGTGGTAGCAGGAGGAGGCGGGAACTACAGACCAGTCAGTCTTACCTCAGTAGTGGGCAAGATTATGGAGGCACTCCTTAAGGAAAGGATAGTGCAACACCTGGAATCCATAGGGGCACAGGATCCAAGACAGCATGGGTTTACCAAAGGAAGGTCCTGTCAAACTAATCTCATAGATTTCTTTGACTGGGTAACCAGAGTGGTGGACCAAGGGGGAGCAGTTGATGTCACCTACCTTGACTTCAGGAAAGCTTTTGACACTGTTCCACATAGAAAATTGATAAATAAGCTGGGTAGGCTCGGGGTGGGTCAGAATTTGGTCAAGTGGGTGGCAAACTGGTTGATGGGCAGAAAACGAGAGTGGTGGTAAATGGTATACAGTCAGAAGAGATGCAAGTCACAAGTGGGTACCTCAGGGATCAGTCCTGGGGCCAGTCCTCTTCAACATCTTCATTAGAGACCTTGCAGATGGACTAGAGGGTAAGGCTTGTCTGTTTGCAGATGACACCAAGATCTGCAACAGAGTAGATGATCCAGATGGGGTGGGCAGAATGAGAAGAGATCTGGATAAACTAGCAAAATGGTCAGAAGAGTGGCAACTAGGATTTAATGCAAAGAAGTGCAAGATCATGCACATAGGGAAGAGAAACCCTGAAGCCACCTATAGGCTGGGAGGGGAGTTGCTAGCAGTCGCAAAGGAAGAAAGAGACTTGGGCATCATCATCACCGATGACCTGAAATCATCCAAGCAGACCTCTAAAGCAGTAGGTAAGGTAGGGGGTGTTAGGGTGTATTAGTAGGGGTATCACAAGTCGTAAGAGGGAGGTAATAATCCCTCTTTACAAGACACTGGTTAGGCCCCATCTGGAGTACTGTGTGCAGTATTGGAGGCCACACCTCACAAGGACATTAACCAAATTGAGGCAGTCCAGAGAAGGGCAACCAAAATGGTGCAGGGACTGCATCAGAAGACATATGAGGACAGATTAACAGAGCTCAATATGCATACCCTAGAGCAAAGGAGGAGAGAGGTGATATGATCGAGGCATTCAAACACCTTAAGGGCATTAACAAGGTGAAAGAGTCTAACATGTTTAAATATAATAAAATAACAGGACAAGATGACACAGCATGAGATTAGAGGGGCCGATTAAGGGGAATGTGAGAAATTCTTTTCACAGAAAGGGTGGTGGATGCGTGGAATGGCTTACCACAAGAAGTGGTGGCTATGAATACAGTGCAGGGCTTCAAACAGGCATGGGATAGGCATAAGGAGCAATACAAATGACTATGAATAGATAGGCCACTGACAGAGCAAAGGTCGATGGCACATTTATAAGGTAGAAAAAGAAATGGGCAGACTGGATGGGCCTTGTGGTCCTTATCTGCCATCAATTTCTATGTTTCTATGTTTCTATATCAATGGGGCCAGGGATTGGAGGGTGGGGGGGGCTGCTGGACACCAGGGAATAATACTATATCAATGGGGCTGGTATTAGAGGGTAATATAAAATAATTTCCTGGAATGGGGGGACCATTGGACACCAGGGAATACTTTTCTTTCAGTGGGAATGAGGATTGGAGGAAGGGGGAACCACTGAACACCAAGGCCTTCTTTTCTTTTTGCAGGGATAGGCAATCAGTATGGGGCCGGCCACAGGAGGGGCACAAAGCTGCTGCCACTTCCCATGCAAATGAGCCCATAATGGGCATGCATATGGCCCCTTAATGGCGTGCATGCCCAAATATCTCATTTGCATGGTGCAAGCTGAATTTTGTTAAGGAGGTCCCCAGTGCTATTGGGCCTGGGGCAATGCTTCCAGGATCCATGTCAGAGTAGTGCTGCTTGATTCAGTTGGATAGCACCAGTGTGCTGTTTAATGGAAAATAGCATGCTCGGGGCTGTGGGCAATGGGCAAGCACACTGCAAACTTTAGTGCTCTGCTTTGCCCATTTTCCAATATTGGGCCCCTGATCTATTTTACATTTATTTGTAATTCATAGCTAGTTATTGCCTACCTTATATAGACAGCCACCCCACCACCCTTCTTATCTGTTCTGTCCTTTTGATATAATTTATAACCTGTTATTTCTGTCCCCACACTGTATCTTTATTCCTCCATGCTTCTGTTATGGATGCAATGTCTATTCCTGGATCTCTTGTTTCTTGAGATTTCACCAATTGGAGTGCTTTTTTCCTCTGCACATGAGACAGTCTTATTCTATGAAGAGTATCTCATGTGCAGATGCCCTGGAAATGGGCACGTTCTGGGTCAGTTAAAAAAAATACATGTATTATTGATTGAGTTTGATCAAAAACATATTAATACTGCCACGAAGACCACTCTCATGATTGTAAGAGTGGTCTCATTTACATTCTTAGGGTATCAGAACTGCTCACCCTTCGTTCGCGATTCTCATACCCTAAGAATGCACACGAGACCACACTTACAAGTGGAAGAGTGGTCTCCATGGTGGTAATAACATGCATTCTAGTGTGGCAACACCTTTACACAGGCATCCTATTTACTTCCATTGAGCATGTTCCCAATATATAAACTCATTGTCTGTAATTTGCTACAGTGCTATGGTGCAAAAATGTTTTTTAAAGTTAGACCTCATTTGGAGTACTTTACACAACTAAATGTTGTTTTTGAGGCATTATCTCCCCAGTTAGTTTAAAAGGGCCAAAATAGGCCTTACGGGAGAAAATAGTGTATTTTTAAGCTCATACTGGATTAATTCTTATACACAAATATATTACAATTTGTTTTTATATAGCATCTTTCATATACATAAGTATTACAAAATGCTTCACAGATGTACAATGAGAAAAATTAGAGAAATATGGATAGGAAAATAAGGTATTGAAATTGCAAAGTGTTACTTTCAGTGGTGCAGTAGGTATGCCTACATACTCTGTCTAGGCAATGAAACTGATCATGAGTACATGAATGCTCTGTATTTAATGTTTACACTGGCAAAAGTAGTGAAGTTACACCTTAAATAATTTAGCCAGAATTATGTGACAGAAAATCCATATCAGTGATCATAGGCCATCAGTCATTTCACAGGCCTGAAAGTAGCATTGTTTAGCAGTCCACAGACAGGGGATCTGTGTATGTCACATGACTTCCATTGGCTTCAGCCTGATTGTAAAGTTGAATAACAACAGGACTCCAGTGAAAACAAAATGCTGCATCTCAGTAGGAACAGCCATGGTAACTACTGTAAATACTCATATATAAGTGTAGGGTTTGGTGCTAAAACTAATCTGCCAAGAACGGGAATAAACTTATACAGCATATGCAATCAACCTGTTTGCAGTATTTATCTTTCCGATGAGATGTTAAACCGAGGTCCCATCTGCCTGGATTGATAGTAGTTCAGGTGGACGTTAAAGATCCCATGGCATTTATCGAAAAGAGTAGGGGAATTTCCCCGGTGTCCTGGCCAAATTTCCCTCATTCACTGAAAATATCACCAACAGCTTTAATCTGATTCAAGGTCAGTTGACATTCATCTGTATCCCCTTCCCCGTGCCTGAAAATAGGCAGGATTTGTCTAGTGCACTTACCCGATCAACAAAAAATAAATAAAATAAATAAATAAATAAATAGCAATTACTGATTTTTGCAATATCAGAAATTGACTTTGAAGCCAATTCTGACCACAAAAAACATGTACTGTGTCCACTGTTTGCTACAAACACAATTTTTGCATACCATTTTGGTCACAGTGTTATACTTCTGTTTTTTTTTTTAAATTGCATGGCAAAAGAGGGTGGACTTCTGTACTATACTGTACCTGGTAAACTTACACAACTTACACATGGGTATATATGGAAAATTGCAAACAATCCAGACCTGAACAGACTTTGTGATAAAAATCCAGCTTCTTATCCAGTGATTTTATTTACCGAAACTCTTAACTAGGAAAACCTCTGTGGAACATAAACATTCATTTTTCCAAGAGTTTTCTGGGAGGCTCTAATGATTTAAGTAACTCAGACCTAAAGATGCCAGAAAGGATATTAGAAACACTGGCCTAATGTAATCAAAAGCTTATTTAGTCAGAAGGTAGGGGGCATTTACACAATTGCCCAGTGTTACCATATTTAAACAAAAATTTACATTGTACTGGGACAAATCCTGTTATTGAGTGTGCATCGATGCAGTACACAGCATGTATACAGTATGTGCTCCGTGACAGCTCAGTCAGTGTCTGGCTATGGTGGAGAGCAGAGGGCTGTGCTGGTAAACAGCTCCAGGGATTGGATGGGGTTTGTGGGGTGGTGGGCACTGCCTGCGGGTGGGGTGGGGGGTGGGGTCCACTAGACCACCAGGGACAGTTATATAAATATATATGGGGTGATCAGGGATAGGGGGGGTCCACTAGACCACCAGAGAAGGCTATATAATAATTAATGGGGGTGATCGGGGATAGGGAGAGGGGTCCACAAAATCACCATGGACAGATCTATGACTATTTAATGGGGGACACGGGATTGGGGGGGAGCCACTTGACATTGTGATCTGTAATACATAACAGTTTTGCAGTTTGCTGAGTTGCAGTTCATTATGATCCTGTGGTAGTCAGACTTAACCATTGCCCCTCCATTGGTTGGTGTCTTGGATTAGATCAGTTCTATGTATTTACAGTATTGGTCATAGGTACAGTATATCACCATACAATACTGTGGAATGTGTGACAGTACCACCATAATGCAAATGCACACCATTGGGTGCCACAACATTCCCATTAATGCCCAACAGTCTCCCTGACACACCCACTACCACCTCCCATGCCACTTATGCCCCTCCTGGAAAGCTGTTTCTTGACCCCCCAACTATCCTGGTCCCTCTTGTGCTGTACTGGGGGGTGAGAATCCCTGTGGCAAATCCTACAGGTGTGCCAACTATTTGGAACAGCTGTCAGCTTGTGACAAACCCAGGGTGTTTGGCACCAGAACTGTGATTTTTGTAAAATTGGGTGCAGGGTCCCTCGCGCACTCTTAGTTTGCTGCAGCCCTGGAGTGACACAACTTGCATTGCTCTAAGGGCACTTTGAAAATTGGGCCCGTTATATCTACTTTTTTATTAAGTTGCTGTACTGTTTACATTGGGAAATTGTGCTTTCTCACCCCAGGAGTCCTTTAGCATCAGTAACATTAGCAGTGAGCTGACCAGGTAGTACTGCTAGGTAGGTGGAGATTATGGTAATGAGTTTACAAATCAATCAAAGAAAGCTTGTGGGTGTGCTGAGCAGAGGCTGTGTAGAAGGCACCAGAATGGGTGCTCTCTCTCTTGGCCAAGGAAAATGTTTTATTCTTCTTGGTTGCTATAAATTTTAGTCTATTTACATTTTATACTGTGCTGAGTAGCTTTTGGTTGTATTTTAGTGGTTCCCCTCGGTTCCTGGGAACTGCATTTTTTGTCCAGTTCCCTGGTTCCTTTTCTTTATTTTTCAACTAAAACAGTAACCGTGTCTACTTTATTCTATGGTTCCTTTCCTTATTTTTATAGTGGTTCACTTTTTTTAGTGGGAACCAGCATTTTTCTTTTTTTTTTAACTAGTTTTTACCTCAGAAGTCACCAGGGAATCGACTGTTTTTCTTAACAGAACCCTATTGGGGCTTTATTTTTCTGGGGTTTTCTGAGTTTTGGCATGTCAGAAATCCCTAAAAAAGGGCTAGACCCAGAGGGTTTAAAAATTGTCTAAAGTGCCACAGAATAATGTCTAAAGCTGATACCCACAACCTGTGTTTAAGGTGTTTAAGTCCAGACCACTAGTCACTTTGCTCTAAGTTTTGTTCAAAGACCTTAAGACATAGAGGGCTTTCTTCTGTCCCCAAACAAAGACCCAAGGCTACCAATGAGGGGCCTTCAAAGAATAAAAATTCTAATCAAGGTGCTGATGAGGCATCTTCTAAACCTAAGCCAACCAAAGGTGTTGATGAAGTGCCTGCAAAAGGGAAAAATATAAATTGAGGTGCTGATGAAGTGCTTGCTAAACCTAAAGCTTCTAAAGGGACTGATGAAGTTCCTTCTAAACCTAAAAATTCTAAAGGTGCTGATGAGGTGCTTGGTTCAAAAAGAAAGCCTGAACAAGTCACTGATGAGGTGGCTGCAAAGAAGCCTTGTAAATAAAAGCATTCCACTGCCCCTCCCAGCTCTGCTAAAAGAGAGACAGCAGTTGGTAAAAAACATAAAGAAAAATCTAAACACACAGAACCCCAGGGTGGTAATCTCCCAGACATACAAAAGGAGTTACCATCTGTGGAGGATATGGCTAAAGTCTGGTGTGTTTTTCAGACCCTACAGGGCATGGGGTCCTTTTCTACCACCCCAGCCTTTCCTAGGCAAACCCCAACTGCAGCTCCGTCTGATGCAGGAGGTTATGAGGGGAACAATGATGAGGATCATTATGATATTCCAGATGATATATCAGAGGACAATGTCCCAGAGCTGTATGTGTCCCCTGACCCCAATTTGGGGGCATCCCCAACAGATCAGGAGAATACTTCCTCCATGCTGACTTTTCTGCAACACATGGTGGACACCCTTGACCTCCCTTGTCAGGAGTCCACCCAGGAAGAAGAGGAAGACCAGGATTATAGGGAAATGAAAGGTCTCCCTCCTCCTAAAAAAGTGGTACATGTACTTCCTATTTATAAGGCATTTAGAATGAACACTGTGAAGCTTCTCCAGACCCCTACATCTTTGTCTGGGCCTTACAAAAGAATAGACAAGAAATATCAATTATCCAAAACAGATACTGCTTTCCTGTCTATACATCCCAGCCATGAAGGGGTGGTACAACAGGATGCATGTGACAAAGCAGGAATCCCTCTCTCTTCTCAGCCCCCTAAGAAAGATTCCAGAAAATTGGGCTTTATGGCTAAGAAAACCTACACCTCAGCCTCACTTCTCCTCCACCTGTCTTTTTACATGGCACATACAGCCAAGTATCAGAAGGCTCTCTGGAATTCAGGGTGGCCATAGCTCAGCAGGGGTCTGACCCTATGGTAAGGGACTTGGTGGAGACAGCTAAAACTGCCTTGGAAGCCATTAAGTACCAGTTCCACATGGCAGATGACAACAATGGTGCAGCCTCCAGGGTGATGGCTCAGGCTATCTCCCTTAGGCGATTTGCATGGCTGAGGCAACTAAGCTGATGCAGAACACTCCATACAGGGCCATGGACTTTCCTTGCAACCAGAATTGTTTGATTCTAGAACAGAAGACTACATGAAGAAGGTTGATTAATACAAAACAACCTACAGTAGCAAAGCAACATAGCAAAAGTGAAGACTCTTACTGCTCAGAAGCCTCAACCTAAGGGAAACAGGGGCAGGCCATACTTCCCTAGGCCTTGTTTTTCCCATTCCTCCTCAGTTTGACTATTTTCAAATGAGAGGTTACTACAGAGGAAGAGGCAGGAGAGGTCAGATGAGACCTGCCTGTACCCCTGCTCCTGCAACTCAGCATAAGCCCTGACTTAATTGTCTGGGTTGCCTCCCCTCTGCCTGTAGGGGGTAGGCTTTCCTGCTACCTCCTGTCCTGGACCCTCATCACATTAGACAAATGGGTCCTGGAGGTAGTGGAAAAGGGCCTACCACTTCAGTTCAAAAAGATGCCAGCCCTCAGGAGCACCCAGCTGTTCAAATCACTAACCTCAACTGAAAGACTTATGTTGGAGCTAGAGGTGAAACATCTTTTGGCAGCAAGGGTGGTAGGGAGAATGCCTGCCCATCAACAGGGCAAAGGTCTCTGCTCCAGATACTTCCTGACACAAAAGAAAAATGGGGAATGGCATATCTTAGACCTCAGATACTTAAACAAACATCTTCTGAAACCCAAATTCAAAATGGTCACCCTAAAAATGGCAATACAGTCCCTTCAGCAGGGAGACTGACTAGCCTCCCTAGACCTCAAGGATGCCTACTTCCACATTCCAATAAGGCAGTCCCACAGAACATTTCTGAGGTTCAAACTTCAATCAGGGCACTACCAGTTGGCAGCCATGCCCTTTGGCCTGACATCTGCACCAAGGGTATTCACAAAATGTCTGGCTGTTCTGGCAGCACATCTAAGAAAACAGGGAATCTCAGTCTATCCTTACCTGGACAACTGGCTCATAGTGGGGAAAAAACTCTACAAGTAGAAGAGGCCCTCTCCCTAACAAAGAACACTCTGCAATCATTGGGGTTTCTTATAAACCAGAAGAAATCCCACTTGGAACCAACCCAGCTTCTTATTTTTGTAGGAGCACAGTTAGATACTCAGCAGAGCAGGGCCTTTCTTCCACCAGAAAGAATCCACAGCTTCTTGCCAGTGGCAAATTCTTTCATCCTGGGCCAGCCCAGGCTGGCCAGACACTTTTTGAAGCTCCTGAGACACATGGCATCCATGACAGCCATGGTCCCAGGAGTCAGATTCAGAATGAGGGACATACAGTACCACCTGCGGTCTCACTGGTCCCAAAGAAGCAATTCCCTGTCCAAACTGATTCCAGTCACAAAGACATTCCTTCAGGCCTTGAACTGGTGGAAGGAGACAGTCAAACTCTCAGTAGGAATTCCCTTCCAAGCACATTCACCCACAGAAATAATCATTACAGATGCTTCTGTGCTGGGATGGGGAGCTCGTCTGGACAGTACTTCCATTAGTGGCACCTGGACTCCAAAGGAGTCACAGCCTCACATCAATCTGCTGGAGCGTAGAGTTATTTACTTGGCACTGAAGGCCTTTGCTCCACAAGTAAAGGGCCACACAGTACAGATCAAGACAGACAACACCACTGCAGTGTTTTACATAAACAAGCAGGGTGGTAGGTCCAGTGTCCAGTATTTGGAAGCCATGAGGATCTGGTGTTTGGCATATTCCCTGGATGTCAGTCTTTCAGCTATACACCTTCTGGGTAAGGACAACACCTTGACAGATGCCCTCAGTCACATCAACCAAGGGCACAGAAAATGGTGTCTGAACAAGCAAGTGCTGGCCACAGTGTTCAGAAGGTGGGGCACACCAGAAATAGATCTTTTCACCTCTCGCCTCAACCATCAACTTCCTCTGTATTGCTGCAGGCCTCCAGTTCTGGGAACTCTCCCAGTGGATGCCCTTGCTCTGGACTGGTCAGGTTAGTTCCTTTATACCTTCCCTCCCTTTCCTCTGATTTTCAGAGTGTTATTGAAACTCAGAGCTCAGCCAGCAACAATGATTCTGGTGGTGCCGGACTGGCTAAGGCAAGTTTGGTATCCTCTCCTGCTTACCCTCTCTTGCAGCAATCCATTCGCCTTCCACTCAATCACTTTCCTGACATTCCCTCAGATAGGAGTCACTTATCCAGACATGCAGTTTCTTCACCTCAGAGCTTGGCTATTGAGGAGTTAAGAGTTCCCTGCCACTCAGTACTCTGAACAAGTCCTGAAGATCCTGAGGATGGCCAAAAAGCCTAGCACAAAAAAGACTATGCAGTCGAATGGAAGAGATTTTCCCTCTTGTGCAAGAAAAAAAGATTAATCCTTTCAGAGCTTCAGTTTCTAATCACTGCGATTATCTGGTACATCTGCAGGCCTTCTTCCCTGAAGCTTCATCTGGCTGCAATCTTGGCCTACCTTCCCATTAGAAAGAACAAATCTATTTTATCCCAACCAGTGTTTAAGCACTTTTTTAAGAGCCTCCTTCATCTGCAGCCTCCAATCAGAGAACCTGTCCCTCCTTGTTTCTTAACCTCTGTATTGCCAAGCTCATGGAACCACCCTTTGAAGCACATTCAAGTCAAATGTGGAACTCAACCCTTTAAGTATTCAATAAAGAAATATTGTTTCTTTGTGTCTTCTTTTTTATTTATTCTTGCAATTTCACATGTAAATTCCTCAGCACTCATGTATTAACTTCATGTTATGTTTCAGGACAAACCTGTCCCTTCTTCAGACATTTATTGAGCTGCTTTGTGCTAAAATTAAAAAAAAAATATAAAAAATGTAATTGTATTTTTTGTCTAAAGCACTTATTTTATATTTCAAACAATAATTTATGTACAGATATTGTAGCAGGGGGAACTAACCTGCTTACATTTTCATGCTTTTCATGCAAGTACACTTCAAATGTTTAGTTAAACTTGTGGGTTAAAATGCTTCTGAAAAGACATAATGTTTGAAACATTTAAATATGATTTACTTCCTAATGGCCCCTCATGCCATATTATTATTACTTTTCCCTCATTTTAAACCCTAGGTCTATTACCTGTATAGGAGTCAAAATATATGCCTATAAAGACAGTGAACAGCATTCTTTAACGGCAAGTTCTACACAATATTAAAATTGGTGCTACTCTCAAATCCCTTTCATCAGATGTTTAGATGTAACTTACTTACTCCATTTAGTTTTTGGCTTTCAGACGCGATTCCCCACTCAATTTTTAAGTCCTTTAAAACTGGTCTGCCACCATTACTTTGGGGTTGTCACAGAGTTTTCAAATGTTTGCTCCTTCTTCAAGAAGGAACAGAACAGGATGGACCACAGGGTGATCATGCCAGCTGGCATAAACACGTCACCAATGACGTAACCCTATGTGGCCCGGTCACTATGGAAACCTTTGCTCACTCAGAAGTGAGCTTTTGCGAGAATCCCCCTTCCATAAGTCTAGCTTGTGCGATTTAAGAAAAGCATTCTTTTTATCACAAGAATGAAGCTTTAATCCTCTCCTTCTTCAGCGACATGAGTCAGAAATCGTTTGGACCTGCGTACATGCATGTTCCACATTCCTTCCCATTTCAGAGCTGATATGCTATTATCAGTTACAGAGTCATTTCAAATCATATGTATCTTTAAACAACTAAATGAATTACTTCACAAAAAAATAAGGGAGAGAAGGGAAATATTAAATAGGTTAAATTAGAGAGTGTATAAGTGTTTCATCTCTTGTAATGCTTCTTTGAAAACACTCATGTTTTTTTACCTACTATTACTTGAATTCAGTTGTTCTATATTCTTATTTCCTTAAATAAAAAAAAAAAAATAAATGGAAAGTTATATCAGAGGGTCAAGTGTTATTCCCACTATTTTTAAAACACTTTTTTTTATTTTAATTTATGTGTCATGTATTCTCTTTAATTGGAGGTCAAATTAAAGGGCGCAAGGTCAAGTTACTGCATTTTTTTTGTTTCAGTTTTTTATATTCCATGCCACAATTGCCTTGAGCTTATGTTCAATCAGATAATTTATATTCCTGGGATCCTATTTTAACCACTCAAAATCGATTTATTTACTTAATAAATTTTGTTTGTGTTTTCCCCTTCTATTTCACCTATATGTCTTATAGTATTCTATGGGGCAGCACACTTGACTCATATCATCCTATTTACTATTTCAGTCTTTTTATTTAAAGGTGGTCCACATTAAGTTTTCATTCAGACCATATCATATTTTATAGGTCTGTAAGTTGTAGATCCACCATGCCTCTCTCCTCAAAAGCATCATATCTCTATTTCCTCCTCTTGGAGGTTCCATGACTCTTTCCAGTCCCAAAAATGTCAATGTCAAAATTTGCTGTGTATATTCTTTTAAAATGGTGTGCTAATGAGGAATTCTCATCTTCTCTTCTTATGTTACTTTTATGTTCTGTTATCCTTAATTTCAATGCTCTTGTGGTCATACCAATGTAATACAGAGAGCAAGGGCACACCACACAATATACCACATAATATGTGTTGCAAGTTATTAGGCTTTTAACATCATATGTTTTATTTCTGCATGTACTATGTAACTATTTCATTTTTATTCCATTGTTACAATGTACTCAGTTTCCACATGGGAAAAAGCCTTTTAATGTCCCTATGTAGCCAGGTTGTTGGTAGTGGTGGAGGGGACCAGTGTTGTGGTTTCACCACTTTATTTCTGGTAGTGGTTGTTCTTTTAGCCGTAACCCATGGTTTGGTTTGAAAAACTTGATTTCCTATATTTGTAGATTGTAAAATGTTCCAGTTCTTTAATATTGTTTGTTTAATTTTACCAACAAATTCAGAATATTGTACTGATGCAGTAATCACGTTACTGCCCACTTCTTTTCTAACTGGCTGGTCTTGTACAATTTCTCTCCTTTCCTTATTTTCACATCTTGATTCTGCTTCTTGTTATGTTCTTTCTTTGTACCTCTGGATTAAAGTGATCCATAAATGTTTCAAGATTGTTCTGATAGCTGGTCTCTGTTCCACTATTTCTTTTTATCTACAGCATCTGGCTATAGGGAATACTATTCTTCAGAGATGGTGGGTGAAAACTTGCCCCATCCAACATTGTGTTAATGTCTGAAATTTTTCTGTATGAATCTGTAATTATCTTACCTTAATCCTTACAGGGACACTGTCAACCTGTTTTCATCACATTATTTCAGGTTAAAAACCTACATTTTATGATTGCCTTCCTTCTCTAAAATTCATTGATGTAGCTGTTTGTTTTGTCTATCTTCTTGTTTAGTAGAACTGAAATGCATGCTAATGTATATTTATAAACAACCTTGTTTTGTTTACAATTCTGGATCTGTTCTTACTGCATACTTCCTGAGCTTTAGAAACACCCCAAACAGTGCAGTCACTCATGAGGCAGTAGCCTTCTAAACTCCCATTGCATCATGAGGGGCTAGACTGTGTTGTGGGTGTTCCCAGGTCCAGGAAAGATGCTGTTGGAGCTGATCAAGGAATATAAACAAACCTGCTTTTGTGTGGTAACACCAGTATGGTGGGCAGTCTGTTTTTCACTTTTTTAAAGAAAAAAAAATTCGAATCAAACTACCATCTACATCAGCAATCTTTACAGAATGTTTGCAATCATAAAATGTGTATTTTAAACTAGGGACACTTTGAGACCTAAGGGGGTTGACAGTGTTCCTTTAATCAGTAATAAATCTAAATATGGAATTTGTGTCTCGCTGTATTCCATAGTAAATTTTAAATATGGAGTAACTGAATTCAGATATTCATGAAACTTTTTCAAATTTTCTTCTGTATCTTTCCATATTATGATTATGTCATCAATACAGTGTTTGTATAGTAGTAGTGATGTGTTAATAATAATAATAACATTTATTTATGTGGCGCCTTATCTGTAACCAAGGTGCCTCACACTTTAAAACAGCAAAAACAGTTTAAAACAGAACAAACATCAGTAAAATTAACATTAAAATAACAACACACTAAAAGAAAACAGAAAAACTCAATTGCTGAATGCCTGGTGCCACAAATACATTTTGAAAGATTGCTTGAAACCCTCCACAGTTGTGCACTCCTGTAGCTGATGGGGTAGAGAATTCCAAAGGGTAGGGGCTGCATACATAAAAGCTCTCACCCCAGATGATTTTAAACATATCCTTGGAATCTCTAGCAACCCCTTGTCAGCTGAGCAGTGTGATCATCCAGGGCAATAGGGGACCAGGAGCTCTTTCAGGTAATCCAGACCCAGTCCATGTAGGGCTTTAAAAGTCAGAAAGCCAACTTTAAAGGTGATCTGCCACTGTACTGGCAGCCAGTGCAGATCGCACAGTATTGGCAAAATATGACAGAATCGAGTAGATCCCATCAAAAGCCGGGCCGCTGCATTCTGCACTAGCTGCAAGTGACGGATTTCTACCCCAGGAAGCCCTAAATAAAGGGAGTTGCAGTAATCTAAGCATGAGGACACAAAGGCATGAACCAGTGTAGGAAGGTCGTCAGACGGAACCAGATGCCTAACCTGGTGATGTTCCTAAAATGATAAAATGAAGATTTGATGACAGCCGACATCTGCGAATGTAGGATCAGTCCCTCGACAAACATTACCCCTGGGTTACGCACCCATTCAGTGGTAGGGAGTGAAATGCCACCGAGAAAAATTTCCAAGGACTAACCAGCCCCCAAGCCCCCTATCCAGTGACCCGGGTCCACAACCAGCACCTCATTTTTTTCCGAGTTCAACCTCAGCCAGCTGGAATCCATCCACTCCTGGATTTCTTTCAGACAGTTATTAAAGACCGAGACAGCTTCAACCTGGTCGGGTGTGAAAGAGAGGTAGAGCTGGGTATCATCAGCATAGCAGCGAAACCTCAGCCCATACCTTCTTACAATGTCTCCAAGGGGTAGCATGTACACTGCAAACAACATGGGCGAAAGCACAGAGCCCTGAGGTACCCTACATGACAGAGAAGTAGGCCTAAAGAAAAACCAGACACCACTCTCTGTTTTCTACCCATGAGGAATGATGTAAACCACCTGAGAACCGTTCCCGACAGTCCACAAATGTACCTCAGATGACCCAGCAACACCCCATGGTCCACGGTGTCAAATGCTGATGAGAGATCCAAAAGAACCAAGATGGAACAGCTCTTCCGATCTCTAGCTACCAGGAGATCATTGAGCACCTGAACCAGTGCTGTCTCAGTACTTTGTCTCTTTCAAAAACCGGACTGGAGCAGTTCATAGATGTCATGGATGGTCAAATGGTCCTCCAGTTATGCTGCCATTACTTTCTCAATCACCTTCCCTAAAAAGGGGAGATTTGAGATGGGTCTATAGTTTGTATGGCAGTCTGGGTCCAAGGTAGCTTCCTTCAAGACAGGTGTCACCACCGCCTCTTTCAGGGAGCTAGGAAACTCTCCAGATTCCAAGGTGCACCAGACTATCCATGCTAGGTCTGGATCAATGAAATCAATACAACCCAAAATTAGGGAAGTTGGTTTAGGGTCCAAACTACAGCACATAGGGTGCACATCCTGGATAATCCGCATGACATCCATGAACTCTGGATGGCTGAAGGTACTCCAAGAAAATCGAGTGTGCTTGCTGGAGTACTGCCCTGATGTCAGCCACCTTACTGGCAAAGAATCGAGTAATTTCATCACATTCTAATTGCGAAAAGACTTTCTGAACCTGTAGACAGGCTGGGTTGCAGAGTCCGTTCACAGTACAAAAGAGCTGAGCTGGTCAATTCTGAGCAGTCGCAATCTCCCCGGACAGGAACTCTGCCTTCTTACGGGTGATTGCAGATTGATAGGCTTGGTAATGGTCCATCAATCTAAGATGGTCGGTATCAAGAGTGGACTTCTGCCAGCAGTGCTCTAACCTTCGTCCTAGTCTCCACATCTCCCTCAAAGTTCCATCAAACCAAGGGGATTGAGGATGAAGGGAGAGAAGGTGAAAATGGATGGGAGCAATGGAATTCAGAGCTACTGAGACGGTCAAATTATAGGCCATTACGAGGGTCTCTGGGTCACTGCTTGCAAACGAGAGTGACGATAGGTCAAGCACTGCCATTAGGCTATGAGAACTTATATCTCCTAAAGGGCGGTACTTAACTATCTCCACTGGGGTGGGCCTACAAAGTGGGGGTGCTAAAACTAAACTCCACGGTGTAGTGATCAGAACACCCAACTGGTTCCACCCCCAAGTCAAATGTTTCGATCCCTGGGAGGAAGACTAAGTCAAGGGAGTGTCCATATTTATGAGTAGCAGTGGTAACCACCTGTGTAAGGCACAGAGATGTCATCAACTGGAGGAAGTGCTGACCAAATTGTGAGAGTTCGTCATTGACCTAGGTGTTAAAGTCACCCAGAACCATCAGTCTGGGTGACCCAAATGCCATGTCGACGACGAAGTGTGCCACTTCCTGAAGGAATCGCTTTTCATCATCGGGTGCATGATAAATGAGGGCGATCCGAAAACCTACACCTGCTACAATGGCACACTTGAATGACTCATTCTCCTCAACTAGTACACTCATGAGGTTAAGTTTGGTCTTGAAACAGATCGCAACCCCCCCACCACCGCTGGTCCAATCTCGGGTGGTGTATCACCGAGTACCCAGCTGGAGTTAAAGCCTCCAAAATGGGGCCAGAATTCTCATCCAGCCAGGTCTCAGTGATGCATGCCAGTTCCACTGTTTCAACAAGATCTGCAATAATTGCAGTCTTGTTTTTGACGGACCTGGCATTGCACAACACCGCCTAAGTTGGACTAACCTCCCTGGCCGCCCGAACCAACTGCCTACCACAATCGGTCATGCCCTTGGGTATGGAAAACAGACATGGAGAACCATGTTCTGAGTTCTATTTTGCCCTAGGGTGTCTCCTGGATCTTACCACCCCGATACGGTAACCCCCCTCATTCACCCTCCACTGTTCGAAGCCCCCACCCCCTCCATCTCCTGCGCACAATACCTAGTACCCTACAGCACTGGTAAACTGCAAACTCAAGGGGAGGAGTGAAGAAAGGGTGGAGGGTATGAAGAGCAGAGGGTGAATAGCGCACAACTGTGGGGGCAGGCATCCAACACATTCCACACAATTCAATCAAACAATTTGGGTCTAAGGCTTATAGTTAGTTACTTCTAAAATTCCACAAAATTCTCCAACATAAAACCCTTAAATAAATCACGATATATCCAGTTCAGCAGCTCTTTAAAATAAATAACCAGCAATCCACAAATCAAGCAATTTAAGTCCAGATGTTCGATGAATAGACCAGGGAAGCTCCCACCTCCCCTGATCAATAATGCCAAAGCTTCTCAGTCCCAGGTTCTGTTGTGTATATTGGCATTGTTGTAAGTGTATTTCTCTTCAAAATCTGACATGAAAATGTTTGCATACATAAGTGCTAATGTGGCCACCCTTTGAACTCATGGCTACGGCTCATCTCAAATATGTCACTTGGAAAACTGTAATTCTGGTAGCCATTACCTCTGCAAGGAGAATTTCAGAGCTACAGGCACTTTGTACTAAGCCCAACTACATCATCCCTCATAGGGATACGACTGAGCTACATAGAAACATAGAAACATAGACTTTGATGGCAGATAAGGACCGCTAGGCCCATCTAGTCTGCCCATTTCCCTAACTACAGGATAGGCCACAGATCCTAGTTAACCAACAGCCTATATCTTCCTGCCCCCCACAAGAATTGCCTTATGTCTGTCCCATGCATTCTTGAATTCTCCCACAGTTTTAGACCCCACAATCCTCTGGAAGGCTGTTCCATGCATCCACTACCCTCTCTGTGAAATAATACTTCCTCACATTGCCCTGAACCGCCTCCTTCTATCTTTAAATTGTGTCCCTTGTTCTTGCAAGTCTCTTTTCTGAAAGATGCTACCTCTTGGACTTTGTTGATTCCTTGAGGTACTTGAAAGTTTCTATCATGTCCCCCTCTCCTTCTTTCCTCAAGTGTATACATATTAAGCTCCTTTAGTCTCTCCTCATACGGCTTCTCTTGCAGACCTGCACCATTTTAGTTGCCCTCCTCTGGACTGCCTCTATCCTGTCTATGTCCTTGCTGGAGATGGGGTCTCCAGAACTGAACACAGTATTCCAGATGGAGTCTCACCAACTGTCTGTACAGAGGATAACAACTTCCTGTTTTCTGCTGCTGATGCCTCTCCCTATACATCCCAGTATACCCCGGCCCTCCCTACTGCCTTCTCACATTGCTTGCTAACCTTAAGGTCATCTGATATGATTACCCCAGGTCCCTTTCCTGTTTTGTTGTTGTTCTACCTCCCACCCATTGTGTATTCTTCCCTGGGTTCTTGTTTCCCAGGTGCATTATTTTGCACTTTTTGCATTGAATCCTAGCTGCCATACGCCTGACCATTCTCTCCAACCTTGCCAAGTCCCTTTTCATCCTTTCCACACCTCCTTGTGTATCAACCCTGTTGCAGATCTTTGTGTCATCTGCAAAAGGCATACTTTTCCTTCCAGTCCCTCTGCAATGTCACTGATGAAGACATTAAAAGGACTGGACCAATACTGAACCTCGCGGTACCCCACTAGTAACCGCCTTTCTTCAGAGTGGACTCCATTTACAATTACCTTCTGTGTCCTGTTGTCCAGCCAATGTTTTATCTAGGCTACCACCCTGGGACCCACTCCCAGGCTGGTTAATTTGACTAATAATCTTTGTGTGGGCTGTGTCAAATGCCTTGCTAAAGTCTAGGTAGGCCATGTCCACAGCCCCTCCCTGGTCTACTACTTTGGTTACCCAGTCAAAGAAATCTATTAGATTGTCTGACATGACCTTCCCGCTGTGAACCCATGCTGCCTTGGATCCTGTGCTCCACTGACCTCTAGGTACTCAACTATTCTTTCCTCCAGAAGTGACTCCATCATTTTCCCTACCACAGAGGTCAGACTGACAGGTCTGTAGTTTCCTGCCTCTGTCTTGGTCCCACTTTTGTGAAGGGGAATCACATCCGCCTTCCTCCAGTCCTCGGGTACCACACCATCCTCCCATGATTTATTAAAAAGAGTAGCCAGTGGTTTCACTAGTTCCTTCCTTAATTCTTTTAGAATTCTGGGGTGAATTCCATCAGGACCCATTGCTTTGTCCACCTTCAGTTTTAGGAGTTCTTGCAGAACCCTTTCTTCTGTGAAAGGACTGGGATCGACCCCCCTATCAAGAGTGCTTCTGTTAATTGGATTAGGCACTTCCCCCTCCTCTTTTGTGAATACTGAGCAGAAATATTCGTTCAGTATTCCTGCTTTTTCACTGTCCCCCTCTGCCCACCCACCGCTCATTCTATTCAGCCTCACTATCCCTCCTTTGTCTTTCTACGCCGCTGATGTACCTATAAAAGGTTTTATCCTTCTTAACTGAGTTAGCTATCTTTTCCTCAGTTTGGGCCTTTGCTATTCTGACTTCCTCCCTGCTTCTTTCTGCCTTAACTGGTACAGCCTCTGTCCTGCTCCTTCTGTGTTTCCTTTAAATACTCCGGAATGCTATCTTTTCTTCTGACTTTCACAGCCACCTCTCTGAGAACCATAGTGGCTTTTTCTTTCATTTTGATTTGTTTATTTGCTTCACACAAAGGCTTGTTGCCTCTGTGATGTCAGTTTTGATAATTCCCCATTGTTGCTCCACACCTCCTTCTAGCCTGTTTGCTAGTGCTTTTCTGAGGCACTCTGCCATCTTGCCAAAGTCAGCCCTCCTAAAGTCCAGTACCCTCACTTTTGTATGGCTTGACTCTGTAGCTGAGTTTAACGTGAACCACACTGTTTGATGGTCACTTGTCCCCAGATGACAACCCACTTCTAGATCTGAGATCCTCTCACTGCCCCTTTAAGAACACGAGGTCTAAGATTGCTCCTCATGAGTGGGTTCCAAAACTAGCTGTCTAATGCCTGCCACCTGTAGGGCATCAAGAATGGCCCTGCTCTTGGATGTGGCTGCAGCAAATGTGCTCCAGTTAACATCTGGCATATTCAGGTCTCCATCAACAGTATCTCCTTTCTCTGCCATTCTAAGAATGCCTTCCATCATATCCTTGTCCATTCCTTCCCCTGACATGGGGTCTGTACACAATCCCTGTGCGGATTGTGGTGCCCTTTCCAGTCTCCAAGGTGACCCACAGTGCCTCCTCTCCTCCCTGTTTACTCTTTTGTTCAATTGCTTTTATCCCTTCCTTTACATAGAGAGCTACTCCTCCCCCTCTTCTCCCCTGCCTGTCTCTCCTGTAGGTTATGTACCCTGGTATGTTAACATCCCAGTCATGGTTTTCTGTGTACCATGTTTCTGTGACTGCTACGATATCCAGGCATCCCTCAGGATGAACAGGAAATTCCTGCCTAAGGTGGTCTCAGAGTTCCACCTCAATAAGTCCATCACCTTACCAGTGTTTTTTTGCTGAGAAATCCACTCCCAGAGGAGCAGAAACATCACAGTGTGGATGTCAAGAGGGCCCTGCTTTCTTACTCGGAACACACCAAGCAGTTCAGGGGCTCATCAACACAGCTGTTCTTCACCTATGGGGAGGTAGGTAGAGGAAGACCGGCCACTAAGAGAACTATCTCTTGCTGGATAGCCTCCTGCATTTGGTTCTGCTATGACAGGGCTGGTAAAGAGCCCCCTGAGGGCCTCAGGCCCACTCTACTAGGGGCATTGCAGCCTCTGTGGCAGCTGAAATGGACATTCCCTTACTGGACATCTGTGAAGCAGCTACTTGGAAGACTGTACACACACATTCACAAAGCACTACTGCCTGGATGTACACACTGATGCCAAATTTGGTAGGACAGTTCTTCAAAGCCTCTTTCCTAAGTAGATTTTCTACCCACTTCCCAACTGCACTGCTTTGTAGTCTGCTAATGTCACTGATACTAAAGGACTCCTGGGCTGAGAAGAAAAAAATTCTCACCGTAGTAATCTTTCTTCCAAGGAAGTCCTTTAGCATCAGTAAGCTCCCACTCATCCTCCCTTGATAACCTCACAGAAGAGGACTCTGCTTCTTTCCTTCTACCAAATTTGTTGTTCTAAACCTTGAATTACATTTAGAGCAAAGTTTTCATGTTCTGTTGTTCATGCTGTTGCATGTTTTTTTTTAATCTTGTTGGTTCATACCTATGTGGGCATGTGCCTATTCTAGCTTCAAAAACATTCAGGGGCCTTCTACACAGCCTCTGCTCAGCACACCTACGAGCTTTTTCAGATTGGCTAATTCACAAACTCATCATCATAATCTCCACCTCCAGGCAGTATTACCCGGTCAGCTCATTGCTAATGTTACAGATACTAAAGGACTCCTTGGAAGAAAGAAGATTACTACAGTGAGTAATCTTTTTCCTTTTGCACTTCCCAGTGCACAGCCTACAGTGTATTGCATATTCAGTACCTTGGGACTTTAAATATTTATGCCTTTAACAAAAAATGTATGTAAAATGTGAGGCAGTTATTGTAGCTCTCAAGATAGTGCAAATGATAGTAAGTTATCTGGTGCAGTGCAATGATAAAATGTGTGTGGTTGCATTTATTTGTGGTGAATGGATTTATAATGTAAATATATTTATGTATTTATGGTTTTAGGGATGTTAGTAATACTTAAAATGTGTTCCCAGAAAGTATTTTGCAACTTTGCACAGAGTGAGGCTAATGTATTTTTATCTAATTGCTGAGAATTTGTATGTATTGTATGTGCAGAGATTCACACCCTTCTTGATGATGAGGTGTGACATCATCACTAAGTGCTAGTATATAATGAGAGTGTTTGTAAGAGTTTGCTATGTTTGGCAAATAATTTTTATCTGAACCATGTCAGGTGTTTGGGTCTTTTGGCACCAATGAACTTTGCAATTTTGCACCAAAATGCCAAAGAGTGTTGTTTACTAATTAGGAGCAGTGAGTGCCCCATTTTGTTGTTTGTACATTGCAGTAGTCTATCGTGAGCACCACAGCCTGGTGCGACTTTTATTTTGTTGTTGCGTATGCACTATAAGTTGTCTGGAAAGAAGCATGAAAGTAATACAATGGTAGGTAGGTAGGAAGGAAGAAAGCAAGGAAGGAAGGAAGGAA
The DNA here is from genome assembly GCA_016271365.2 of Neoceratodus forsteri. Classification (NCBI taxonomy): domain Eukaryota; kingdom Metazoa; phylum Chordata; order Ceratodontiformes; family Ceratodontidae; genus Neoceratodus; species Neoceratodus forsteri. The sequence goes on from CM028136.1 coordinate 394,669,818, forward strand.
GGAAGGAAAGAATTAGTAAATATAGTAATTACTTTGTTTAAAGAAGTCAAATGGATATGGGATTGAGTTTACATTTACACGTGGAATGTCCTGAGGTCAAATAGCCTCCAAAGTTTTTAGAGGCTTGATTTCTAATTGGCTTATTAATGTTTTGGCAATCCCCCCAATGTACAGTAATAGCCTACCAAGGGATTCCAGCTTCAATATTTCTGTCCTTTACTTTATTTTTGTACTGTATCTCACTTTATTCTTGTCCTTTCTTTATTTAAAAAATACACTCATCATGTATAAATTACTATTCTGGAGGGATGGGTCAGCCTTAAAGAGCAACTCTGCAGTGACTGTTTTTTTCCTGTTTTCTTTAAATAACAAAACAAAATGTGTAATTGTGTTTCTGATTGATTTTTAGCAAAATTCCGTATGGTTGACTTTATTTCTGTAATGAATGGTCACCGGCTACATGAACCTGTAATCGAACTTTGCTGTGTGAAACGCCAAAAGCAGTCTTTGGCTTTTTCCGTGAGTCAGAATTTGACAGTGTCACTAGGGTAACTCATGCACTCACACTGATGCACAAAAACATTTCTCTGGTCCTTTGTGACCTGATCACAGCAGTGTGACAGACCATTTATTTTTCTACATGCCATGCAAACTTTGTGATATTTTTATTTGCAGCACTTGCAGCACGCTGTCTAGCATATGATGATGTATTCATACACAACCCTGTTTTTTAAGTTTTGCGTTGCGCCACAATATTCTCAGTTATCTCGCGTTATTGCTGTCATGTATTGCAGCTAGATGTATAGGCAGGACAGTGGGCTAATCTGGTCATTTCTGATCTTATTTTACTGTAAGATGAGTTACTGTTATTGATTAGTGTATTATGCAAACTGTGGAGACCCAATGTTGACTGCATCTGCTTGTAATTGTACATTGCGTCTAGCACTAAGGTGTCATGACTAAGCATTGCTCATCAATGTGATTCATAGTTTCAGAGCATTTATTTGTGCCTTCTCTATGCAGACACTGAAAATGATATAATGTTAGTAAATATAGTTTAAATTGTTCTGCTCACATTTTTTAATTTATTTAATATGTGTAACATCTTTGTTTGCTGCTAGTGTAATCAAATTGCTTTCTTTCGCCAGCCCACATAAACTGATATTATGAGATTTTAAAATATACATTCTGCAATCACATTTTTCTGTAATGCAAGTGCAGTGTTTTATTCTCAGTGGTTTTGTTACCTCAAATGACAGTAACTCTAGCATGGTGTAATTGTTATATTATCTTGGGAAACATAAATGTAATTGCAATAGCAACAAGAGCAGCCCAGCTTACTCAGGTTTGCTTCACCCAGCAAGGGTCCCAACTGAGTGATACAGCAGATGGAGCTCATGGGGTATGTGGGTTATAGCCAGAGTATGACTGCAGAGTACTCAGAATTAAGCAATAGATCTGTACAGCCTAGTTACTGTAGGTGTGGATGGTGTGGGTGGGATTCATAAGGTGCAACTCTGTCTTTCATTTGATGAGAAGTCACAGTCAGTTTCGATATGAAAGGTTTTCTATCCTGACCTCTACTAGCAGCTGCAGTGGCCAATCCCCCAACATCTCCATATACATATGCCTGCTTCAATAAGGTACATTGTGTCTGCAATCTCCTACTTGAATTAAATACATTATAAAATTATGTTCGCAAAGTCATGATTCTTACTGGTGCTACATTTATTCACACTTTCTCTGTAATAAAACACAAGTACTCCTCACTAATTAATACCATGGTACTTCAATAATGTACTGAACACTGCTGAGACTGAGCTCAAGTATAGCATCCATGCACTTTTTATTAAGGTAACTGTCATACATGAAACCTAATGTCTGGAAATGCATAACATTAAAGTCCGTTCTGAATGTTAACTGGTACAAATCAATGGCATTTTGTCTGAAAAAACATATGTCAGTATTCCCAACAAGTGCTTGTCCAAAACACTGAAAAATACATTGTATGTCCATCGACTGTTTAGAATATAATATGATCAATGCATGGCAGGTTATTGTAACCACAGATGTATTTCTTAGAAATTAAAATGTAGGGGCTGGCCCAGTGATGCTGGTCACTACATCTTGTGCCATAAACAGTGACCTGGGTTCAGAAACAAGCCCAGGCCACCGAGGGTCGGCAGGGGCGAGAGAGGATCAAGCATCCAGAGAACTGCTCTCCTCCCTTGGGGGGAGGGAGGTTTGTTGTCCCACTCATTGACTGCCTCTGATGGTAGCTGGAGGGCAGTATGGGTCGGAGACACATACCGATATCCTTATATCGGTAGGGAGGGGGTGGGAGAAAAAGGAAAAAGGGAGCTGGTGGCTCCATGATAGTCCCACATCCCTGTGTCACCCCCAGCTTCTGGATTTATGTCCAGGGGGAGAAACGCCAGTGCTCTCCTCCCTGGCCCTACCATGGGGGGCAAGCCACAGGGGAACCACCAGGGGTTGGCAGAGTTGGGATGCACTGGGCCAGAGGATGAGGCCCCCCGTGGGAGGGCCATAGCTGCCCACCAGAGACTGAGGCACAGAAAAAACTCTATGAAAAAAAAGAAATTAAAATGTAAAATCCATTGCTGGCCTGGTGGCACTGAAGGTTGAGGTGTTGGATGTCACTCCTCATGCCAAGCTGGCGACTCAGGTTCAGTGACTGACTCGGGTGGCTGGGGGTCGACAGTGGAGGGAGAGGATTGAACATCTGGAGGATTGCTCTCCTTTCCCTGGGGTGGGATCCAGGGATGCCCGGTGTCCTGGCGGCCCCTGATGGAGATCGGGGTTACTACAGGTTCACCAGTCGATGTCAGGGTGGAGTGCGGCAGATGCCAGCAGGGCAGCCATGTGCAGGTGTCATTGCACGCCACACTCACTGGGGAGGAAACAAGAAAATCCCCATCCTCAAGGATAGGTGAAGTCACCTCTGCCCCAGACCACATTCCCAACACCAGGTGCTCTCCTCTACACACTCTGCTTCCTCGGCCTGACACTCTATACTATAAGATAGAGCACCCTGGGCAGTTAGAGTGGTTCCTCCCTGGGGGTTCAGAGCCGGAGGATCTGTGGGGACAGAGCATGGGAGAGAAAGGGTGTCTCAGGTGGGAGGTGGAGACTGGTGGTCAGAGGATGCCAGAGAGAGTTCTCCTAGGGTGGCACAGAAATGGAATTTAAAAAAAAGAGTAAAATCCACTGCATACAGTACACAGTATTTCAAATTTGAGAGCAGTATGTGTAAACGCAAGTGTACCGTGCAATATGCAAATTACCCTATGTCATGTAATTTATGGTTTGATAGACTGTCAACAGGTTCAGCTGACTTTGGGAACCATTGGCATTTTTAAAAAAAGTTATCAAAACACAGATAATGAAAAAAATAATCGAAATTAAATACCGACAAAACATAATAAAACATTATTATACATTTGTCCATAAAAATGTAAGGCAAAATGAAGAGCAGCTGTTTAAGGCAGATACAATTGACTTATTACTATATAATCTCTAGTAAAAACTAGAAGTGTGCTTGATGTATTTTTACTTACAAGTTGTACAATATGCCTTGTTAAGTCATGAAGCAACCCATTATTAATAAACGAAGTACAAAGAACATATTGCTTTGAATCAATGAGAATTTTTTGCCTCAGCTTATGGATGGTACCAGCCAGCCTTTGGAAACAATGTGAGACCCGTGACTTAGTAAATTTTTTTTCTTTTTCAAACCAGTTACATTGTATGAAAGAGACACTAAATATTGCAGTAGGGCTGAGGGGGTAAATAAGCAGGTGTGTAAACATATTCAAGGGACACCCTATCTGGGTTATCTGTATATTGTGTATTTATAAACAGCGCAGGGTATTCAGGAGGCTGTCTAACTGGGATAGTTTTTTAGTATTAATACAAAATTCACTTTACTACAGTACAAACCACAATACGGGGAGGGAGCACTTTGGTGGGATGTGGGGGGATAACAGGGGGTGTGGAACAGTGGCGAACAACAGAATGTTCTGAGAGTTTGGTCACTGTCTCAGCTATAGGAGGTTCCAGGATATGAGCTGAAATAGGCCACTTAAGAGCTGAAGCCACCAAGCCACTTCTGCCACAGTCATCTTATAGGCTATCTAAGGCTTGTAGGTAGCTGGACAGTAGTAGGAGTTAAGAAAGAAAGGAATGGGGAGGGAAGCCCAAGCCTGTGGAGCCAGGGCTGTGAACCAGCAATAGGTTCACCATGTTGCAGCAGGAGGTCCTGCAATCTCTCACAAGGAGAGAAGAGGGAGCTAGCATGCCCAGCAGGCAGGCTCTGCTGGAGAAGGTCAATCCCCAAAGGAGGCAAGAGGAAAGTAAACATAGTGGGGGACTCAATAGTTAAGGCACAGGAATGGAACTGGGTCTCACCCCTAGTGGCAAAGAGATGGTCTGCTGTTATCCTGGGGTGACAGCAGACAGGCTCATTGCCAGGGTGGTAAAGCTCATGGGAGAAGTGGTGAAAAGGCCAGATCCAGTTGTGCATGTGGGCATGAATAAATGGAGAATGTGGAGCATGGAACAAGTGAAGACAAACTTCTGTGTTCTGGGAAAGGTAGTGGTGGAGAGATCAGGAGCAGTAGCCTTCTCTGAGGTACTACCTGAGCTGTACCTGAACCAAAGGGAATAATTCCACATGTTCCAGTCCAATGCATGGCTAAAAGGTTGGTGCTGAGAAGAGGAATTTTGATTCCTTGGGGAAGGGCACCCACCTTGGAGGGGTTAGAGGTTGCTCAAAAGGGACAGCTTGCACCCCAATGAGGAAAACAGGAGAGTTGTGGGAGAAAGGTGGGCACAGCATGTAGCTAGTTTAAACTTGTATGGGGCAATTTGAGTGGCAAGGCACACAAAATGTCACAGACAAAAGGGGGTCTTCCTGACCTCCCCCCACTGAACTCAGCAATATCCAGTAAACTCAAAAAAGGGATAGGGGTTGGAGAAAATGTTGGAAAATGGTATTTGCCAATGCTAGAAGCTGGCACAGGGTCATAATGTCACAAGACATTATGCTGCATGGCTAAATTGCGCTGCCAATACAGCGTGATTTATGCCATGTGGTATAACTCTTTTTTTCTGTGGGGGGCTCCACCCCCACACCCTCTGTTGTGAGGGGCTGTGCCCCCTAGACCCCCCCCCACTAAAGAGTCTTAACTTCAGTGGGGTCCAATTCAGGGAGCGAATAAAGTCTTGAAAAAAATAACATTTCTGGGACCGGGAATCAAACCTGGTCCCAGATGCAGCGCCTGGGTTGCTGCTGCTGTGGCTCTGTCCAGTGAGCCACAGCAGCTGCTCATCAGAACCCACTCCCAGCAGAGGTTTTATCCTCTGCCTGGGAGTGTGTGAATGGCACAATACCACATACAGCAGTATTCCCGGTATTGTACCATTCACTGTCCTAGACAGCACTATTTTGGGTTAGCTATAATGTTGTATGCTATTAAGCATACGACATTATGACCTGGTACACTAGAAGTCTGGGCAGCAAAATGCCAAAACTTCAGTCACTGGTCACAGAGGGGAGGTCATGATTTGGTAGTGGTAACAGAGACATGGACAACCTGGAACCATGACTGGGCCATGACTATACCAAGCAAAATTGTATTCAGAAAGGACAGAGCAAGAGGCAGAGGAAGAGGGGTAGTACTGTATGTTAAAGTGGGTATTGAAGCAATAGAAATAGGCAGTTGGGGGGAGCAGGGGACTTGGAAACCCCATGGGTACTAGCAGGAACAGGGAAGGGGAAACAAATTGACATCTGGATGGTCTACAGGCTACTGGACCAGGATCAAAAGATACACAGGGCGCTGGGAGATATACTTAACAGGGTGACAAGTCTAGGAGAAGTGGTGGTAGTTGAGGATTTCAACATGCTGGATGTGGACCGAAAGTTCCAGTCACAGAAAGTGTTAGGAATCAGATTCTGGTGGATGCCTGCCAGGAGGCTTTTCTAGACTACTTAGTTCAGGGCACAACATGGGAGGAGGCTCTGCTGGATCTAGTGCTCACTAACAGTGAGAGGATTCAGAATGTGGCAGTTCTGGAACCACTCAGTTCTAGCTACTACACAACAGTAGCATTGGCTGTCCTGGTGGGGACAAGCAAGGTGCAAAATGACTAAGGGTATGGGACTTTAAAAATAGGGACTTCAGCAAAATAAGGGAAAAATAGGAGAATAACATGAAGGACACAATGAAGGTATGGGGTGCAGAAGAAAAGTGGGCAGCATTTAAAAATGTACTGATAGAAGTGGCAGATAATTGCATTACAAAGGTAACAAAGGTAAAAGGGCTAATGGGCCAATGTGATTCATGGCCCATGTAAAGATGACAGTAAGAACCAAAAGGAGGGCATTTTCCCAGTGTAAGGGTAGTCAAATGGGGGAACATAGGGTGAAGTATCTGAAAGCAACAAGGAAAAACACCAGGTAGGTTTGGAAGGCCAAAGCTGAGACAGAGCTCTGGTTGGCAACGGGGGTGAAGAAAGGGGATTAGGTGTTATTCTGGTACATCTGTGCCACTGGGGCAAAAGTCGTGATAACAGAGAAAATTGTGTTGGAAAATCTAGCAGGGTTGAAAGAAGATGAATCTATGGGACGTACACCTGAGGATGCTATGTGACGTAGCAGGAATTGTAGCAGGGCCATTAGCAGACATTTTCAGTAGCTTGGTAGCCATAGTGGGGTCCCTAGTGACTGGAGGACAGAGGATGTGGTTCTAATACACATGAGTGGGAAAAGGGATGAGCCAGGGAACTATAGGCCGGTCAGCTTGACATGTTTAGTGGGAAAGATCATGAAGTCTCTACTGAGGGAGGACTTGGTGGACTTCTAGAAGGGAATGGGCTGGAGGACCCCAGACAGCATGGGCTCATGAGGAGGTCTTGCCAGATGAATCTGTTTAACTTTTTCAACTGGGCTACTACAGCAGTAGACAAGGGAAAGGTATTTGACATAGTATACCTTGACTAAAGCAAAGCCTTTGACTCAGTTCCTCACAGGAGGCTGGTCAAAAAGATTAGGGGCCTTGATGTAGAAGAAAAGATTGTGAATTGGGTAGCGTGCTGGCTGGGGGGTAGAACACAGAGTGTGTTAGTCAATGGGGAGTTTTCAGAGGTGAGGGACATAACCAGTGGGGTACCTCACAGTACTAAGACCAGTCCTTTTTTTAATATTTTCATCTGTGACATAGGTGAAGGTATTAAGGGTAAGCTCTGCCTCTTTGCAGATGACACAAAGATCTGCACAAGGGTAGAAATGGAGGAAGAGACAAGGGAACTAAGAAAGGATTTGGGTAGGTTGAAGAGCTGGTCCAAGATTTGGCAGCTAAACTTTAACATTATAAAATATGAAATTGTGCACATTGGGAAAAGGAACCCAAGGGTGCATTACCAAATGGGAAGAATGGTGCTGGATAGCACTCTGGAAGTAAGGGATTTAGGGGTGAGGATATCACAAACCCTAAAAACATCTGCACACTGCAAAAGGGCAGTAAGCAAAGCAAACAGAATGCTAGGATGCATAAAGAGGAATATAAGCAGTAAAAGGCAAGAAGCGATCCTCCCTCTGTACAGGTCACTGATACAGGCACAGCTGCATCTGGAATACTACACAAGGTACTGGAGTCCACCCTGAGGAAATAGTGCAACAATGTGGAGGCAGTACAGCACAGACCAACTAAGATGGTGCAACATGGCATGGAGATTTCACATATGAGGAGAGACTGCAGGAATTCAACATGTACACCCTGGAGAAAAGGAGGGAAAAGGATGACATGTTTGAGACACACTAGTCCCTGCATGGGATAAATAGAGTAAATGCCAAGTAACTATTCTTGAGTTCAAATGCAGGGATGATTGGGAATTCACTAAAGCTGGCAGAGGGAGATTTAAAGAGGATATCTGGAACCACTTCTTCATGGAATTGGTGGTGGATCTTTAGAATAAGCTACTAGAATAAGTGGTGCAGGCCAAGTCATTTGGCAGCTTGTGGCGGGGATGGGACAGGAAGGTGGGTTTAGTTAGTAAAAGAGGATGGTAAAAAGGGGAGGATTGCTACAAGGGCAAGGCAGGGTAGTTAGGTAGGGTGAGCAGACTGGATGGGCCAAGAGACTTTTTCTGCCAGCAATGTCTATGTATCCATATATCGGTTCAATGGGAGGGCGCTAGTGGTGTGCATGTGCTTGTTCAACTGTATGTGATATTTTGATATGTGATATTTGGGATTTTCTCCTCCTCTGGTTTTTCACCTTTGGCAGAGGTGCTAGGAGAATTGTTTTAAGGCTAAAGGAAAAGTGTATAGATAAAGAGCCTCACCAGAGGGAAAATGCAGAGTAACAGGGATGGAGGAGGGGAGGGAGGAGGTACAGTACAGATGCAGCCATAGATATGGACAGATATTTCCAGATATTTTGCAATATTTATTCTCTTTGGTGGCTCACAGAGATACTGCAGGCAGGTAGGGAATTTCTCTAGCGATATCACAGAAATTTCAGGAAATATCTGTCAGAGTCGAACTGGCCCACCTGGATACCTGGAAATGTTCAGGTGGGCCCCCCCCTTTGCTTGGTACCTGGCCACAATTAAAACTCTGAAAATCTTTACATTCATCATCTATTTTCTATTTAGATAAGATAGGTTGGGCACTGTAAGTAAACATAAGATGCTGACACAGACCTAGTGTATCATGATAAAGTGAAATATTGATATGAGTGTGTCACCTGGGGCTGTCCCCTTCTGATTTTCCAGGTGGCCCCCCATACCCCATTCTGACACTGAAGTATCTGTCCATGCCTTTGGCTGTGATTGTGCATGAAAACGAGGCAGGGAACTGTTGGATTGTGGGTATTTTTTTGGAGGGGGGAATCTGGTGACCCCAATTGAACCACAGGATGAACCTTTGAATTCAATAGGAGGCTGCCACTGGTGGGCTTGTGCATGTGTATGTGATATGTTGGCTTGTCTCTTCCACTGGTTTTTCACCTTTGGTAGAGGTGCCAGGAGAGTTGTCTTTGGGCTAAAGGAAACTTTTATAGTCAAACAGTCAAAAATACAAAGTGAGAAGTAATGGAACCTGTCTCCTCCAACTCATGGAATAGAGCCAATAACATGGAGTAGAGAAAACTCCTCCAGTTGGAGGAAGCCTCTGGGGAATCAAGGCTACTAGGTTAGCTTTCCCTCTTGGTTTAGAATTAAGAGGCTATCTGTTGATAAGATTGGCGGAGTTCTGAATTTCAATCTCTGATATAAGTTTCAAAGCAGGATGATGTCCAGTAGCCCATGACTTTAATTACGTGAGCTGAGATATTCTTTCATGATCCTGAGGTGGCTGCTCCAATTCTGAATAAATGGAGAGAGAAGGAAGAGGCATCAAGACCTATGAGAGAGTAGAATTCTGACATGGAGGACAAACAAGGAAGTGATCATGATGAAGGTGGGCTCAGTGTACAGAAGAGGATGAACAGAATTAGGATGCCTCTCCGAGGATTGCAGCTAATTGAGAACTTCAATAGGGCACCAATTTGAGTGCATTGCAAAATAAAAGACATGGACTCCTCTGTTGTTTCTGACAGTTTTTGATCTTGGCACGGTGATAATGAAATAATCTTCCAATGCTTTCTATAAACAGTTGTTTTTAAGATAAATGGCTGGATTGAAGACTGAGGAAGAAGATGTAAATTCTCCATGCTGTAAATATCCAAAGAGGGTCCAAGTCACAAAGATTGTTAATTAAGGTCAGCAATGGGTCCAAAATGTATGTTGGTTAGGAAAAGCATCATCTGAGAATACTGGTTGAAATCTATGGGTTTCCTTGTTGAAAATTCTGAAGGAGTTTCTGTTCTGAAACCTCAGAGGAAAGCATTGATTACTGGATTTGATAGATAAGATACTGGTATGTCAGGACAAGAGGACATCATTGTGAACTGGATACCTGAAATATACTGTTTGATTGTTGTGGCTGACATGTTAAAGGTTTGAGAACAATACAATGCAAATGCCAGAATGAGAGAGATGGAGTTTTTGGAATGGGTCCAGCTTTTTGAATGGTGCAGAAGGTAAAGAATTTCTTCCAGGCTACTTTGTATGTGGCTTGAGTTGATGAAGCTAAGGAGTTCCAAATAGTAAGCAAGGCTTATCTGAGAAGCCTTGTTATGTCATTTGCAGTTCCCTAAATGAAGGCGGGGGAGTCATGTCTTGATTGGCTTGTAGGAAGGTAGCTTTGAATTGCTGAAAATGGAAGCAGGAAAGACAAATCAGCTAGGAAATTAGAATAACCAGGAATATATACACAATGGACTGTAAAGTGGAAAAGCAGGGAGGTTCATGTCAGTCATCTCAGGAAGTTCATTATGGAATGAGAGGAAGCATATCCTTTGTTTATGATGGCTACGGCTGCTTGATTGTTTTACATACGTAGTTACAACTTGATTGTTCCATGCATGTCCCCAAGTAAGTGCAACTGCAACAATAGGATACATTTCAAATAAAGATGAGGTAGAATGGACATAGGGAAGATGGTTGTTTTCAGGAGGCCAGGTGCAGGCAAATCAGGAGGTAGCATTAATGGCAACAAAACCAAAGGAAGAGGTAGCATGCATAAGCACTAAAAGGGGATTTGAAGGGGATGGATTCTTACAGAACATGAGTATTCTGTTCCATTCTAAGAAAAAGTGGGACCACGTAACCAGGTCTGATCAGACAGAAACAGTTATAGATACATGATGACCAAAGGAATAACTGAATGAGCTAAATTGAGTAGATAGGATATGCAAGTCCAACCTTGTGGAATGATTTTCATGGCAAAAGTGAGATAGTCCAAAAAAGAAAGTTCTCCTTTGGTACAGGATCATTTTCTCGAGAAGATGGCAGCCAGGGTTGAAATTCTCTTTAATTTCCCCTGAGGGAGGTGGACTCCCATTTTTAGGGCATCTAGTTCAACACCTAGAAGTTCTAACTCTGTTACTGGTCCTTATGTTTTGTCATCTGTGAGAGAAATGTTGAGGGATGAGAACAAGCATCAAAGGCAAGTGATATTGATGGCTGCAGGAGACTCTGGAGTATTGAAGATAAAGAAACCATCCCAAAGATGCAACATGAATGGACATCTTTGAACATTCAAAACCAACACAAAGACCTAAAAAAGGTGTAAAAAAGTCTCAGACTACTTTTACATCTAATGGTTAGGCAAACTGCAAAGTAGTACTGATTTCTCCAAGAAATTCTGTATATGTTCCATAGGAACAGATATATAGGTAATGATTTGAAGGTGTCTGTAATATCTGCTTTTGTCAACCATGCACCAAGTCCAGCAAGTTTAATAAATTTAATGTCATCATCAATTTGTGCATAGGAAAGCAAATGCCCTTTTGATGGTATGAGGGAATTGATGCTCTGATCTATTCTAAAATGAGGAACTGATAGGTCAGTAATGAGAAATTTCTTTCCTGAATACTTTTGGGTAGCTATTCCTAATGGACTGATTGGAAAGATGGAAAAGGGGGAGCAGTGATGATAAAATCTTTAGACAGTTCTTTTGCTAGTAAAGTATTGACAACTTTGGCTGTAGCAGACTTAAGATTTGAGCAGTGAACAGTAGTAGTATGGACTGAGTGGAGTCTTGTATGAAATACAGTTGACAGACCTGAAATAAGGAATGAATAAAGGCTTGTGATGGATAGGTTGATAAATGCTGCTGCAGTCAAGGAATGTTAACTGGTGTTGAGCAATGGGCCAGTTGTCATTTGTGACTTTGTGGAGGGGTAGAAGTTGGTTCATAGTGACAAACCAGTTTTGAATGACCTTCTGCACCGTGAATACAGATATGTAGAAGAGTACAGAATGGTGCAAAGCAGGCTATTTCATTGACATTATTACACCCCACTCTCCTAGCAGAGAAAACTATTTGGCATCCTCATTTATCCAAATGATTTCTCAGTGCATAGACGATGTGTTGCGAAATTGAAAGGTGAGCCAGAGTGGAACTGGCAGGTGGTCAAGTGTTAGTAACAGTTAGAGGATACAAAGCAGCAAGATGTGAAAAGGAGCCATAGATATCGCACATTAAAGTTTGTTGACCAGCAAAATGTCTACAAAATAACTGGTCAAGGGATGCCCAAGAAATGCGTGAATTAAACTTTGATAGGTAAGATGCTGCCTGTGCTGAAAAGGATTTATGTTAATCGTAGAAATGGGTATCTCCATAACAAACTGCAAGATCAACAACAAGATAGAGGTAGAAATCTAATTCTTCACACTTGGATGAAAATACCTCGCATACAATTTCATGGTAGGTAGAGAAGGCGGCAACAAATTCTGCTAAAAGTAGTTTCTTTAGTAAGTGTCTGTCTTCAGCCTTCAGTACCACAGATATATCTCTTAAGGAAATAATCCTGTTCTCCATAGTTTCATGAGATGATATAAGAAGGGCTATACGATTAATGTCTTTCCCTTCAAAAATGTCCTTCTTAATGTGATTTGAAACCAGATGGGGAGGTCCGCTGTGGTTTGTGACGAGGGTGTAGTACCTGTAAGGGATTTAGTTGGTATGAAGATGTTAGAACCTGTTGATGTACCTGAAGATGGAGATACAGTCGGCAATGAAGGTGCTGATAGAGCTGTGGTAGCTGGCTGAGATACTGGAAGAGAACTGGAACACTTAGAAGAGTTTGTGAAAGTTGAGATTCTTGTGATCTGTAAGTTCTGGATTCCATGGCAGCTATTCTGGAATTTAGGTTCAATATGGAGGAGTTAATCTGATGAAGCAGATCACGCAGTTTGGAAAATTAAGAAGCAGCAATAGTTTGGTCTGGAGTTTGAGATTATACAGGTGCAGTGACAGGATTGGGATTAGTCGAAATGGCAGCTACATACAGGTTAAACAGTTCCTAATTTTTAGCAGTAGCAGAAAAGGCGACTTTAAGACTGCAGAGGGCAGCCACATGTTTCAGAACAGTCCATCCTTTTATCTTCTGCTGGAATTTTTGCAACCTTCCAATGAATGGCCTGAGGAGTGTCAGAATTATCTTGGTCCAAGGGACTGGTAGTTCCATCCTTCAGTAGCAGCATGGATGCTGGAAAATAAGGAAAATACACTGTAAAAAGAAATAGAATGCTTGCAATGTACATCTGTCTCAGGGAAGTAACCACTAAGGATGGATGACCCTTGGTATCCTGAGTGATGCTTGAAGGTGGAACCTGGTTCTGGGTAAAGGATTTTGTAGGCACCCAGCCACACTGTTGTGGATCTCAAAGGCTGTTGCATTATCTTTACATCACTTATCCAGGAGCCCTGAGACTGAGAAACTGAAAAAAAAAATGAAGGATTCTGAACTGACACCCACCAGAGTGTGTTTTAGGAGGTTTGATGGAGAGCAACTCTGTTGAGACACCGGAGCAGCTGAGTAGTATCAGGGAAGGCTTCAAGAGCAAGACATAAAAATGAGAGAATGCAGAAATAAGCAGAAGAATAAAGCTCACACTTAAGGAGGAACATTACTAGAGATGACGGGGAACCAGGAACTGGGACACCAAGAGCAGCAGAAATTCAGTGTACCAATGAAAGCCCGAAAGAGTTATGAGAAGTAGGAACAATCAAATGACAAAACACCATGAGAAACAGACAAAAATACCAGCAAACACTGAGGACAGGGAGGAAGGCAGCACCAAGGAACCCAGGCATGAGAAAGCAGAGCAGAGGGGGGAAACAGCAGATGGAGACACCTGGAAGCATTGGACTGCCACTGAACAGGCAGAGAGGAGGCACAAGCTGAGAAGTAGGGGAGAGAGCAGCAGCAGAGCTGCACAAAAGGGAGAGAAACATAGGGGAGAGAGAGCAGGACAGAGGACAGGAGCAAAGCAGAAACAAGAGTTTGGAGGGGTGGTGGAGCTTTAAACAATGGGAGGGGAAGTAGAATGGATTGGGGGAACAACAATAACAAAATGGACTAGGAAGGAGGCAGAAGTGGGAGGGGGGTGGGGAGCATGACCATTCTAAGAAGAGAAAGAGAGAGACAGATGGTATGAGAAGGACACAGCAGGAAAGAGAGAACAAAAAAATGGCAAAGTGCAGCAAAAAGGTGACAAGGACCACAGAAATGGAGGAAAGCAGCACAGATGGAAGGTACTTGAAAACACTAGGCAGGGAACTGTTTGATTATGAAGGGTTTTATAGCCAGGAGTGAGAAGGAGTCTGGTGGCCCCCAATAAACCACAGGGTGAACCCTTGAATTATAGGAAAATCATGCCCAATAAATATGTCATGTCCCTTATATTGTGAAGTTGATGTAGCTTTTACATAGCTGTAATATTTTTCAAGACTCAGCAGCTTACTTGTTCTGTACTGGCATAAAAAGAATGCTTTTTTGTCTGATGTTTTCACACACTTGCAATACTTATGTTATGACTGAAATTCTAATTACATACAAATTAACAGAAGTATAAATGTTAGACTTTCCCTGGAGGTTTCTAAGCATTTGTCTGGTTGAATTTCTAGTTTTCAAGCAACAGTTTATGTTAGCCAGAAAAACATGGCATGGACTACTGCATTTACTGGAATGCAGCCAATATAATACGGCATTGTGCAATTATGGGGTTTTAAAAACTTGAATGAAAATGTTTAATTTTAACTGTAAAATAAATATCAGGGGTCCAAGTTAAATACAGAGCATTCTAGTTCCAAGACCACCTACTGTAGCTGCTCCTATGACAACAGGTTCATGAAAAATTGCAATTGGCATAACTTAATGTAGAAGGCAGTGTGGTCTAGTGATTTGAGCAGCAGTTTAGGATCCAGGAGATTACAGGATAAAACCCCAATAGAGCCAGTTGCTCAGTGTGTGTGTGCCATTGGGCAAGTCACTTAACCTTCCAATGCTCCAGTCCACCCAGCTACGGAAATGGGCAGAAGCAGGACCCCTCTGGAAAAGAGATGTTGCATCTCAGCTGAGCTATCCTGGGTAAATAAATATATAAAAAAATCAGCAAAATGTGCATAGGCACCAGGAAGTTCTTTACTATCTCATTTTTCCCCCAGTCAACCTATTGATACAGTGGTAGCAATACCACTGGAAATGCTGGTTTGGAAGTGAGCCTGAGTCATTGGGGCAGTAAGAGGAGGAGGAATGAGCCTTCCAAATGATGTTCTCCTCCTTGAGGAAGGAGATCAGTGTTCTCCCTAACTACTGCCACCTTGGCAGCCATAGATGGCAGTGCAGGCAGGAACCATGATGGGAGGGTTGGAGCCTCCTGACTTGGATGTGAGCATGCTCTGCATGCTTATGTCTACTCAATCTGTGCCTATGAGGTGCCCAGGTAGAGTGGAAGAAATAAACAGGCAAACCCTGCTTGGCTGCAGCAGCATGAAGTGGCATCCCCCCCCAGGCGGTATTCCCCTCATGCCCTGCACTGCCCACTGGGCCACTTGTCACGACATCCTGGCTTGACTACTTTCAGGCATGGGAAACCCAAGAGGCTGTGCTAAAGGGGGTAAACTGTGGGGAATTGCAGTGGCAGGGGTTAAGCCCCAGGGTAGGTGGGTGACAGGGCTGGGGAGATGCTGGTGAAAGAGGCCGGCCAAGCAGAGAGTGGAAGCATAAAGAGCTGAACATATATTTCATTTTTACCCATTTTTGCCCCCTTTCCCCATTCCCCTACTGTGAAAATCAGTCACTGTGGCAGCACCCTTCCTCTGACAGAAGGGCAGATGAGTGAATGCCTCCATAGTTAACACCGATGCTGCTCCTTGGTTGGTTTGCAGTGAGTACATGAACACTATGTGGGCCATGTCTTGCCTATCTGGAGCCGAGCACCTACTGTTCTTAATACTCAGACATCAGGCAGTACCTGAGGGACTGTTTGCAATTTTCCTTCACTTTATGTATGCCAACTTTCTTTTTGCTTTGTTCCTATGTATGCAGGTAGTGCTGGTGGTGGTAATGGGGGAAGGGTACAGCAACAAGGAGACAAGCTCTCAGTTCCTGTCAGGGTGGTCAGGTCTGTTACAGAAAACTAGTTATGGGCATGTGGTTGGATGGGCAGCAGTGGGGGGAGGACAGTCCAACACCAGGAGTTTAGTGGTAGATGCCTAGTGGGAGGAGAAGAATTACATTGGTGAAGGCCTCATGCATTGGCTATTTTTGCTGCTGGTAGGCAGAACAGTCCAGTTTACAACAGATGCATTTTGACTTCTCCTTGTAGTGCTGTTTCATGGAGGAAAAGGATGGACCTAGAATTAATTGTACTTGTAATACCTGGTTTGGATGCCTATTTCTGGCATCAGATGTACTGCTTTATTATGAAACAATAAACAGAGTTATTTTTTTTCTTAGTAAGCTGAAAAGTGGAGTCAACCATGCTACATACACCTGCCATTAACAATTGAAACATGCCACATTACGGCAATCCTGGTTAAAATTGCCTCTCTGTCAATACTTAAATTCTGGATGCAGTCTTCCATGACTAGGCATAGGATGCTGCTGATGAATTATGGTTGCATTCATTAGTTGGTTAGTTAGTACTGGGGGCAAAGTTACAGAGGAGCAAAACCCCCCAAAAGTACATAAATTAAGACCTTTTTTGCTTAAGTTCAGCTTTTTTTTGCTCACCTTTAACTAAAAAAAAATGGAGGATTTAAAACTTGTAGCTTGCCAAGTTGATAGAGTTTGGCCCAAGGTGTGTGATTTTGTGGTTTTTGTCTCTCAAATTCAAGTAGTTTTTAAAATATTTTTATAAAAAGGGCATCCAGAATAAAGACGTCTCTTTGATCAAAATTATATCATATGACCGTGTATAAAATCTATTTCATGCATAGTCATTCTGGTCCTAAACCACATCACACATTGAGCAAATCAATCATCCTACAACCAGAACTCTCTTCCATCAGTCCCTCCAAACCAGAAACCATCACAAACATGGCTGCTACCTTTACACTGTAAAAAACTTCAGCTGGGCCCTAAAAATAAAACTACCTCAAATAAAAAAAGGAAACAAATTAGTTAAGTGTTGTTTCCATGATCATCACGCTTTCCTTACACACAAAAACAAATTAAAAACATTAAGTGTTGTTTATATTTTTCATTACAACTGTTTCTTTGTTGACAATGAAAACTCCCCCTTCTATCTTTACATGCTCATCAGGGAAATCTATTTTGCTTGCCCTGACAGTGGGATAATTGAGTTTCTGGCTGTAACAAAGGCTTTTGTTTTGTGTGTGTGTGTGTGTGTGTGTGTATGTGTGTACACAGTATGTTAGAAGAGAAACATTCTCCCAGTGGAAATTAGCAGAATTTTAATTTTGAATCCATGTATTCCGTGAGGAACATTCCATGATAAACATTCCATATCTTGAATCTTGATGTCAGTAAAGGACAAGCTTTTTCCAGCAGTAATACAATGACATCATTTGCATTGCAAGTTATGAATGTACATTTACATTTTTCAATGCTCACCTTTAACTTATTTAATTTTCAATATTCTGACCCAAAGTTTTTAATAGATCAATTTTTTTTGAACCACCTCATGAACAAGACAACTGTTTGTGAGATCCTGACTGAAACATGTTTCCAGACTTGTGGCACAAAATTACATTTTGTACAGTTTTTTATAAATGATACTGGTCACGTTCAGAAGGAGGGATCATAAAAAAAAAAAACAACTATGTTGAAATTTTGGGTTCAGAATGTCACACATAAAATTATGAAGTAACTTTGTTTGCTGGAACATCCATTGGCCCAGTGGGGACCACATTGCCTTCTCGTGCCAGTGATCTGAGTTCGGGAGCGAGCTTGATGAGCAGGCTGAATGGGCTGAGGCTGGGGGGGAAGGCACTGCAGCATGAGTCACTGGCCTTGGCCTGGGGAGGGACAGTGCATTGCTCTGGCACACACGTCACCTTGTGGCAAGCCGGGGAGCCTTCCCTCACAAGGTGTTGACATGCATGTCAGTGCCTGATGGTCCCGTGCACTGCGTCAGGACAATCTCTACTATTCTACTTATTTTATTTGGGACCTGTGTGAATGAGGGTATGATTCAACTATCAGAAAAAGAAAGGAAATTAATTGGAAAAAAACTATGTTAATGCAGATATTAGGGTTGAAGAACACAAAGTGCACAAAGTAGGGAAATGTGGGCCCTGCATGAAGGAAGCTATGACAGATCTGTTGGCACATGTGTCAAGCCATACTTCTCTACCTTTGAAGAGTGTATCACTGTGAGTCACTGGCTTGGGGCTGTACTTTGTGCTTCATACAGGAGGCTATGGGCCGGGAGGATGGGGCGGGCATTAGGGTTGAGAACCCCAAGGAAGACACCACTGCTGACTCTCCAATACTCCGGAGGCCCAAAACCCTAATGTTTTTCATTTTCCTTTTTGTGTGCTTTGTGTTCTTCAGTCCTAACATCTGTATTAATGTTGTTTTTTGCAATATCTATACATATATTCTTTGCAAAAAAACATTGTTAATGTACCAGTTAGGGCAATTTAATGCCACAAAAGCAGGGAAATGTGACATTAGGGTTTCCAACCCTAACTTCCCACCGCCACCTCCCAAACAGCAAAAGGAAAAAAAAATCATTACGCTTTTGGCTGTCCTTAGTCTTGGCAAATCAGGGGTTGGGTCTTCATTTGAGTTTTCAACCATAACACTCACCCCATTCTGATACAGTGTTTAAACATACAGAACTGTGTCTCCCAATGTGTTGCCAACAACCTATGGGCCCTGCCTAAAGAAAACAGATCACATCTGATCATATTTGTTCAAGGAATGGGGTGAGCATTAGGGTTGAAAACCCCAAGGAAGACCCCACCCCTGATTCACCAAGACTCAAGACAGTCAAATGCACCATCCCAGCCCCATCATCCCTGCTTCTCCCAGGACTTACCACTCCCATAGTCCCCCATGGCTTGCCCTCTGTGGCAGGGTGGCAGGGTCTGGATCCAGATACCAGAGGAGCCTGAGTCACTGGGTGTGAGGCCTGTGGAGGACAGCAGTCATCCTTGCAGTGGCCAAGGTGTTTCCCGTTTTCCATCCCTGTGGGAGACGTGGCATGCAATGATGTCATGGTGTACATGCCAACATCTGCCATGCCTCACCAACCTTTTAGCTTGGGCTGCCTCTGCCCTGGCTTTTGCCAGGGGCCAGTTGAGCACTGGGCGCTCTCCCCCCGGAGGAGAACAGTCCTACAGATGCTCGATCCTCCTCTTCCTGGCCAGCCCTCCCAACACTCTGGGCTTGCTTCCGAACCCAGGTGGTTGGTGTTGCAAGTGGTTGCATTACTGCTGTACCAGCAGGCTGCCAAAATATTTTTTTTTATAAAACAGCAGAATTTATTGGCAGTGGCCATGAGTGGGCAGAGGAGTAGAGTTGATGATTTTCATTCTCCTGGCAGATTTGTTTTGTACAGCCATGGTTAGTGGCAATAACAGTGACAGAAGCAGGCAGGACAGCAAGAGGACTGCTGAGTTTAATTATAATTTTTATTTATTTTTAAAGTTGCTCTCTAGTGGTTATCTGCACTATGTCTGTCTGCTTCCTGATGCCACTTCCTGCCCATGAATGTAAGAGCCTTAGGAGCTGTATGAAGAGTCCAATTTAGCAGAGGTCCAATTATGGGTTAAAACTTTTATTTAACTTTTATTAAATAATAATGGCATTCAGCTGTCTACCTAGTGGATTTCAGGAGATCAAAAGGTCAAAAGCTACTTTTTAGTGATGTGTATAGTGATGGTTGTGACAGCAGGTAACACGCTACAGCAACTGAAAAACTAGGTTTTTAGCTTATCCCAGATGCTGCTTATAATGGACAAAATGTGATCGCACAGAGTAGTACATTATAAGCGGCATGCACACTGTACTCCAGAATTTGGAGGTAGATGTGAAGTCCTTGAGGAATTTGAAATGGATATAATTTGCCTTAACTTTCCTGTTGGTGTTAGTACATAGGTTGCAAAGCCGGTTATAGATGAGCCTAGAAAAGGTGCTTCCACAATGTTTATGTGCAGCCCAGGATGTATCCCTCAAGCTGAGCAACTCTGTGAGATCAGAAAAGACAGACAGGAGGGGAGCCCCTCTTAATCTGGCTTTTTTATGGGGGCATGACAGTTAGGAAGGGTGAACAGAAATGTAACAAAGCCTGTACTGGATCTAGTGATTTATACACTGAGCTCCAAGCGGCATACATAAGAGGGCAGAGGATGCCTGTTAGGTTTAAATTTCAAAACAAATGCACATGAAACAGCTTAGGGAGAGCCTCAGGTGACCTGATTTTTTTATAGACCTGTCAATAAGTTATACAGTGGTCACTGAAAAGATCATGCTGGGTGTCAGCAGTGATAATTTTATGTGGATTAGAGAAGAGAATCCCGTTAATGAGGGAGTGATTCAAGGACTAGTTGTTATGCCTGATAGGATTTTGAAGCATTTGCTACAGGTTGAGGTCTTTTATCTTGGAATGAAGAGACAAGGCTTTAGGGCATAACTAATTTCAGTTTAAATCATCTAGTAGGATGTTCTCACATTTGAAAATGTTGAGCCTAGAGTTGTGGCCAGTGATAAGATCAATGGCAACATCATTGCTTTTACCTGGGGAGCAACATAAATCGTTGATGGACAGTGGAATAAGGCAGGGGAAGATGACTAAACTTCTGAGTACTTCATGGGATTTGGAAACTGCATCCTAGATAGAGAGTGTAAGGTTTAGGCAGGAGGAGACATAGAGGGCAACTCCTTCATCATGTTTACCTCTGTCCTGTCTGTAGACAGTAAAGTAAATCTGGGGAAATATCATCATAGGAAATCTTGGCAGTTGACTAAGGATCAGAGAATAGAAGTATATCAGAGGTAGTCTGAAAAGCCCGAACTCTGATCAGATCAGTTTTAGGGAGAAGGCTGTAAATATTAAAATGATAGATATGAAGACCTTTAGGTAATGGAGAGGGAGCAGCAGCTGAAGTTATATTAGCAAGGGGCCAGGGTTAGGCTCCACATCACTGCAGCTAAGCAGTAGTAGGATTAGCAGTCTCTTGCAAGAATAAGCTAATGCCAGCTCCATTCCCTGTATACTGTGACTGCAAGGCTAATTAATTGTGCTGTAAGCAATTTGAAATATAGTGTATGTGAAAATCAATATTATTTTGGGATATAAACACAATGAACAGTAATAGAATACAGAATAAATGGATCTACAGACATTCAGCACAAGTTATATAGTTTGTTTCTTGTTTTTAAATATTTCCTCAGTAACCATTTACTGTAGTTGAAAAAGAAATGCACAAGTTGTATTACTAGTCACATTTCTAGCCTAGTAATAAAGTTTAAGGAATACTATAGCTTCAGTTATTACCACTGAAGCAATTAAATCAGAATATTTAAAACTTTTGTTTTCAGCTATCAGAACCCACCATACCAGCCTTGCTCCTGCTTCTGTACCCTCCAGGTTACTAAGCAGCCTTTTGTGTGGCACTGAACCAAATGCTTTGTTGAAATCCAGGTACAGGATAGCAACTGCCTGGCCTCTGTCCACAGTTTTGGTGACCCAGTTGAGAAAGTCTATCAGGTTTGTCTGACAGGATCTTCCCAAGACAAACCCATGTTGTCTACCATCCTGAAGACCATTTACCTCCAGAAAGTCAACCAGGCTCTCCTTTAGTATGGTCTCTATCAGCTTACCTATAATGGAGGTGAGGCTGACTAGTCTGTAGTTACCTGGTTCATCTCTGGGTCCACTCTTGTGGAGAGGCACCATGTGTGCCATTTTCCAGTCCCTTGGCACACACCCTGTCTTGAGGGAGGCATTAAACAGGTCTGCCAAGGGGCTAGCCAGTAATTCCACTAGCTCCCTCAGGACTCTTGTGTGCACGACATCTGGGCATGACATTTTATCCACCTGAAGGGCTCTGAGGCTCTTTAGAATTCTGTCCTGTGGGATAGCCCCATCCGTTTCCCCACCCCCTTCCCGCACACCAATTTTCCCCTACAGTACTGGTCCATCCTTTTCTGTCATGAAGAAGCTGAAGTATTCATTTAGCACTTCTGCTTGATCCACATTACTCCCTGCCCATCCCACCTTACTTCAATCCTAACTATGCTATCCTTCATATTCATCTTTTCCCTTACATACCTAAAGAAGTCCTTTTCCCCTACCTTTATGCCCTTGACTAGTTGTAATTCTTTCCTCACTTTTGCTGTCCTGACAACTCTGCCTGCTTCCCTTGACTTCTCCAAGTCAGTCTCCCTGTCAGCATCCTTCAGGGTGCTTTTGTACTTCTGATAGGCTGCTGTCTTTTCCCTCACTCTAGCTGCCACCTCCCTGCTGAACCAGCTAAGTTTTTTTTTTTATCGCTACTTTATTTATGCTCCTTTGTCCCGGCTTGCCCCCTTCAGCCTGACTGACCCCTCCAGCTCCGTCACCTGGAATTACTGGGTTTTACCTTATGCCCAGCCCAGGAGCAGTGCCTGCAGGAAGATGGATCTCATCCTACCTGCTGGGATGATTTTCTCCTCCATTTTTTCACCAGGGCGTGGAGGCACGCATGAGAACTATGGCCCCAGTAATGATCCTTTCTGCCCTCCCATCAGCAATGCCTATGCACCCTCTAGCCTGTACTGCCTCCTGGCCTCCACCAGGAGGCAGACAATATCCAAGGGATGCCACCTTCTGGCAGCTCCATCCAGCTCTGCCCTCCCCCCATGCCAACCTCCAATGGCCCATGCTCATTTCTGAACCCAGATCATCAGCGTGGTGCAAGGTAAGGCATCCAGTGCCTTAACCCTCAGCACCACTGGTCCAGCTACTAGCTAAGTTTTTTAAGCCTGGTTTTCTTGCTTCAGACCTTGGTACACATATTAGCAGCCTCGATGAGACCTGTCCTAATAGTGGACCACTTCTGCTCCACCCCCATCTCCAGCCTGATCCTGGTAAGATGCTCCTTCAGGATCTCACCCATCCTCCCACAGTCAGCCTTCCTGAAGTATACCACCTTAGTCTTGGTCCTTTTTGTTTCCTGTCTCAGATCTAGACAGAGCCACACTGCTCTGTGGTCGCTGCCCATATGAGGATCTTTCACCTTTATTTCCTGGACATGGTCTCCATTGGTCAGTACCAGGTCCAGTATGGCACTATCCCTAGTGAGATCATTGACCCTTTGCACCAAGAAACCATCCTGTAATGCTTCCAGGATAGCCTGTTCCCTGGAGCAGGAGGTCACTGGGGTCCTCCAGTTAACTCCATGAAGACTGAAATCCCCAGTTATGACTACTTTACCCCTATTTGCCTGCAACCTAATGTTTTCCCTTAGTTCACCGTCTATCACTTCTCCTTGCAAAGGTGGTCTGTATACCACTTCCATTCTAACCTTTGTCCTCTTGGCTGACTGAAACTGAACCCACGGGGCTTTCGGTTTACCTTCAGCCACTTGCTCCCTGGTACATGTAATCTCCTCTCTCACATATAAAGCCACTCCCCCTCCCCAACTCCCTGTCCTTCCTGTAGATCTTATACCCTGGGATCACAAGGTCCCATTCATGGTTTGTTGGCCCACATTTTCATGATGGTCTCTATGGCCACCTCCCTCTCAAGTATCAGTGCCTGCAGGGCCACCATCTTGTTTGTCAAGCTTCTTGTGTTTATGGACACTACCCCCCACCTTGCCTTCTGTACTATACAACTACTGCCTGACCCACTCTGCTCTCCCATCCCTCCCCTTCTCTGTCTCCCCCCTGCCCATTTCACATGTTCCCTTCTGTTTCCAGCTTGGGGGGGGTCAACCTCCCATTTTAGGTGCCTTCTGATGCAGCACCCCCGTCCCCCCTTCAGTTTAAATTTAGGTTTGTTGCCACAAATTCCTCCAGCTTTTTCTTTAAGACTCTGGTTCCCTTCCTGTTTAAGTGCAGCCTATCTGGTGCTTACAGGTCCTTGTTGTCCCATGTCCTACCCCAGCCCACTATCAGCCCAACTCCATTTGATTCACACCAACCCCTCATCCAGCTGTTAAATTCCTCTATCCTCTGCTTTCTTGCAGTACTGACCCTGGGGTCTAGTTGGGCACCTGAGTTAACCCATGCTTTACACTGGTCAGTGAATTTTTACAGGATTAATGCATTGTGGTCATAGCATAAAGGAAACTTCAGAATGCGATAGCTAACAATCCATGGTCATATAATCCAAGATCAGATCTTTATCAACTCAGGAGACATACCATACTTGTAAATGTCTCATGGCTGTCATGATATCAGAATGTATATATGGTGTATCCTTGAATAAAGCTGAGATTTAAAATAAAGTTATATGAATTATTAAGCAGTCTGGGTTATCTTATCTGCCACTATCCATTTGCCCTCCAGCACAGATCATTTGAATAGATAGTCACTGTCTGAGCCACAAAGTAAATAGCCACTCCATTTCATAGTTCTGGATAATAATTTGAGACTTCTTTACCTACTGGCACTGCATATCTGATGTTTACGTAGACAGTGTTTTGCAGTGTTTATTATATTGTTTCAGAAAAGCTTGCCTGTTTTACTAGGTTAGCATGCAGTGTATGCTGCATGTAGAACTTAAGCCCTGAGGGAATGGTTAGCAAATGCCAGTGACCTTCCCCTTCCCCAATAAGTACAGTATGTGTAAAACATAGCTTCAAATGAGCTCTATCCATTTCAGTGCTTACATTTTCTCATCAGAACTTTTTTTTATTTGCATTTAAACAGACTTCTACTTGATCCTTGATGAGCCAATGAATAACATAACCACATCACTTGGACAGACTGCTGAGCTGCACTGTAAAGTCTCAGGCAATCCTCTACCTACTATACGCTGGTTAAAGAATGATGCACCCGTAGTTCAGGAGCCTAGAAGGATATCTTTTCGTGCAACAAGCTATGGATCTCGTTTACGAATACGGAACCTTGACACAACAGATACAGGCTACTTTCAGTGTGTTGCTACAAATGGCAAGAAGACTGTCTCAACAACGGGTGTATTGTTTGTAAAGTTTGGTAAGTCCAATTGTTTTAGAATTTATAAAAGAATATTTTGACCCTGCAAAGACCATACGAGATTGTATATCTCACAGTAGAGTTCCTTCTCTAACTACTGTATCAGCAAAAATGTATCATTACAAAAATACAAAAAAATAATTACAATCCATTAATAGTATACATAATAAAAACAGCGTTAGTTCAACAAAGCACTGTCAGATTAAAATAGTTTTACTTCTAACCCCTTGAATGTCATAGATTTATAGAGGAAAGAACCGTAGCTAATTCTGGGCAAGACAGAATGTAACGGAACATGAGGGCATTCATGAAGGTCTGGATATCTACGTCCCCTTTTGTACTGAATCCATAATCCCAAAAAACTCCATAAAAGAGGCAGAAGGTTCATAAAGAACCAAAACAGGTGTTTCCCATATGTATCCATAATAAACAAAAAGAACTAAGTTAAAAATATATACATAACTAAGTCATCAAACAACATTAGAGAATAAAGATTATGTTCTAACAGAACTGTATATGTATCATTATAAATAGATAGTGGAAGTTTATCATATGATAGCAAAGCTACTCTACCTACTGTACTTGTAAAGATAGGAAGACTGAAGCACAGAGAGATGATGATGACCTGCTCATTTCCACGCATCAAATGAGAAGCTGTTTCTGAAATTAAATCTGGACTTCTTGGTTCACAGTTCTAGCCTCTGACCACTTGGTGGACTAGTTTAGCCCCATTCTCTGTTGGTATTAATAGGGATAATTCTATCTACCCTTTTTTGTAGACATTTCTGTAAGTAAGAGTTCAAGTCCAGCTATTTGTATTGTGGCTGATAGCACTACTAGTTTTAATGCCATTCCTGAGTCATGATCTTTATAGTCCTTGACCTGTGTGCTATAAAAAAAGCCTTGGGGTCTCCCTCCTGGTTTTCTTAACTATCGTACCACCCCCTTCTTCTGGCTTGTCTTCTGCCTACACTGTTTCCACCTCCCTAATCATCTCCCCATACTCACAACCCATTCCCCTCCTACCCTGTCATACCACTCCATATTCCTTCCCTCAATCAGCCTTTTCATTTTGCACCACCAAATATACTTATGGTCCTCCCTCTCCCTCTTCCTCTCCTTCTCCTCCCACCTCCAGTTCATCCAGTTGTCCCTTCAAGTGCTACCCCTCAAATGAGACTCATAATTTCCCACTCCTGAACCTACACTTGTAAACCTTTGTGTAATTACAGGTGTATTCCATGGCCTAGCATTACCTAATTTTGGTGACTGTAGTTCTCAGCTATAATGATAATAGCATGATGAATGAGTAACAGCTAAAGTGACTAATCCAAAGAATTGTAGTTCTAGCTCAGTTAAGATATAATATGATTAAAAAGGAAATATAGGTAATAACACATTACTAGAAGTATGCTAAAATAGTGGTGTTATGATTAAAGAGCTGTTGAATTACAAATGACCAGCGTTATAGCTCAGCTCATGATTTAAGTGTTTATTTATTTATGTATTTCATAACTGGAAAGACCCTTGGACAACAAGTGTTTATTTGCAAGTGTGACTGGGGACATCGAAATCAGGACAAAAGGCAATCATATTAAAATTCAATTACAGTAGATGACAACAGCCAATACAGTGTTTGTCCTAGCAAAACCAATGATAGGAGAATGAACTTATTTTTTGGTTAGTATGTACTTTAGCTGTTTCTTTGTGTATTTGCTGTTTTACTTCACTACATTATTGTTCCCTTGTTAGGGCACTTGTATCCACCATACACTAATCCAAACAATATCATGAAGCCATTTCTGTGACTTTGTCTTTGGTATTTTTGAAAACCTTTTTGTGCAGAATTATAATCGACTTGCCCAAGATAGTCAAACTGAGATGCAGCATGTCATTAACAGTGGCTATGTCTGCCTAGTTTTCACATGACTGAAGTACATATAGGTCAGGAAACTGGCTCATGGTCACACAGTGAGCCTGTGACCACGATGGGAGCTTGAATCTGGGATTTTTTTTTTTCACATTGCTGCGCTATGCCTACTTGATCACACTACAGTAGCTTATTTTGGAAAAGACTTACTGTACAACTTCCATAAACTGTCACATCAATGAGTTTCTTTAGCAGTTCTAAAGGAGTTGCATAAGTGTTGCTAGAGCCAGCACAGAGCCTTGCAAAGACCGTTGCATAAAAGCTGTAACTCAGTTTTGTATGGCATTGAGACACAACTGCAGGTTCATTTCAGCTGAGTTGAAAAACATTTGATAAAACATTATTGTTAGGCTGGTTAGTATTGCAAAACAACACAATGTGGATTGTTAGTGTCTTACCAGCTTAAAACAATGCAAAACCAACTCATTGGCATGCAGTTTAATGCAAACTGTACCGTACTTTGAACTAAACAAGAGTATTGTAAAACAAGAATGATTCTCCCACACATCAAATACACAATAAATGTAATTGCAAAAAATTACATTCATGCATTAATTAGGGTTAGAACATGCAAAGTAGTGAAATGAAAGATTAGGACAAAATGTCTCTGGAACCTTGCAGGATCTGTGATGTAGCATTTCTTGGGGTTTGAACTATATTGTGATGCAGTGTTGACATAATTCTAATATTGACATTTTCTATGTAGGAATTATATAACAAATAACACCTTTCGGTTATGTCTTTTTTAAACCCCTTAATGAACAATACATAGTGATGCTCACTGAGCTAGTCCTGTAGATTGCATTTTGAGTGTTCTGCAGGGCCACTCATGAAGCAGCTGCATCATCACTAGATATGAGTGAAGTGACCAAAATTTGCTTTGTGGATGAATTTGTGAATTCTATAGAATTTGCAAAGTGCAACTTCATCAAATGTGTAAAGTTTTGACTGGTGACATTGCTGTTTTATCTGCAAACTGACAAAAATTCACTTGCAAAGTGGCCACTTCATGGTAAAAGCTTCACAATTTCAGCAAACTCAAGGTTCCTAAGTTACATGGAAACTTCAAGAAGCTTTACAAAGGTGAATTTTGGCCACTTTGTGGCAACATTGCTAGCAAAGTTTAAATTTGCAACATCGGTAATCATCACAGAATGGTGCCAGACCTGTAGTGGACTTAGCACGTGGCTATGCCATCTTCTTACAAAGGAGCTGCATCATCACTAGCATTGTCCCTGGCTGGTAGCTTACTTTACAACATGGTCCTGCAGAGCCATCTATGCTTTTTCTCATTTTGAGATGAAGTGTCCCAAAAGCGCAAGTTGTATGTCACAAAAGCATATTTGTGAGTCATGAAAACAACCCCTGTATTCGTGACACTGAACATGCTAATTTCTTGTAATAATTTAAAATGTATTCTTTTTGTTAATAAAACAACACTTGAATGATCAGCCTTACACCCCACTGTCAAACACAGAAGTTTCAAAGAATAGCACCAAGCAGAGTTTTATCTGTTTGTTTTAATGTGCAAAGTTTTCTCCTATTTTACCTACTTTCATGACTATTGACTCACAAAAATGGGTTTGGCAGTCATATAAACAAGATTTTGACTAAGAAAAAATGTCTCATGCTTTCGTGACTCACGGCAGACTAATTGTATTAATAATTTTAAAACAATATTTTTACAGAAACAACACTTAAAGAATCAACTTTATACCACAATCTGTCAACCACCCACATTTTTAACAACAGCTTTAAGTATATATTGTTTTTGATGCACAAAGTTTTCTCTCCATTTAACCTCTTCCATAATTGCTGACACTCACAGAAATGGAAGTCTTATCTCACAGAATGATTCTGCCTCATGAAACTACCATTGTTGTGAAAAAAAACTTATGAAAAATTTGTGGTAAAATAAACTGTATGTGATAAAATGGACTCTGTGTACACACAGAAATTGAATTTTCCCTTTTCAATTTAAAAACTACAATATTTTAAAAAAAGACACTAAACTTATCTAACCTGAAAATTTTGGGTTTGAACTCACTGTCATTTTTGTGCTATCAGTGAGCAACAAAAAAGCTTAAAAATATTTTCATGTAATTTCAACCTTTAGTACTTTTAAACTGCTTAACCAATCATTACCACATTTTCAGGATATAGAGATGCTGGCACCAAGAATGTGCATGCCAGATTTCAGGTTGTTCTGTCCAGGGATGGTTTTGTTATTAGGGTGGAAAAATTAGGGGATTAACATGGAACAGCATTTGTAACCTAAAAGGCACTACCATGCACACGCAATATGGAAAACATATTTTTTTCTGCAGGTGAAAGAAATATCAGGGTAGACTGTAAGGTTTCAGTTAAAATAGTTAATTTTATTTCATGTGCTTGCTAACAACAATCTTATGCTTCACAAAAAATGAAATTCTTGGGCTGCCTGGTGTCCCATAGAATGCACATCACACTTCTATGCAAGTGACATGTTCAGAAGCAACTCTTGGAGCCAGAAGCCAGATAGTGGCAAGGCTTGGGAGGCAGGACTGCCTCTTGTATTATAAGCTAGTTTCAGGTCAGATGGTGCCACAGCCCACTGCTTAAGCTGAACATCATATTGAGCTGAGGGAGCTTGCCCATCATGAGGCAACTGCATGTACTGTAAGGCCATTCAGGGAGGCTATGTGGGGTGCTGCAAAAGAGTAGGAGAGCTAAGGATGTGGAGCATAGAATATCAACAGCATCTGGCAGCATCAGCCTATGGGGGAACCCTCTCTGAACCATGAGGATGAGGGGGTTGCTCTGGTACTCTTGGGCTATGTCCAGCTCCTTTGCCCACTGTGTGTGTGTGTGTGTGTGTGTGTGTATGTATCATGAGGCACACTCCAAACAGACAAACTGTGGAGGACAAGGTTGGAGGTAAGCTGGATTGAGGATGGAGGGGTCATTGGTGGGAGCCTGAAGGCTAGACATGTAAGAAAGTAGGGGAGACAGGATAACAAAAATATGAATGTCCTTGAAATTTATGTTAAAAGCATTCTACTAGAGATAAAAATTGGGTTGTTTTTGACATCAATAAATGCTGTTGATAAAGACAGTGTATTCTCTTTTGTGTTGTATACTTAGGTCCCCCACCAACAGTAAGCCCAGGGAAAACATCAACGTAAGTATATTTGGTTTTCTGTATACTGTATGACTTTCTAGTATCAAGGGCTTAATTCACCCTAAGGGTTACATCAATAGAACATTTTATGACATGACAGTATAAACTCATTTATTGTAAGTAAGCCTGAAGGTATTGTTCATTTTTCTTGTCTTGTCTTGTCTGAAAATGTAATTTAAAATAATTTAATGTACATACTTTATTTAGGATCATATACCTGACTAGCACATCAATATCTGCTGTCTGTACTATCATTTTCTTTTCTAGACAGAGAAAAAGGCAAGACCCCAGGGCTCTAATTTTTAATGCATTGTCTGCTTCTCTTTTTGATATTGCACATACAGTATGTATTCATCATCAAGGGTTGCATGTTATTATTCACAAGGCACAAAAACAGACGTGTAATAAATTTAAAACCATATTAAACTGCATAATACAGAGGAAGTCCCAGTCAATATCCAGGTTGTTCCGAGTTCATGCATACTTTTGCTGTTGTTTCATGAGCTTAACTCATGATAGACTGAGTCGTTTTATATATTTCTGTATCATATATAATCTCCAATACTTTCCCTTAGTTTCCCCAAATTAAAAAAAATTAAGAAAGATGGAATTATGTGAACTACTAATCAGATTTTATTAACATGCATATATATTCTTTGCAAAATAAGCAACATCATTATACTTGTTCATCAACTTGGAATAATGTATATTAGGGTTGCGTAAGTAATTTAATGTTAAACTCTGATTTTTTGCATCTTGATAACTCTGCCTCCATTTAACCAGTTTACTTTACCAAATGGTAAGCACTGGGCCTGTGCCATGGTTTCCGGATGCTGAAAATGTTGTGCCAGTCTATTCAGTGTGGTAGATTTATAAAGGTAAAAAAAAACATTGAATTGGCAGTGTACTAATTAAGACTTTTTTTGCTCATCTGTAACTGACAAACTGGGAGAATTTCAAACCTGAAACTTGCAGGTTTAATAGAGTTTGGCCCAAGGTGTGTGATTGTGTGCTTTTCAAGTTCCTGCCTTGCCCCATTTTTGAAAAATTAAGGGAAAACTGTGTGCATGCTTGTTTTAAAAACTGAACATTTTAAGGATAACCAATTTTTACAGCCAAATTTCTAAATGCAGTCATTTAGCCAAAACGCATGTGTATCTGTGGAGTAGGGCTAGTCTGAAGCTGTATACAGCATCCATATGAGTTTCATCAGTGCTCTTACAGTTGGGTCAGGCCACCCATCAATATGTAGCCCTGCCCCTGCAGAATGGAGCTGTGCATACCTATGTTTAAAAATGGCCCTTAACTGCATTCACAGTCACATTTCTTTGACCTAGGCATAGGCGTGCCCAATGCCCAGTACCAGCTAAGCTGTTCAGTATTTCAACACCGGGGTGCCCACCCCAGATGCTGGTTAAGTTCCCCCATCTGTTGTTATTTAACCCCCACCCGCCACATCATGATCCTGACACCGGGATTCCCAATCCCCGGTGCCAGCTCAGACACCCTCCTCTGACCCAACAGTGTATGACACTGGGGTGCCCACCCAAACATCAAGCCAGCACTGGGGTTCCCAGTCCCCAGTGTTGGTACCTGCAAAATAAAAACAGTCCTTCGACATCTTTATTTTTTTAACACCTGTAATAAAAAAGTCTATCAATGTCTGCTGCATTGTTCTCCTAAACCCCCACCCCCCACCCTGACCCCCCACTCACCACACGCTACCCCTCACCCCATGCTCCTTACTCATCTAAAAATGTTCCACCATCATAAATCCAGTCTCCGAGAAGAAAGACGTCTTCTTCCTGCAACCTCAAGTGCAACCTGAGAAAATAAGGTGTTATGTAGTTTCAATAGGGTTGCCACCTTTGGATGAGGCAAAAACTGGATCTTAAGGTCTGTCTCTTGCCCCATCCCTTTTCATAACTTATCATGCATTGCTCCTCCTAGAAAGCCATTTGTTATATCAATAAAAGATAACGCTTAAAGCAGCAGTTCAACAAAAATCTTAGATACTGTACTGTGCCTGTTAAAGTTACTTTCCTAGGTTCTTCCAAGTTATTTATTTACGTATTTATTTTTTGACCTTGGTTTACCAGATAAACACATAAAGATAAAAGAAATCTCATTTACATATATGATCTGGGGAGACAAGGGAAATACTGTAAATAGAATACAATAGTATACATGGGCCGAGATATTCAAACTGCACCAGGCTGTGGCGCAAGCCTGGGCGCAGCACAACTTAGCTGCACAAGGGCATTGACTGGGCGATGTTCAATACAGCTGTGCCATGGCTCAGCATCACTGAATATTGCACCCTGGCCACCCACAGTGCACATGGTGCAGTGGCACTGCACCAGCGCAAGTGGCCAGAGTGGAGCAGGGGGATGTGCTAGTGCAAGTTCCATTGCGCTAGGTGCAACAACCGCGATATTCAAAAGTGCGCATGCAAATGGGGTCATAATGTATGCAAGGCACAAATGGGGCCATGTGCATGTCATTATGCCCCCATTTGCATGCAGGTGCGCCGATCCCTGGTGACTTGCGCCTGGTGCCCTGCCAGGCAGCAGCCATTGGGGACCGACGCCCCCTGCAGGCGGCAATGAGCCCCACAGCCCGATTGCGGGCATTTGAAAAATAATAAAGTATCCAATATCCCTGGTGGTCCAGTGGACTGCTGTCAGACCGATCGCAGGCTTAAGTATAATAATAAAGGTCCCTTTTTCCCTGGTGGTCCAGTGGACTGCTGTCAGCCCGCTCGCGAGCTTAAGTAAAATTATAAAGATTCCTATATCTGTGGTGGTCGAGCATACCTGCCCACTGATCCCCACTGCCCCGCTCCTCCCCAGTCAGCGGTGGGCGGCAGCACCCCAACTACCTGCTGCCCTGCCGCCCACCGACTGACACCGTTGGTAGGGCTGTACGCCCATTGGCCCACGCTGAGAACCAATGGGTGCGTACCAGCACCAAGTATCAGTCGTGTGAGAGGCGGCGGCAGGTGGGTGGTGCCACCCACCGCTGACTGGGAGGCGAGGGCAGGACTGTGGGTAGTAGGAGGGGGTCTGCTGGACCACCATGGATTTAGGAATCGTTATAATTTTACTTAAGCCCGCGATCAGGCTGACAGTGGTCCACTGGACCACCAGGGAAAAAGGAATCTTTTTATTTTACTTAAGCCTGCGATCAGGCTGACAGTGGTCCACTGGACCACCAGGGATATAGGATTCTATTTTTTCATACCAATGCCCATGATTAGGCATGGGGGGGGCACCACCACGGAGGTGCAGCCAGAGCTTGGGTGGCCATCCACAGGTGGCAGCTGCCGTGTTGTGCCCTGCAATATGGCAGCTCACCTGTGGGTGGCCGGTTGTTGCTCCTTTTTTTTTTGGATCAACTTTGTGCGGCACAAGTAAGGGTTGCACATGCATAGCTCAGCACATCCCGGGCTGAATATCAGGATGTGCAGAGTATGCATGGGCACGCCCCCCCTTACCTGCACCTGCATACATTACTGATGCACTCCGGCACATCGGGATTTATGCCAGGCACAATTCCCATTTGAATATCGCGCCGGGGCACATCAGTGGGTTGCGCATGGCGCAACACTGTTGTGCCATGCGCAACCCTTTTGAATATCTGGGCCATGGTATATAATAACACAAAGAATTTGTTTCTTATAATCTGTACTTTATATCTTTTTCTGGCTCCACTTCTTTTTCATGTCCACAGTACTATTTCAAAGCCAAAGAAGTGACCATACTTTTTTCTTGAGGAAAAAAAATCAAACATTTAAACATGCTTGCATTCTGTTAGAGATGAAAATGTTTACAAGCAAATGAAAGTGGAAGACAACTGGCTCTGTTATTGTTACAAAAGGTGGGGCAGGCTTTTTGCCCAGCTTTGCCACTTTAAGGTGCAGTGGTAAAGATTAGGTTAAGTAAGTGCTAATCGTGTTAATGGCCATACTTTACACCTCCCTGGTTGACTGCTGTCACAAACAAAGGGCTATATTTTCAACAGAACTTGTTTGTAAGCTGGACATGCAGCTGAAACAATGAAAGATATTACAAAATCTGTTTTAAAAGTATTTCAGCACTCAGAATAGCTAAAAAAACCTGACCAACACAGAGCAAACCTGGATTACCTGATAGGGACACTGAAAACCTGATCACCAGGTAAAAAAACCTAACGGGTAGCAACCCTAGGTTCCAATGTGTTTTGAACTTTTAAGCATAACTTGGCATTTTTTATATATTTTTGCATCACATTTTCAGCATGGCCTTTTTGTGGCTACTCCTCATGAACATGGTGGGTGAACATTTTCATATCTGCCCTGAAAATTGATTTTGGAGTTACTCTGCAAAATCACCTTTTGGTTGGGATTTGAAAAACGTCACTGCCGGCTTCATGAGGTGGGGTCATATGAAGACTATATTGAACATTTGGAGTCATAATATTAAAAAAACAACAGTTACAAAGACACTTTGAAAATTTTCAATGGTCACTCATAATGTTGGTTTTGACACAAAATGTTCATTCAACATGGCAATTTTTTCATCCCACCTCATGAACTTGACAGCTACAATTTTTCAGATCCTGCCCAAAAAGTGTTTTTGCACTTGTGTTGGCACAAAGTGACATTTTGGATAGTATTTTATGAGAGGCACCTGTCATGTTCAGGGCTTCATAAAAAGACTATGTTGGAATTTGGGGTCAAAATGTAAAACAAAAAAAAGAAAACATTATGAAGAAATGTGTGCAGGGCTAGCCATTGATCCAGTAGGTAGTGTGCTGTTTTCCTGTGCTGGTGACTCAAGTTTGAGGACAAGCTTGGAAAGCTGGCTTGGCAGCTTGAGGATGGGTGCAGCTACTGTTACATGGCACCTGTGTTATCCTGGGAATGGATTGCACAGTATTCTGCCACACAGACGAGATGACACCTTGTGCTGGGCTTTGGAGCCTTCTCTCACAAGGGGTTGACATATAAGTCAATGCCTGATAGAACCATGAAGTGCTTCAGGAGAAGAGATTTGACTTGAAAAAATGGGCCTTGAAATATCTCCACTATTCTGTTTATTCTATTTTGAGCAGGTCCCTTTGGGCCTGCATGAATGAGGATACTATTCCACAATTACAAAAAGAAGAGAAATTCATTACAAAAAATACATTAAAGAGGGACTCCTGCCCAAAGTTCTACATTGCAGAATTAGAATAAGCATACCCCCAATAAATTTCATACCAAGAATTAGGTTTCTCTGTTACTTCATTTTAAAGTTATGATCTATTTTTTTTTGTACTTGTTATTTATCCTCCCCCTGCTTCTTGGAGCCCCACACCATTGGGAGTACCTATTGTGTCTACCTCTCTCTCCACCTACCTGAGCCTGTGGGTGAACCCTCATGGAGCCGTGGCTATACCCCCAGGCAGGTAAGAGGTTGGGCTTGCACACCCTGAAGTCTTCCTTGTTCTCGTCGGGCACCCAGGCAGGGCAGGCAGGTGGGAGTTATGGGGTCTGCACTGGGCGCTCTGTCTCCCGGTGCTCTGAGAGCTGATTTTCCCTGTTTCTGGGGGGCATGACATGCACCCCAATGTCAAGACACACCCACTGATGTCTGTCATGCCCCAACCCCTCGGAGTGGCTCTGATGCTTGTTGTGCCTCTGGCCTCTGCCAGAAGCCAGTTAAGCACCAAGCCTCAACCCCCCTCCCTCCCCAGAGAAGGCGAGCAGTCCCCTGGATGCCCAAGCCTCCTCCCCCCATTGACCCTCCATCTTCTGGGTGCATTCTCAAACCCGGGTCAACAGCATCTTGAGCAGTAGCACTACCACTGTGCTAGTGGGCCAGCATTATGATCTATTTTGTAACTCTTATTTCACTACTTATTCAAAAAAGTCAGTTTCGATTAAGAGCCATTGATGATGTCATCTCCTGAACTCACACTCTATCCTTCCCTGTCAGCAACCTTATAGGACCTGCTTCTCCAAGGTTTAAGAAACTGTAGCTATAGTAATCCTTTAAAAAAATTACATAAGGTTGACTGCAATGCTTGTGTTTCCAGAATTTTCAGATGCATGGCACTGTACTTCAGAACATGTCAGAAAGTGGTTTTGGAATGCAGCACTGATCCAGGGCACAGAATGTCAAGGTGGTGCACAATTTTGAAATGTTGGGGGTGCACGCAATCTCAGAATGTGACAGGGATGTGCCATATCAAAATGTGGTGGAACAATCAGTCTCAGAATGTGACAGGGACACACATAAAGGAATATGGTGGGGACTTGCAATTTTGGAATATAGTGGGTGTGGTGAGCTAGCCAACTGCCAATCATTATTTGCAGATATAATTCTGTTATATATATATATTTTATGATGTGATTCTCTGTATGTGTATATGCGTCAAAAATGCCAGTGTTAAGGCATGGGGCACTTGGAGAGAGTGAGAGACAGACAGACAGACTATATTTCTTTTAAAAATGTTTGACCTTCCTCTGACCTGAGAGGCAGCTGCTTGCCAGGAAGCTAAGGTTGCATTTCCAGGTCCCTTAACAGAGCTATGCCAAAATCCATTACCTGTCATAAACCATGCACTTCAGTGGCAGGATGCTCTGATTCCAGGAAACTGTTATGGTATGCTGCGTCTTATGAGGTGAGAGGAACAGAAACATCCTTTCTGGCACACCTGTGTGAATTCTCTTACAGGTGTCATAATTGTCAGAGAAGTATGACATCACAAGGTAGCTAAAAAAATGTGTTTTGTGAAAGTGCAAGAGTGACATCTACTGACCTAAAGAAGAAGGTCACCCATTTAGGACAAGACAGAGATTTTGCAGGGTGCCTCTGGCTATATAAGAAATGAGCTAGAGTCACCCTCTCTCATTTTTGCTGAGCATCTACAAGGGACACTCTTCTTCTGACATACCATAAGCAAAACTGCCAGTACAAGGGAAACTGAATCTTTCATTTACTTTCTTTGGACTTCCATTTACTACAGACTTAAGGTAGAAATTAGATAACAGTTATTGTGCGTTTTTCATGTATATTTTCCACTTTTATTTCTGTTATTCTGTGACCAAATTAGTACATCTTTTAGTTGTAATTATATGATTATTATGTAAGTATTTTAGTATAAACCTTTGTTTTTCTGACAAAACCCTACCTGAGTGAGATTTTTATGTGTGTGTGAATATTGGAACAGTTATTAATAATCTGTGACAAACTGTTGTTGCTAAGAGGTGCCTCCATAAGCAACCAGTCAAGCAAGGGTCTGTAAGGGATATCTGGATAAAGATAGGGGGAATACCAAAGTCTCAAGAAAGAGTCTGTATGGATTTTGAACCAGGCTGTTGCATGCCCATGGGCGAAGACAAAATCAAGATCACACTGCTACCCTGAAGAGAGTGTGACACCTGGATCTTCCCCCTTTGTGTGACAGCCAAGCAGGGTTCATATTTGGCTACAAGACTTGAGACTGGTATTGTACCCTGATCCAGAGAGTTTAGAGGGATGCTCTGGGACCTCGTGGTGGGTGTTCGGTCATGACCTCGGAGAGCGTTCTAAAAGGACATGAGGAGGATATCCCTGTCCCCCCATCACGGATTGCACTTAGGGGTGGGCACTGTGAGCTCAGTGGACCTGACCCTTAGGAGTGGGTTCATGACAGATCTGCTGTGCAGAGGTGGGATCCAAAAGATCTAGTAGCAGTGAGATTCGAGAGATATTGGCGGCACAGGCATAGCAGTTGGATTCAAGACCGGTGTATCAGATTGATCAACTGAAAACAGTCCACATACAATCAAGGCAGAGATTTGAAAAAATATGTAATTTGGTTACAGTATAAAGTTTCTACCTGTTTCGTTTTTTCGGTGTAAGCTAGTGTAGTAATAGTTAGGGAAGAAGATGGCTTCCAAGTATAACAAATGCACTGCAGAATACCTAAGGCAGTTGTGTCAGGAAAGGGAGGTCCAGTACAAGGGGCAAACCAAAAAGCACCTTATGGAGACTCCCTGGCAGCCAATGAGCAAGCAGTTGCCCCAATCCTTGAGTCACAGCAAGTGACTGAAAGGGACCAGACCTTGGGTGTGGGGGTTCCAAGGGACGTTGCAGTGTCCAGTCCTGGGGAGGAGGGCAATGAGACCACAGGGAGCTGAGAGCCACAGCAGCAGGGGAATGTCACCACAGGGCTGGAGCTTGAAGGGATCAGGCTGCAGCTGGAGTTGAGGAAATTGGAGCTGGAATTCGAGCAGAAAAAGTTCAAAGCCCAGCAAGAAAGAGAGTAGAAGAGGTTCAAACTGGAGCTGCAGGACAAAGTGGCAGAGAGAGATCAAGGAAAAAGAAAAACCGTGGCAGAGGGAGTTTGAACTGGAGAAACTAAGACTCCGCAATGACCAGCACCAAATGGGGTAAGTGGCAGGGTTGAATCCAAAACTCCAGGGCCAGGGTATAAGTAAATTGTAAATTAATAGCTGAATTTAAAGAGGGGGAGGATATGGATACATGTTTGAATTTGTTTGAAAAGGTCTGTATCCAGGCCAAAATACCCAGGGAGTCCTGGAGCTTTCAGCTATCCCCGCTACTTACTGGTAAAGGGCATGAGTGCATAGGCCAAATGGACAATCAGGACAGTAGCAATTATAAGAAAGTTAACTCCTGAAGCATACAGGGTTAAGTTCTGTAAGCTCAGAAGAAGCCCTGACATGAGCTATGAGGAACTCGCCACAAAGCAACGTCAGTTTTTGAAATGTTGGTGGGCGGGTGTAGAAGCAAATTCTGTGGAAAACATTGAGGAGGTTATGTTACAAGAGCAGTTCTTTTGGGCTTGCCTAGCAGACTTGAAAACCTGGCTAGAGAACCGAGATCCAAAAACAGCATAGCAAGCTGCTGAGCTCTCAGATCACTATGCCAGGAGCAGGCCTGCTCTGAAAGGAAGTGGAGTGAGTGTGGCAGTGTATAAAGGGGAAAGCATTCCTTCAGGGCAATTAAAACCTTCACTGCCATAGAAAGGGGGAAGCCCCAGGCTACACAAAAGGGATTTCTCAGATGAAATGATGACTGTTGGTTTCGTAAACAGCCAGGGCATCTTGTTAGTGTCCTAAAAAGGCACAGAGTGGACCAGGTGGTGCTTGAACAGAGTTGGGTGCACTGTGTATCCCTGAAAGCATGCCTGTAAACATGAGGGGGCACGTACACCCGGTTACTGTAAATGGAGTGTAAACCCATGGGTTAAGGGACATGGGGGCATCTCTTACCTTAGTAATAGGGGATTTGGTTGGGCCTGAACAGCTTATACCTAATCAGTTTGTAACAGTAAGGTTATTCACTGGGGAGGAGAAAACTCTGTCACTTGCTA
Organism: Neoceratodus forsteri; assembly: GCA_016271365.2. Taxonomy (NCBI): domain Eukaryota; kingdom Metazoa; phylum Chordata; order Ceratodontiformes; family Ceratodontidae; genus Neoceratodus; species Neoceratodus forsteri. The sequence continues at coordinate 394,709,293 of CM028136.1, forward strand.
GCATTCTCTTGAACTGGGGTGAGACAGGAGAGATGGTGCAAAAAGTGGCAGAGGCAGACAACCTCGCCCTGGATGTGATTATAGGGAGCAATCCCCAGAAGGGGGTGGTGTGTCTGTTACCTGTAGTCAGATGGCAAAGGCCAATTGTAGTTCTCTGAACTCCATAGAAGTCCCTGTGGAAAAAAATGGGATGCTGGTTCCCCAGCCTGTGTCTCCTGGCATGGAGAATAGTGAGAGAGAGGTAGGACTTCCCCAAGCAGCCATTCACAAAGCAGCTACAGATGGGTACTCTGTGGAAGGAGGGGTAACCAATGGTCAGTAGGTTAGGGATGACAGAGACCCTGAATGCCCTGACACTAGAGCTAGGGACCATAGTTTAGGAACTGAGAGGGACATGTCCCATGGCTTGGGAAAATGTGAAGATTTTGCAGCTGCTCAGAGAAGACCTTAGTTCAGAGAGGCTGAGGGCTTGTGCAGAATCTGATGGGACAAAGGAAGGTGACGTGAGGCATAGGATATTTTGAGAAAATGGACTGTTGTATACTCAGGACGTGAGGACAAAGGAAAGGGTGATGGTTAGGCAGCTGGTTGTTCCCCAGGGGTATCATGAGCAATTGCTCAAGGTCACTCATGACATCCCCATGTCAGAACAACTGGGAATTGCACGTGCCATGCAGTGATTGGCCCAGAATTTCTATTGGCCCAACTTCACCCAGCAGGTGAAGGAATATTGCAGGTCTTGTCACCAATGTAAACAAATAGGAAAGGCAGGCAGTAAAACCAAAGCTGCCATAATTCCCTTGCCTATTGTGGAGGAGCCATTCCAGAGGGTAGGAATGGATATTGTGGGACTTTTGAGTACCCCAAGCTCCTCCAGGAAGAAGTTTATCCTGGTGGTGGTAGATTACGCCACCCGATACCCAGAGGTGGTCGCCCTCTCCTCACTTAGGACAGACAAAGTGTCGAATGTCTTGCAAGGGATTTTGTCCTATGTCAGATTTCAACAGGAGGTTATCACTGATCAAGGGGGTACCTTCATGTCGGACCTGATGAAGTGTTTGTGGGTGAAGTGTGGGGTTGTGCAGAGATGCACAACACCTTATCATCCACAAGCCAATGGGTTTGTGGAAAGGTTTAATGGTACCCTAAAATCGATGCTCCAAGCATTTGCTGAACAGCATGGGAGGGACTGGGAGAAATACCTTCCCCACCTGCTGTTCACATACAGGGAGGTGTCCCAAGGGTCAACAGGGTTCTTACCCTTCAATCTCTTATATGGATGTAGGGTGCATGGGCCCCTAGACTTGATCTGGGAAGACTGGAAAGGCAAGCACACCACCCAGGGGACTCACATAGTGGAGTACATCCTTAAGTTTAGGGATAGCTGTAGGGCGTATGGGGGCAGCAAAAAGCAACCTGTCAGCTGCCCAACAGAAGCAAAAGGTCTGGTAAGACTGCAGAGCCAGAGCTCACACGTACAGTGTAGGTCAAGAAGTCATGGTCCTAATTCTGATCTGGAAGGACAAGCTGCAGGCCGAGTGGGCAGGACCATACAAGGTAGTCTGACAGGTTAATGACATGAACTATATTGTAGAACTGCCTGACTGGAGACATAACCATAGGATGTACCATGTCAACATGGTGAAGCCATATGCAAATAGGGCTGACATGGTATTTGCAATGTGTAGTCCTGGGAAGGGGACAGATGAAGAAGACCCCCTACTGGACTTGCTAACGGAAAGCAAGCAGGAGTCCTCTGTGGAGGCAATCAAATTGTCACCCCAGTTGACCATGGAATAGTCCCAGGAAGTGAGGGAGGTTTTAGAGGACTTTGCCCCTTTGTTTATAGCCAAGCCTGGATGAACCCCCTTAGCAACACATGATGTAAAGATGGGGACGCAAGCACCCATACGGCAGACAGCCTACCAGGTGTCTGAGGCCATCTTTAAGGAAATTAGGAGGAGGTGGAGAAAATGCTAGATTTAGGAATAATCTAGAAATCCCACAGCCCCTGGGCCACACCCATAGTCCTCGTTCCCAAGCCGGATGGCTCTACTCACTTTTGTGTGGACTGTCATGGATTCAACGCAGTCACAAAGTATGATGCCCACCCAATGCCATGGATGGACAAACTACTGGACAAGTTTGGAGGGGTAACATACCTTACCACCATTGACTTGACAAAAGGGTATTGGCAGGTAGAGTTAACTGCCAGAGCTAGGGAGAAGTCTTCCTTCATCACTCCAATAGGGTTATTCAAATTCAGGGTAATGCCTTTTGGAATTAAGAATACTCCAAAGTTTTCCCAAAGGTGTCAGCTGCTCTTTAAGTATTTTAGTAAAAATCTTTGCTTTTCTGAAGAAACCATGCCTGAGTGAGATTTTTATTTGTGTGTGAAATGTGGGATAGTTAGTAATAATCTGTGACAAACTGTTATTGCTAAGAGGTGCCTCCATAAGCAATCAATCGAACAAGGGTCTGTAAGGGATATCTGAATAAACATAGGGGAAATACCAAAGTCTCAAGGAAGACTCTGTAGGGATTTTGAACCAGGTTGTTGCATGTCCATGGGTGAAGACTAACTCAGGATCGCACTGCTGCCCCGAGGAGAGTGTGATGCCTGGATCTTCCCCTTTGTGTAACAACCAAGTAGGGTTCATATTTGACTACAAGACTCAAGACTATTATTGTACCCTGATCCAGAGAGTTTAGAGGGATGCCCTGCTACCTCATGGAAGGTGTTCAGTCATGACCTCGGTCAGCATTCTAAAAAGACACAAGGAGGTATCCCTGTCCCCCCCACCCGTCATGGATTGCACTTAGGGGTGGGCACTGGGAGCTCAGTAGACCTGACCCTCAGGAATGGGTTCATGACCGAGGGGAAGCACGCTGTTGGAATGTGACAGAACACACCATTTATTCTGAAATTGTTTGTCCCTGTCACATTTCAGAATTGTACGCACCCACCATATTTCAAAATTATGCATCACATCCCCACCACATTCCAATATTATGCATCCGAGCCACATTCTAAAATTATGCATCCCAGCTACATTGCAAAATTGCACATTCCTTCCCAAATCCCAAATTGTGCCTCCCTGCCACATTGTGAAATGGCACATCCCCGCCAAATTCCATAATTGCACATCCCTGCACAAGTTGTGTTTCAATGCCACATTCCAAAATTGTGCATCACTGCCACATTCTGAACCTGTGCATCACTGCTGCATGCTGAAATTATGTATCACCACCACATTCCAAAATTGAGCATCACCGACACATTCTGAAACTGAGCGTCACCGCCACTTTCTGAAAATATGCCTCACCGCCACATTCCAAAACTATGCATCATGGCCACATTCCAAAACTATGCATCACCACTGCATTCTGAAACTGTGTGTCACCCCTGCATTCTGAACCTATGCATCACTGCTGCATTCCAAAATTATGCATCATCGCCACATTCTGAAATTGATCATCACTGCCACATTCTGAAAAAATGTGTCACCACCACATTCTGAAACTATCCGTCACCACCACATTCCAAAACTGTGCATCACCATCACATTCTGAAATTGTATGTCACCACCAGATTCTGAAATTGTACAGTTCGTCACCACTACATTCCAAAATTAAGTGTCACCGCCACATTCCGAAATTGTGTGTCACCACCACATTCTGAAATTGTGTGTCACTGCCACATTCCAAAATTGTGCATCACAGCCAGATTCCAAAATTGTGTGTCACCACCACATTTCAAAATTGTGTGTCACCACCACATTCAGAAATAGTGCATCACCGCCACATTCCAAAATTGTGTCACCACCACATTTCAAAATTGTTTGTCACTGCCACATTCCGAAATCGTTCATCACTGCCACATTCTGAAATTGTGCATCACTGCCACATTCCAAAATTGTGCAACACTAACACATTCCAAAATCACATTTCAAAATTGTGTGTCACTGCCACATTCTGAAATTGTGCATCACTGCCCCATTCAGAAATTGTACATCACCACTACAGTCCAAAATTGTGCGTCACCACCACATTTCAAAATTATGCTTCACAAGCCACATTCTGAAATTGTATGTCACCACCACATTCCAAAATTGTGCGTCACTGATGCATTCTGAACCTGCAGGTCACTACCACATTCCAAAATTATGCATCATCACCACATTCAGAAACTGTGTGTCACTGCTGCATTCTGAAACTTTGCGTCACTGTCACATTCCAAAATTGTACATCATTACCACATTCCGAAATTGTGCATCACTGCCACATTTCAAAATTGTGCATCACTGCCACATTTCAAAATTGTGCATCACTGCCACATTTTAAAATTATGTGTAGAGATGCAGTGAAGTTTCACTACGCTTGTGAATTTTCAGCAAAGTTGCAAAATTCACATACACAAATCATTTCATGAAATTTTGTCTGTCGCTGAAAGTTCACGATTTGTAACTTTACCTTGCTTTTGTTTTTTTTAGTGCAAATTGCAATTAAAAAAAAAAAACAAGAAAATGTTACATATCCCAAATCCCTGGTGTCTAGTGGTTCACCCACTGATCACGGCGCATCATCTCCCTACCCTCACCCCGGCGATCGCTGGCCAGTCAGCCACAATGTACAAAAAAATACATATTTTTTCAATTAAATCACTGATTCCCTGGTGTCTAGTGGTCACATCCCTCTGATGATCAAGGGCCATACTTGAAATAATGAAAGTCACCCCCCCAGCTCCCACACCCCCACTGATTGCTGGCCAGTTGGCCATAATGTAAAAATATAAATACATTTTCTAAAATTCTATCGCTGGTGTCTAGTGGATGCTCCCACCCCATCAGGGAGTGCCCCACCACACCACACCACCATCTCTATGAGTATCCCACCACTAGTGGGCCACCAGCACAGCCCTCTACTCACTTCCATGGCTGGCAGCCTGACTGAGCTGTTAATGAATGAGCAGGTGCTTGTACAAGCATGCGCTCATTCATTGACAGCTCATGGTCATTTTATGCAGTTTTTCTGGGGGAGGGGTAGAGAACAGGTGGGAGCTGCTCTGGTCACAGGTGGGGGGTGGGATGGGGGAACGGCATTATGGTCCACAATGCTGTTCCCCCAATCCTGCCTCCTGCCAGAGCAGCACCCTCCCATTTTCTACCCCTTTAAAAACTTACTAAAATGACTGTGAGCTGTCAATGAATGAGTGTGATCTTGTACAAGCATACGCTCCTTCATTAAGAGCTCAGTCTGGCTGCCAGTCATGGAGGTGAATGGAGGGCTGTGCTAGTAGCCCTCTCAGGATTTGGATGGGGAGAGCAGGGTAGTGTGGTGGGGCTCTCCCTGATGGGTTGGGGAGTCCACTAGACACCAGGGATGGGTAAAAATGTATTTATATTTTATTGTGCATCATTGAGCCAACAGGTAATGTGTGGGGCCGAGGTTGATTTTCATTATTTTAACTGTGGCCTATGATTGGTGGTGGGGGACCACTAGACACCAGGGAATCAGGGATTTAATTGAAAAAAAATATTTTTTTTACACTGTAGCCGACTAGCCAGTGATTAGTGGGGGGGTGATGTGGCTGGCAATCAGTGAGCTGGGGGGACCACTAGACATTAGGGATTTAAATATGTATTTTTTACATGTGTGCAAAGTTTGTGTGTGAAGTGTGGAATTTCATCTGCAAAATTCCACACTTCACATTTGATCTAGCATTCCGCAAATTTTGCAAAGTACACTTCACAGATTGAGCACAATCCACAAAATATTTCATGGAGTGAAGTTTGCTGACTTCACACATCTCTAATTGTACATCACTGCCACATTCCGAAACTGTGTGTCACTGCTGCATTCCAAAGCTTTGCATCACTGCCACATTCCAAAATTGTACGTCACTGCCACATTCCGAAATTGTGCGTCACTGCCACATTCCAAAATTGTGCATCACTGCCACATTTCAAAATTGTGCGTAGAGATGCAGTGAAGTTTCACTACACTTGTGAATTTTCAGCAAAGTCACAAAATTCACATCCGCAAATCAATTTGTGAAATTGTGTCTGTGGCTGAAACTTCACCATTTGTAACTTCACCTTGCTTTTGGGGTTTTTTCAAGTGCAAATTGCACTTAAAAACTCCAAAGCAACAAGAAGTTACATATCCCAAATCCCTAGTGTCTAGTGGTCCCCCTGCTAATCACCAGCCACATCATCCTCCTACCCTCACCCCCCCCCAACCATCACTGGCCAGTCAGCCACAATGTAAAAAAAATGTTTGTTTTTTTCAATTAAATCCCTGATTCCCTGGTGTCAAGTGGTCACATCCACATGCTGATCGTGGGCCACAGTTGAAATAATGAAAATCACCCCCGGCCCCCACACACCCCGCCAATCACTGGCCAGTTGGCCACAATGTAAAAATATAAATACATTTTCTAAAATTCAATCTCTGGTATCTAGTGGACTCCACCACCCCATCAGAGAGTGCCCGACCACACCACCCAACTCCCCCCATCTGAAATCCCACCCATAGTGGGCCACTGGCACAGCCCTCCATTCACCTCTATGGCCAACAGCCTGACTGAGCTCTTAATGAATGAGCATGTGCTTGTACAAGCATGCACTCATTCATTGATAGCTCGCGGTCATTTTAGGCAGTTTTTCTGAGGGGGATAGAGAACGGGTGGGGGCTGCTCTGCTCACAGGTGGTGGGGCAGAATGGGGAATAGCATTGTGGTCCACAACACCATTCCCCCAATCCTGCTTCTCCACCTGTGACCAGAGCATCCCCCTTCCATTCTTAAACCCCCTTAAAAACTGCCTAAAATGACTGTGAGCTATCAATGAATGAGTGCGTGCTTGTACAAGCATGCACTCATTCAATAAGAAAACAACCACAGCTACCAGTCATGGAGGTGACTGAGGCTGTGCCAGTGGCCCCTCAGGATCAGGATTGGGGGAGCATGGTGGTGTGGTGGGGCACTCCCTGATGGGATGGGAGGGTCAACTAGACACCAGGGACTGAATTTAAAATAATGTATTTATATTTTTACATTGTGGCCGACTGGCCAGCGATCGGCGGGGGTGTGTGGGGGCCAGGAGTTATTTTCATTATTTCAGCTGCTGTAAGCAATTGGCAGTGGGGGACCACTAGACACCAGGGAATCAGGGGTTTAATTGAAAAATACATTTTTTTTTTACATTGTGGCCAACTAGCCAGTGATCAGTGGGGGGCACGTTATGTGGATGGCAATCAATGGGGCTGGGGGGACCATTAGACACCAGGGATTTATATATATATTTTTTTTTTACATGTGGGCAAAGTTTTTTGTGTGAAGTGTGGAATTTCATCTGCAAAATTCCACACTTCGTATTTGATCCAGTGCTCCACAAATTTTGTGAATTGCACTTCACTGATTGAGCAGAATCTGCAAAATATTTCACGGAGCGAAGTTTGCCAACTTCACACATCTCTAATTGTGTGTCACCCCCACATTCCAAAATTGTGTGTCACCACCACATTCTGAAATTGTGTGTCACTGCCACATTCTGAACCTGTGCATCGCTGCCACCTTCTGAAATTATGCAACACTGCCACATTCCAAAACTGTGTGTCACCACCACATTCTGAAACTGTGCATCACTGCCACATTCCTAAATTGTGCATCACTGCCACATTCTGAACCTGTGTGTCACCACCACATTCTGAAATTTTGTGTCACCACTACATTCCAAAATTGTGCATCACCTCTGCATTCTGAAATTGTGCATCACTGCTGCATTCCGAAATTGTGCATCACTGTCACATTCTGAAATTGTGCGTCACTGCTGCCTTCCAAAATTATGTGTAATTACTACACTCAGAATCTGTGTGTCACTGCTGCATTCTGAAAGTGTGCGTCACCACTGCATTCATAGAAACATAGAAACACAGATTCTGATGGCAGATAAGGACCGCCTGGCCCACCTAGTCTGCCCATTTCCCAACCTACTTAAATTCCAGATCCTAAATGATCAGCATTCCTAAACTGTGCGTCGCTGCCACATTCCAAACTTGTGTGTCACCATCGCATTCCAACATAAAAAGGTGAGATATTGTTGATGGGGGGACCTGATTATGCCAGATGTTAACTGGAGCACATTTGCTGCAGCCACATCCAAGAGCAGGGTCATTCTCAATTCCCTACAGGGAGCAGGCCTCAGACAGCTAGTGTTGAACCCACTTGGCAGGGAGCAATCTTAGACCTGGTACTTTCAAACGGGGATGGAGAGAGGATCACAAATTTAGAAGTGGGTAGTCCTCTGGGAACAAGTGACCACCAAACAGTGTGGTTCACGATAAACAGTTGTAGAGTCAAGCCATACAAAAGTGAGGGCACTGGACTTTAAGAGGGCTGACTTTGTCAAAATGGGAGAGTGTCTCAGAAATGCACTAGCAAATGGGCAAGAAGGAGGGGTGGAGGAACAATGGAGAAACATCAAAACTGCCCTCACAGAGGCAACAATCCTTTGTGTGAAGCAAATAAACAAATCAAAATGAAGGCCAAAACCACTATGGTTCTCAAAAGAGGTGGTGGGGAAGGTTAGGGAGAAAAAGATAGCATTCAGGAAGTATAAGGAAACACAGAAGGAGCAGGACAAAGAACTGTACCAGTTAAAGCACAAGGAAGCAGGGAAGGCAGTCAAAATAGCAAAGGCCCAAATCAAGGAAAAGATAGCCAGTTCAGTTAAGAAGGGGGATAAAACCTTTTATAGGTACATTAGGGAGTGAAGAAAGACCAAGGGAGGGATAGTGAAGCTTAATAAAGGGGAGACAGAGTGTGATAGAGGGAGACAGTGAATAAGCAGGGATACTGAACGAATACTTCTGATCAGTATTCACAAAAAAAGAGGAGGGGGAAGTACCTAATCCAATCAACAGAAGCACTCTGGATATGGGGGTCAGTACCAGTCCATTCACAGAAGAAAGGGTTCTGAAAGAACTCCTAAAACAGAAGGTTGACAAAGCAATGGGCCCTGATGGCATTCATCCCAGAATTCTAAAAGAACTAAGGGGAGAACTAGTGACACCACTGATTACCCTTTTTAACAAATCATGGGAGGATGGTGTGGTACCTAAGGACTGGAGGAGGGTGGATGTGATTCCCCTTCTCAAAAGTGGGAGCAAAGCGGAGGCAGGAAAATATAGACCTCTTAGTTTGACCTCAGTGGTAGGGACAATGATGGAATCACTTCTGCAAGAAAGAATTGTTGAGTACCTAGAGGCCAGCTGGGCACAGGACCCAAAGCAGCATGGATTCACAGCGGGAAGGTCATGCCAGATGACTCTAATAGATTTCTTTTTCTGGGTGACCAAAGTAGTAGACCAGGGACGGGCTGTGGACATGGCCTACCCTAGACTTCAGCAAGGCATTTGACACAGTCCCACTCAAAAGATTATAAACAAGTTTGTCAGCCTGGGAGTGGGTCCCAGGGTGATAGCCTGGGTTAAAAATTGTTTGGACAACAGGACACAGAGGGTAATAGTAAATGGAGTCCACTCCAAAGAAAGGGGAGTTACTAGTGGGGTACCACAGTGTTCAGTACTGGGTCCAGTCCCTTTTAATGTCTTTATAAGTGACATTGTGGAGGACTAGAAGGAAAAGTATGCCTCTTTGCAGATGACACAATGATCTGCAACAGGGTCGGTATACAAGGGAGGGTGGAAAGGATGAGAAGGGACTTGGCCAGGTTGGAGGAATGTTCAAAAGTATGGCAGCTTAGATTCAATGCAAAGTGCAAAGTAATGCACCTGGGAAACAAAACCCAGGGGAAGAGTATGCAATGGGGGGGAGGGGGGTACTAACAACAACAAAAATGGAAAGGTAGTCATATCAGATGACCTAAAGGTAATCAATCAATGTGAGAAGGCAGTAAGGAGGGCTGGGGGGATACTGGGATGTATAGGAAGAGGCATCCCCAATGGAAAACAGAAAGTTGTTATCCCTTTGTACAGACAGTTGGTGAGACCCCATCTGGAGTACTGCATGTAGTTCTGGAGACCTCATCTCCACAGGGACATAGACAGGATGGAGGCAGTCCAGAGGAGGGCAACTAAAATGGTGCAGGGTCTGCACCAAAAGCCATACAAAGAGAGACTAATATGTATACCCTTGAGGAAAGGAGGGAGAGGGGGGACATGATAGAAACGTTTAAGTGCCTCAAGGGAATCAACAAAGTCCAGGAGGGTAGCATCTTTCAGCAAAAGAGATCTGCAAGAACAAGGGGGCACAATCTGAAGATAGAGGGGGACAGCTCAGGGCAATGTGAAGGAAGTATTCTTTCATGGAGAGGGTGGTGGATGCATGGAACAGCCTTTCTGAGGAGAACATGGGGTCAAAAACAGTGGTGGAATTCAAGAATGCATGGGACAGACATAAGGCAATTCTGGTGGGGGGGAGGGTAGGAAGAAGTAGGCTGTTGGTTAACTAGGATTTGCAGCTTATCCATTAGGTAGGGAAATGTGCAGACTGGGTGGACCAAGCGGTCCTTATCTGCTGTCAAAGTCTATGTTTCTAAGAGCATAAATGACCATTTTCAGAGGAGAACTGAAAGACACTACAACAACGTGACCAACAAATACACAATACAACAACACACAATGACATCAGATAAAGCAATTACATAATGATTCAGTAATATAATAATATTTCAATTTGAGCTTGATCAAGGCATAAGAATTAATGTGATGAAACTGTATGGGCAACAAGTTCGTCTTTGGATGACTTAAAGAATATTGATCTGCAGCTGTTCAGCATAGAGGTAGCCTTATACACTGTATATGAACACATGTCTAATTCACATACTAAAAACACATCCTTAACTAACTAAGCCTTACACAAAGTAAAAACCTACAAAATGAATTACAAAAATGATAAAATCAACCATTTGAACACCTACACATCTCCCTGTCACAAACACCTACTCCTATTGCTCCCAAACACAGCACTACATAAGAATGTAACCTAAACAGCCTACAGTCATGACACCCCCAAACAGTAAACTCACAAATTGCATAATAACAAATCAAATGACATACATTTTACATGGTAGCAAACTGAAAGCTTAACATCTAAAGAAAGCAAACATCTGTCGGCACCCAATGTTTGCTACTAGCTGTTGTATTGGGTCCTGCTTGTGCACACTTTTACAGTGTATTTACTCAAGATAGACCAGATGAGATGTAATATGTTGTTTGAAATGGGGTCCTGATTTTTCATGGTTTTGTACTACATTTAGCCAGGATAGTAGAGGCGAGATGTGATATCTTGATTTTACTGTGGTCCTGCTTTTGTAATGTAGTTTTCTAGTACAGATCATTTTAGATGCAACATCTCCTTTTCCATGGGGTTCTGTAGGGTCTTTAGGGTCCTGCTTTTATGCAGATTTGTAATATGTTTACCAAGGATAACTCAGCTGAGATGCAGTATCTCATTTTTAATGGGGATCTGCTTTGACATGTTGCTGTACTGAATTTACCCAGGACAGCTCAGCTCAGATGCTGTCTTGTTTTCAGTGGAATCCAGCTTGTCCCAGTTTTTACACTGTATTTAGACAGGGTAGTACAGCTGAGATGCAACACCTTGTTTTTGATGGGGCCCTGCTTTTACTCATTTTTATAATGTATTTACCTGGGATAGTCCAGCTGAAAGACAAGTTACATGTTTAGCGGGGTCAGCTTTTACAATGCATTTTTCCCAGAATAAAACAAAATAGATGTATAATGCTGTGGAGTCTCTGCAGTACTAGGATCCTGCTTTAACACATTTGTATTATATGTTTACAGTAGGACAGGCCAGATGAGGTACTATATCTCATTTTCAGTGGTGCCCTGCTTTTACACATTTTTAGAATGTATTTACTCAGAAAAGGCCAGCTGAGAGGCAATATTAAATTTTCAGTGGTCTCCCACATTTTGACCCCACATTTCCAACATAGTCGTTTATGACCTGATGTTATGATCAAGACAGGTGGAATTTTTAAAATTCCATCCAAAAGGTGATTTCACAGTGCGACTATGAAAACATGTTTTGGAGGTGATTTGAAAAATGACACCTATCATGTTCATTTGATTGGGTAACACAAGGGATATGTTAAACATTAGGGCCAAAGTCTGCAAAAATAAAGTATGACTAAACATTGGAACAATTCAACATTTCCTCATTCCGTAACTTAGTATTTCACATTTTGATCCCACATTTTGAATAGTCTTTTTATGACCCATGTTATGATCAAGACAGGTGGATTATTTTTTTTAAATCCTGTCCAAAAGGTGGTTTCACAGTGGGACTGCAGAAACATGGTTCAAAGAGGATTTGAAAACTGACAGCTGTCGTGTTCATCAGTTGGGGTAACAAATGGGCTATGTGCACATTTGGGGCCAGAATTTGCAAAAATCACAAAGTTTTGAGTAAACTTTGAAAAGTTCACCAATTCCTCATAACTTTTTTTTTTTTGGCATTTTGACCTCACATTTTCAACACTGTCTTTTTATGAACCCACCTTATGATCATGGCAAATGGAATTTTTTAAGTCCTATTTGAAAGGTGACTTTATGGAACAAATGTGCAAAAATCTTTCAGAGGAGATTCAAAAAATGGCACCCATCATGTTCATGAGGTGGGGTGATAAGAGGGTTGAAAATTGGGGTCAAAGTCTACACACGTTGCAATAGTATGGGAAAACATTGAAAAAATTCAATGTTTTTTTATACCTTCATTCCTTTGTGACTTTTTAATCCCAAATTTTCAACTTAATCCTTTTTAAGACCCCTACTTATGAACATGACAGGTATCATTTATAAAATACTGACTGAAATGTCATTTTGTGCCACAAGTGCAAAAACACATTTTGGGCAGGATTTGAAAAATGACACCTGTCACGTTAATGAGGTTGTGTGAAAAAGTGGCTGTGTTGAAAATTTGGTTCACTCATGCTGCAGCGACAACCAAGTTGCCGGTGTAAATTATGTCACCAGCACTTGGTCGACACCTGGCAGAGCCTTCAACAATCTGCCATCGGCGCCAGCGATTGTGGGGGTTTACGCCCCCTGCACCCCCCATATATTTAAATAACAAATGCTGGGTTGCACCCTGATGGTAAGAAGGGTGACCCAGAGATCAGCAACAGTGCCTGGTGGCAAAAAAACAAGTCATAACAGGATGCGTGTGCCATTCCAGTGGCATTATTCCGTTGGCACATTAATGAACTACTTGAACATTTGTGGCCAAAATACTGTAAATTATCAAAATTAAGAGTAAGTATTGATAAATTTCTATGTACCTTCATAACTCTGTTGGGTTGTAATATTTTGACCCCAGATTTTCAATATAGTCTTCTTGTGACCCCACCTCATGAAGCTGGTAGGTGAAAACTTTCAAATCCCACCAAAAAGGTGACTTTGTAGTGTGTCTGGGAAATCACATTTTGGGCCAGATATGAAAAATTTCACCTACTATGTTCATGAGGTGGTGCCCCAAAATGGCCATGTTGAAAACTTGGGGGAATAATATTAAAAAATGACCAAGTTAAGAGTAGAAGTTCAAAATGTATTGAAATACATTGGCCACAGCTTTCCTGATTTCCCACAGTTCCCAGACTAGTGTTAAAGAGTGAAGACATATCTCCAGTCTAGAGAGGATTATGACATTGGATCACCAGTAAATGAGTAGGGTGTGTGGGGTGGTGGGTGCTGAGTGGGGGAAGGGGTCGGGTGGGAAAAGGTAATGGTGGTTGGGGCAACTGTGACAATAGACCTCAATGGACTGTTTTCTTTTTTACAAGGTCTAAAAATAAGACATTGAGGGATGGTTTTCTTTATTTTAGTTACTGACACTGGGGATCGGGCACCCCAGTGTCAGGTTCATATTTACAGGGCACAGAAAGTGACAGGGAGGTGGGAGGCTTACTTGGCAGAGGGTGGTATCTTTTCTAAAGGGGAATGGGAAGCAACTGCAGAGGTAGGAGGGATACTTGGCAAAGGGTGGGATTGTTTAAAAGGAGCATGGGGTATGGGAAGCAACAGAGAGGTGGGAGGGATACTAAGCAGAGGGTGGGATTGTTTAAGGGGGCACAGGGTTATATGTAGGCAGTTGCATTGCAGGGGGGAGAGGATGAGGTACAGGGAAAGGCTGATCATGATGCCGATCAGCTGCTTGCTGGGCAACGTAGTGCACTTCAAAGCAAAGAGCCGCCCTGTGATAAAAGCGGCTGTTTTCTTTAAACTTCATGAATTTACTGCTAAGCAAGCACTGAAGAGTGTCATGATTAACCTGGCTGACCATTGGTCAGACACTGTCTAGCCCACTGCAGACTGCCCTGTATTGGACCAGCAGTGACACACCTCTCAAATCCACTGTCATAGCAATATTATTAAACTATTAAGTGAAATGCAAGCTTAATTTCATGGGAGCAGCTCTTCTGACTAGCCAAAATAAAGTGCAAGTGGGGTGCACAGGTACAAGGCAATACACAGCAGACTCACCAGTCACCCCAGTGCTTTGGCTCCTACTGAGCTTTCCTCATTACACATTTTGAAGACTTATTGCCTTTTTTAATTGTATTTTGCTAATACTGTGACTCTTCTGGGCACAAGCAACAATAAATTTGTATTTTTTTGGTGAGTTTTGTATAGCCTACATCTCCACCACCAGCCCTTTGCAGTGCATAGTTGGACTCCAGAATCAGGCACACGCACACCTCTTCCCCTTTCCTGCCCCCAACCCATGGGATTGAGGGTGATGAGGTGCACAGTCAGGGCTCAGGATGCATGGTGGTCCCCACATGTGCAACCCTTCCCATGTGCGGAGAGGGTTATCCATGGAGGAACTGCAAGGTTGAAGTAAGTCCCAGAGATGGTGGGTGGAGAGCAGAGTGGCAGAGACTGATGGGAGTTGCTCTGACTGCAGGGGGACAAAGCACAAGAAATTTAAAACGAATCTGAGCAAACTGCCATAAAAAAGTGGAAAAAGTCACAAAAAGGCAGCCTTTTTGAAAACTCATTTGCCTCATGTGCAATTTATCCACTTTTAAAAAATGTAGCACAAGATGTTGAGGACCTAGAGACATGCCAGGAAACATGCTATTTACCTCCATATGCTGTACTTTTCCTAATCCCTAGAAAAAGATTTCATTTGTGAAGTTTAATGTTTCTTGGTTTTGCAGTTTAAAGAAGCAGTGTAGCAACATGAGGCAAAAAAATCTGACCCTCTATTTTTTAAACTGTAAAAGATTCCAGACATTATTTAATTTTATTTGCTTTGAAAATTTTCCAGTTCTTCTGAAATGTAAGTATTTTATTTATTTATTTTTAAGAAATAAAGATGTCTAGTTTCTTAGGCTTAGAAATAGCACTGTGGACTTGACAAGGGTTAGAACTGAGAAAATAAGAAAAACATTTATTTGTTCAATTTGTTAACCGGTTAAGAGCACTGGACCAAGGGTCCTTTTTCAGGTTCGACCTCAAACATGTAATGCATTACATAGGAAGTACATAGAAAAGCAAATTTAATGGGTATGCTAATATTTTTATGAACAGTAGTTGAAAACTAGCATTTTACAAAATACATTTCATTGGGCTGCTGCTTTAAATGGCATGGGGAGGAGTGGAAGATAAAGACTCATGGCCCAGTCCACAGCAAGGCTGGCATATGGGTAAATTGTGCATTGCTGGCTAGTGGAGCTGTGCTTATGATCTGCTTCCACATATGGAAGAATTCTCAATCTCTGGCCATCCAGTTCTATGAGCATGTAGGTCTGCGTGGTTGTGGGGGGCATTCTAGGGCATAGCTGGGCTAGACATCAGGCATCAGAACAGTTACTCTTGTTGGCCTGAAAGTTGACCACCGCTTTCCTGTGGAGCAAGGGATTGTGACATATAGCAGTCCACCTGTACTGCCATATCTTTGTAGAGAAAACTGCACATTTTTGATGAAAAATAAAAATTGACAACCAGCCTACAGTATTGCATCACGGGACTGTGGACAACAGGTGGTGGTGGTGAGGGACATTCAGGACCCAAAACTGTCTGGGGCAGCTCACCCAGGGGATGTGGAAGGCTTACTTCCTGGGTCCCCTCATATAGCCTGCATGCCCTCCCTCCAACTTCTGTGGCACATATCTGGCTTCTTGAATTGTCGCAGAATGGCAGCATGCCACCCTGACCAACCAAGTACAGCCACATATTGGGTTGGAGCCACACTCTGCAGGTGGCTTATCTTGGTGGATTCATGGAATCCCCCACACTTGCAGCAAGGGGCCTCTTTGCATCCCAGCCCTACCCACCCACACACACAGGAGTGCTTAAGGAACTTTATGGCTCAGGGTCTTATTTATAAGGTTTGGGCTTTGGTTTAAGACCCATAATTAAATTCACAGCATAGGAGTTTGCATGGATGTAAAGCAAATTACAAATACGAAAGTATGAAATGCCTGAAGCCCCAGTCATTTTCTACCCTCCACTCTCTCTTCCATTTTCCCAGACTGTTGCTTTTTGTTTTAAAAAGGCTGATTCCTGGCATTAAGACAGCAACCACTGATGTCTTTTTAAACACCCTTTCATCCCTAGCCTGACCCCCAATCCCTAAAATGTTATCATCTTATAGTAGCCCCCTACCTCTTGACCACAATTCATGATTTGAGTGGGGGCAATAATATTTAAAATCCTTGCTAACTTAGTCGCCTCCTGCAGAGCACTTGCTGTCATTCAAATACTATCAGCTAACTGTGTGAGCAGAACACACGACTAGGAAGGAGGGAAGAGGTACAGCCTGTATCATCGATGGCAGTAGTTGGGCTGACCAATCCCAGATGACCCTTGTGACCTCCCTTTTTAAAATCGTGAATATTGTATGAATTAAATTTGATTATGGTTTTTGCCACATTCTGATATTTTTGGTTACCCTGTTGGTCATCATCAATGTTGTTGTTTTTGATTGGATGCCTGAATGCACCTGTTAATACTGCCACAATTGAGAAGCTGATGAAATGAAATTATTTTGTTTAAAATTGTTTATGTTTTTTAGTTTGGCACTTTGTCACTTGTGTATAGTGGTGAATTTTAACAAATTTCTTCACACTACGCATTGCATTGTACCTTTAAATTGAATACAATATAAAAGAATTGACAAGATGTTGGATCGGCCTCCCTGAGAAGACGTGCATGTGCAAAACTGGTCAAGGCTTTCAGTAGCATTGCTATGTTCCTTTTTGTGGTGCTGAACCTTGGAATATTTTACTTAAATTCTTGAACAGTATAGCAATACATATGTCTTGGTAAGCAAAGTGCTTGGTTTTGGTTCTTTTTTTTTTTTTTTTCGTGAATGTATACTGACTGGAACATGACACAAACTTGGGTGGAACCACTTTGTTTTGGACTGAATTTTGTAATAGGCTTGCTACAGCAAACCAAGGTCTGGCTCTATAGCCCTTCTTTAAATTGGAAAGGGCTCTCACATCCTCAAATTATAAGGACAGTGTTTGGGGAAACATTGATAATTTTTTTTGTCAGCTTTCCCTTGCAGTGGGGATAATAACCCATTTCTGAATGAAAACTTAGATTACCAACTCTCCCCCTCTGCTGCTCATTCTGAACCCTCAACCACCTAACCTGATATCCATAAAACCATTAAGCACTTGGAGAAGTCCACTTTAAAAGCTAGAAGAAACTATTGGAATAGAACACTCCTTGAGGCCTAAACCCATGTGTGTCATTCTCCATGTGGCCATAGAATGTTGAAGTGACCTGGCTCTGGCCAGGACCATAAACCTTTCATGAGTGACCAGAAAGAGGAAATGCAGCAATCCTCTTTGCTGTTTGTAAAATGTATCATCAAGGATTATAAAGCCCAAGAGGAGACATTAAACACTGAAATATCGGAAAAAGAAAAAGTGGTCTCACAATTTAATGAACATCCAGAATGTAAAAAAATGGAGTTATTACTAAAAGAAATTGATGAAAAACAAGATACAAAGCTTAAGGACATGAAACTCAACAAGCTTAGGAGAGACAGAAACAACTACACCCTGGACCAGGTTTTTACTTGGAAAAATAATAAGGGAAATAAATAATCTCGTGGCCATAATAGAGGAGCTGAAGAACCACATTGCAGCTTGAAAAACAGCAATACCAGGATTTTTAGAGGAGACAAGCAAGGAATCCCCACAGGTCCCCAGACGCAGCAACAGAATTGTTCAGCTCAGCACCCAAGCTGGCCCTTACAAAAAGTTCTTCGGAATACCACTGTAATACCACTCATTTGCCATTGCAATACCACAGTGATTACCACTGTACGCCATTAAGGTTTTCATGGTATCACAGTGGTTTGTTTCAATTCCATTGTGATACCATTGTACCACTGTCCTACCATATCAACAAAAATAATCAAAATTTATACTACCATAGTACAACCATGGTACCACTGGGTAGTACCATTGCACATTTTGTAGCTCACCACTGTGTTGCTATTGTGGTGCCATGGTGTTGCCATTGTGTCACATTTGGTAAGGGGGAGGACATGGAGGGGTGGCAGCAACAGGAGGAGGAGAAGGGAACAGATGTCAGAAAACTACCAGAAGAAGGGGCAAGGCAGAGGGAACAATAATTAAATATCATCAGCCTTTCTTCATTGGCTCGAACTCCAGAAGAGGAGAGTGTCCTTAATAAAGGTTTATGCTTTGTCCCTAGTGTACTCATATGTCTCTTTGATCTTTTTCTGTATATAAAGGAATTTGCCAGAAAGTTACATTTAAAGACTTTCTTCAGTTGGAACAATATGTACCAATGACCTGACAACAGAGAGACTCTGGACCAACCAGATGGCATAGGTACTCTATCACAGATGGACTCTGCTCCTGGTGGAATACCAGCAACCATGTTTAAGCAACAGTCTTCATTGCCTAAGATATATTGAGATACTGTGTTCTAACCAGATGAAACATCAATATGTGAATCTCACCACTGCTGAGGGAGTTGCAGTAAAGGAGCTGGAAAGTAACCCTAATATTACCATTAACTAGCAGATATAGGTGGGTCAGTTGTCATCATGGACCTTGTGAACTATGTCCAGGAAATCCTTAGACAACTAAGTGATCAGAATTTCTACCGAAAGCTGAGCCAAGACCCCACATTAGTGTTCAAAAGGGAAACTGATGCATTTATTGATGTGACTGTGGAGGGGAATAATCACAGAGGATGTGGCCGCATTTTTACATATGGGTCATCTCATCAAGAGCACAATATGTGTGCTTCCTAAGATCCCACAGATCCCTTCAGAATTCCCCAGGCCAACCCATAGTAACTGGTATTGGCTCCCTTACAGAGCCCCTCTCCCAGTACATAGATGCACACATAAAAGAAATAGTGAGAACTTTACCACCTTCTTTGCATGACACTACAGACATCCTAAACATACTGGGAGGATTGTAGCTAGAACAGGATTGGCTTCTGTGTAGCCTTGACCTACAGTCATTATATACGAATGCTCCTCATGGTGAGGATCTAGGTGACCTGCATGGTAGTATACAACATAGTACTCATTTGTCCGAAGGAAAGCTACTGTTTTTGGTAGAATGTGCAAGGTTCATACTTGCATGCAGTTCTTTCCTGTTACAAAACACAATTTACCATCAGATCAATGGTACCGCAATGAGGGCAACATTTGCCCACAATTATGTGAACTTATATCTTGGTGTATGGGAAAGGGATGTTGTTAACACTCTGGAGGCCAGTCCTTACTACCAGAAGACTGGCTTCTTGAGTCTTTTTTTTGATGACATCTTATTGATATGAAAAGGTGGTATGAATGAGCTGAATGAATTAATTGCATCTTTGCAGAACAATAACACTAACCTGAGTTTCCAATATGAATATAGCACAGTGAATGTACTTTTTCTGGACCTTAGCATAAATAAAAATGGAGAGGGCCTGTTAGTACCAATTTATTTAGAAAAAGTACTGACAGAAACGCACTTCTGCTTCCCTCTAGTTGCCATCCCCATCATTTAATTGATGATACTGTAGAATACATAATGACCGTGTTACATAAATTTAGTGGTCCGATCTGTGCGGTCTGATTGGCGTTACAAAAAGTTAGCGTGCCTAGGCTGCCTCACACACCCCGCAATCAGACTTACAACATGATGTAACATCAGTCATTTCTGTTAATTATTTTTAACAGCATTAACAGCATTTAGGTCACACCTTGCACTGTGCTTCACACATTGCTTAGCTAACACTGCTCACAGGTACTTAACTGTAATTGAAATCAGTTACAGTATTTGCTCTAATTAGCACTGCGGTATTATCTAGTAGCACAAGTTCAATGAGCAGACCTTATATACCACATGAACAGGATTACCTGCAAGATGTCTCTCATTCAATGGCTCGAGAAAAAGGGAGTAAAGCAAAGTCTTGCTGTAACTGAGGACATCATGTCAGGCGCATTGTCAGAATGTGCAGGTGTCCCACTCAAAACTGCAAACAGTATTGTTTATGAGCCTCAGAGGGCATCCCCCCACCAAAGCAAAGAAGGACTGACTACTGCCACTATAGTCATGAGGTCCACTTTGAATTAACGAAGTACATCACCACCAGCAGTGTAATGAATGCTGTCTAACTGTACAGATCTAAATATGGACAGAAAATCCGCGAAAGTACAATCTGTAATTTTAAACGAGACTACCTTGAGAAAATCAAAACAGTGCATGACCCTACCTTACTTATAGCTGCATTACCTACCAAACCCTGAGGTCATCCTACACTTCTCATTGAGGATGTGGAGACTGAGATGAAAAAGATTATGAGGAATCTCCACAATGAGGGTGCTGTGGTTAATGCAAGGGTAGCAGCTGTAGTTGCGGTGGGGGTTGTTAAAGCCACCAATTGTAAGCTGCTTTCTGAGTTTGGTGGGCCCATTACAATAACAAAACACTGGGCCTGACATATTCTAAACAGAACGGGTTTTGTAAAAAGGAAGGCAACCAAGGCTGGTGATAAGACACCAGATGATTTTGACCAGTTAAAAAGAAACTTTCTGTCTCACATCAGCAAGGCAGCCAGACAGTAACTAGTGTCACCAGACCTAATAATCAACATCAACAAGAGTGGTGTGCACTTAGTGCCCTGCAACCAGTGGACCATGGCCGAGTGCAGTGCAAGGCAGGTTGATGTGACTGGTTTGGGGGATGAAAGACAAGTCTTCCTGGTGATAGGGTGCACTTTTGGGGGGGGTTACCTACCACCACAGGTAATCTACCAAGGGAAGACAACAGGGTGCTTACCAAACTACAGTTTCCCACCTGAATGGAGGATTACAGTGACAGAGAATCACTGGGCTAATACTGAATCTACGCTCCTATACGTTGACCACATTCTAAAGCCACAAATTAAAGCAGTGTATGAGAGAAACGAGCTACCGCCACAGCAGCTCTTGATTCTTATACTTGATTTGTACCATACGCACATAATCACTGCTGTGCTTGAAAAACTCAAAGCGGAGGGCATAATTCCTATTTTTGTTAATGAATCCTGTATGGACCTCTTGCAGCCACTAGATGTGGCCATAAATAAACTGCTGAAGGACTACCTCAAGCAGGCTTTTACTGAGTAGTAAGCTGGCCTTATAACAGAACAAATTACCACCAGATCACAGTCAGAGGACATCAAAGTAGACCTGTGTATGACAACAATAAAGGCCAAACATGCACAATGGTTGATTCAGGTGTTCAACCTGCTAAAGGACAGACATCAGGATTGTCTTCATTGATTTCAGCAAGCAGGCATCTCAGATGCTTACACCCAATTCCTGGACTCGATAAGTGGACTACATTACTTTTGAAGTTCTTTTATTGTTAGTAATGTATTTACGAAGTAGGGCAGAGCGAGTACTTACACAGCCTTTCTTTTGCAGGTACAAGGGAGTGATAGTGAATGAAAGCTCCACCCCCAAGCACAGAAGTGAACTAGCACTATGCAGTACCGCAGTGTCTCTGAGTGTTTTTTTTAAATGTTATTTTTTTAATGTTGCAAATAAATAAACATGGTTTGATAATTAAATAGCATGTTGTTTAATTCAGTGATCGCTTAAACATCACGAATATAGCAGTGTTTTTTTAGCAGCATACTTTCTGTATTCTGCAGTATTCCTAAGACTCAGTTCCTTAGGGTGAGGAGTAATTGTTCCTCTGCTGTATCCTTTGGGACACAAGTGAATGAAATGCTGCAGTGATTCAAAGCTTGAGGTAACAAATCTAAACCGGCCGGTGAGGCAAAGATGGCAGCTAGCCACACAGATAGAAACAGCTTCCTAATATATAATTAAACTGAACCAAATTATGATCTTCTTCTGACAGAACCTCTTTTAGAGGGAGAGGTAGACTTACCACCTCACATGGTATACTGTAGGGGCCAGAGCCTGAGGGATATTTTACTTCACAGCTTGCAATCAACTCCCACAGTCAGAGCCAGTTGGCTCCCAGACCCCCTAAAGGGTGTTTCAGATTCATTGCTGGTAATATGACTATATGGAAAAAATGGTACCTTATGAAGTGTCAATAACCAGAAGAAATTTAGAATCTGATAATTTATCAGTTGCTTCTCAGTTGAACTTGTTTATTTAGCCACATGCCAATGTAAAACGTTCTATGTTGGTAAGACATCTGGAGGTTTGACATTTAGGAGTGGGAAGCACCTCAGCTCTATAAACAATAATGACAGAAATAGTGCACTAGCAAAACATACTGCTGAGACTGCCAACCCAAAGAACCACAGATTTTCTTTTTGTGATATCAAAAAGGTAGTGCTGGAAAATGGGGTGGAGATTTAGAAAATTTGATGTTAACCAGAGAGGCATTTTAGATTTTTCAATCCCTTTTATTGAATAAGAAATGCAAGCCCGTTCTTAGCCTCCCACTAGTTCTGCCCTCTGTATTCCAATATATTTTGGTACTGGATTTCTATCCCCCTTTTTTGTTCTCCCCCATCTCCAACACACTGAACATTCTGTTCTTGTTAGGAGAGTTCATGGTAATTACTAGATGCTGGTCTGATTTGCTCTAGATATTATGAGGTTCTAACTATATGCAGTTGATATGTTTTGCTGTCTTTTATGATACAAAAATTCAGCATGAGCATATTAGTACCCATTATAACCTCAGTGATGTCCCTCTTAAAATCGATGTAATTACATCACTCCAACAAACAGGAGGTTCTTTTTTCCATACAGGTGTTTCTTCCTCCATCAGCGGGTCATGGCTGCTTGTCTGCCAGCCTACTGGACTCCGGGGTCATTTGGGAACTTAGGATGCTATACGTGTCCTGGTGCTCCTCTTGAGCCAGCCTGGAGGCTTCATGCTGTGACCCCACCATCATTTTCCACATTTTTCTCCCATTAGCCCAGGGCCCCAGATAGAGATGTGCATGTGCATGGAGGAGCGCATGCACCCTCTTGCTCCAGTGATGGCCCCTTCCTCCCACCCCATTGGCCTAGTGCCTGGCTCCCTCGGCTTGCACTGCCCCATGGCCTCCACCGCAAGGCAATCAAGAGCCAAGGAAAGCCTGAAACCCTCCCCAGAGAGGAGAGCTGCCTAGCAGCAGCTCAGTCCTGCACCCCTCCCTCCCACCCCAGACTGACCACCGATGGCCCATTCTCGCTCCTGAACATGGGTCACCTGTGTGGTGAGAAGTAAGGCATCCAGAAACTTAGCCCTCTGCACCACCGTTCAGCTCAAACTGGAGGTTCCTAATGATAATGATCATCATATGCATGTATGTAAATTTGCAGCTCTTACGTTAAAAATGTGGCATGTGCATATTAGTATCCAGGATAACTTTGGTAAACTCCAATTGTTTGAGAATGCTTTCATGCCTGAATGAAACTATGGGAAATAAAGCTAAACCATAATTCAGTATTTCTGGTCATTAGTGACTGGATGCCTGAATGCACGGGCACATTTTTACTCTGGATGACCCTTGTGACCTCCCTTTTAAAAATCATGAAAGTCATATGAATTAAATTTGAATATAGTTTTTGCCTAAATGCAACTATGGGAAGCACAGCTGTAACACATTCTGGTATTTTTGGTCATCTTATTGGTCATCACATGATGTCATCATTTTTAATTTGATGCCTGCGGGCACCTATTAATAATGCCACAATTGAAAAGCTGACATTTTTTTTTATTGTTTATAATTGTTTATGTTTTTTGGCTCTGCACTTTGTCTCTTGTGTATAATACTGAATTTTAAGAAATTTATTCAAACTATGTATTGCACTGTACCTTTAAACTGAATACAGTATAAAAGCACTGACAAGTTGCTGGATTGGCCTCCCTGAGGACACTTGCATGCATGGAACCAGTCAGGGCTCTCAGTAGCATTGCTCTGTTCCTTTCTGTGGTGCTGGACCTTGCAGTATTTTACTTTAACTTTTGAACTGCATAGCACAAAATTTGTCTTGGTAAGAAAATGCTTGATTTTGGTGCCATTTTTTTTCTGTGAATGTACAGTGACCAATCAGCCTGCCTAGCTTTGCCAATGACACAGACACATGTGCCTCCATTCCTAGTCACACACCCCACTTGTACAGTCAATGTATTAGAGAACAGGAGCAGACTGACTGTGTGAGTGATAGTGAATGAGTTAATCAGGATTTCTAGCACTATTGTCCCACCCCCCCCATCATGGATCAGAGATCAAGAGGGAAACACTTTTAAATGAGGATATTTGGGGAACTGGGGAGTAGAGATGCAGCAATTTAAATTCTGCCGAAGTGGAATCGCGAGGCACTCGCATTGCCACCTGTTGGCCACACGGAGTGAGCAATGTAAAGTGTCTACTCCACTTGTCATTACCACTTCGCATTAAGGTGGAATGGCAAATGTAAGGCGAAGTCATTGTTTTTACTGGACTTCGCGTTCCTCATTATGATTCTAAGTGATCCACTTGGTGTTTCAGATTTGGCAGCCCCCCACACATCACATGGCTTAGAGTACTGTAAGTCACATGCTCTTTAGCTAGGCAGAAAGAAAGTGAGTCATACAAGCAGACACTTTTAATTTCTCCTGTGCAGACAGAGAGAGAGAGAGAGAGAGAGAGAGAGAGACAGAGAGTAGTGTGTTTTGTGACTCTGATACTTTGCAATCAGAGCGAGGAGGAGATTTAAGCTTTGATTTAGACCCAGCAGCTTTTTAAAAGCTACAGTTTTTGTCTTTTCTGTACTCTTTTTTACTTAATTTGTTCTTTCTGTAAATTTTATTTTTCTTACCTTCATAAGTAGTTAGTTGTTTGTCTGTCTGTATGACTGTGTGTATGTGTTGTGTGACAGCGTGAGTAGTGATTGCTCAGACTGAGGGAGCTCAGTAAGAGAGATGGACCAGGGTGAGGGAATGTCTGGGGTGGGGGAAGTTCTGGGAGAGCGTGGCAGTGGTAACCGTCGTACCATGCACATGTGTGGAGGGCATCAGTGCCCATTCTTGTTGGACTGCTCAAAACTTGTGAGTGCCCCCCCCCCGGAAGCAGGACCAGCATCACCTCCTGTCCTGACTCTGAGGCAGTTGAACAACCACTACCACCAAGTCCAGTACCAGGTCCTCTGGAGCAGGATGTGCCTGTTCCCCTGGGCCCAGGTGTGGATCCCATCCCTGTTCAGCACCATGACCAGCCGGCTGCCAGTTCATCTGGCCATCCCCTGCCTGTGCCTGGTCCTCCCCGCATCTCCATTGTTTGGCAGTTTTTTGACTGTGTCGGGGGGGACAGCAGTGTGGTTAAGTGCCACCTACATGAGGTGGAGGTGCATGGTGGCCCCCAGGGGCCACACCTTGGGACTGGGGGCCAGCACAGCCATATGCTCAATCATCAGTAGTTGGAGTGGCAGGCTTCCACAGAACAGACCATGCCTGCACCTGCTGGCCATTCTGTGGCAGATGGTGCAGCTGTGCATTGCGGCATCCCTAAGAAGAGGAGGGCCACAGCAGCACTTGCTGATCCATCAGCACCCCACCCCCACCACCACCACCAGCAGGTCAGCCTGTAGAATGTGTGGACCCCAGAGAAGTGCGTGTAACACAGGCTGACTTGGCAGTTCTCTGGAGAGCTGTCGAGGAGAACAATGAGAGGGTGAGTGCTGTGGAGCAGTGGCTGGATCACATAGAGGGGCATCAGTTGCAAATTATGCCCATGCTGGAACTGCTGCTGGATCACTATGGGATCCCACATTAGTTTATTTCTCCTCACACCATGTGCCCTCCCACACCTTTCTTGCTGTGTTATAAAATGTATTCCTCCACCATCCCCGACTCTTGTATGTAATTATGCCCTTTTTTTGTTGTCTTCCATATGCGTGACACTTTGTATTCTGAGCAGTGCAAGTATACTGTGCTAAACTGCATGTGTGCAGTCAATCTTCTTTCCAGTCTGTGTATGTACAGCAGACACTGTCCAACTCCCTAACTCAAAAACAAACATTAATGAGTACAATGGTGGGGTGGCGAAGCATAGAGAGATACTACAAAACAGGCTTACAATACATCCAAGTAACTATAAAAAAAAATTAATGTTGTGATTCTTGACGTGATCGTAAATCATGATTTGTGACTGCATTTGTCACCATGATGATGAAGAAACGTGAATGCCTATGGCTGTACTTCCTCGGGACCCAATGAGGTGTGGCACAAAACTCCCCAACTTAAAAACAAACTTTAATGAGTACAATGGTGGGGTGGTGAAGCATGGAGAGATATTACAAAACAGCTTACAATACATCCAAGTAACTATTAAAAAAAATTAATGTTATGATTCGT
This sequence comes from Neoceratodus forsteri, assembly GCA_016271365.2. Taxonomy (NCBI): domain Eukaryota; kingdom Metazoa; phylum Chordata; order Ceratodontiformes; family Ceratodontidae; genus Neoceratodus; species Neoceratodus forsteri. The sequence continues at coordinate 394,736,130 of CM028136.1, forward strand.
GACGTGATTGTGAATCGTGATTTGTGACTGCATTTGTGACCGTGATAATGAAGAACATGATTCAGTGTCGATGGTGTGAGATAACCAGTATGAAACTGTATTGGGAACATGAATGCCTATGGCTGTACTTCCCCGATGAGCTGTAGCTTAAAACTCCCAGACTTAAAAACACGTATCAATGAGTACAATGGTGGGGTGGTGAAGCCTGGAGAGATACTGCAAAACAGGCTTACAATACATCCAAGTAACTAGAAAAAAATTAATGTGATTCGTAACGTGATCGTGAATCGTGATTTGTGACTGCATTTGTGAACGTGATTTGTATCATGAGTGACTCGTGATGATGGTCCCGACTTAAAAATGCATATTAATGAGTACAATGTTCGTGCATAATTAAGCGCCACACCTGTCCAGTACTCTGAAGGGAAGCCAAAGAAACAACTGTGACTTAAGTTACAGATGGAGATGTGGCCCTAAAGAGATGCAAATGCACAGAAAGATTTAGATTGCGCTGTCACTGAAGAGATGCAGACACAAAGGCACAACACCTAACCAGTGCTCACCATCAGAAATTCAAATCTGGAAAATAATACCTTTGCCAGTTGGGGCGGGTCGTGGGGGGGGGCAGTGTACTGCACTGCTGTAGTAACACTTATAGTTACTAGTACCAGTAAAGATATCACAAAGAAGTACAAAAATCACACAGCTGCAGTGGATAGCAATTTCACATTGCTGAAATTATTATGTGGCACAATAAAAGGTGTCTGATTTGATGACACGCGTCACACACATACTCACACACACACTAAGTAATGCATAGCAAATTGAAAACTTCAGTAATATAACCACATATTTTAAACAAACTAAAATTATGCACTGCTGCACCACAACAATCAGCAAAAAAATGCAAGAATTATTGAAAATATTACTGTATGTACATTAACACAGTTATACAAGAAACATATCACCAAAACAGAAAGCACTGTCTTTTTCTTCAAGTTAATCTACCTACACCACAGATATGCCCCTCCCCTAAAGCACACTTCCATTGTCTCTCAGTACACAGACTGAATGTTGTACATTAACATTCAAAATCCATACACAAACAATAAATGCTCGATGATATGAGCACAGGAGGGTTTCCTATAATTGATGAGCTAAAGTTTCAGCAAAAAATATGACTCAAAAAGGCTTTTTTAACAGATTTTAGAAGATTTGAAGCACAGAGAGCTCTCACAGCAGATTGTCTCCTACAGTTTTCTACACAAACTTCCCTAAACTGAGGCTGTGCAGAACAATCTAGAGCCCATGTGACCTGAAATCCTATGAATCAGTGCAAAATTCACCTTTGGAGCTTAAAAACAAGGTGAGGTGAGGTGAAGTACATTGTTTTCAATGTACCTCGCCTTAGGAATCAGTGTAGTAGTGGTTTGGGAAGGAGGAGTAATGTGATGTCATTGTTCTCAATGGACTTCGCATTACCCATTATAACGTGAAGTACTCCACTTCGCGTTGTGGAGCACTCCACAAATTTGCCTTCACTCCGCAAAGTGATTTGCGGAGTAAATTGGGGCCACTTCACCCATCACTACTGGGGAGGGGGTCAGGCTAGGAATGACTAGGTGTTTGAAAAGGTGTTATCAGCTCCTGGGATTGTGCCAGGATCAGGCATCATTAAAAAAAGTGTTTGGAAGGGCAGTGGAGGACCAAAAATGGCCAGGGTGTGGAGCAAATGGCCCTGGGAGTAGTCCTGGTCACCAGTGGAGGACTTCCAGAATTCATTCTGCTAAAGTGTCCTACTGAGTTGATTTCATCACAACACAAAATTGTGATCTGTGAATGTATATCAAAGTCCACTTCTGTTTCACCCCCTCCAGCTTTGAGTGGCATTTGATTCTTTGTTTCTGTTGTCCTCATCACTTTCCCTCTTGTTTTTTTTTTCACCTTTTTCCCAGCTCTATATTAATATTCATTTATATTTCTTTAGTTATCTCTAAATTCTCTGTGTTGCTTTCAGTTCCTCTCCAAAGTCTCTTATTTGCATACCCGGCTATACATAGCCCCAAAGATTCCCTGTTCCAGTTTCTTCCCAACTTGAAACCCTCCACCTATTGTTCTGAAGATTGTAGCCTCTCAATCAAACAGTAATGCCTGACAACAAGGGCATTGTCATGGGCTTTGAATGGATGTACAGTGGGCCTGAGGAATGGCAACTGACCCTGACCTTTGCTAGCCTGAGGAGGAAGTAGTGAGGTCACTCCAAAACCTTTGCCGTCTGAGAGGCAGCTGAAAAAGTTGCTGCTATGCCATGGAATTCTTGTGCCTTGTTTTACATGGACTTATAGTTTTTAACAGTGTCTGAAGCTGAAGCAAAGAATAGTAATAAAGAAATAAAAACATATTTGTGTGCATAAAATATGCAACAAATGTGCAGCTATACCATACACTTTTTTATTTGCATTTCTTTACTGTGGGCCTCTGAGCTTATTTTAGAAATGAAATGCCTCATGAATTGAGCTGAATAAAAATATTCCACTAAACTTGGCTAACTGTAAGCTACATCTAACAATTGAAGTGTAACATTTTAATTTTTTATATTGTTGTATGAAGGAAAAAATTATTCAAGACTGAAATGCAACCAGGTTTTTATTCTTTAGATTACTGTATCATCAAAACTAAAACCATTTACTGTAAGAACAGAGGAATCAATTTAAAGTGTAGATATCTGGATGGTACTTGTTTTATCGATGTTGTCAGCAACATTTATGTAGATACTGTACCATTGTTGTAAATTCATGAAGGGGACAAATTAAAGTCAATAAGAGTGACTTTTGGACATTAATTGAACATTGGAGGATCCATGGTTTAGCATGAACTAGAGCTGGCAATGAGGGGGTTTAGGTTTGATTTTGATTAGATTTTTTTGGAAAACTGGTAAGCCTGTGGGCTGAGCAAGTCTGTTTTCAGGGATGACTGGGGATGTACATACATAAAAATCCCAATAACAGCATCATAACAATGTCAAGATATGATGTTGTGGATGTGAGATATAAGGCTAAATGTGAAGAAGAATGTTTTCACCAACAGGGTTATTGGACTCTGTGATAGCCTACCAGACAGGGTGCTCAAGGCTGAAAGCATCATGGGTTTCATGAAGGGACCAGATTCCTTTTTAGCTACAAAGGAATGCATGGTGATACTGTGGAGATTATGAAGGGGGGCAGACTCAGGAGGTAATGTCACCATCTGTTCTAACAAATGTAATGTTACCAACTGTAAAATATAGGTGTTATGGACTTCACAGTTCTTATCTTTTTTTTAAGTTATAAACATTTTAAAGGGTCCTCTTCCTTTTCTTAATTCCTGTTTATATTTCTACAAGCTGTGAAAGCTTGCAGTTTCATTAAGTAAAGTAATGCAAGTTTTTTTTTCAATTTTTGTTTTACTTTTGAAGTATTTGAATCTATAGTGACATTTTCTTCAAGACCTTATTTCTCAGATTCAGTACAGTACCACTAGATGCAGTTAGTCATATTAACCCACTTTGGTCACAAAGTGGGAATCAGATTCTTTATAAATATTTGACAATAATTTCTTGCATGTTTTATGTGAAATGCATTTAGGACTGTTATTGAGTACATTTCACATAAAGGCACTTTTCACAGTGCAGCCCATTTTGCCACTTACAAATTTATAGATAACTAATTGACAAAGTTAGTTGGCTTGTCTCAGCACTTAGAGCACAAGATAACCAGTATAGCCTAACTGACACGCAACATTTCATTTTCTGTGGGTCTGGCATCTACCAAATATTCCAGCTGGGATGCACAGTGGAGTCAAGTGATATTCTTAGAGACACACAGAGAGACAGTGGCTGTGTTGGTATTCAGACCTGCAGTTTCCTGTTTTACAGTGCAGTATGCTAACCACAAGAGCTCATTACATTTCCTTTAATAAGTCAGTCACAAATGTATTGTTTACAGTTCATTTGCCCTGGACAGCCTAACTGAGTGGGATCCTGCTTCTTTCCCATTTTACAGCTGGGTAGACTAGAGCACTAAGAGGTTAATTTACATGTTCACAGTTACACAATATCTCTGGTGGGATTTGTACCTTGGTCTATTGGTTTAGCTCCATACTCTAACTCATAAGTTACAGTATCTTAAAATACTTAGCATCCCTACTGCAGTGACTCAGCACCTGATTAACTCAAATATATTTGGTTTGGCATTATTTGTAATGTGTTTGACTCACAGCAAGCATATTGGTTAACTAGGACTACTTTCGCTTTGACCCCATTTTCTACTGCCAGCATTATAATAGTTTCCTCTGACTGTTTTTTTAACAGAAACCACTAACTGTCAGTCATTAATGTGCAACAATGGATCCGTTTTACTTGCAGCTATATAGTAGTTAAAGGTCAGTTGCTATGGGTCAGTAGTTCTGAAAAAAAAAGTTTATGCGGTATAGCAAATTTGAACAAAAACATAAAGTGCACAAGGGAAATACAGTAACTAGCAGTATTGTACAAACCATGAGAACATTCATATTTAAAAAAAAATAGATGAGAATTTGTAAACAACTTGTTTCGGTATGTCAACATCAAGATAAATTCAGTTATTGAGAACATGTATCGTAGTTTGTGGGACTAAAGCACTCACTGCAGATGTTGTTGTTTTAAGCCCTAAGATAATCATGCTGAATTAAGCAAAACATGAATTCCTACAAATGCATTTGATGATGCCTCATCATGAGTTGATGGTAACTACACCTATTGGACTGAAATGTCCAAAAAGCAATGCAATATTCTTAACCCTTTGTTCTCTAAACTCTTTTAAAATAGCTTCATAATCCCTTCATGTAATTGAAACCCTGTCCTCTCCAAGAGGTGAAGAGTTAATCAAATCTTTCATTTGTCAATTGACTTTAACATATTTCTCAGTATTAAAAAAAAGGACCAGCAGCAGACATTATTTTAAAAAGATCACTGCCTTAGGCACAAAAAGGGAGACATCCTGTTGGAAATAGGACCCAGTTTGTCTTTTTTTTTCATTTTTAATGTAGGCGTTTGCTGTAAATTCAAATGCTTGAAGTGAAAAGTCTGTAAAAATCATACTGCTTTGTACGCATAAGTAACTTTTGTTAACACTGTGTAAACAAACATAATGAAGACAAAGGTACTTTAGAAGGAAATATACAATGGTGCAAACTTGGCAAGACACTATGCTTGTCTTTTGGTCAGCTTATTAAGACATACATACAAGCATCCTCATGTTTATGTGGAATTTTATGATTAAATGTTAGAGTCAAATAAGTTCCTTATCTCTCCAGTCAATTAAAAAGTTTATCAACAGCGATTAATAATTAAAATACCTTATTTGTAGACATAATAAATCCAAATGTTTTATGTTTTATGAAGGCCACCTGGCACTGGAGAAACTTAATACGTATCTTGCAGAACAATTCTCATTTCAGGCGAACAGTGCAGTTTATTGTCTAGAAACTGTCAATCATGTGCACAGTGAGAAGAAGTCTATCTCATGTTTGTGTTCTCTTCAGAACAGCCTGCTGTTTTTCTTTCCTGGAGAGTGTAGTTTATGTAGTATTGTAATAACACTGGAAATGGAAAAATGTCTGCTTAGCTGAAAACCACTGTTCATTACAGCTGCATTGTAAAACATGAAGAAGTAACAATGATATTATTTTATAGACTACGTGATTGTGCACATTTTGGTTTAGGGCAAGTTCCTGACTCCTGTTACTAAAAACTGTTATGAATGGAAAAAGTTTCAGCAACAGTAAAAGGGTGGCTGTGTTGCTTTTAGAGTTCGAGACACTGAAGCTTGTAATCAGTTAGCTATAATATATTAGATATATACAAAAAGGGTATTTTATTAAAATGTCTGTGAGGATACATTAACTTTTGATTAATTACCTACTGAAAGTAAAAAGTCTTGAGGTGGTAGCCAAGATTAATAATAAGCAAGCTAGATGGAAACTGACTTGTAGTCCTAGCCTGGAGGCTCTTTTACTTAAAGACTTCTGAACCAAAATTAAATTGACGCTGCCTAAAAAAAGCATTCCCAATTTTTCCAGCTACTCAACCCAGTATGTTTGCTACCTTTTTCAGTTGGTATTTTTGTGTTACCTGAGTTTTGTTAATTCCAGACTGTGAGCTTGAGGCTTGTATTGCCTATAACTCTGGAACTCTGAAACCTGCTCCCCTCCTCTCTCTGTCTCTCCCCTCCCCTGTCTCCCTTAGAGATTGGTTAAAACTCTTTCCTGCTCCCACTTGCTCCTGTCATCCCCCTCCATGATCCTCCCCTGCTGGAGCTCCTTCAATCCCTGTTGCTGTATTTTCTCTTTGGTTCTATGTCAGCCTGTATCAGTCTCCTTTTGTTATACATCTGTACTGCCATTCATTCCACCTGCTTTGGTCTCATTTGCACACCAAAGACATTCCTTTTACTTCTGCTTTGCTCTGTTTACTTTGTATGTGCACTTGTACCATGTGAAATTGTACTGTCTGCATTTTACTTTGTACCAGTCATTAATACTGTCTGTGCTTTTATTACTGTATTTCCTGTTCCCTCTCCCCTTGGTTGCACCTGGAAATGAACCTTGCCTCATGTGCCTTTCCTGGTTACCAATTTCTATGTAAATAAATAACAACTGTGCTGTACTGACTGTTAATGAGAATTGGTTAAAACCTGAAGCATGTTATCAGCCAATATAAATACTTGGATGCAAGGGCCAAAATTTTGTGTATATCAGTCGTATATTCACAATATCCCCAGCCATACTTAAAGAAGCTGTGCGATGGTCCCAATGCACCTGAGATATATTTTGCAATGTGGAAGCAGGGCTGAGTTAACCCAAGTCCCTCCTCTGTCAAACAGAGGATGGAGAGGAATGGGATGCATCCTCCCCAGTTGCCACTCTGCTTTCCTGATGTGCTGTCTTCATTGTTTGAGAGGAAGGGCTGCCTTGTATGGTGCAGCTATTGGTCTTTTCTCCTCTGCTTGTGCCTGTTGAATTTGCTGTTGCACAGGAGTCTTGTCACTGCCAGCAGCTCTACTACCTTTTTCCCATGCTTGCCAAATTTTATAATTACTGGTGCTGCCGCCCAGCTGTATTTTTTTTTTGGGGGGGGTTCCGCGGGGGCATGCAATCAGGCTATTCTTTCCTCCACTTCTATGGCAGCTCCAATGCCACATCTCTTTAATATCATCCCGTTTCAATGTAAAGTGGTATGAACCTAATAAGAAGAAAGCAAAATGCCTGCTGGAAGAATTCAGTCTGTCACAGATTGTCTTATTGCCAGCTAGGCTTATTCTGTAAACAAATAAGCTCATGATTAAACTAGATATTGGCTATTTACTCTGATCATATAAATAGCAGTGGAATATTTGCTGGCATACTAGGCAGCACACAACAAGTTTTCTGTACTTGAAGAGTGAAAACAGAATAAATTCTTTCACAAAATACAACAAAATGGCTGTTTCTGTAGACTGAATATGCAACATTTTCTTGAAGACCTATAGTAGCTAAGCCCCGATATTAAAATTACCCTTGATTATTTCACTGTTTTCTTTATGTAAATATATAGCAAACATGTTCCTTTGTTCATACTTAGGATTTGTGGTGGCACTGCATAATGTATGACTAGTGGTTTGCTTACATTGTTCTGAAGAAATTATTCTGCTTGGTTAAATACAAACAAACTGGACTTGTTTCTGATTGGCAGAAGTACAGGGAGTTAAGAAATAATTGTAAATCTAAAAATGGTCTCTATGTCCTCTAGCACTAGGCAGAGGCTTGCCAGGTTCACCCCTCTCCCCTCCTTTCATACCCTTGATGGTGCAGCAATTGAGGATACCCCTTCATTCAGTAACCTTGGGGTCTGACTGGACCAGCACCTTTGATTTCTTTGTGCATGTGGATGCCATCCAAAAGAAGCTGCACCCCAAATTTGGTGTGCTTTATAGGAATAAAGAGCCTGTCTAACTGCCCATACATTGAGAGATCATCCTAAAGATGGTACTCCCCATCTTTGACTATGATGGCATAGTATACGGTGCTGCTCCCACATCAACATTGGCCAGACTGGATCTCATCTTTCACTCCTTTTGCTGCTTTGCTCTGCACTGTCCCGCAACAGTCAACATTGCTCCCTGTTCTCCTTCCTTTTAGAGGCAAGTGAGCCATAAGTGATGTGGAGGGAGTTTTAGGAAAGAAGGAGAAAGAGAAAGAGTTGTAGGAGGGTTGTGGAAAGGTAGAAGGGGAGGGCAGGAGGAGGCAGAGGAAGGGAGAAGGGCGGGGATATATGAGGTGAAAAAGGTGTTGAAAGAGGAGGCAAATGCAGTGGGATCTGAGATAAAGAGTCACCCACCTTGGGAACAGGGTGAGAGGACTGTGTCACGGGGAGTAGAGAGCATGGATTACCTTCCAAAACTCAGAGGGGTAGTTAAGGTTTTTCTGGAGTGTGGATGTGAAGTAGTCAGACTTTGCAAGCCTGGTAGCTTCACATTGTTGAAGTAAGATGTGTTAGACAAAAAGAAAATGTCTTCAACAATAGATTATAAACCTGGCCCCTTACAAAACAAAAATTCCTACTGCTACATTATTAACCAACAAATCTGGATCTGCTGTTTTTCAAGATTTTAGTTGTAACAGTGAACACTAAGACATTGACTGGACATGAGAGACTTTGAATTTAAGAGGTGCTCTGAAAATAAAATTTGTATACATCCTAACTTAGTTGATGTAACAAAAAAGATGTTAGTGAGGGTCTCAACCCAAACAGATTGAAATTTGCTGCAGGAATTATTTCTTTTTCCATACTGATCATTTACAACCTATGTTTGGAAATGGATATGGTAGCACGTAAGTAGATGGAAGCAACTTTAACCCCAGTTTTTAAATGTGGCAATAAGACAAGAGTTACTTACGTCAGACTGTTCTGTACTTTCAGCCCTTGCAAAAATACAAGAAAAGATAGCCTTAATTCAGCAATTATTCAATGGACATAACAAATCATGTAACCTGATTGGTCAGCTAAGGTCTTTACCTGTGTGTAAATCATACAGTATCCCATGCCTGAGGAAAAGCATTTATAATAAGAAAAACAAATCATTATTTTTTGAATTACTTTTTATTAATTTTCAAGTAAATGCCCTTAAGCCAACAACTAACAAATGTAACAATACAACATTCCAATGCAAATATAAATGCTGAGGCTTGGAATATAGTCATTACTGTACATTATAGAGCAATGTATTAACAAAGAGCATGCATCTTTGACAGGGGAAACTGAAAAAGAAAAAAGTGGGTGGTGGCACACTTGTAACACCATGAAATTTGTTAGGATAGGTGGGGTTGGTTGACCTTATGAATTGTAAGTGGATAACACCCCTTAGGGTGAGCCCTTCATACCATGGCTATGGCGCAGCCCCGGTGTAGCCTAAGAATGTTTTCCAGATTTTATGAAACTGCTTTGTATTGCATCTGTGCCTGAAGGTTAGTTTTTCTAGTCTGGCCAAGGTTGTAAGATCTGATGGAATGCTAAGAGTTTAGCAAACTCAGCCCTTGCCAATACACAGATATTTTATCTCATAACTCACCCCTTACCTATACACAGATATTATCACATTTCTTATACTTTTTTTTAATTTTATAGCCATGCTCCTTGTGGGTGGCCAAGATCAGAAACAAACCGTTATAGTACCAGTGCTTCCTCACTCAGAAAATATGCTTAAAAGCCTGAAATTCATTTAAGTTAATTTCATTTTCTTACTTTCGCTTCATTCCATCATATTAACATTTTAAAATGGTTCCTGTTCTCATCATACTGTACAGTCAAGTCATGCTTAGCCTGACTACTGACAAGGTGACCCCTCATTGATCAGGTACCTATACCTTAAATTTTAACATGCCAATATGAGCCAAGGTCCCACTGCGATCTCTGTTTTTCTTGTGTAGAAACCATTGTCTGGCTGCTACTTTTATATAGTGTTTCCTGGCCCATAAGAGGCTCACATGAGGCCTGTAGGAGCTAATAAAGAGAAGGCCACACCCCTCCTGTTTTTAGATGCAATGTTAAGAGTTTAGCAAGCTCAGCCCTTGCTAATTCACAAATATGTTATCACATTTCTTCTACATGTTTCTTAAATTTTGCAGGAGGGCTCCTGGTATGTGGCCAAAATCAAAATATAACAGTTATGATATCAGTGCTCCCCCCAAAAGAAAAGCTACTTAAAAGCCTCTAATTCATCGAAATTAATTCAATTATCTTACGTTGTCTTCATGCCATCATTTGCAATGTTAAGAGTTTAGCAAGCTCCCTACTGGCCACCTACAAGCCTCTGATTGTCCAGTCCTCACAATATAAAAGATGCAGCCAGAAAGTGGTTTCCAGAAAAGAATAGATAGCAGTGGGACCTCAGCTGATATCGGCCTATTAACATTTAAAGTGTAGGTAACTAACAGATGAGAGGGTCACTTTGTCATCGGTGGTCAGGTTAATCATTGCTCGGCCAAATGATGAGACCAAGAACCTCTTTAAAATGTGAAAATGATATAATAAAGACAAAGGAAATGGAAGTAACTTGAATTTGACACCCATTGTTGCAGTGTGGGTAGCATTGTGGCTTAAAATAAAACATATTTAAACACATTTTTAAATTAGTCTTATCCATATGTCCATTGCATAATCACAAGAAGGTACCTAGGACATGGGTAATTGGGGAATTACTACATTTCATGTTATTAAGTCACATGACTGTAACTCATGAAACACTCCTTGAGGCATAGGTAAATCCCCAATAACCCATGTCCTGCCATGCCTTATGGGTATATGAGACTACATTAATAAAAATAAATCTCTTGCAGACTTTTGATATGGATTTAGACCATGGTACAGCAAATCACTTTCACTTGTAAAATTTACTAACAATATTTAATCTGTCATTTATAAAGACAGCTGCTGGGAGCAATGTTTGTTGACTTCACCAATGCCTTCAACCATGACAGTCTCTTAAAATTACTCAAAAGGCTGTCTGACCTTGGCGTTGATGGAGGATTATTAACCCATTGAACAAGCCCCCTATACACATTACATTGGAAAAAGGAAATGGGATGAGCTGGGGTGGAGCGAAGCTGGGCTAGAGGGCTTGCAGTGGGAAATGTCACTGCTTTTCCAGGTGAATTCTCAGGGATACACCCTAAGGAGTTCTGGAACAGGAGCAGTATGTGCTAGTGGCTACAGCATGAATTTAAGAGTGAGGAGACCTAGATTTAAATACCACCACAGCTGGCCACTTATGTATTGTGTGACACTGAGCAAGTGTCTTCACTTCCCAGTGCTTCAGTCAACCCATCTGCAGCATTGGGTGAAAGCAGAAATCTGCTGAAATCAACAGGAGATTTTTGCCCTGATCTCAACATAGCCACTGTTTACTCTGTGTGTGACCTTGGGTAAGTCACTTCACTTTTGTTTACATCAGTTTTACCTACTGAAACACTTAATACAGAACTCCAATGGAAAACGCATGTGGCATCTATGTTTGACCATCCTGAGTAAATTAATTCCAAACCAATAATATCAACAATAGCATTTATTAAATATTTATTCTATTCAGTAGTATGTACTGTTTATGCTGCCTTATAAAATTCTACTTAGATATGGCATATTTAGAGAGATAATTAAAAAGTAAAATTGTTATTTTGAAGTTATCACCAGCACAGAGCAAATGATAAATAAGTGCCTTTTCAATTGATATTGTTGAACTTTAATATTTGAAGCACTTTCGGAGGATATGATTAAATTAATAAACCAAACCAACAGTATCTTTGATTATTTTAATACAGTTTTGTGCACTGGTTATTTTTCTAAAGTTGTTGCAGTTCGATAAGCAACTAGAGAAATGTACAACTGGAGTGAGCGTGCCTGCTGTACTTACTGTAATCTGCGCTGCAGCAATTGTTGCACAGCAATCTGTACTGTACAGTCTAATCAATGGCCAGTTTTGTTTCTAAAGAAAGCAGATCTGGATACTTTAACCAACTACCCTTAGTAAAGTGGGGAAGGTATTTTTTTGGCAAAATAGATTTATTTTTGCTTCTTCAAAGGCTACAGTGAACACCAATTTGTTACCAGGGGAAATGTTTTGTAGCTGAGAAACAACAGTGCCACCTTGTTTATGTAGATTTTGACACTGGAGGCAGACCCTCTGTTCCTAAAGAGATAATCCGATTTACATGTGCCTATCAAAGGTTAGATTTATGCAAGAAATACAAGCTAAGATGTGAGCTTTAAATGCTTTCACAGTTGTTGGACTGGACTAGCCATTCCAATAAATCTGACTATTTGAGAAATCTAATGGCTTCCCAGCTGGCTCCTGCAATGACCTGGACATCATGATATACAGCAAAGGGAGTCTTAAAATACACACCAACCATCTTTCTTTTGGTGTCCTGATATCTGGCATTGACCCGTTATGTTATGTCAACAGTGTCTAGCTGTGGAAAACAAGAAAGCTGTGCACCTGTGACCTCACAGCTGAAAGCAGGCACAAACACAATAAGCTTGCTGATACAAGGCAAAGTAACCAAAACCACTCAACCCTTGACAAAGTGGCATGTAGGTGATGTGAAATGCTAAGTGTTTTTTAATGAACTACTGTATGCCTTGTTCATCATACACTATACTGAACATTTACTGAGTGCACTAATTAAAGAATTGATATTAGCAACCATTTTGAGGTCAAGCTAGCATTCAGCTATGCTGTTGAAAGCACATAGCTTTCATGTTTTCCTTGCTTAGTTTCACCACTGACAGCACTGGAAGCCTTGGAATAACTTTTAGTTGTTTCATTAGTGTCCAACTATGTTTGCTATTAGAGAGACTTTGAGGAAATTTCCACCACAAAACTAAACTCTACTTAGTTAATAAAAACATAGTATCCTCAAAACACTCAAAACCTGCAACAGCATAATTATTAAAGGAGTACTACAGTCAAAATCTGCAAAAACATATGTTGTTCAGAGTGATTTGATTTGTATATGTAGTCCTGGTGTGTCCTTCTCTTCGTTTACTATTAGGAGTGTCTTCTAAATTAGCCTGTTAGTTTTATAGTAGTTTTATGTGCCCTGGGTAGTGATGGGTGAAGTGCTCCTGCTTTGCTACATGGAGTACTCCACGTATTGTCCCTCATTCAGCGAAGTGCTTCACATCACAAAGCAAATTATTCCACCTGGTAATCAGGAATGTGAAGTGCATTGTTTCAATGGATTTCATGCTACTTTGCCTTGTTTTACTGCCTCCCCTTAATTTTACCATGAAGTGCCATTGATTTGAATGGACTTCGCTTTACTTCGCCTGTTTATTGCTATGTAAGGTGAATTTTTGCATTGATTCATGGGATGGCAGATCACATGGGCTCTGTATTGTCTTGCACAGCCTCAGTTCTGCATAGTGTGTATAGTGGAAAGTTGGAGACAGTTTGCTGTCAGAGCTCTGAGAATCAAACCATCGAACAAGCTTTAAAAAATCATTTTTTATCCGATTATTTGGGTCCAAATTTAGTACATCAACTGTAGGAACCCCTCCTGTGCTTAGATCATCGAGTGTTGATTGTTTTTTTATGCATTTTTTATGTTAATTTAGAACATTCAGCCTGTGTACTGACAGACACTTTTTAAGTGTGATTCGGTTGAAGGGCGATATCTGTGGTAGAGTGAGATTCACATGAGAAAGGCAGTCTTTCTGTTTTGTACTAGTGTGTGTCAGTATTTGTGAGTTTATGTATACACAGTAATACTTCAAGTAATTTTTGATAATAATTTTATGTTTGCTGTGGTGCAGTGCATATTTTCAATCTGTTTAAAAGATTTGGTTATATAGTGTACTGCACTGTTAAATTTTCTGCACATTACCTGTAGTGTGTGAGCATGTGTGCATGCCATCAAGTCAGACACATTTTATTATGCTACACAGTAATCGCTGCACTCTTAATCGGTTATCAATCTGCGGTATTTTTTACTACTTCTTCTAACTAGATAGTGAACTGCTACTGCAGTGGCCTCTCTCCCCCCCCCCCCAATCCAGCAAAAGATGTCATTTATTGTTCCAGTTTTTGATTTGTGTGACCACTGGTTAAGGTGTTTTTGTGCCTGTGTGACTGCATCTCTTTATAGTGTGCAATCTGCATCTGTGTGTTTGCATCTGTTTAGTGCCCAATCAGTATCTGTAAACCACAGTTGTTGTTTTTTGGCTTCTCATCCACCCCAAATTTCAGAAATCTCATTTTTTGTGAATTTTCTGTGCAATCACAAAAAATGCCTGCAAAGAGATGTGCATGCAAACATGCTTTTGGCCATGGCACTGCTGCCAGTGGCAAGAGTGGCCATGAGCATGGTAGCAGTATGCAGCAGAAGTGCCTAGCTGATGCCAGTAAAGGGATTTCTCTGATTATGTTTGGAGATGCTGTTGTCCCTGCTGGTTGTAGTGACATTGCTGATGGCATGAGTATTGCCCCCAAGTTCAACCCATCACAACAAGTTAACCAGTTTCCAAAATATTGTGTAGTCTAAAGCTGTGACCATGAGTCAGAATGCAGTAGATGTCACACTCCCCAATGTCCCCATCCCTGTCTCCACATTGGTTGAACATGATTACGATGCTGATGAAGAGTCATCACAATCTCATGTTTCCAGTTCTGTTGATGAAGTCATGCCTGTGCCATCCAAGCCTTCAAATGTTGGAGAAAAAATATTGTATGATCATAATTAGCCATGGTTGGTACTTATTCTCCACAGGACAGCATCCTAGCTGACATTATGGATGCAGATGAGGAATATGATAATGATTTTAGTGACCCCAGTTGGGAACCAGAGAAAAAGAAATTAAAGGTGGCTGTGTGTACACAGCCTCAGTCTGTCAGTGTTAAATCACCCCCTCTTCAAAGTTGTGATGTTGCGGTTTCTGTTGAGGATGATGACCCAGTAGTAGTCATCACAGATAGAGATAGGCTGCTAGAGCCCAAGTGTGGCCAGCAACAGAAATCATGTAGTAGTACACTCCCCATGTCATTGTCTAAAAAACTGGTGTCCAATCTGAAGCATCAGGGATCTGTGAAAACTAAAAGTAGGGGATCTAAATCCCTCATTTGAGATTTTCTTGTACAAGATCCAAGTGATGAAGCAGTGGCAATCAGCCAGCTTTGGCAAGTGCATGTCAGATATGGTAAAAAGGGTAGTCATCTGGGCAACAGGGGCCAGCATACACATTTGAAGAACAGGCACATGGCACTGTGGACTTGGCACTAGAGTGGAGCTAATGCTGCCAAAGTGGGGCGCTCATCTTCATCCACCTTATTAAGCATGTTATTCCCTTCCATGACTGTAAATAGCCCAAGTAACCATGTCTGTAGTAGTGGTGAAATAACAGCTGAGGATTACTACAGGCATGAGGAGGATAATGATTTTGAATTGCTGTCATGTGGTGGTCAGAGTAGCAGCAGTGGTTGTGGTGGTCTATGCAGTTTGTCTAGCGCAAATGCAACCTCAACCCCTGTGCTTAAAACAGAGAAAATAACTTCACTTGTGGACTTGTCACCCCTCTTCATCACACGTCAGAAGCATCCCACCCACAGCTGTTCGCAGAGCAGAGCCATTTGGTACTACCTGTGCAAAATGGGTAACAACTTAGCCCACAGTACAGAGTCTTTTTGCCCGGAACATGAAATACCCACCTAATCATGCAGTGTCATGTGAACTGAATGCTGCTGTAGTGGAAATGCTGGCAATTGACTTGTTGCCCTTCTCCTTTGTGGAGAATTCTGGATTCTGGTGTTTTGTGGCACACTCTTGTCCCAAATGGAAAGTCCCATCCAGGACATACTTTTCCACCCGTGCTGTCCTGGAGTTATACTGGACTATGACAGAGTCTGTAAGACATGCCCTTCAACATTCCTCCTCACTGTTTATCCACTTAAGTATGGCTATGTGGACAAGTGGCAAAATGGCAGGCAGTTCTTATTTGTGTATTACTCCACATTGGGTGCAGGTACCGGGGGTTGTCTGTGCTGGCAGTATTGGAAATCAGGGTAATAAAACAGACTGTCATGGTAGCAGCCTACCTGGAATTCTACAGCATGCAAGGCTTGCAATGCACATTGTAGCTGGTTCCCACACTGGTGAACACATGCTTGACTTGTTACTGACCAAAACTGATGAGTGGCTGCACCCCCTGTCCCTGAAAGCTGGCATTGTAGCTAGTGACAATGGCTCAAACATCGTGAAATGTATCATTGATGGTGGCTTTGTTCAGGTTCCATGCATGGCCCATTGTTTAAATCTCATGGTCCAGGAGTTTCTGCAGCACCCTGACATCAAGGAAATATTGACAATTGCACGCTGCATCTGTGCACACTTTTCACACTCTGGAAAGACCCATGACCAACTTCAGCAGCTGCAGTTTGAAAACAGCCTCCCTCAGCACCGCCTCATGTTGGAAGGTGTCATGCACTGGAACATGACTCTTTACATGGCAGAGAGGTTGTATGAACAGTACAAAACCATCTCGGAATAGCTAGTCGTGCACACTAGCTGTGACACTTCGGGGGCCTCGATGTCTATGAGAACAGAACAGTGGCCCCTCATGGACTCAGTGGTATTAATTTTGAGTCCCCTTTGAACATGCCACACAGGCTTTGAGTGGCGACACTGCCTCCATAAACCAAGTCATTCCACTTCTGCAGGTGCTGAGGCAGACTTTGTTGAATCTGCAGTGTAGACTTGATGTGTCCAGAGATTATTCAAGCAGTGTGTTACTTAAACACATACTGACAGTATTGGACCACAATCGTCACATCACACGTATTCTGCAAAGTGCCGAATTCTGAATAGCAACAATGCTGGACCCACGATACAAACATGGAATAGCATTCTTACTGGAAGAAGAGCCTGAACAGGTTAAAAATCTTAGTGGAGAACTGGTGCAATTGGTTCATGGGGCACAGAAGTCGTGTGCCAAGTTCAGCAAACCACAGCATGACAAGGCTGAAGATCACTGTGGACTACTAGGCACATCCAGTAAAGCGGCTGCGGGTCCAGGTGGGATGTCAACAAAACTGGTTGCCATTAACCTACTTTGGGGTGCCTTGTTACAAGTGGGAATCTGTGATATCGACGAATCCAGTGAACAGGAGGATGAGTCAACAACAGGACTGCATGCAGCACAGAGGATGGTTGACTCATATTTGTCTGAAAAAAGGCATCTGTCAGTAATTGATGACCCACTGCTGTACTGGAGTGGAAAGGTGAGTGAATGGCCAGAGCTGACTTCAGTGGCACCGGAGTACCTGACCAGTCCACCCTCCAGTGTAAGTGTGGAGAGGGTATTCAGTTTTGCGGGGGCAATAGTTTGTGATCATCATACCAACCTCTCGTTGACAAATACCAGCATACTGATATTCATAAAAATGAATGAAGGTCACACACCACCTCGAACTACCACGACTGTGTTTATACCCTGTCACATTGATGCCTGTGCTGATGATGTGGGAGAGGCAGACCATTCTGATGGCAGCATCAACCGGGCGACCATTGAAGTTGACGATGCAATCATGGACAAAGAATTTCCTACTGGACCGAATTCCGACCTTGATGACTATGAGGACAGCTTCCTGTTTGATGAGGATGAGGTGGATGTTGCTGTTATTTAAGTTAACAGTTTGAAAGGCTGTCACATTTTATTAATGGTACATTTTTTGGTTTTCATAAAATAAAATCAGTATTCTTGACTCAGTCTCATTCCATAATTCAGACTGGCACAAATAATGCCCCATCAACGTAATTTCATTTTACCTTCTTCTTGGTATATCTTCTGATTCCAGTTAAAGAGCAGGTACCCACTGCCAGGTACCCCAGCCCCCTCACATATATATAATAGCCGACCTGCTCCACTATTGAGTGGTGTAATAAAAATTCCATGCACTTCCTCCAGTTAAAATGTTATAGCACCCCGAATGTGCACCCCCATAAAAACAGAGCCATTCAATAATCCACTAAATGGCATGTGCACACTGTCAAGTGACCACTGCCCAGCCCCCTTGAAACATATATGATAGCTGACTTGGTCCACTTTTCTGTATATATTATTTGTGCCATCATCAACAGTGGACCAAGTAATCTATCATATACGTTTTCAGGGGGCTGGGCAGTGGGCACCTAACAGTGCGCACATGCTGTTTAGCAGATTATTGCACTGCTTACTGCTGCTTTTCCACAAACACCCCATGACAGGAAGAAAACATTACTGAGCCAAAAAAATTCCTGTTGGTAAACAGAGCTTATTAAGTAGGAATACAAGAAAGGGAAGGACACCATTTTTTAGGTTATTTTCTTTAAACTGTTTTTGGGCATTGTTCTTACAATTGTTTTTGAGAAACAAGGTTATGAGAAAGAAAGATGGAACACAAACTTAAAATTGTACACCAAACAGTGCACGGGGGGGGGTACTAACAACAACAAAAATGGAAAGTGACCTTTATCAGATGACCTAAAGGCAGGCAAGAAATAAGAGAAGGCAGTAAGAAGGGCTGGAAGGATATTGGGATGCACCAGAAGCCAGATGAAGAGACACTAAAGCACATTACGTATAACGGCAAGGAAAATGGGGGAATGATAGAAACTATCAAGTACCGAAAGGGAATCAACAATGTACAAGAGGGTAGCATCTTTCTGAAAAAGAGATGTGCATGAAGAAGGAGCCAGAATTTGAAGATAGAGGTGGGAAGGATCAGGGGCAACATCAAGAACTATTTTTTCACAGACAGGGTGGTAGGTGCAAGGACAAACTAACACTAATGATCATTGTTATGCTGGGACAGCAGCAGTTGAAGCATCCCCATAATTTGTAACTGATGCCCCTCAAGTCGATACAGCTGCTGCTGAACGTTGTCAAGATGGTGGTTAATGGCCTCCAACTCATTCCACATCAAGCCCAAATCAGCCTGTGTGGCAGGTAGTTGGAGAGGGTTGCCACTGTCACCAGCTGCAAGTTGTGGTGGTGTAGCAGCCCCTTGATCCATGGCCCTCCCCCGATTCACACCACCACAAGCAGTGGATGCAATGCTGCCACCTCTTGCCCAGCAGGCACATTCCTGCCCTGTTCCACAACCTTGGCCTACCACTCTACACAGTGGTGGTTGTACAGGTGGGTGTGCTGATCACCTGTGTCAAGGTGAGTTCCACGGCACACCACCATACCACACAGATTACATTTCACAAGACTGCTGTCTCCAGGCAGTGTAGTGAAGAACTCCCACACTAATGAAGTGTGGGGGAGGACTGGGCAAAGGCGGGGGGGCAAGGTGTTGTTGGAGCCAGTGGCTGCTGCTGTACAATTGGGACCGTGGGGTATGGAAATCTGCTGCTGCAACTGCTGTGGCTCCTCCTCCCTGATTTCCTGATGCTCAGCCACTGGTGCAGATGCCATAACAGGTGGTGGCACTGGGGGGGCACTGGTAGGTGCCACTGGAGGTGGTGCTTCCATGGCACCAAGTCCACTACCTCATGCTTTGGGGGGGGGACACTAGTCAAGATGGTGCTCTCGTTCAAACACAGCCTGCCAACACATATGCATACACCTACACGATCTCCTTCACTACATAGGCGAAAACCACCTCTCTACCCCTCCATTCTGGTATCTCTCTCTCTCTCACACATACACACATAAAATTTACAATTAACAAATACTACACTGAAATACAGCACAAACTCAAATCCAGACAACACATAGGCTTTTAAAATATAAAAAAATCAGCCAATTAGCACAAAAATTAAAAGGTTTATAGTAGTTTTGGGATTTAGTCTCCTCTCTCTCTCTCTCTCTCTCCCTCTCTCTCGTTCTCTCTATTCAACAAGCTCTTTCTCCTACAAGGCGAAAGTGAAACTCGCTTTCTTGCATGATTCACTTCCTGCTTGGAGCATGTGACCTGCAGACTCTGAGACTGTGTGAGCCATGGGATCTGTGGGCTGTTCTCACTCCACCTTTAAAGCGAAATAAGGCGGAGTGGGTAACGCAAAGTCATTATTATAAGGTGAAGTAGCGAAATGGGGATTTCCTATAGGTGCTTCGCATAGCCACAGGCAATGTGAAGTGGGCTGCTTCACTCCACTATGTGGGTGGATTTAAACTTCACTGCATCTATAGCCCTGGGGATCTCCATATTAGCTACAATCAAAATTTGCAAAAACATATGTTGTGCAGAGTGTTTTGATTTGTGTGTGTAGTCTTGGTGTGTACTTCCCTTTGCTTGCTATTAGGAGTTTCTTCTAAATTAGCCTGCTAGTTTTATGGTAGTTTGATGTGCCCTGGGGATCTCCATCTTAGCATGGTTTGTTGCTTTTCTTTTTCCTACAATGCCTTCTGTCTCATGTGACAGTGATGTGTCCGCGACCACTTATCCAACAAGTACTAGAGATAAGAGCCTAATGTTCCAGCCTCGACTAACTCTAATTCAATATTTTTGTCTTCTGTGTGTAGGTCATATCTAGCCAGAAGTAGTAAATGTTTTGCTTTTAAAACTTTTCATTTAATGAAACTACACACAGCCATAAAAAGCACACAGATTTCCCCAGATCATCAGTGCTATAATTAGTAAAGACTCTAGCTGTTTTCTTACCGAATAACTCACTCAGTTGTCCCTTAGGTATTTGTTAAACTGTAAATGTTCTCAATGGATAAGGAAACTTACTGAAAATCATCGCTTTACAGTTGTAAAACTGACTTTGAACCAGTACTTGCTGAATCTATGCTCCAGGATACATTACTGTCATATGGGACAGGGGGCATTGCAGGAAAAAAAAAGTAATAAATCATGCCAAGATAGAGATTCGCAGGGGCCATAAGACTACCATAGAACTAGCAGGCTAATTCAGAAAAAGAGATTCCTAATAGCAGACAAAGAGAAGGAGACACAAATCAAAACACTCTGCACAGCATATGTTTTTGCAAATTCTCACTGTAGTACTCCTTTAAGCAAGTCAATAAGGGAGATGCAGCTGTTATATGATGAACTAGATTATACAGGAAGAAAGCTTTTTGCCAAATCGGTGACACAACTCTCCAAAACAAAAAAAAGTTAACTAGGACCCTACTCTTGCTTACCAGAAACAGTCAAAGACATTGCCTACTCATTCATCAGGCAAGAGGATCTATCACCTACAGCTGTGAATCTCATCATCTAGACCTCCTGTACAGTAGTGACATACTTCTAGTGTGTGATCTTAACATTAATTTATTGGCCCTGGACATTGGCCAAACTGTCATGTGCCAGAATGACTCACCCTCCACTTTCCAGTGTTAGCTAGTATGTTTAGTGCCCATCCCTGCCAGCACTTCTTCCATCCAGTATGTTAAAATTAATAAAAAACACTCCTATTGTATCCATAGGCTAGTGCAAATCTCAGACAGTGCTGTTTTGGTGTGATGGTCCCTGAAGGCTATTCCACAAAAACATTAAGAGTGAGCCCTGTACTCTGCCCAAGCTCCACAAACCTTATAGTTTTGGATGCTCCAGAGTATTGTTTTATAACTTCCCTATTGAACTCCTTCCCAGGTTTATGAACAGAATCTTGACATCTACTGTCCATACCTACCCAACCTATATCAATTACACCATCTTTAGCAACCTCCATATCAGTCAGAAACTGAAATTAATCTTCAGCATGGATGTCAACTATATACATAGTCATACCAAACAGTAAAGGTCTCACCGAATCAAACACTTTATGAACCAAAAAACATACTTGGAACCACCCACTGCAGTGCTGCAACTAGTCAAATTGGTTCTGACACTGAACAACTTTACCTTTAATGGTCAGCACTATCGTCAGATGAGTGGTGCAGCAATGGGTACTAACATGAGCCTTATTGTTGCTTTTCTGTTTGTGGGTTTATCAAGAAGCCAATATCCGAACACTACACTGGCACTCTATCCACCTACTTTGCTAGATACATAGTCAATTCTATTCTCATTGTATCAGCTGAATGTCTTGATTCAGTTTGCAAACAGTTTCCACCTAGTCCTGAATTTTACAAGTTAACTTAGGCAGGAGACTTTGTTCTTCCTAGATAATTACTTTTTAGAAAGTGGGTAGGGGGAATTCTTGACTTTAATTGGCTAAGGGCCACCTACCAGCCAGTCTGGTATCAGGCAATAGAGACTTGGAAATAATGAGTCCCAGTCTCTGGCTGCCTGATTACATTCCACAATCAGTGTGCCATTGAATTTTCAGTTTAGAATACCCACCAAGTTTTTCTCTGTCAGCAAGAGATACAGCTCCCCCCATGCTCATTTTTGAATTCACTCTCATTTTTTTATCTCTTACTTAGTGAGCAGTGGCAGTTGCGGTCCCCCATCCCTCATTTCAATAAATACATCTATACATTTGAAAAAGAAAAAGCAGCTTTCTTAAATAAACGAGTGTCATTTTCTCTCCTGCTCATCGTGCTACTAGCCCACTCTCTCTCTTGGCCCGACCCTGATTGTAATTTTATCTGCTCAGTCTTGGCTCCCTCCATCTTCACTGTGGCACCAGCAATTTGCAGTTGTTAAAAAATGTCTCTAGCCTCACCACTTTCCTGATCATAACTGCTTTCAAAAACTCCTCTTGCTGACTACACTCCCTGACCCCACAGATGTTCTCACTCTGCCAACCAAGCTTTCACTTTCTCTCTCTCTTCCCGTCTCGATCACAACCACAACAGCTCCTGCTCTCAGTTTACAAAAGCAAACAAATGGAGTGAAAATGAAATGTACTGCCAGTGGGGGTGGGGGCGTGAGGAAGGAAGAAAACAAATGTTTCGGGGGGACACCACAAAGAAAGGAGAAGTGCCTGCATGATGATGGCAACAGCTTTTGATTTCTTGATTCTTCCACTAAAACATGCCATTGTTCTCTATTGGCAGTTTCAGAAGTGGATGGGCTACTTTACAGATAAATTTAGTTTTACAATTTTATTTTTTTAATTTCTATATTTTCATTAAAGACTTCTGAAAAATGTAACTTAAAATGTAACACAAATCTCATTT
This sequence comes from Neoceratodus forsteri, assembly GCA_016271365.2. Taxonomy (NCBI): domain Eukaryota; kingdom Metazoa; phylum Chordata; order Ceratodontiformes; family Ceratodontidae; genus Neoceratodus; species Neoceratodus forsteri. The sequence continues at coordinate 394,759,231 of CM028136.1, forward strand.
TCTAAGTGCAGCAACACCCTCCAGAGTGGGCAGTATGGGCTATACCAGACATTTCAGGGGCTATAAGGCCCTCCACCTGCAGCTTCAGGCCTAATTACTCCCTTGGGCAGTTCAGTATAGCCCAGTCCACACACCCTGTTGAGTATTATTGGTAGCTTCATCCACAACCCTCACCTAGACAACTATTGCCTATAAGCAGATGGAACCCCCAAATTATCTGCTGCACATCATCCCATCCAGCCCACAAAAAAGAGCTATCCTGATTTCCATTATTTAGATTGAGATGGTTGTTATGTGATGAATCTGATTTTATAGTGAAACTGTTTGAGATGTATGACTTTTTCAGTGCCTGGGACTACCCACAGCAAATTATCCAGGATGTCCCACTAATTCATCAATCGAATCAGCTCAAACAAAGTCTTCTAGCAGCCTCATCCAAGTCCCCACAGACCACTTACCTCTCAGTCTTACATACCATCCTTCAGATAAAGGATATAATACACTACTTTAGTTTTCTGAGATGGAACCTATTCACATCTGCCATCTTCTTGAGCCCTAGACTAACTGCCTTTTGAAGATGCAGGAATTTATAGCATATCTCAACCCACAGTGCCATGAAGTCAGCTGACCTAGCTGTAAGTTCAGTTGTAACAGGGGATTCAAACACCTCAAGCTTTGTATGGTCGACTCTCTTGGAGTCTTGCAAATGTTTGTGGCCAAAAGCATGAAGCTGGTGCAGCTGGTTCTATCAGTGTAAAACTGCTGAAGCAGTTAAACTGGTTGTTTAAGACACTCCCAAGATCATATAATGGCCAGAACAGCAGTTGCAAGGTGCATTACCTCAGTCTGATGTCTGTTTGGCACTGGGCAGCAGTGAGGGGAGTTCACTCTTGTCAGGCACTGGTGTGGTAGAAAGCTAGATAGGACTCTAAGCTAGATTTTCAAAGCCCTCAAGGGGCACATTTCCACCTCGTTTGTGCAAACTGCACCTGAAAGGTAGATCACCTCAGAAGTGGCCTAACATCTGAGCACAGTTGCCACAATTTGCAGCACTAAAAATGGTGCATGCAGCAAAATAATGACAGATGTATTATTTTTTTGATGCAAAGCACAGACATTATTGCAAATGTATCCAAGCATTTGAAAATAACATTTAAACATTTTAATGCATCTTGGAGGACACAGGTGCAGCCCAAAATTGGGAATTGCACGTGTCTGCCCTCCAGTCCTCTGTATATTGTAGCTACTGTAGTTAACTTCATTTTTTGCTGAAAAGCAGACTTTGAAAACTTATAAAAAATAGCAGCAGCATGCCAACACGTTTTTACTACTAACTGAACCAAAAGCAGCACTTTTATTGCTAAGCTTGGTGTGTGTGTGCTGAGCAGGCCCTTCTGGCCTGGGAGCATAGTATGGAGGTGCCTGGCAGTGGGCTCAGAGTGCAGTTATTAAATATATGCTTGTGCTTGTGTCTACTCAGACATACTGCTACAGCTGCTAAAAAACACATCATATGATGCTGTTGAGACAGCTGTCTGATTATGACTTAATAAACAAGCATTTGTCAATGCCAGAATGTTGTCTTGCTGGCATTGGCATTGATAGTGCAGGAGTTAGAGAGATGCATAATAGGAATGGCAGTGAAGTATGGAAACGACGTCAACCCCACCCCACCCTGAAGAGAGCGACAGGCATTGAGGTGTGCCTTTGGGTCTTCGGCCATAATGCTCATGTCATTTCACCTCACCCTACTCTGCAGACTCTAATAAGTGTTGTGTTGTGCCTTGGGGTCATCGGGCCTTACGCTCACCCCATTCCATAAGGAAGTACGTGAGATGGGTACAGTATAGGAGAATGGGGTGAACTTTGGGGCCGAAGAGTCCAAGGCACACCTTGATGCCTTTCAGTGGCTGCAGGGTGGGGGTGGGGGTGCAATAACATGAGCATTACAGCTGACAATCCAAAGGCACTCCCCTGACACCTGATAGTCTGTACAGGGTGGGACATTACGGTTAGAAACCCTAATGCTCTGGGCGTTTGTTGGTATTTGCACTCCAAATTTTCAACATGGCCTTTTTGTGACCCCCACCTCATGAAAGCATTTGGGACATCTGTTCATGAACAGTGGTGCTGTGATTTTTTTAATCTGTCTGGAATGTTGATTTCCCACAGCGACTGCGCCATTCTGTGCCATGTCAGTTCGGGCAGGACATGAAAAATGACAGCTGCACCATCCATAAGGAGATGTGAAGAGATGGCAATTTTTTAAATCTAGAGTGTAAATATTAAAAATTCTTGAAGTTATGAGCATGTGTGAAAACTGCCCAAAGCACGCTCGTAACACAGTCATTTTTTGGAATTCTTTCACCAAATTTTTAATATAGGCATTTTGAGACCTCTGCTCATGAACAGTGGCACTATGATTTTCTTAATCTTTCCTAAACATTGATTTCCCACTGCGACTGTGCCATTGTGTGCCAGATGTACGAAATCACATTTTGGGCAGGATGTGAAAAATGACAGCTGTACTGTTCATAAGGAGGTGTGAAAAAATGACAGTGCTGAAAATCTGAAGTAAAAATATAACAAATTCCCAAAGTTACAACTGTGCATGGAAACTGCGCAATGCACGCTCATAACATAGTCATTTTGTGGAATTTTGTCACAAAACTTTCAACACAGGCATTTTGGGACCTCTGCTCATGAACAGTGTTACTGTCATTTTCTTACTCTGTCCCAAACATTGTTTTCCTACAGCGACTGTGCCATTGTGCCCTGGATGTATGAAAACACATTTCAGACAGGATGTGGAAAATGGCAGCTGTACTGTTCATAAGGAGGTGTGAAAAAATGGCAATGTTGAAAATCTGGAGCAAAAATATTAAAAATTCTCAAAGTTACGAGCGTGCGTGTAAACTGTCCAATGCACACTCATAACACAGTCATTTTTTTGAATTGTTTCACCAAATTTGCAACATAGGCTTTTTGGGACCCCACCTCATGAACAGTGACAATGTTGTTTCATTAATCGGTTCCAAAAGGTGATTCCGCACAGTGACCGCAAAATCACCTTTTGGGACCAAATAACAAGATGACAGTGATTGAATTCATGAGGTGGGGTTCCCAAAACACCCATGTTGAAAATGTGATGCCAAAATTCACAAAAATGGCCGAGATATGCACCAAAGTTGAAAACCCCCCATTTATGCCATTGAACAGCTTACCGGTATTTCTTTAGTTTGCAGTCAGCTTGGGAGAGGGCAGACATGTTCCCGGTCCACCGAAGATTGTCATGCCAGGCTCCAGAGGTAAGTATGGGGTGAGGTGGGTGTGGGGAGGTGGAGTACACAGAGAGTGGGTGCGGGTTGGGGAGGGTGCTGGACACGTTGAGGAACCGTTTTCTCATTTTTCAGGTAAAAACAAAACAAAAAAAAACATAAAGACAACGCGGGTCGGTTTTCTTATTTAGCAGGTGTGTTTTGGCACACTGGGGTGGGCTCCCAGTGTGCCACCTGTATTTTGGGGGGGACCAAAGCCGATGGGGATTGGGCCCTCCGTCAGCACAGAAACGTGTCTGGGGGCGTGCATGATGCCGATGGGGTTGGGCACCCTCTCAGCACACAAATTAAATGATAAGGGGGCCATTGTGCTGATGGGGATTGGGTTCCTCTGTCAGCAAACTGAACTGGGAAGGGGGCATGCTGACAGGGGGATTGGTCACCCCCAATGTCGGCTTAATTGGGACTGTGAGATGGACGGCAACAGCCACCACCATCTTTTATTGAAATGTTACACCAGGCAAGGCATGCCCTTCAATGAGGGGGAGCTCCCTCATTGCAGCGGCTAAATCATTTCAAGTTGGTGGCATGCTTTTGCACTGCTGTCATAGACAGTGTGCAATCTAATTCATGTCACGGAGCCCAGCCCAAAAAAGTAGTGGTGCCACTGGCCACAACACGATCGCACCTCCAAAACCTGCTATTCCAAGCTACTCCAATATGTTGATTGCGTGAGCGTAAGACAACATAAAAAGATTAGCAAGTCACATTATTCAATAGGCTATCAAAGATGGACTTTCTATATGAGAATCTTTCACTGGCAAAATAGATTAGCCTATTGTACTGGTACTAGAACAAGAGCATTTGGCCCTCATTTTAGAGACAGAAATTGAGCACCTCTGCTGCCCACCAACAAGCACATACTCAGTGAAGCTTGTCAGTTCTGCAGGCAATTTAGTCAACAATAAGGGAACATGCCTTTCAAATAAAATTGTAGAGATGCTCTCTTTTTTAAAATAAACTTGTCCATTTATAACAAGGTTTACTCTTCCAAAGTTTATGGAAGATTAATCTTTCCACTACCAGGTCAAACACAGGAGTATGATGAGAAGGGTGATAACTTTAGTGTCCATTAGTTACCAGTACTACGAGTCCATCATCTTGATGCTGCCAGTTCTGTCTTTCCAGCCCTGTTGTCTTCTATCAGGTGCCAGGCCTTGTTTCCTCTTCTCCTTCTGCTACTCAGCAATGTCAATCCACTCTTCCATGTCTCATCCACATTGCTGTCCGATCTGAGATACTGTAGATACTGTACTAATTGTTTCTCCTAGCTTGCCTTGTGTAAGTTGTGCAACTCCAGGCCAAACATCCTGGAAGCAGTTTTATTTGCTAGAAAGGGCTACCTCATACTGATTCCTGGTCTGTCAGTTAAGAGCTGCTGTACCCTTGTCATCTTTTGTGTTTTTATTTGCTATATAAGCCTTTTACAAAAATTTGAATTTTCTGGTAAAGCTGGCCATCTTTTCTATGCCACAACAGTTTGACTCCAGCACATTTTTGACCTTTGGCCTTATTTGAAGCCTGATACAGAACATCTGTCAGTGATAACGGGACATAATGTTTGGAACCCGAAGCCTACATACTGTGGGGGGGAGCTGCACTGTTGTCTTCCTTCAGTTTTTGCACTGCATAAGCCTTGCACTGTAATTTGAAATTGTTGGCAAAGGTAGCAGACGACTCTGTCTGACACTTCTCTTGTAGTATATTGTCTATTCTCAGTCTTACTTGAAGCCTTGCCCAGAAGATTTGCTAGAGATGAATGGATATCATTTTTGGACCCAGTAGCATTCACTGTGGGCTGCTGTACCATTCTACTGTTGTGTGTCCTTGATGTGGCCTGGAAGAAAGGAAATCCTCACTCAGTCCAATCTAATCACAAACCAGTAGTTTTCAACTGTCAAACCAGTTCAATCTAGTTTAGACCTATTTAGGTTATGATGAACTTTACGTGGTTTGAAGATTGATGTTTGCAAGCTCAAATTGTAGATTTATATAACCCTATGTAGAAGCCCTTGACATCCGTCTGTACACCCACAGACGATGTTTTAGCTGCAGATACACACTAAAGGACATGGTGGTACCTGGCTGCTTTGATGCCTAGAACATCTGCAATGGGTTTACCTGTACCTCCTCCAAAGAAGTATGATGAATAACTTGCAAGCACTGTGACATCCTCTCTATCAACAAACAGACCATAGATGGGCACAGATCATTTTCAGAACACCACCACTGGATTCCAACCCAGTATCCCATCATTTCAGCACCCCTTGACCAGTCTCCCATGGACATGGTTATACATTCCCTGGCATGAGTATCAGGAGGTAACTATAGCTACATATGTTTGGGGAGAAGAAGTACCTACAACTGAAGCATTCTTCAGCCAAGTGACCTCAACAAATGGCTGATCTATAATTAAGCTGTCAATCCCTGGGGCGTGGCACTATTCCTACTTTCACACCATACCAAATACTGCTGTTTTTCATCTCATGTCTTTCCTTCCTTCTTTCTTTCTGTCTTTCTTTCACCTTCCTTCTTTTCTTCCTTTCCCTCTTTCTACCCTCTACTTTTCCCTCTCCTACACTCCTTGCATTCCTTTGTTTCCCTATACCCTACCTGTTCCTTTACCCTTCCCATCATCCACCACTTTTTGTACCGCCAACCCTTCCTGTCATCCTCAACTTCTGTTGATTTAAGATAACTTTGAGTTTGCATGCTTTGTAACAGGTTTCCATATTTTATTATCAGTGCTCACTGACTGATTATGAACAACACTGATTAAAGTGTTATAAGCAACAACCCAATGACGAAAGCATATTTTTCTTTTTCACTTTTGTTTGCTTTGGACTGTCATGATTTACAACTTATTTTCTGTAACTTGTTAATAACCAGTTTATACAAATGATGATGGAGTTCTTCTGAAAAGGATTTCTCCATTTGTCCCACTTGTTTGTTGTATTGTGTACTAATTAGAAGTGCTATAAAGGAGATCTGATTATTACACATTCCAAAACTAGCACACTCTAACCTTTGCATTGCTCATAAAATTCAGTTTACATTTCTACTGGGGGGTGCTACTGGTTTGTGGCATATAACACACAAACAGAATCCAATGCACAACACCCCCTGTACGTCTGAGAATTAAAACATTTAAATGTTTTACTTCTCTGATTTGCCATGGGGGGGGGTGCACTGGATTCTGTTTGTTTGATTTGATCATTACGAGTGATCTGAACTCTTTTCCAGAAGAAGTACTTTAATGGAAAATGGAACAATCACCATGCAAATCTGATTGGATTTAAGGCTAGAAATTACAGTAGACTAAACAAATGCTGGACTATGAGCAGCTGTTTCCTTCTTAGCAATTACTTGTTCATGTGTCAGTGATGTTACATCTTTGATAATGAATGTGTAAGCAGCTGCCATTTTGCTCTTTCATAAAGTGTAACATGAAAGCTTTACTAGTGTGGATGTGCATACATTAAGAAGTGTATAAAATGAGTACTGTGTAATGTATGTCATAAAAGCTTTTTAAAATACCTCAAATGCTTTTCCTACTTAGTATTTGAGTTATGAAGCAAGTTGGTTTCTTTTTCAGATGGTTACTCTGTTAGGCAACCAAAACTGACCTACATTAGGACCTTGTAATACTCATAAATAAACAGTATATTGTTACCCTACATGTGGCTAAATAGAGAATGAAGGATGGGCTAGTGTGTGATATTTATGCTCTTGGGGTTTATGTAGCATTGCACACCACAGGTGTGCATTAACTTCTCATAGGCACACTACCCCATTCTTTAATTTTTATAGTTGCTAGTGAGCAATTTTTTTCAACTTGATTTATATGACCATGTCTCACATAGAGACACACACACACACACACACACACACACACACACACACACACACTGTGTGTGTCTCTGTTACCCTCCCTGCCTTTCCTGAATGAGCATTGTGTTCTTTCTTTTTTTGTTTAACTTACGGTTTGCGATCATGCTTATGTCAGTGAGTGTGCCATTCGTGCTCACAATAGGTATGTCCCAAAATGGATGAAGAGCAGGATCAACTAGATACATGTTTTTTTAAGATAAAAGCAGGATCAGGCAGATAGAGTTAAACAAAATAAAGAAAAATTAGAAGGAGAGATGGATGAGCCTAGTGGACAAGGCTTGTGGGGGCTCCTCGCTAACAGAGAGACGGAGCCACCATGTTTGTGGAACTGTTCCACCTGCCCACACTCAGAACATGAGCCAGTGAGGGAGTGCTAGGTTTTGAGAGGCAGAGCATGTGAATGCTGTAATAATCTGCAGGTTATCAAGGCGAATAACAACTCATTTAGCCCATAGAAAAAAATTGCTTCCCAGTAATTATTATGCAGTGATTACCTATTTATATTATGTAGAATGATAACACTTGGATATTTAAAGTTAAGAATCATTGATAAATTCAAAATGTGAGTGTTTTTTGTAAGATCATGCTGCCTGTGAATGTTTAACACTTATAAATAGTGTACCATTTTACTTTGTGAATTATAATATGTACTGTTTGATTCATCTGTAGTTAAATATCTACTGCTGTATCCATCCATAACATGACCTGTGCTGTGCCTAAGTAAATAAAAAATATAAGCTGTTCTATTTTCTAAACGTTAAACATGTGGCACTCTTCAGTGTACTGTAGACATTATCTCAACCCGGCACCTTACCAGACTCCTTCAGCGTGCTCTAAACCAATACTGCCAAGGGGTTTGACAAGGTGCCTGGTTGAGATTATGACTGCAGTACACTGAAGTGTCCCATAGAGGATGAAACTAGTGTTGCTTGGATATATATCCACCAGTACAGGATACCAGCAGATAACACTGTTTTGACTGGCTACTGGGTGCCATCAGATATTGATGGCATCTGACCATGGATCTGATCTCCTTGGATCCCAAGTGGACCCTCTCATGAGACTAATGCTCTGCTGGATCTGACAGTTGTATCAGTGATCCTGCATTTGGATCGCAACACTCTGAGGGGTGGATCCAAAAGATCTGCTGGATCTGATGACTGGACCAGGGATCTGATGGTTGGATCAAAAGAATCTGAGGATCGGATCCAAGGATCTGACTCCTGATTAAAGCATCTGACCCCATTTGGTGTTCAATCATGGTCCGATGGGGGTTGGATCACACAGCCAGATAGCATGGCTATCTGTCAGAAGGTGCTCAGATCCATCAGACCAGTATCTGAGCATAACTAGATGAAACGCTTGTCTGTACATTGTTATTCTTAGCCTCAACTAGCTTAGATTTACAAGCATTTTAAAGCTCTGTCAGCCCATTTTGCACAAGGATTTGTCCATCATCATACCCATGATGTCTTGCTCAAAAGTTTGTATTTTTTTTTTACAAATGTCTAATTAAAAGCCCAAGTGACTAGTCTGTATCACCAACAGATCTCCATGGGAAGAGCCAGACTCAGGTTCCTGTCCAAAGTCTGGTGAAACTGGATAGAAATATTGGCCCTATTGTCCTTAAATGCTCATCACACTCCAGAGATAAGACAGATAGCATGCCACAATTTAGTCAGAAGAGTCTGCTGATAAAACTAAGCTGGCGAGGGTGGTAAACTCACTTGAGGATGGGGACAAACTGTAGGATGACCTGAACAAGCTGAACAACTGGTCAAACTCCTGGGGCCAGATAGTCAAAAACAAGTGCAAGCAGGGCGCATAGGTTTGCGCTGCACCTACACTTGATCCAGAGGCTGCTATATACATTCAGATAGTGTATCAGTGCTATCTAACTGAATATCATCCCGTATCAGCACAGCACTAAGTCAAGCTGCACTGCTGTGACATGGATTTGGGCTGTATCTACCCTACAGGGAATTGTGCCCTGGGACTGGATAGCGCCAGAAGCCAAGGCATGATATTCAGTCACACTATGCAAAAGAGCCCATTGGGCATGCAACGCACTAAGTGGCTATGTGCATGCCCAATATGGGCTCATTTGCATGATGAGCAGTGGCCTTTTTGTGCCCATCCTGTGGGCACATGCCATGTCATCCCTGGTAGCAAGTGGCACCACTTCTCCCCAGAATGCCCATCCTGCATATGTTAATTTTTTCCCCTTGGTGTCTAGTGGCACCCCCACCCATCTTCTCACCTGCTCCATATATGTCATGCATTTTTCTGGTGTCTAGTGGTGTGCTCAAGCCCGAGCACTCATGTATGTGTCATTCATGTCCCTGATGTCTAGTGACACCCCTCAAACACCTGTCCCACATAATGCACCATATCCCTCATGTCCAATGTTACTCCAACCCCCATCCTCCATCCCGTGTGGTTCACCTTATCCCTGGTGTTCAGTGGCACCCCCCCGATCTCCCGACCCATGTAACCTACAATATCCGTGGTGTGCAGTGGTACCCCCGCCCCCACCTCCCGAATGACGGTCGACAAACTGACTGTGAATTTTGGCAGTCCAGCAGCCTACCCACCCCTACACACACCAGGAACACCACCCATCACCCCTCCCCATTTCCAGCAGTCTGGGGACATGTGTAGAATCCCAATATGGTGACTGGCACAGCCCTCCTGTCACTTCCTTGGCTGGCTGCTGTATGAGCTAACAATGAGCATGAGTACAGTATTTACATTTACATTTAGGGGGTGGAGCAGAGGTACCACCAGATGCCAGGGATAATATTGCTTACATGGGCCAGAAGATCAGGGAGGTGGGGGTGCTACTGGACACAAGGAACAAGGTGAACAATACAGGATGGGGGATGGGTGCTGCTACTAGACACTAGGGAAATGCATGACATATATGGGATGGGTGATGGGGTGGGGGGGTGCCACTAGATTCCAGGGAAATGATGATATCTATGGGATGGATTGTCATGGTGGGAGGTGCCACCGGACACCAGGGAAACACTTAACATGTACAGGATGGGTGATTGGGGGGGGCCACTAGACAACAAAGACATGATTGGCATATGCAAAATGGGTGATTGGGGTGGGAAATACCACTAGACACCAAGGGAATGATGAACTTCTGTGTGACAGCTGATCGGGGGTGGGGTGCCACTAGGCACCAGTGAAACACTTAACATATACAAGACAGGTGCTCAAGGGGTTGGGGTGCCAGTAGACACCAGGGACATGATTGTCAATATACAAAATGGGTGTCCAGGGGGGTTGGGGTGCTGCCAGCCAATGAGGAGTGGTTCTTGCAATTATCCAGGCTGTGTGTGGGTGATGATGTGCGATATGACCGCCACTACACATTCAGTCACTTCACTACTAGTCTAGTATTGCTTGTAAAGTGCTTTGGGATACACTGTATATGAAAAGCACTATATAAATGCTGATTCTTCATCTACTACTGTATCTACAGTCCAGGTGATTGGTGGAGTGAGGAGTGGGACTGGATGCCAGGGAAATGCTTCACAGATATGGGGTGGGTGATGGGGAGTGGGGGGTGTCACTAGACACCGGGGAGCTTTCTGACAGTCACATGAGAGATGAATGGGGATAGATGGCTGGAGTACAGCCATCCCATCATCAGAGAGAGATGGGGATGCAGGTTTGTGCCTAGTTAAGTTGAGGTTGTTGGAAGCAATACATAATGCCGCTTTGCACGATATTTACCACCGACACAAACCTTTAAAATTATAGCTGCACCCGTATGCAGGAAAGGTCCTCATTTGAATGGGTGCAGTGTCATATTAGTGACTGGCTGCTAAGGGGCTTAGCCTGCCTGCATTACAGGGGCCTTTGAACATAGACACCACCTCAACAATGGGCACTAACCCAGATTGCACGGGCAAAAGCCCATTAATGCCAGCACTTACTTTTGAATATCTGGCCCCAGAGCTTTAAATTTAAACAGCCAAATGCAATGTGCTAAACTTGGGGGGGGGGACAGAGGTAGGTCCTCTACACAGAGTGGGACTCCTCTTGTTGATGCCGAGGAGGAAAAAAATCCTTGGGAGTTAGATTAGGCAAGTGAAGGTAGGTAGGTAGGTGAATTCTGTATTAATGCACTTTAAAAAATATAGCCTTTATAATCCATTACAAAAGTTGAAGAACAAAAGTATTTTAAAATACAAAGATAGGTTCCAGACCCTGCAGAAATAGACAAGGAGCTAAAAGAATGACACGCAGTGTGTGGCTGCTGTCAAGAAGGCTGGAAGAATTCTAAAGTGCATCAAATGAGGGGAATGACCAGCAGAGCAATGGAAGTAATCCTATCACTTAGCAAGCCCTGATCAAGCCCCACCTGGAGTACTGGGTGCAGTTCTGAGCACTCCAATACAAAAAGGCAGTGGAGGAGGTGCAAACAGAGGGCCACAAAAATGATAAGGAACGTGGAAGATTAAAGCTATGAGGGGAGACTGAAGACCCTAAAATGTTCACCCTGGAACAAAGGAGGCTGAGGGACATGATCTTAGTATTGTGCATACTGAGGGGTATCAACAAGTTTGAACTGAAGGAAGTATTTGATCTGCAGGACACAGGGACATGCACCGAAGCTCAAAGGTGGCAAATTCAGGGCTAACATTAGGAAGCATTATTTTTCCTAGAGGGTGGGGAACCTATAGAACAGCCAACTGGCAGAGACAGGGGGCAATACAGGCCCTTCAAGATATACTTGCATAAATTTCTGCTTACCAAAAAAATCACAGAGTACCCTGGGTATTAGAGTTGGTGGTAAATCTCGATAAATAAGTACATGTTTGCACAGCATACTTGTTGGTCCCTGCTTATGAAGCAGGAGTCAGTGTTCCTCTCGCCCTTACATTATTATTTTACTATATGTTACTATGAGTATGGTCTATCCAGAATGAGGGATTTAGCTCATCCACTCAGCCCCTGCCCCTAACAAATAATTGTGGACCTGCAGGCAATCATAAACATGATACCTGGGTACCCCTTAGTACTTTCAAGGACAGTCAAAAGGAAGACCATCTTTACCAATCAAATCCCCCGTAACAGGGTGTGCAAGTGACAAATAGTATTTCCTGAATACCACATATAATGCAGTATTCATTATTTGGATCCAAATAGTGAATAGTGGTACTACTCATGCCCTATTCCTATCTGGGAAACACCATTTAAAAAAAAAAAATCCTCCTCCCTAGCCCAGTCCTTTAAAATACACAACCCACATCCCCCACCCTCTGCTAGAATCTGTCCCCTCTCCTACCACCCTCCCAGTGTTTACAATTTCTTATTTTCTTGCATATTAAAACAAACTCTTATGATGGGCAACCATCACAGGCTGCCCACCTCTATGGATAGCCACCATCTTTAGCACTCAATTTTGGTAAACAAATATTTCACCCCCTGAGAGCACCCTCTTCCCACCCTCCTCCCCCCAACACCCAACTCTTCTTCAAATAAGTGATGAAGAAGGCATTCAACACAGTCCAACCTCCTCCACAGTACAGTCCAACCTCCTCCACAGTGAGCTACCTTCAACTGAATGAAAGTGATCTCATGCTTGTTGCCATAGTAAAACTAATTGAGAACTCAGTCAACAGGTTCTACTATGTGAGCAAGCGTAGGAGTGCTTCCATTCAGTAGAAGGCGGCCCGCCATGGAGGAGGGCAAGATATGTCTGTCACCTTCTTTGTCATATGTTTGAAGAAGAATTTGGTGTTGGAGTGGGAGGAGGATGCTGCCAGGGTGGGGGGGTATTTATTTACCAAAAATGAGCACTAGAGAAGGTGGCTAGTCATGGAGGTGAGCAACTTGTTACTACCGCCCACCATGGCAGATTTTTTAATATTCAAGAAAATCTGAAATTGTGGGTGCTGAAGGGGATTATGGGATTAGGATTCTAACAGAGGGTGTGAGGATGGGGATTGTGTATTTTAAAGGATTGGGTGGAGGAGGCGGGGGGCTGTTTCTTTTTCTTAATAAGAAAACAAATAATGAATACCCAAATATTTGGGGGCCTGAATATAATATTTAGCCTGAATATTTGAAATATGGTATTTGGCTAGCCCTGTCCCACAGTAGTTATTTCCTGATTCACCGAGAGGGAACATATCCCAGGTCCTGCAAGTCTGGTAAAAAAAAGTATGATTAGCTACTGTACCACAGGAACCAGTTGTTAAGAATACTCTAAAATGCCTTCTAGCTGCTAATGTATGGCATACCAGAGGCTTGGTGAGTCAGAAGACCTATATGCCTACAAAGGAAGACCAATAGGTTAAACAATTGCAAAAAAATATATATGCCCACAAACCCCTTAGATCCAAGTGTACAGACAGCCACAACCAGGTCATACCATTTAGAATCCAAGTTTACAGTGACCCAAATCAATGGCAGAACATGTGGCGCATGTCCTGTGGAACAGCTGAAAATCATAAATGCACCCCCCAAAAAAAAATAATTTGTTGTATGTTCCGGTAAGAGAAACAAAATCATGCATGCGATACAGTCTCTGTCAGGATGGCAGTGGGATGAACTAAATGGGCCATTTAGTCATTTTCTGTTCTTGTTACTGTGTTACTTTAACAACATTCACATTTTATGCATTTTGTAATTGTAAATGTGAATCAACACTTCTTTTAGTATGAAATTTACTTTTAAAATCATGGGTCCTGATATCTAGTAATCCTTATAGGGTAGAAACCTAATGACAAAATTTTTGTATTGTTTTCATTTGGCTAAAATCATTAAAGCAAAATGCTTGTCTGTTATTGATTCCGGATGAGTTTAGCAAAACTGTTTTACAGCATTTTGCAAATATTTTTTTTTACAAACAAATACTTTACTGTCCAACAATCTAACACACTTATTGAGACTGCTAAAAACCCATTTTGAAAATAACACAGTTTCTGATTTGAAAAATTAATAAGTAAATAGTGAAATAGTTTCCAAACTGTCTAAGCATTTAAGCCAGCAACTTACAGTATACATTTCTCAGTAAAGGTTTCTTGGCTGATAACATTGTATAAAGAATTTCATTAGCATGTACCATTGTAAACAAAAGTATTTTGTTAGACAGAACATGGCATCAAGATTTCCCTAGAAAGTAACTTCATATCAACCAAATTCAGTTTTACAGTAAAATAGCTGCAGGTTCTTTGTCTTTCTCATAGGCTGGATGCCTGCCTAGAATTTACTTTGACCAATACTAAATTAAAACCAGGCTTTTCATAACACCAGAGTTCTCAAGTTGTTGTGAAGTCCATTGTTCAAAAAGGAAAATATTGCATGCCATACAGAAATTCCCAAATGTGTAAACTTGCTTGGGTTGCAAAATTAGTTTTCCAATAATTCTGAAACATTTTTTTGCTATTTAACTTATTTATTATTTTCAGTGAATATGTAGTTAATGGTTGAGATGCTTTTCACACTATTTGATACTGGCAAGCTTACAAGTACAACTAGAACTGCATGAAACTTCAGCTATTAGGCTATATTTACGATATTTAAAGAGATGTGGCCTTCCTAAATTTGAAAACTCTTTTTTTTTTTACTTTAGCATTGAATTAAATAACACATATGTGTACTAATAGCTTGAAAAGCACTGAACTGACAATAAGGCCAAGACAAAAAAAAATGATCCTTAGGATTCACCTCTTATTTTCAAAAATACTTTATTTTTAAATTTTGACTTAGTTTCACATGAATATTTACAAGACTATCATGTCACAGCATGTTGATATGACATTTTTGATGACAGTATTCCCCCAGAACAAAAGGTGTACTTTTCTGTTACTATAACTAAAAATGTAAGCCTGTAAAATAAGAAAAATTCAAACACTTTGGTCACTGCTCCAGAAGAATCTGAGGATAAATGTATTAGTTTGTTCTACCCTAAAAACAACATTCTAGTAAAGACAGCATATTTGTTATGTCATACAAATAGCAGCATCTCTGCACTGAGCTAGTGCCCCAGAGACTGAACATAAGAATGTTATATTTCAAACTCTGCAGTGTGGTCACACTCCCCCTGACATTCTAGCAGGAGGGTCTTCTTTACTGCAGAGACCAGTCACCCTAGAATTCTGTTCAAGTCCATGTGGCTAAGTCTTCTTAGTTTTGTTATTTTGTAAAGCTTTGCATTTATTCAATGCTCTGTATGAATTTATATGTTATCATTTTTTTTTTTTACTAGTTCCATATTTATTTCTAGAGGACAATGGTTTTCACAGATTCCTGGTTTGGCTCAGAGTTCAAAATAAAATAAAAATAATTACAATCTGTTTAAATTGTAATTCATTTTTAAAACAGTTGTACTCTTTCCTCAAATACAACCCCTAAAACACTATTTTCTGTTACTTCCTGTCAAACCGGTATGACAGGAAGGCTAAAAAATACACTGGCTTGGCAAAAGCAGATGGCTACAACCTTTACTTTGCTAGTTTGGGTCCAGATTACAATTTTGAAAGCTTTCTGCCCTAAAACAAAGAAAAAAGGGGGGGCTAAAAGTCAGTCTTCATCTGCATTCACATTATGAAAGCACTGTCCTATGAATCAGCCTATGTACGAATATAGCAAGGCAGAAAACGGAAAGGGAAAGGGAACATTGTTTAGCCAGGAGTAGCACACTAAGCCGAAGCTTGTTTCCAGATGCGACCTGGGAGCACAAGGAAGTTAAGTGACTTGCTCAGGATCACACAGTATGCACCTAGGCGGCTGTGGGATTCAAACCCAGGTCTCCAGATCTGCTGCTCAGAGCCTTAACCCACTGTGCTATACTGCCTCTGAAATACCGCTATACTGAAAAGTAACACAGAAGGTAGAAAGTATGCTGCTGGTGGCTCTTTTTCTCAGCAATGGTCTCTGGCACCCAGTGAGACATTTGAAAGCTGCAAAACACTCTTCTATAAGAGAGCAGTTATCTCTGGCAGCCAAAGAGACATCAAGGACTCCTAAGCCAGCTTCTAGTAAAGCACACTATGATGCCTTTGATTCTACAGTAGGCATGCAGTCATTGTCTGACATTCAGACTCTGACTGGCCAAGGTGGTGTGTGGAGGGCTGTTCTAATCATGGTTTCTAAGGCCATATATGAACATCAGTAACCAGGGCAAGGGAGGAGTGTGGGGAGGAGAATCCGGAGCAGGCAGGTCTATAAGAGGGTGATTAGCAGTTTTGGAGGGTCCACTGTACACCAACAGGGGGGTGTATTATCTGTCAGGTTGCCAGGAATGATGACTGGGGTGGAGGTTCACTAGACCACCAGAGAGTTATATAGCATGACAGTATGGGTGATTGGGGGGTGCACTACACCACTGGGGAGTTATATGGCATGACAGGCCGAGTGATCATGCGGTGCATGGATCCACTAGACCACCAAGGAGTTATACGGTATGATAGGACAGGTGATCAGGCTGGTGGGGAACCACTAGACCATCATAGAGCTATATAGCATGACAGAACAGGTGAGCAGGGGATGGGTTCACTAGACCACCAAAGTGTTATATTTCATTTATTTATTTATTTAAATTTTGATGACCAGGTGGGCCCTCTGAGACAGTCAAGTCCCTTTTTCAGGGGCAACCATGGGAACCAAATGTTCCAAGCATAAGAAAACAGTACAGATACAGATAATTATGTACAAATATCATTGGACAATTACATACAGTCATGGACTAGACCAGCCATCCCATTGATTGGGAGATGGTACAAATTATGGATGTCAATTGCAACATAGGTGAACAAGCAGTAAGGTTGTTACGAGCAAACAGTATAATAGTAGTAGAGTCCATTAGTACATAAATGCAGAGTACAGACAATTGGCTGTGTACAGAGTCATAGTCCTAGACATTGATCATACACACCAGGAGGGTATAGCCAAGCAGGTGGAGAAGTTTAGAGAAGATTAGGTACAGTTCCCATTACAGACAGGAGGCTTGTGAAATATTTCCCTATATTGTCTTTTGAAGAGAGTAATGGTCTTGCATGAGAGTATCATACCTCTCAACTGTCACACATTACGAGGTACGTCACTCATTTTATCTCTTAGAAACCCTCTGTCCCACTCGGAGAAGGCAACATCAAGCATTGACCACTGAGACTTTTAAGCAGAAATTTATAATGCTATAAGATGCTACATTATCAGCAAGCAATGTAAACATTAGTACACTCATTTCCATAGTGTTCTGAGCTTGCAGTGTCATGTTTGATGATGTGTCACACATTTTGTCCAGTTGTCACACACCTTGTCACACATTTGGGTGATGAAACTTTGAGAGGTATGGAGAGTAGTGAGTGTGGGAGGTCATTCCACTTTTGTGGTGATGTGAAGGAGGAGGATCTTCTCCCAACAGCTAGGAGAGTCTTGGGCAGATCCAGCATTGGGAGGTGTGAGGACCTGAGTGTTCATGGGAAGGGTTTCAGGGTTAGTAGGTTAGATATATATGGAGGAGGTGGAAGGTGTATTAGCTTGAAGGTGGCGCAATATACTGGGAGGTTAAGTCTAGCCATGAAAGATGGCCAACCCAAATTGTTCAGCACATCACAGTGATGGGCATGAGCTGGGGCCTTAATAGCAAATTGGGCAATTCTGTGATAGGCCATTTTGAGTTTGTTCAAGAGCATAGTCTTTGAAGAGTGGATTATAGAGGCACCATAGAAGAGGCCTGGGAGAAGGGTGGCAGAGGCAATAGTGCTTCTTGCACTACTTGAGAGGTAGGGAGCAGTACAATATAGAAGGCCTAGTTTCTGATTAGTAGCCTTAGTGATACAGGTTATGTGCTCATTGAAGGATAGATGCTTGTCAAGTGCTACACCCAGGTATTTAAAGGAGGTAACATTTTCGAGTTGAATGTTAGTGGATGTTTTGATGGAAGGGGGGCAGTGAGGTTGTGTCAAAGCAAGTATGGTGGAACAACATGGATTTAGTCTTTTTTTGGTTCAGAACTAGCAGATTATTTTTAAACCATGTTTCTAGAGTCTGAAAGCCATTTCTTAGGTCAGAGATAATACTTAAGATGTCACAGGAGGATCTACATAAGATGGCATCATCCACATATAGCTGAACCAATGCCCCTTCACAATTCAGAGGAAGGTCATTAATGAATATTGAGAATAGGAGAGACCCTAGGATTGATCCCTGGGGAACCCCATCAGTGATAGAAGATAAGGTGGAGATGGTACTGGCCCATTTGATACATTGAAATCTATTCTCTAAGTAGTTAGAGACCTAAGAGAGAGAGAGAGAGAGAGAGAGAGTTTTTGTCAAGACCAATATGGCGAAGCTTACATATGAGAAGTGAGTGGTTGACTAGGTCAAATGCCTTCGTTAGGTTGACAAAGACTGCACCAGTGGCTTTGCCCTGGTCCATAGCCTGGAATATATCAGTGGTGACCCTCAGGAGAGCAGTATCTATCCCATGTGATTTCTGAAAGCCATGCTGGTTACTAGTGAGGGCATTGGTCTGTTCAAGGTGGGATGATAGTTGATTATAAAGTGTTCTTTCTTGGATTTTAGCAATTGGACACAAGATAGATATGGGTCTATAGTTTTTGATAAGGTTGGTTGGACAGTTTATATACTGGGACAACAACTGCATTTTTCCATTTGTCTAGGATGGTTTGTGTGATGAAGGATCTATTGATTAGGCAGGAGGTCGGGTAGGCAAGTGCAGGTGCACCTATTTTAAGAATGTGGGTGGTAGGGAATCAAACCATGGTGAGCTGTCTGGGTTAAGTCCCCTTAGCAATTTAAAGACCTCTTTTCGGGAGGTAGGTTTTAAGTGGAAGAGTGGGTGTGGAAATTCCAGGCGGCTAGCTGGTGGCACAGGACAATTAACAGGAAGGTCGGTTTTGTAGGCATCAAGGTCTGCAAAGAAGTGGTTCAACCCTGCCGCTATCTCCGTGGGTGAGGATAGTGTGGAGCCTTTTGCCGTCATTGATTGGGGAAGATCCTTTCATTACCATTTAGAAGCACATTGATTTCCTTCCAGAAACATTTGGGGTTGTAGAGGTGCTGTTCCTGTAGTGATAGGAGATGCTCCCTTTTGGCTTTGCCTATCTTAGATTTACAAATATTGCATAGCTGGCAGTAGGTGTTCCAGTCAGAGTGGAGTCTAGAGATTTTGAAGGCATGCCATGCTTTGTCATGAGAGCACACGAAGTACCTCAGTTTCTGTGTGAGCCAGGGAGAGTGGGTACCTTTTGATCTTCTTAGTTTGTGAGGAGCATGGTGGTCAAGGATGGAGGTAAAGGTATTGACCAGATATTCTAATGCTAGGTTTATATCAAAAAGGGAGGTTATTGGGGACCAGTCAGCTGTGGCATGACTTGAGCTTCAGCAACAAAGTTGGTTAGGTCCCTAGTTTTAAGGATTTTGGGGGGGGATGCGAAGAATTATTCTTCCAGATGCAAAAAGTCAGAGAATGGTCACTGAGTGCATCAAGAATGATTCCAGTGGCCTTAATAGAATTTGGATTATTAGTTAGTATCCAGTGTAGAAGAGTGTGCTTGCCTGATTTCATATTCAATCCCTTGGGATCGTTGAGGAGTTGCTCCAGTTTAGCGTCCAGTAGGGCAGCATGCTACTGTGTTTTAAGAGGCCCAAATCAATTCAGGTTAAAGTCCCTGCATATTATAGTGTCTTTCTTAGGGAGGGAGTCCAGACTAGGGAGGAATCTGGCATTGGAGGATGCTTGTTTCAGAGAAAGATAGATGCACCCTACTGTCACATTCTTGACTTGGCCAAGGGTGACTGTGATAAAGATGTACTCTGCAGCTGAGTTGATCTTTAAGTCAGTTAATTCACTGACTACCAATCCATCTATAACATAAATTAAACCCCCTCCTCCCTTTCTGGGGACCCAGTCCTGTCCGTAGTAGGTATAGCCAGGAAGGGTGACCTTGTGAGATAGTATGGATGGTTTTAACCACGATTCGGTAATGCAGAGAATGTCTGGTTTGTAATACAGTATCCAGGATTCCAATTCTGCCTTTTCCCCTAATGCTCTGTATATTCATATGCACTATTTTGAGACCTTTGGAGTTAAGCCAATTAGGGCAGGAGGTTAGGGGGTCAGGAGTGGCCCTCATTGTGTGGTTCGGTTTTTGCTTCTTACTGGGTCCCTGGTTTAGTTTGACATTACCTGACAGTAGCAGGAGGTACGAGCAGGATGGGGAGAGGGTGGGCGGAGGAAAGGTAGTTTGTGTATTCATTTGGAATGCTGCAGGAGGAGGAGGATTTTATTATGCTGGTCCAGGGTTAATAATGTAAGGTGAGGGAAAGACCCATGTGGGCAAGAGGGCAATAAGAAAAAGGGTGCTGGGTGGTGATAGCCTTAAAGTGGAGGGTGGCACAGATTCAGGGTTTAAGATCATATCTACTGGTTGCAGGTGTACCAGGAAGGACAAGCAAATGAGTAGTCCTTTAGTGAGAAGGAACATTGTGACGCAGAAAGTAGAAGAAATCAGACCAGGGAGGAAGAGGGAGGACGTGTGGTGTAGGGTAACACCACTAGGCAGTTAACAACCAGAGGGATCTGGTAAGCTGTGTGCATCAGCGTAGTACTGGGATCAAGGTCTCTGCATCCTAATTGATGGCAGGAGGACCTATGGCTTGTCAATAGGAACCTTCATAAGGGAGAAAGTTGACATGACTGGACAGGTGATCAAGGTTGCTGGGGGAACCACTAGACCACCAGGGAGTTATATGGCATGACAGGCCAGTGATTATGGGGTGCTGGGATCCACTAGTCCACCAAGGAGTTATGCGGTATGATAGGAGAGGTGATCAGGGTTTCTGGGGGGACCATTAGATCACCAGGGAGTTACAGGGCATGACAGAACAGGTGATCAGGGGAGTGGTCCACTAGACCACCAGAGTGTTATGCAGTGTGACTGGATAAGTGTTCAGGGTTTCTGGGTGGACCAGTAGACCACCAGAGAGTTATACAGCATAACAGGATGGGCAATTGGGGGGTACATTATACCACCAGGGAGTTTTACAGAATGTCAGGATGGGCATTTGGGGGGACCACTAGACTACCAGGGATAGCTACCATCAGCCTGGATGACTATTTAGGAGTGGGAATGCTACTCTGCATAATGATAAGAGTGCGGTTTTAGCAGCATCAAACAATGCTGCTACAGAGGCTGTTTAGTGCTGCAGAAAGCCTGGAAACCACTGAATATACTGCTGCACCCTGTTTGCAATGTGGTTCCTTCATTTGCATGGGCACAGTGGTATTTTCTGCACGGTCATGCTGTCAGGTTGGTGTTGCATACCAGAGGCCCTTGAATGTGGTCCTTGCCCCATCAGATTGTGCCGTTCTTGGTTAGTGTGGTGCTAAACATTTGAATAAGGGGGCCTCTATGCCTTAGTTCCTTTCCTAATGGTGTACATTTGAAACTCCACCTTGCTATACATTAGGGGCAGTCAGTTTGCTTGTACTGTTTTTCCCTCAGTGTTGTACCCACATAAGGCAGCCAGGAGCACCATAGTTTTTCCCTGGAGCCTACGTGTATTACTGTCTACATTACCAATACGTACTGGGGATTATAGTCCTGATACTGTGCAAGAGTTTGTCTTCCCAAGACAAGTTTCACCTAGCACAAACAGTGAAAGTTGGTTTGGAAGCTGTAATATACCACTTTCAAATACCCACTGATGTGAATGGCACTGCATCTGGAGTGTTAACAGATTCATTGTCTTCTAAATTTGTACAGCTTAGAACAACTGGGTTGTCAACAGACATACAAAACAAGTCAGTTGATTTCCACGTTGAGTTACATCCTTATTTAGTGATGAAACAGGTATATTTTTTCCCAAAAATGTTGATGAGCAAAAAAAAACCTTTTCAAATCTGACAGCCCTACAATATGAAAAGGGCTTCTTACAGCAGACCCTATGTGAATGAGAGTGGATTCAGCTCGTTTATCAGAGCAGAAACTTGCTGGAACTGGAGGTGAGAAAGTTGCTAGAGTTATTGTAAATGCTATGGAGAGGATCCCTGTTTCCAGATAGGAAAGGGTTCCTTCTCCTGGTACTTTCCTGCTTTGAAGAAAAATGGCGAATGGTGACCCATTCTGGACCTCGGGCTTCTCAACAGGAACCTAACAAAAGGCGTGCAGAATGGTATCTCTAAACAACAGTGATCCCCTGCTTATAACAGTGGGACTGACTGGGGTCATAGCATTTACGGGATGTATAGCTCCTCAGTTTTTTGGGGACATAGGGGTGGAGATCCAATGGAAGATACCATATTTCTTTTTTTTTATTATTTAATCTATTTTCTCTCCTTTTCCCTATGGTGCTCCCTCCTGCCGGGTCACCCAGCCCCATCTCCCGCTCGCAACTTACCTCAATGCTTCCTCCATGGCTTGGCCTCAATGGCAGGGCAGCGGGGATCCCTCAACCCAACGGGATGGATCTGGTGCAGGGGTTACTGCCAATCGCGGGAGCGGGGCCTGCGGCGACCAGCAACCATCCTGCTGAGGAGCTATTTTTGTGTTTTCTTCCCCTTCCCCGAGTGTGGCATGGCGGCATGCAATGACACCAATGGCTGAGCCAGGCACGCTCCCACATGTGACATGCCGGGCATCTGCCCCATAACTGCCCCCCACCTATGAGCCACTGGTGCCAGCCCCCAGCCTCCACTAGGGGTCAGACATGCAGCGGTCTCTGTCCCACCCCCTCTCTGGGAGAGGAGAACTGTCTTCAGGATGCTCAATCCTCTCCCTCCCCAGCCGACTCCCAGCAGCCTGCTCGCACTCTGAACACAGGTCACCAGTATGGCAGGAGGCAAGGCATGGTGCTTCAGCCCTCCACGCCACTGGGCCAGCCCCAGAAGATACCATATTTCAGTGATTAGAAACCATGACTTCTAATTGCATTTAGCAGTTTCAGTCACAGTGTCCAGTTGAAGGTGGGCTTGTAATCAAGGGTGGCTTTTAGTTATCTTGGTACTCATTCTCACTGAATATATTAGTTTCATCTGAAATTCACATAGCACTTGGAAGGGGATACGGCTTCTCAAAATGACTCTCACTCACATCTGTGTAGAGCACCGAGCACCACCTCTACTTCCGTTTTTATATCCTGATGTTGCCATAGTATTTAGCACTAGTTGGGTTAAATGTGCATGCATCATGACCAGGATACTGTGTACACATGAAAATGCCTTCACATTTCCCCCCTCAGCACCCTTGCAAACATACGCCTTGAGCAAAGATTTTAATAAGATGAGATGAAAAAGAACATCATAAGTAAATGTACAATATATAAATTGAATGATATCACTGATTGTAACTCTAACTGTAGAAATCAGTGGGCTAGGATATAGCAAATATATATTAACGCTGGCTCTATGTATTTGATTCTAACGCAACGATGTAGTAACAAGGCTTACATATAGAATACTATATGGGGTAGTGAGTATAACAAGAATGTTATACACACTGAGGTGCTGGATGCTACATAAATTCTGAGAGTGAAACTCTAGGGGTTTATACAAGCATCCTGCACCAAGGGTATGTGTAAAATTTGAGTTTTACACACTGCCTATGTCTTGTTTTATATAATTGCTGAGTAGCATGTTCTCACCTTGAAAACACTATTCAATAATTAAAGAAATTACTGTTCTGATAGCGCGGTCAGGTTGAAGCATGGATCAATTACATTTTTTTTTTCCTTTTGTGTGATTGCCCCAAAACTAGCTATTTAGGAACTGAACTGGGATGCATAGGGAGAGGCATCACCAGTAGAAAACAGGAAGTTATTATCCCTCTGTAAAGACAGCTGGTGAGACCCCATCTGGAGTACTGCGTGCAGTTCTGGAGACCCAATCTCTGTAAAGACATAGACAGGATGGAAGCTGTCCAGAGGAGGGCAACTAAAATGGTGCAGGGTCTGTACCAGAAGACATATGAAGAGAGACTAAAGGAGCTTAATATGTATAGCCTCGAGGAAAGGAGGGAGAGGGGGGACATGACAGAAACTTTCAAGTACTTCAAGGGAATCAACAAAGTCCAAGAGGGTAGCATCTTTCAAAAAAAGAGGTGTGCAAGAACAAGGGGCACAATTTGAAGATAGAGGGGGCTCAGAGGTAATTTGAAGTATTTTTCACAGAGAGGTTGTGGATCGTGGAATGGCCTTCCAGGAAGGTTGTGGAGTCAAAAACAGTGGTGGAATTCAAGCATGCATGGGACAGTCATAAGGCAATTCTAGGGGGTGGGGGTAGGAAGAAGTAGGCTGCTGGTTAACTAGGATCTGCAGCTTATCCATTAGGTAGGGAAATGGGCAGACTGGGTGGGCCAAGCAGTCCTTATCTGCCGTCAAATTCTATGTTTCTATGTTTCTATGAACAATAACTATTTTTATTACGAAGCTTGTGAAAACGCTTACTCAGAGACATGACCATTTATTGTGCATGGTCAAAGTGTGTGCATGCAATGGAGGTGTGTACAGGGAAACCTGGCATGTGTTCGCTATTATAACCAACTAGTTATAATGGCAAATTATAATTAGGTTTCCTATGGAAGAAAATGCTCTCCAATTGTTATATTGTCTTTACGCAATAGTTACTTTTAGTTGCTACTATATCCCAAATAAAACAGTGTTGTTCTATGTTCCAACTTAACCCATAGTTTCTGACAAGTATACATAGATGTTCTTGACAAAAAACAACATAGCCAGAACCTGCATATTAACCCATTAACCTATTTTTGCATTGCAATAGAGTACTTACAGGACAACATTGAAAAAACTACAAAAGGGTTCATATGTTCAGCATCCAGGTATGAGCCACTATCTGTATGTCGCTGGAACATAGTACCTTAATTTTGGACTGACCATCCTTAACATACCTATATTAAATGCAATGTATGTATAAATTTGTTTTAATTTAGACCCTGCTTCCTTGAAGCCTGGACCTGCCGGCAAAACATTGGCACAGTTTAGCAGGTTGGACACAAATGACAACATTTTTATAAAACCTATAAAGGCTTGAGAGGGTCATCATTCCTGCTGATTATGCTTTTACTCCATGAAATACAATATTCCTCTATGCAGTTGACACCAACATCTGCGGTAAAGTGGACACTCAGGAGGGGCTAGGGCCATAAAGAGAGATCTGGAGAAACAGGAGTGGTGGTCTAAAGTGTGGAAGCTGAAGTGTAATGCAAAGATGTGTAATAATATGTGAATTTGGTCCAAAAACCTAAACATAAATTACAAGGTGGGGATGGTGGTAGACAGCATAGTGGAGGAAAAAGATCTGGGGGTAGTAATTATGGAGACTTTAAAGGCAGTGGCATAATGTAATAAACCTGTGGGATAGGTGAATGGGATGCTATGCATAGGTATGGTGATCACTACAGAAGGAGGGGGGGAGAGAGATGATACTGCCCCTGTTCAGGTCACTGATCTGACCTCACTTGGAGTACTGTGTTCTGTTTTGGATCCCACACCTCAAAGGAGATAGGAAACGAATTTACTATTGTTCTTCACTGTTAAATAAATAACAATGGCCTGTGTGTGTGTGTGTGTGTGTGTGTGTGTGTGTGTGTGTGTGTGTCTATTCTGGGAGGGCTAAAGGCTGAGGTTCAATGCTGGGGAATAGCTCCTCCCACATCCCTAACATAAGACAAGCATCTGCCAGAACCCCTTGCTTAGGGCTTGATTCATTCCCTGAGCTCCTGCATGGCTCGTGTAGCTGTGCCTTCTCCCCTTTTTTCATTGCTACTGCCTGTCCTGGCTCTGGTTAGCCTTGCCTTCTTCCCCCTTGTGTTTCCTTGTTATTTCATCCTTGTCCCCCCTTCCCCCATGCTCTGCCTCCCTTTCTGTCTTTCTCTGCTAGCTCTTTGTCTCCTGTCCCTCTTTCCTTGGCTGCCTCTGCTTTGGCTCTCTGCTCCCCTGCCAGTTTCCTTGTTCTGCTCCTCAGCTCCTGACATCCCTGGGCTCTGTCCTGGCTCCCTCTGGGTCATTCTCCCATCGCTTTCTGATGCCTCGGTTGCTCCTGCTCTGTGCTTCTCCTGGCCCCTTGTCTGCTCCGTTTGCAGCTTCATTTTTGATCCCTTTTGTTTTTTTTCCCCTTTTCTCTGTTGTCCCCTCCTCTTTGCTGCTCATGCCGCCCGACACTGTTTGTCTCCTGCTCCTGTCACCCACTGGGCTGGCCTCCTCTTGCTCTCACCTCCATCCCCCAGTTCTGGCTGCTCTCTCAGCTCAGTGTTTCCTCTAGTTTCCCAAACCTCCTCCCGCCCCTTTTTGTCGCAGTTACCTTGCACTTTTTTGCCTCTGTTCCTATCGCCAGTACTCCTCCATGTCGTCCTCCTTGGTGGCTGTCTCCCGGTCCCACCCCCAGTTGGGGTTCCATGTCCATTGCCTTCCCCTGCTTCTTCCTTCTCCCTGGTTCCTTCATTCCCCTGACTCCTGGTCCTCTCACTTTGGTTCCCCTCTGTGATTCCCTCTGCTGGCAGCACGTTGACATCCTGGGCTTCACTGTTCTGCAGCTCTCAACTGGCTGGTTCTTAGACTTTCCGTCAGCCTTTGTGTGTTCTCTGCCAGATATTTGCCCGGTCCATGCTGCACTCCTTGTTCTCCTTCTTGTGGCACTGTAACTTTTTGGACCTTTTGCTCAGCACCTCTCTCCCGCCTTAAAGTGATATATCACCTTTCCATTTACCTCTGCCTTAAAGTGACAGACTCATCATTTCATTGCCACTTCTAGCTTCCACCTGGTCAACGACCCAGTCTCCTACTGCATGCCAACCAATCACAGCTCTCTACTGCCTTCCTAGTGGCTGATCCACATTACTTGGCTCCTTCCAGCTACTTCAGGCATGAACTGCATACATCTCATTTCCTTTTCTGTCCTGCCTTCACCTACCTACCACCTGTCTGTACTTTGTCCATTGTGCTTATTATCCTGCTTCCTATCCATCTATGACCCCTCTGGCTCCCCCTTGCCTGTTCCTCATCAACTCAACCATTTTTTTCTTTTCTACAGCAGCTTACCTTGCTTTTCTGCTGGTCCATACCAGCAGTTTTTTGGACTCCTTCTGTTACTCATACCTTTTGAGGTAACGAGCGAAGGTAGGCTTGCCCTGTCTATCGGGGATAGGATTCCGTTACACTCACTACAACCTGCTACCCAACAACTCCGACCCTAACTCATACATAGTAGTATTGGAGTGAAGGATAGACCTATCTGGCTACTGGGGCCAGGAGTCCGTCCCCTGCATTTTTCAACAAATGACTTCTACTACATCATTCCTTGATCTCCGTCCCTAGCCCTGCCTATAGAGGTTTGGTTGAAGATGATGGCCCGTCTTCTGGGACAGGAGCCCCTGGATCATATATTTCTTCCCTAATGCTCCCCTTATTTACCCACAAGTTCCTTCATCCATTCTGTTGTTCGCCATCTCCTTTGGAGGTGGGAACTTTCTCCAAAGACCCTGGGCTACTGCCCGGTTGGACATTCATTCCTCCACTTCAGCTGACTATGGATGCAAACCCTTCCACCGATCCTGCTTCTGCCTCCTCTGCTGGCCCCAATGCTCAGCCTCAGTGGACCCTTGGCTTAGCTTCTGCCTCATGGAAGCGTACATCCATGTTTAACTTTTCCATCTCGGATTGGACTGTTCCTTGACTAGTCACCAAACTCAAGAAACATGGCATCTCTCATGCATCCTCCACCCAAAAACAGGAACTGTACAACTCTTCATTGCTTCTCAATCCAGGCCAGCTTGGCCCTCAGCTCCCAAGCAACCCGATCCTACTGCTGAAGGCTCCTCCACAGCTGAAATCTGGGACTTTATGGCCCAGATCTCCTCATCTGTTTCCAACTTGGATTCCCACTTGACTGTACTCGAAGCTCACCTCCCTGTTGCTCCTGCTTCTCCATCCACTTCCGCAGCTTCAATGGCTCTTCCGTCCACCAGCCAGGCCCCCACTGTTTCAATTCCTGTTCCTCCAGCTCCTCCTACTTTGACATCCAGCACTCCAGTGCCTCCATTGACCACAGGTATGTTGCGTCCTGCTCCTCTGATCATTACGCTGGTTCACCTCATTCCACCTCACCTCTGTAGGGACATCATTGATGGAAAAAAATGCAGACTTAGCCTCTGTCCTCCTCTCATTGCAGGACGTGGTCAAAAATAGGATTGTCTCCTGTGGCGATGTCTCTGTCATCCTCCGGTATAAGGACCCTCATCTCCTCCACAGACTGACTCTATCAAAATTCATTTTGGCTTTCAGCCTATATGGAGATATCCTCTGTTCTGTATTTCCATCAATGCGTGAGGAGCTTGATTCCTATCTGTATCTCATTACAGACCTTAGTGTCCATTATGGGGGAACTCAGTTCTATGATTACCACAGATCTTTCTCAGTTAAGGCAGCAGCCTCCATGACCCATTATACCACAAACTGAATTGGGCAGTACTGGAGACCGAGCTTTTTTGCCTTAATTTTGAGGACAACAAGCCTACTCCTGCTCTGTGTGTGGCTCTTTTAATCATTTAGCACCCCTTTGTCTGTCTCTGCATCTCCCTCATCTTCCAAGAAACTCGGGTCCACTTGCCTGCTAGCCTCTCCCATCACCTCTGCCCCAGGCTGCTTCACACCATCTCCAATCCTGCTGCTCACTTGGATCTCCAGGGCCATCCCGTTAAATGCTTCATTGGAAAAGCTGTTTGCAACAACTTTAATGAATCTAGATGCCTTCTCCATGGCTGTACACTTCTGCACATTTGCACCTTCTGCAGTGAGGCCCATGCCCGCTACATCTGTCCTAAGGCTCCCAAATGCCATCAGTGACTAGAAAGTCACCCTTCCACACCTATTGATGTCTCTGCATTGGCCCATCTTTTGGAACACCATCCTTCCCCTGCAGTCGTCCAACATCTCTTGGCTGGACTCTCCTATGGATTTCATACTGGCATTTCAGTGCCCCCTTCAGAAACCTTCATTTGTCCCAATCTCCACACTGCTATCAAGGACTGCTATCATTGTCGACCAGCTCATCCAGAAGGAATTGCATAAAGGCTTTGCCATCAGACCTTTCAGTACTCCTCCCTTTCCCACCTACCTGATCAATCTCATTGGCATCGCTACCAGGAAATTCTCCGGCAAGAAGCGCCTTCTTGTCAATCTGTCTGCACCTAGATGTTCCTCAGCCCCCAGCATCAACTATCTGATTTCTTCAGATGAGTATTCCCTGTCCTACACCTGCATCAATGATGTCATCTCAGTCATCAAGTGATTAATCCATGGTTCCTGGCTTGCTAAATCTGACAGACATCACTGAAGCCATCAAGCTGCTGTCCATCCACCCTTCCCTCTGGCACCTGTGTGGCATGTTCTGGCAGAACAACTACTGCTTTGCTACTTGCCTCACCTTCAGCTGCAAGAGTAGCCCTAAGCTGTTTGATATGTTCACTGGGGCTTTGTGCTGGGCATTATTAAACGTCTGTCATCAGCCTTTCTGTGATTCACTTGCTAGATGATTTCCTGCACATCAACCCTCCAGATTCTCCTCCTGCTGCTGGAATCTCCACCCTGGTTGGCCTGTTTTGTGACCTGGCCATTTCCTTATCCAAGGAGAAGACTCTTGGCCCTGTGACTTCCATCAAGTTCCTCAGCGTCATTTTTGATTTTGCTCGCTTGGAAACCAGACTGCCCCTGGACAAACTTCACCATATCTGGGGCTTGGTTGACTCCTTTTCCAGCAGATCCAGCTGCATGCAGCACAATTTTTTATCCCTTTTGGGATACTTCAACTTTGCCATGTGGATCATGCCCCAGGGCTGATCATTCACAGCATACCTCCTGATCTTAACATATTCAGTTACTGGACTCCACCACCACATACTTATCACAGCAGCCGCTAAATCAGACCTTGCCATGTGGTCTCTGTTTCTCTCCTGCTGGACCAGCTGTTCCATGTTCTTTAAGGACCCATCTCCCAGTTTCTGCCCCAGGATCTACACTGATGCCTCACCGAGATGTGGTTACACAGCCATCTTCCATCACTCTTGGATTGCTGCCCATGGCCCTTGGATGTCACCACTCTTCCAGATATCTCCACTACCTCTCCCCTCTCTGAGATCTGTTCCATTGTTGTTGCTGCCTTCCTCTGGGGTCATCACTGGTCCTTCCAAACCATATCTGTATTCTCTGATAATCAATCCATGGTAGACATCATCAATAAAGGCAGGTCATCATACTATCATGATGGTCCTGTGGAGACTAACCTGGCTGTCTCTCATACACCATTTTATATCACAATATTTTCATATTCCTGGTCACATTAATGAAGCAGCTGATGCCCTTTTTTGCCTTCAGTTCCAGACCTTCCATCACTTGTGTCCCTTAGCAGATCCAGTCATGCCTTCTCCCCTTTCATTCTCGGACCTCATCATGATGTAGCCTTCTACCATTTGCAAGCCTCCCATATCATTTGGTCAACTTTGGCTCCGGCCACCAGAGCATCATACTCTACTGTTGGAAAAAGGTATACTTCCTTTTGTGGACTTCCATTCTCCCCCTTGTCTAGCATGCATGTGGACACTGTTCTGGCCTTCCTAACATTTTGCCATCAGTCCTTGCAGCTGTCCCATGGACTATTAAACAGTGCCTTTCTGGCATCCAGTTTTTCTTGTCCCAATCAGCTCCATCCTCACCTTCTCGGTTCAGTAACCTCTCCGTCAAACTTCTGTTGGTCATTCAAAGAACATCGGGCCCCAAGTTCCTTCAGCACCTTCCTACAGATGGATGGATCTATTCTATGAAATTTATTGGACTTACTAACTTCCAACCACTTTGATTCTGTCTCCACTACCATGATCTCCTTGGCCATCTGCCGGGTGTTCTGTGGATTTTTGCAGCCTGGTGAATTTACCATTTCATCCCCTTCTGCTACCAACTTCCTCAAGATTTCCAACCTGCAGAAATCTAATGACCACTATGAATTACATTTACCCTGCTCTAAGACTGATAGGCTCCATAAAGGGGTAATCATTAAGTATTTCTTTACCTCCAATGCCTGGTGCCCAATTGCCTACTTGGATAACCTAATGGCCTTCCACCTTCACTCTGATCCATCTTTACCTCTATTGACTTCCGGTATGTGCCAACCCATGACAACAAAATGGTTTATGGCTCACGTCAGAATTCTCCTTCATCTACTCAGACTCGACCCTTAGTCATAGTCTGGACGTTCCTTCCAAATCAGAGCAGCAACTTCAGCTTCAAGACACAGCATTCCACCTCACATCATCAAGAATTGGGAAGATGGACATCATCAGCCTTTGAGACATATATTCCAGGTCCTGAACCAGAACTCCATCATGCATTTAGGGTACTCTCTTCTTAGAGGGTGGGCAGACCAATAGCCATGGGTCCTCAGGGGTTTCCGCCACCTGAGTTTTTTTTCTCTCCTGCATGCTAGTGGTCATACTCTCTGTGAGTTGGAGGAGGTATCTTTTGGGCCCTCTATTCCATACAAACACTGCCCATCACATCTATCTAACCAAGGGTGGGAATAGAGAAAAGTCAAAAGTAAACAATGTTACATAAGCACTACCAACCCCATACTCTATTCACCAAAACATTGAATGGGAGGGCTAATGCCTGAGGTTCAATGTGGGGAATAGCTCCTTCCACATCCCTAACATAAGACAAGCCTCTCCCCCAGAACTCCTTGCTTAGGGCGTGATTCATCCACCACCTTCCCCATCCTCCACCTTCTCTGGCACTCTACTCACCCTTGCTGCTGGGCTCTCTATTCCCTACAAACACTACCCAGCATCTCTATCTATCAAGGGTGGGAATAAAGAAAAGCCTAAAGTAAACTACAGCTACACAAGCACTACTAGCCCCATGCTCTATTCACCAAAACATTGAATTACTGTTAATGTCTATAGTGCATTTTTTAATGCTCTTTATAATATTTGAAACCACCACCAGCTTCACAGATTGTTTTCTATATTGGAGTCAGCGTGTGTCCTGTTTCGAAATGCTGACATTTCTAACTCCAATTCAGCATGAAGAAAACGTGTGTGCTGAACTCCTGTGTTTCAGACAGCAACAGTACAGAAATGATGATTGGCTCCCTTAACATTAGTAAAAGATGTCTGATTCCCAAAAAATAATAAAATCATTCTGCGATTGGCTTCAGCTCACCTCAGCCCCCCAACTCCCACTGTACCGATAAGAGATAGATGCACAACTCTCAAAAAGTAATAAAACCCTTCAGCAACCAGCGATCGGCTTCAGCTCACCTCAGCCCCCCATTTCATCCTCAGCCGATCACCTTACAAATTCCCGAGCAGTTGTTAACACAGTGTATTTTTTGGTAGTGAAACCAACCTTTTCTTTATGCAATTGAGGAAAGGACCAGTGGAGCAAAGACAGGTGGTTGTCAGCTGGGAAAGAAATTATACAGACAGACACTGATGGTACTGCTGGGCCACATGAATGGGCCAGAGGTAAGCTAAGCTCCCATGGGGGGGGGGATACACTAAACAAGAGGGCAGATGTGGACTGATGGGACACAGAAGAAAAGGTTGGTTTCACTACTGAAAAATACACTGTGTTAACAACTGCACAAGGATTTGTAAAGTGACTGGCCGAGGATGAAGTGGGAGGGGGAGCTGAGGTGAGCTGAAGCCGATTGCCAGTCATTGAATGATTTTATTATTTTCGCGGAGTCAGGCATATTTTACTAATGTTAGGGGAGTCGATCAGCATTCCTGTTCTGTTGCTGTCTGAAACAGAGGAGTTCAGTATACATGTTCTCTTCATACCGAATCGGAGTTAGTGATGTCAGCATTTCAAAACGGGATAGGTGCTGACTCCAATACAAAAAAAAAAACAATCTGTGAAGCCGGAGGTGGTTTCAAATATTATAAAGAGCATTAAAAAATGCACTGTAAACATCAACAGTAAAAAAGACACACACACAGGCCATTATCATTTACTTCTGATTTATCCAACAGTAAAAAACAATAGTAAATTAATTTCCTATCTCCTTTAAGAAGGACAGGTACATACTAGAAGTGCTGCAGAAGTGGGCTATTAGGCTTGTCCAGGGGCAGCATGGAATGCTATATAAGAAATGTCTGAACATTTTGTCTGCCCTGTAGGATAGAAGAAAATAAGGGGACAGGATAGGGGCTTGTTCACTTTAAGGAGTAATACTACTACAAGAAGTAACACCTTGAAACTGGTGGGAATGAGGATTAAAAAAGATGTCAGAAAGTATGTTTTTACCAAAAGAGTGGTTGTAGAATGAAACATACTTCCAGAGGAAGTCATACTACTGAGACTGGGATTGGCAGGTATGTGGATACAGTGAGGTTGGTTATGCTTGGGGTGGGGGCAAGGGGAGTTTAGGATGACAGAT
The DNA here is from genome assembly GCA_016271365.2 of Neoceratodus forsteri. NCBI lineage: Eukaryota > Metazoa > Chordata > Ceratodontiformes > Ceratodontidae > Neoceratodus > Neoceratodus forsteri. The sequence goes on from CM028136.1 coordinate 394,792,897, forward strand.
GGACAGACAGAGGCTCAGACTAGTAAATAGGCAAGCAAGAGTAGATTTGCTGCTGGACCTTTTTCTTCCCACATTTTCTGTGCTTCTATGTTTCATTTACACATCCCAAAGGACCCTGCCACCAAACGCAATTGAGGTTCAGAACATGGCATGTATAGTTTTAGTTCAAAGCAATGCCTTTGGTCTGACCATACAGTGTTCACAAAGTGTTAGTCAGCGATGGCAGTTTTCCTGCACAGGAAGAGCATAAGGGATATTTTTCTTATCTAGATGACTGGCTAATTTGTGGAAAAACAAAAGAGAAAACAGTGTGCTCAAATCAAACAGCAAGGAGTACACTGCAGATGCAAGAATTCCTCCTAAGCTTGGAAAAGTTGCATTTAGAACCCAGAATAGACTCATGGATGAACACACAACTGAACAAAGCCTTCCTCCCAGTGCAAAGGATAGATTTAGCATATAAACACATTCCAGTTAGGTCAAACAAGGACTGCACAGGAATTCTTGGGACTTCTGGGCCCCAAGGCTTCAATCACATTATTAATGCCATGGGCCATATTGCAAAGAAGAGATGCCCAGTACTAACTCAGAAGGCACTGTGTCAAAGAAGTGCACTAGTGCAACAGCAAGTACCAGTAGCAAGCAAGTTGGTACAAGCACTGGAATGATGAAGAGAAATAGGAAACCTCTGAGAAGGTATTCCTGATTCATGTAGGCTCAGCAAACATTCATGTATAGAGCACCCAAGTGGCTAAATAACCTTCCACCAGACCTCATAGCTGACACCAAAATTGGACCCTTCAAAACCAAACTTCCGCAGCATATATTGAAACGCAGCAGCTGTGATTGCCTGACCTAATTGCTTTGAGTCCTTTTCCCTTCCAACCTCTACCAACTCACACTACTCACTTTTCTTCCCTATTTCCCAACTACTCCTACCTTTCTCCCACCCCTTGATTAGCCATACATTGCCTGCACCTCAGCTATTTGATACCACCTCCCTTTCCCGCCAACTCTGGCATAGTTTTGCCTCTTTCTTGTCTACCCCAAAGTTGTCCCCCCCAACTTTTCCTTGCCTTACCTCCTCAGCATTAACACATCCCCTCCTTCCCCATCCCTCCTTCTCCATCACCTCCCCAAGTCAATCTCCCCTCCTTGCACATATTCTGTGTCCTACTCCTATTTTCTCCTCTCCCTATCTTTCCTCTTAAGTGCTTGGTCTAGGACATCCCCACCCCTCTCCATACAATGCCTACCTGTGCTGCTTACAGCTATACTCTGGACATTCCTAACAACTACCATACTCTCCTACTTGTTGAATCCTCAATCTTCTGAGGTTCATGACAAGGTCACTACCTCTGACTGCTTATACATAGTGTAAATACCTGTAACCTTGTAACTCATGTAACCAATGCAGCACTTACTATGTATCATATGTATTTGTATACTCATTCAGCCCCCTGTACCATGTAAACTTGTCCTTTTGTTTCTTCCTTCTTTGATGTGGAACATTTGTAAAAGAGCCCCTGGCTCAAAGGTGTTATAATTATGAGACTTCAATAAATAAATAAAATAAATAAATACATTTGTGGAACAGCTTTCCAGCAGAGGTGGTGGGGGTTGAAAACAGTGGTGGGGTTCAAGAATGCATAGGATAAGGCTGGACCAGGGGCGCTGAGGGTTGAGGCACTGTATGCCACACTTCATGCTACACTGTCAACCCGGGTTTGAGAGTGAGCCTGGGTCATTGGTGGTCGGCTGGGGGTGAGGGAGGGAGCAGGATTGAGCTGCCACAAGACAGTTCTCCTCTCCTGGGGAGGGTCCTTGTTGCCCTACAGTACAACTGCCCCCAGGTGGAGACCTGAGGGTAGTGCAGGTGAATGGGCAGCATGAATAGGGAGGGCACTGCTAAACCGCAGTGTGCTAGTGGGAGAAAACAGAACTGACATGCCATGATGTCCCAGTGTCATTCCCAGTGATGGGGATGGCAGCTGGGGACGGATGTGAGCCCTGGGGCCGGAGCCTTGCCCGCAAGCTCCCTGAACCAGGGGCCAAAAAATGTAGATAAAACAAAATGCTTATGATAAGCACAAGGAAATTATAGTGGAAAGGAGGGGTGGGGAGAGAAGGAACTGTAGATAGGGTACAGTCTGCATTAATAGTGTAGGTAGGGAGGAATGGGCAGACTGAATGGACCAAGCTGTCCTTATCTGCCATCAAATAATCTGTTTCTATATACTCCCTTCCTTCAGTCTTTGCCTACATGGGTTCTGTCCTCAAATGTACCCCTACAATGGTGGGGAGGATGTCTGATGGTGAAAACTGTAAATGGAATTGGGTACCCTTAAGAAAGGAAAGAGCATATAAGCTTTCAGGAACTTAAAGCAGTGCTCCTTTCCATGAATGAAGTCTGTCTCCCTGTTGCAGGGTCAAACAATTCTAATATGGACAGACAATGTAAGCAATAATGCCCAACAGGGTGGGCGGTATTGGGCAATACCGGACCGGCCAGGGGCGTAATGAGGCCCGACGCCGCAGGTGGAGGGCCTTATAGCCCTTGGCCGGGTCCAGTATTGCCCACTGGCCCAATTCTGAGGCATTATTGCTTAGAAAATGGGCTTTCATTTTTTATTTATAAAAATGATTTTCTAGGGAAAAAACAGGTACAAAAGTAAATAACATATGAGAAACAGGAGCTTCTGTTAAATAGTCCCTTTAGGAGATGCCACTAGAAGGTGCTGCTGCCTATGTTAAGCTTGTTTTCTATGTTGCAGTGTAGATTCATTTGCAGTAGCCCCCCCCCACCCCAGCATGGAGTTCTGTTTTTTTTTTAATTTAAAGAGTGTGTTTCAGCCGTCCCCATTACTGTATCCCCTTTTTACTGCACCTCATTGGTTCGATTTCTTTTCACTGTCCTGCGTGGTGAAATTTGGTGGTTGCAACTAGATTGCTAGTTTTCTGTTTTCTTTTATTTATTTTTTTTGATTGGGACCCGAAGGAAAGACAAAGCATGAGCACAGTCGGCAGCAGATTTAGCTTCCTCTATGATCGAGGAATCATTTTGTTTCCTCACAGTCCCCAATGGTACCCCAAAGTAACTGTCAATTTCTTTGGAAGAGAGAGCGCAGAGAACTATTGTGAAAAGGGCAGTGCTAGTAAACCAAGGATAGGAGTGTTTTGTAACTTGTGTTCACCTTGTGCATCAGAGCAGTGAATTCAGGAGTGGCTCAGTTGGAGGGCAGGATGGTTAGACATTAAGGTGAGTGGGGCTGAGAAGCATCAGGGATTGCAGCCATAGTGGAAAGCTATCGTCCTTTACATTAAGTTAAAAAAAAAACAAACATTCGCGATTCCGTCTTTACTCGAGTGCTGCCACTCTCCCCATGCCTTCTCACCATTTCATAGCTGTCATGTGTCACAGTCTGCCAAAATGAAAGAGGAGAAGCTGCCCTAAGCAGATAGATACTGTACCTGCTACTATGCAGACTTTTAAAATCCCTTGCGCTTCAACTGGTTATCTGGTCGAAGTAAAGTAGTCACTTGGAAGGTGGCAGTTGCCTGTTTCAGGACATTACAGGACAGCTGAGTTCCTTTCTCCAACTAAAATGATTATTTTTCAAATCTTGAATGAATCTTGGCAGGGGGAACAGAGGGAGATCGACTGCTATTTGACCAAGACAGAGAGAGAGACCGAGAGCGTGGTAGCTCGGGCACCGCTATTGTGTGTGACAAGAATGCAGCTAGCGGTCTCTGTCTCAATCTACAGTTAGTAATTTGAAGCAGAGTTCCTTTTTTGCCAACTACAATGCTTATTTTAAAATTTTGAATGAATCTTGCCGGGGGGAGTGTGTGTGTGTTTGGGGGGCAATCTCTCGCTAAGTGAGAGAAAAAAAATGGCAATAATTTCAAATTGTTTGACGTGGTTTTGGCCAATTAGCAAGCGAGGTGGGCACAGGGATACTTGAATGGGTGAAAGGGCACTTGGGCTGGAACTTTTTATTTCCTGGTCATCTATCGAAAGTTAATGTACCCCACTGGCAGGGGTACCAGCCAATCAGCGACCAGGAAATAAAATGCCCATTTTCTAAATAAAAATAATGTACAACATAAATCAACATGGAGGCACCAGGTCATTAAAACTCTATACAGAGTCAGTGAAGATGTAGAACTTGACTTATAGCTTAAATTAGGAACCTCTCTGCAGAACACCTAGCTGGAAAAGAAAATATGCTAGCAGACTCACTCAGCTACAGTAGATCAGACTTGCGAGTTGTTTCTGAACTAAGAAGTTCAAAGCTCAGTGTTTCAAAGATGGGAACCACAATAGATGGATCAGTTTGCCTCATGGGAAAACAGAAAACTAGACACCAACTCAGTGGAGATATGACCCAGTCACTGATTGCAAGTTATTTAATTTTTTTCATACACCATCAAAAAGGTCAACATTTTGTGGTAAATAACACTTGCCACTTATTCAGGACCAGATCTCCTGTCTATACATACATATCATAATCTACAGTTATACATGCCAACAAACCCCAAAATTATATCCACTGTTTGTTGTGTAATGTATAAAAGCTCTTAATGTCATTTCTCTATACCACCACCAGCCAGTGAAAACACTTAGAGACAACTTGATTTAACTTTACACCACCAAAGAGTGAGAACCAGAACTCCTATTTATAAATTCATACAACATAGGTGACGTCATGTATTCACTTCAGAAAAGTGTAATCAGACAACTTGCACATAAATCCTATAAATGAGTGGATATAGTCATTACTGAGTTTTAAAGTCAGTATATTTTAATGCAAAAGTATCACACTTTTAGCCACATACCTAGTACTCAAATGTATTAAAGCAAATTAGTCTTAGTGCTCTCCCATTCATTTTTTCAGTTTTGATTTTTATGCTCAATAAATATAAACATAAGTTTCAGTTAATCATTGCTGTGTATAAAATAACCTAAAAGACAATTCAAAGTCCTATCAGTTCAGTGCGAAATATAATTAAAGACGTAAGTCAGAGTTAGTAAGGAGACACCCTGGATTCAAACACTTTCATCCTTTGATGCAGAAAAGCATTTTGAAGCCTCTGGCTTCTCTCTGGCCCTCACTGTCTGTGGGGTAAATTAGGATTATAAATCAGATTTTATTTCCTAATTTATATGTTCTACATCTCTTCTCCTTCATTGCTTCTTATGCCTATTTATTAACTTTATTCTCATACAAGGTCATTTTTTTAGCACAGTCTATAGATACCACTTAGTGTTTAAAACTTATCCTTAATAGCACAGTCTTTAGGTACCAAAAATAGTTTCACAGCATGAAATATGCTATTAGCACTAATTCAAACTGGGGGCTAACTCTGTTCACTGCCTGCGGTCTGCCATTTGTGTTATTAGGCACTCGCAATCATCTCTGCCATTGAAAGGTAAATACAAGCTTTTTACCTGCCTCCTGATGTTCGCATTTACCCTTTGCCACTGGCTGCTAGGATCATATCCCATAAATAGGGATGTGATCTCTGTAGGAATGCCCAAAGCATGCCACGTTGCTGCGTGTGCTCAAAACACAAGAAAGTCAGTGTTAGAAATTCTTGTAAGTCTTTAGCACGTCATCTCCCAGTTTTAGTGATTATGTTACTGGAGGTGTAAGAATAAAATATAGAGCCCCTATGCTTTTGCCTTTATTAAAAAGCCTAAAACCGAGTTTTATAAAAGGAATATAGACTTTATTCTCTTTCTGAGAGTTCACACAAGACTTTTCAGAGTCTTTTTCCTAGAGTATTCTCAGAGATCCAGTCTCCCCTGATGTTATGTTCTATGTCTTCATTTTTTTAGTTTTATGTATGTTACTCCTCTGTGGTAAATCTTAGACAAGTTTTGATTTTGGATCTCCCCATTTAAAAAAATAAATAAATGTGCTGGCTCTGTGGCACAGAGTGATGGGAGTTCGCTTGGCATGCTGGCGACCAGGGTTCATGCCCTGACCCTGAATATCAGGAGCAGAGACCGGCGGGAGAGTGTTAAGGGCATCCTCCAGACACTTCCCTCCTGGGGGGGGTGGGATGGTACTGGACCACTTGCTAGGTGGCTCTTGGTGGTGGCTTGTGGTAAGGTGTTCTTGGAGGTGTGAAGCCTCAATATGCTGCTGAATGCACCCACCCCTAGGATGCCACTGCAGCCAGACTGATATGTGTGGGAAGTAGATGGGCTGGGGAGAAAATGGAAAATCTCTGCTCAGTCGATCAAATCATGGCTGCCCAGATCCTCTCATGCCATGAAGCCCTGGAGTAGCCTCCAAAGAGCCGATCCCCCATCACATGCCTGGTACAGATTTGGACCCTATCTCCCCTTCCATGGGCCCAGGAAGGGGGCCCCCCAGTGAAGGGATACATTGGGTCAACTGGGGTGCAACATGGGGGGGACAGTGGATGGCACTGGGGGATGATGCAGCAGGATGGGAGTCCATTGGTGGCCTGCAGGAATGGTCACCCAAGGGCACGGGAAGCACAGAAAATAAATAAATAAATGCAATTGTCCCAGTCCAGGATCAATCATGCAGTTTATGTTTACAAACAGAAAGCTATCGCAGTTCTGTTGCATGTCTCCTTCAGGAAGGACTGTTTCAGGGGATGCACTAGCCCTTCCCTGGTAAAAGAGGTTCCTGTGTATATTCCCTCTATTTTGACAAATTCATAAAGTGTTGGTACTCACTAATAATGACAGTGTCATAGAAAATACCAGTAGACTTGGCACTGAGACAGGACTTGTTAACTCCTTCCCAAGGCAGGGTGATTCATACAGACCTCAGATCCCTTTGTTTAGAAACATGGTTCTTTAGAAGTTAGAATATTCTAACTTGACCCTCTTATACCAGGTCCTTGAAGTTTTGAAAGTTGCTAGAAAATTAGCAACTGGGAAAACTTACACTGTAAGTCAAAATGGAAATGAGTCAGTATTTGGTCATCATTTCAGTGCAACAACTGTAGCTATATCAGTGGATTGGGATTACTTGGTGCATTTCAGTCAATCAATCATCTTTATTTTACCAGGCAAAGCACCATTGAGACAGACTCATTTACAAGGTGGACCCGGATTGGTCAACAAGCACAGCAAATAGTAATACAGAAATAAATCAGATGGGTAATACAATAACAGGTGGCACAGGTAACAATAAGCAAGCACAATGATCCACAACATCTACTTGTTTGGGACAAATAATTATTTACAAAAATTTACAAGACAATATAAACATAAGTTACACTTGCAGTGTGGTATTGTAAGGAATATAGGGGATTAGGGATGATTAGGTGATAGTGGGGTGTCAAGAGGAGGAGGACCCAGGGATGATTAGACAGGAAATGGGAAGTGGGGCGACTGGGAACAGGGAGGGGGCTAATGAAGGGGGGACCCTGGAATGACTAGCATGAGAGATTGACAGGGGCTTACAGAAGGGATGGCCCCTCCGAGAAGAGTATTTAGAAGCCCAAGGCCAGAAACCTTCCACCCCAAAGGTGCATCTGGCAGTTGTTACAGCTTCCAAATCTCCAGGTGGGGAAACATCCTTTGCAGCTCATCCAGTGTTAAGAGAGTTTTTTTAGGCCTGAATGACCTATATTCATTACCCTGCAAGGGAACCAGTCCCACCATGGGATGTAAATCTGGTTGTTTCACAATTAATGATTCCTCCCTTTGAGCCTGTGTTTTTATTAGAGTTCCCACACTTCCCCAGGAAAACTGTGTTTTTAGTCATTGTTATTTCTGCAAAAAGGTTGGAGAGTTGCTCTGTATAGGCTCTAATTTTATGGTGTTTCATAGGGATAACGTGGCACTTGCAACACGTGAAATTTGTACCTACTGAGGGCTCCTCATTTCACATGAATCAATCTGTAACATTTCCTGTTGTTTTTTTTCTCCACAAAACCTCACACCAATGTAGAAGAGAAGAAACGTCACAGCCTAGATATCAGGTGGGCTTTGTGTTTCTACATGCAAAGTACAGAAGAGTCCAGAACTGAAAACAGACAATTGTTTGTCTCAAATGGTGAGGTAGGAAAAGGCAAACCAGTTACAAAATAGACAGTTTTTTAGTGGATTATCTGTTGTATTGAATTCCATCTATGGTAAAGTAGGTAAGAAGCCACCAAAGGGTTAAGGGCACATTCTGCCAAATCTACATCTGCCAAAGTGGCAACATTAAGTGGACTACCCTTGTTGGAGGTATATAAGTCAGCCACATGATCCACAATACACACTTGCACTTCTCACCACTGTCTAGACATCCAAACTTGAAGGGATACCAGATTTGATACTTCTGTGGTTTAGAATATTTTCTCTAAATGGGTTCTAGACCCTGCCTCCCAAGGTACTAAATGGAGTCTGCTATTTGTACGACATCGTAAATACACTGTCATTGTTAGAAGAAAAAAATACAGTAGTAATAATGTTTCTTCTAGAGGTTGTATTTATAAGTTATAAAAGTCCCCCTACATCCTTTTCCAAAACCAAACTAAAAAGGGTTATTCAGATCAGGTCAGATAAAATGTTTTAAAATGTTTTTGCTTGAGTATCATACGGTTCCAAACCTCGTAGTTTTTAAAATTCCTCTTATTGTGATTTGTCTTTTTATTGCATTTCCATTTCTTAATACATAGCATAGGTTAGTTTAGTAGTCACTGCTCTCTTTTGCTCTTCAGCCATAAATCTAGCACTGGAGTGTCAGGGGGAGGGCCTCTAGTTGGCCCAGCATAATCATGTTGCACTTCCATGCTGGCAAGTTGGTTCAGGATCAGATTCAGGATAGATGGGTATAGGAGCCAAGCTGGGAAACATTGCTGCCAAGGGCAGCACTTCCCAGCTGTGGAGAGGATGGCAAGCAACTGGTACTGGAGTGACCCCTGTGGCAGGCCAGGCAGCTTGCCCCCCAGGGATAGCTGCAATGTCCAAGGCCACTAGGAAGGCAGATAGCATGATCGTGAGGGTAGAGGGTGGTGGGAGGGAAAATAGGAGAAAGAGAGTTTGACAGAAGCAGGATAAGGTTCAGATATCCACAGACCCCATAGTGCTTGCCATGGCTCCCTTCTCACCCACAGGATCCAGACCCTAGAGGAGTAAGAAAAATAAGGGCCACTGCTGGGGGTGGGGGGGGGACCACAGTGTCACTGAGATGGAGTAAGAACTAGAGAAGGCAGGTGTCATGGTTGGGGGTACCAGTCCGAAGGGTACAGGCCAGCCAGAGGAGAAAAATCTTTATGGAAAAATAGAATGCCAAGGGAGCAGGACCACACAGCAAAGTTTGAACTTTAACATTCTAAAGTTCAGTCTCTGAGGTAACACTTCAGGGTGGAGCCACTGCTATTTGTATGACTCACAAATAGACTCTCTAGAAGAAACATAATTACAGTGCAAATTTTTTTCTTATTTGGTATCAAATATTACAAAAACATTACAGCAACAATGCAGAAAAATTAGGGGATCAATACATGTATAACAGACGTTACCTCTACTTTACAGGCAGATATGTTTTTCAAATATCATTTTGATGTCTTTTATTAGTTGTTGAATCATTGACATATGACAAAACTGATGGTTGGCAGTAGTTTTCCTCCCAAATAAGTTCCCACTGGGTTTATGTTGCTTCAGCAACATGAGCTCATAAAAACAACTGACCACACCTTTAGCAACTGGATTTTATGAATGTGAATGTGCAGCATCATTAACTTAAATAATAAATGAAGAAAGTTCAGAGGAGAGATGCCAGTACTCATTATTTTTGGTATGCTCCAGTCTTTAAATAAATAAAAAAAAATAAAGTGATGAAAAAAGAACTATTTCGTTATTTTGTCCACCCTAACATTTTCCCTACTTTTTTCCTCAGTCTGCCACCTCATGGCTGTACTTTTCCTCTGACTGGGATGATGAGCAAACTATAGCCTTCCCAGCTGGGGACAAAGTCAAATTACTAGAACTGCAGCTGCACTTCCAAGAGAGTTTAGAGCTGTAACAACCACTCGGCACACAAAATGGGGTGCTGTTGATAAAAATCTTTTTATTTTTGCTCAAATACAAATAATGTAGCAACAACACAATGCAGTGCAGACAGTTACGATAAATGTACCCGGTATGGAGGGACAAGTCCCAGCACTTTGCCAAAGAGGCTTTGTCAGGGGTAGAGACATCAAGGAATGACAATGGTAAAATAGTTATATTCATAATACATCATGAATATTTTAGTCAATTACAAAAAATAGAAAGTGTATGATTGATGGCATACATAAACAACATAGTGAGATACTAGCTATATATGAAAGCAACTAAGATAATCCCATAACCCACACCATATACAAAACAGTTGGTGGATCAGTACAAAAACTTATTTACAGCAGTATCAAGGCTAATCCATCTTGCTAAACCAATCAATCAATCAAAATCTTTATTTATCCAGGTGAACATCATTGAGCGAGGCTCATTTGCAAGATGGACCTGGGTATAACAAGGTCACGTACAAGAAGGGAAAAACTATACATAGGTGTATATATATATGTATATATGATCACAATGCATTAATAATACATAAAGAATATGGTGCAACAGGTAATAGTCATACACAAAAGAACATGTCATAGGAGAATCATATACAAATTTCAATACACAAATATAGCTATAGTAATGGAGCATGACCCATGGGAGCCAATTTCTTAATACTGCACAAGAACAAGTACATCAGAGGGCAGAGAAGGGAAGAATGAACGGGTGGAGGGTAGTAACCCAGTTTGAATGAATAAGTTAGACTCCTAGGAACCTGAACCAGGAACCAGGATCAGGCAGCATAAAGCTGGAAGGGTGAAGGGATAATGACATAAGTACAGAGGAAAGCATCTAGAGTGACGGATACTAGGGGTAAGCTAAGGGATATAGAGTGATAGGAGTAGGGACAGGAGGGTGACAAAGGAAGAGCTAAGGAAGAGGGATATGCAACTCAATCCACTATCTGAAGTAGGGAACATCCACCATAATGGGGGAAGAGGGGGAAATACACAGGAGAGCTGTGAAGGCTTGACAGGGAAGCTAGAAAGCAGGAACAAAATTCACAAATTCACATGAAGGATGAGTTTACAGATGTAAATAAGAGAGTAAGGAGAAAGGAATCCAACAACACAGAGTAGGCAGACAATTGCAAGATTAGGATCAAGGAAAACAGTTGCAAGACCCCTTAATGAGATGAGAGTAAAGGGTCTTGAAAGTAATAACGCTGACAGGAGTACTCAGCTTCAGCGCTTTCTGAAGATTGTTCTATAAAGAGGGCAGCACAAAGCTTATGGCCACTCTACCAAAGTGAGATTTGACTTTGTTGACTGTCAAGAAGATGGATGTAAAGCTCCTCAGGGCATACGTGCCTAGCTGGTTTAAGGGGAGGCAGTCTGCAATGTATTTGGGGAGCTTATTGGAGATTGTTCTAAGAGTCCATAAAGTTGCATTTCTATTCCGTCTATACTGGAGTGAAGTCCAGCCCACAGCTGCATATAGTGAGCAGTGATGCATAGTGAAAGGAAGCCCCGTAATAAATTTCAGGGCTCTGTGATACAGCGTGTCCAGTTTTGAGACATAAGAGGCAGGACAATGACTGTACAAGAAATCCACATAGTCAATCAAGGAGAGAAACGTTGTTTGGACCAAGTGTAGTTTAGTATCCTTTGCTAGATAGTGGCTGATCCTTAAAAAAAGGCCTAGTCTTTGTCATAGTTTTTTCAGGAAATCCTCTGTATGCTCTATAAAGAAGAGCCTATGATCCAGCCAAACTCCCAGGTATTTGAACTTTGAAACAAATTCCTATTTTTCTCTGAGAATTGTAGAAATTTGCGGCACTAGTCCTATGTCGACCAGGGTAGCTGCATGTACCAGAGGAGAGAAAAGCATCACTTTGGTTTTCTTAGCATTGAGCAAAAGCTTTTTGTTTAGGAGCTGTTTTTGTAATGATTTAAATTCAGCTTGCAGGTCATTTCATGCAGCTTCTGGGACTGAGTGGCTCAAATAGAGTACTGTATCATCTGCAAACAGATGAATGTTGGCCCTGGTTATAAAGACATTAATGTTGCTGATATATATATATATATATATATATATATATATATATAAACAAACAAAATGGGACTTAATATAGATCCCTGAGGAATGCCTCTTAGAAGTGGTTTGAGAGCTGAGAAGTCACCTTCAGCCTTTACTTGCTGGAGACAGTCAGAGAGGTAGTTGTTAAACCACCGCAAGGATAGTGTATCCAACCCTATTGCTTGCAAGGAAGAGAGTAGCAGACTATGGTCGACAGGGTCGAAAGCTTTGCTTAAGTCTAAAAATACAGCACAAATGTAGTTTCTATTGTCCAATTCTCTTTGCAAATCGTTGGTCACCTTTGCAAGAGCTGTAATAGTGCTATGTTTCACTCCGAAGCTTGCTTGGACAAGATTTAGGAGATTCCTAGATTCTAGGTATAGTCTCAGCTGATTACTTACAATTTTTTTCAATAGTTTAGACAGGATGGGAAGAATAGAAATTGGCCTATAGTTGTTAAGATCACCAGGATTTCCTGACTTAAACAGAGGAATGACGTGCCATTTTCCAAATGGACGGGATGATCCCTTGGAACAAGGATATGTTAAATAAGTGAGCAACAGGCACAGCTATCCCATGCTGTGCCACTTTCAGAAAATATGGATCTAGAGAGTCGGCACCAGCACCTTTCTTTGTATCCAGCTTCAGTAGCAAATCTTCTACTTCTTTGAGAGAGGTAGGATGCAGGGAGAATCTTGAGTCAATGACACAAGGTTCCACATCTTGGGCACCAAGCTGTAGGCATAGTAGGTTTGCAGGAGAGTTATCTAATGCTAGGTCTACTGTAGTGAAGTGGTTGTTGAAGGAATCCAATACCTCCAGCCTGTCACTAATAATATCAGCGCCAAAGGTGATATTGTTCGGTAGAGAGTTTCCAGGCATGTGGCCAGACAGATCCTTAAATGTTTTCCAGAATTTAGTTGGATTCTTGGTGGCAGCATCAAATTCAGTGTGATAAAAAGCCACTTTTGCATCTCTAATAATTTTGGTGCATAGATTCCTAGCCCTTTTAAACTGGCACCAGTCTGAAGGGGTCTGAGTTTTGCGTGCTTTTTTCCATAACTTGTCCCTCTCTAATAGTGCATATTTAAGTTTCGAAGTGAGCCATCAACAAGTTTTTTTTTGTTATACAGACTTTTATTATTGGAGCATACTTGTTTAAGGCCACTTAGATTATTTCATTGAAAATGTCATAAGCCGATTGCACAGTTTTTGCCAGATAGAAATCTTGCCAGCGCAGGGAATATTTCAGTTCATTGATGTAGGCAAGTAAATCAAAATTCCACCTAGATCTCTTGGCTGAAACTTTGGGGAGGATGATGGTTTATTAATGGACCTCACACTGGCGATGAAGCAGTGATCACTGATGTCACTGAAAAAGGTGCCTGCATGTGAGAAGAGATGTGGTTTACTTACTAAAATAACATCCAGCAGTAAGCTATTGCCAGGGTCCTTTTTGTTGATACGCGTTGGTTCATTGATAAGTTGCAGTAGCCCATGTGTATCACAAAAGGAAGATAGAGGTGTTGAGGCATTAGATAGCCAATCAAGGATGAGGTCTCCAAGGATGATTGATTCTAGCATCCCTTGCCCAAGGACGGTGTTGAGATGCGTTAGGAGCTGTAGACCGGCTGAAGGGGGTCCATAGCACCCTATTATACGCAGTGACATATTGGGTGAGATCACAACCTTAAGAGATAGGCATTCGAAATTCATTCATGACTGTTGTAGAGTCATGGCAAGACAATGTAAATTTATCCTTGATGTAAATGGCTACCATTCCTTCTCTAGAATGCCTATCTGCTCTAAATAATAGATAGTTCAGAATATTAATCTCTCTCTCAGGAGTAGCAGGTTTGTGCCATGTTTCAGAGATCACTAAGATATCTGGTGTAGTGTGGCAGACCCATGCCTGGATCATGGATATCTTTTTTAATAGGATGCATACATTAACATGAAGGAAACTCATGCCTTTGAGGTTAGCAAGGTCTGCAGGCAATGTGATGGCATATGGTGGCCCAGGATTGAGCTCTACATTGCCTGAGCATAATAATAGGAGAAACAGAATCTTTCTTCAGGCAGCAAAAGTTAGATTAAGAGTTCTGGCATTTTTTCGTCTGCACATTTTAGTATCTAGGGTAGGCAGGTCCTCCCTTGTAATGCTCTTCCGATTTAGTATAGCGAAGACTAGGACCCTGACTGCAATGTGCAGTGCAGGTTCAGCCTTAGGGGAGATGGGTGCCATGCATTACAGGGATAAATTGGTTCTAGTTCCATCAGGAGGGATACAGCAAGAATAGTACTGGAGAGGCAGGAGGTTGTATATACATAGATAGCCAAGGGGTGAGTTGATGATGTGGCAAAATAATAACACATCATAGTCTCCACAAACATTATCTTGTGAGCCCTGATCAATGCCGCATGGCACAAAAAGAAGGAGGGACCATAGCAAAAGACTCTGAGTATCCCACATGATGGATCCCAATGAAGGGCACAGATACTAGATTTAACAGAAGGAAGATTTACCTCCAACGGAAGCAGGGGGCATAGATACTAGATTTATCAGAAGGGAGATTTACCTCCAAAGGAAGCAGGGACTCAAATAAAGAAATTAAGAAGATTATATACTGATAATGTCATCTGTGGATGTAGGCAACACAAGGCAGAGTGGTAAGGTTGAATACCAGTGCAGGGTCCGAGTTACTAGGCTTGGAAATTCTGCCTACCCTGTGGCTCGCCTCTAGAAAATATGAGGAGAGGGAATAGAAGCATGCCTAAAAAAGATGTGAAAAGTAGGAGGAGAGGAATAAAATAGAGCTGTTGTATCATAGGAGGGTGAGACCTGGATGGGCGTGATGTTGTAGGGGGCATGGGAGGAGTGTATATAATAAAGATTGAAAGGGGAAAAGGTGGGTGGGTGTAAAAGTTGTGGCTTTAGCCATACCTTGAGGTGCTGAGTGTCCACTCCTGTGGAGACGGGCAGTGGCTGAAGGAGCGCCGACTGCCCGCTGGCTGGGAATCCCTCAGCAGGGAGCAGAGAGTCCTGGAAAAGCTGATTCTCAGCTGTGGAAGCATGGGAGACAGCAGTTTAAATGCCAGCTGTAACAAAGGCATGAACAGCACAGGCAGGGTGTCCAATTAATAATAAAAGGGAAGCAATTTAATTGGCGCCCAAAAGTCTGGGTCACAACAAAAGTAGAATGGAAGGGCTGTGATTACTTGCTCCTTTCTGCAGATTTCAGGTTTTAACTTTTTTTTTAACAACACTTTACACAGTTTCCAGTATTAACAGACAAGCATTTAACAATTTGGCTGCAAATTCAGTACACAAATGCCTAAACCAGAAGACAAAAACGAAGCTGAAGTCCTGGGGAACAATTGGAAGCAAAGCCCAGAAGGTGCTCGTGTTCCGATTGGTTGCAGCTTTAGCCGTACCTTGAAGTGCTGAGTGTCCGCTCTTGTGGAGGTAGGCAGCGGCTGAAGGAGCACCGACCACCCGCTGGCCAGGAATCCCTCAGCATGGAACAATGAGCCCTGGAAAGGCTGATTCTCAGCTTGAGGTGTTGAGTGTCCACTCTTGTGGAGGTGGGTGGTGACTGAAGGAGTGCCGACTGCCACTGGCCAGGAATCCCTCGGCATGGAACAGTGAGCCCTGGAAAGGCTGATTCTCAGCTTGAGGTGCTGAGTGTCCACTCTTGTGGAGGTAGGTGGTGGCTGAAAGAGCGGCGACTGCCCGCTGGCCGGGAATCCCTCGGCGGGGAGCAGAGAGCCCTGGAAAGGCTGATCTTGGCTTGAGGCACTGAGTGTCCACTCTTGTCGAGGCAGGCCATGGCTGAAGGAATGCCGACCATCCACTAGCCAGGAATCCCTCAGCAGGGAGCAGAGAGCCCTGGAAAGGCTGATTCTTGGCTTGAGGTGCTGAGTGTCCACTCATGTGGAGGCAGGCGGTGGCTGAAGGAGTGTTGACTGCCCACTGGCCGGGAATCCTTTGGTAGGGAGCAGAGAGCCCTGGAAAGGCTGATTCTCAGCTTGAGGCACTGAGTGTCCGCTTTTATAGAGGCTGGCAGCGGCTGACGGAACGCTGGCCACCCGCTGGCCAGGAATCCCTCGGCAGGGAGCAGAGAGCCCTGGAAAGGCTGATTCTCAGCTTGAGGTGCTGAGTGTCCACTCTTGTGGAGGCAGGTGGTGGCTGATGGAGCGCTGATCACCCACCGGCCGGGAATCCCTCGGTGGGGAGCAGAGAGCCCTGGAAAGGCTGATTCTTGGCTTGAGGCTGCTGATTGTCCGCTCTTGTAGTATAATCTTACAGTAATCCATTTAATCATATTTAAACTGCATCATAGTGCAAAAAATAATTTACAAGATTGGCAGGAAAGATAGAAGGAGAACCACCAAATAATTCTTGTCCATCCTTTGATCACCGCACATCTGACTGCATGTGGAATACTTGAGGATCTAAACAGACTGCAGCAGTCAGGTGATGGTGGTATAGAGGGAGAAGGTAGATAGAATTTCAGTGCTGGATTATACTCTGAAATAGAAAACACAACATAATAATGTAAAAATGTGGCAGTAATATCTCAGAATTATATAATGATTTACAGACTTCATTTAAACCTCAGTGATCCAAAAGGTTAAGAGTTGCCTTTTGGGAGGGGGGGTCTACGTTTGTAATTGGTAAAATACTGATTAAGTTTTGTGAATGGAACTATTCAATGATTGTCATTCCTTGATGTCTCCACCCCCTGATGAAGCCTCTTTGCCAGAGCGCTGGGGCTCATCCCTCCATACCAGCATATTTATCTTAACTGGCTACACTGCAGCCAGTTAAGCAATTTCAGCAGCACCCCATTTTCTGTGTCAAGCAGTTCTTGCAGCTGTAGGCTCTCTTGGGAGTGCAGCTGTAGCTGTTGTGCTTTGACCATGTTGTAGTGGGGGTTTAGCCACCCCTTTCAGCAGCACCCATCTGGAGCTCTCTAGAGCACAGCTGAATTGGTGGTTCCAGCTGTTGGCAATGCTGCTCATTGACTGACTGGTATGGTGCACTGAAATGCCTCATGGCCAGCATCCTTTCTCCACCCTAACCAGCTCCAGACTAGGATTGCAGAGCTCAGAAGTGACCCCCCCCCCTCCAGGTGGAAGCCATTATGACACTAGGCCAGCCCCAAGAAACCTTATTTTAAAAGAATTATTAAAAATCATTGTGGTGGTAAGTGATCACATATATCATACCCTCAGTGCCACTGCGTAGCTTAATTATAGATAAGACTGTTTTGAAAATGACTAAAATTGTAACGATGTAGAGAAAACTATCTTTCAGTATTTTACTAAAAGATCAGCTCTCATTCTAGATTTTTCTAAATCCACTTATAGTAGTGGTCACTGAGTATTCTTTGAAATGTAAGTTTATTGCAAATTAATGAAATACTGGTGTTGCAGAAATTGTAGTTCTGTAAAAGAACTAGCAGGCATCCAAAGCCAAAAATGAAATTGGCATCTATACTTGTTTAGTATCCTACACAAGTACGTAAGTTCCCTGAGCTCATGTCAGCTTTAAATAGCTTTGCTACAGTATATGTAAAAAGAAACTGAACTGTTTTTGCAGGGGAACCATAAGGTTATGCTAAACTGACTTTATTTTAAACAGAGATTCAAGCCAAGCCACAAGGGTTTACCTCTGGGTGGCCAACAAAGATGTAGCAATTTGACTATAAAGCTGTTGAAATTTGCCACATAATATATCATATGTAACTATTTACTACAGTAGCATTGGTAAAGTTACGGATAGATATGTTCTTATTAACAAAAATAAGGGTGGCTTCCCCGTTTAGCTGATGGAGACCCCATTAGTTCCTTCTTACATTACATTTTCATAATGGAAAGTGTACACTTTCAAAAGGAAAGTGCTACATGTGCCAATATAGTTCTGAAGTTCCTGACTTGTGTTATGTCTTGGAAAGTAACATTTCCAATCAGTATTCAGTTTAAAATGTGAAACTTGAAGTTAGTGTTGTGTTTCATATTTAACTGGCAGGTGTGTGTGTTGCTTCTTTAATCCCTGGAACAAGAGGGGAAATCCAGACTCAGGCACCAATCCACAAAAGAGATTTGTGCACTCTGTAGGTGCAGAGAGGCTTGTACATCTATGGAGCACCCCCTGCGTTCATTCAGGGCACTCTGCAGAAACTGTAGAATGATTTCTTCCCTTTCCATCTCTATCCCACTTCACTCTTACTTCTACACTGGTAGTTGTGTTAGGAATGGATGCATGCTTCTGTATGATCCTAGTGAACACCTCTGTGGTGCACAGGGTTAGCAGAGAAGGCACGTGCTACATGAGGGGGGAACCCTGCAGTAGTGGTTACATGCCCCTCCAACTGGCCACCAGGAATTTTCTGAGTGGCAGACTGTCCCCACTCCTTGCCCTACCCCTTTTAGCTGCCATGGTGGACTGGGGCCCATGTCCTATATTTTTATAAATTATATTACCTTTAAGGGATATGTCATTGCTGTCCCATAATTTCCTGCTCTGCAGTGCTCTGTGCAGAATAGGCTCCCCTGATGAAGCTCCTGTGAGTGAAATGCTGGGGCGTTTGGGCAGTACCTAATGCTGCTCGTGCATTATGTTTGGACATTTGTTATTTTGCACATGTTGTTTACTGCTTCTCTGATTCTGTGGCAACAAACTGTGGATGGCAGTCTTTATCCTCTAGTGAATGTACTTTCCCTGAGTGCATCTTACCTTTTCTCGGAAGTGTTACTCAGGGTTAGCCACCTTTTTGGATGCACTCACCCTGTACCGTAGGAATGATCTCCATACTTTTACTGTGATTGTCATGGTTGAATTCTTATGCCTGCTTGTGCTTATAGTCCAGTAGTTGTTTCCTCACATGAATCGTGCTATAACTAACAATTGCACTGCTATTGAGATTGATCCTTTGTTCCATTATCCAAAGTATTCTATTAATCTTATTAATCTGCATATACAACCAACAATGTGAACCTACTGAAACCCATTGTAATCTGCAAGGCAACCTGACAATGAATTAATCATGTAATAAATAGATGTAAAAAAATCAACTGCACTGAAACACTGAGTGATCAAATTCTTTATTATTTAATGTCTTTTCTGCCAAGGGAAATTAGTAGCCTTTCAGAGCACACAGCTTAAATGCTTTTGAGCACATATGATTGAGTTACATAGCAAAATAACAAGCATGCTTCACAACATTTTTGGCAAAACAAGCCCTCTCAGCCCTGTTCCCACAATGACATCACATACAGTGGCAGCAGGTGCCACCAAGAAGAAAAAACACACCATTGCATCTGCCATCGGAACCCTAACATCACAAAAGTCACATTCTATTGAATGCGACTTTCACAAATGGTATCGGGTCACCGCATACCGTCATAAGTGATATGCTTGCAGATGGCACTGCTTACCACAGTGCCACCATTAAATCTTGAGTCTGTTTGTAGTAGCAAGTAACCTTACAAGTTACCCGAGGAAATGGGGGGAGGCAGTATAGCACAGTGGTTTAAGGCTCTCAGCTGCAAATCTGGTGACATCCAGCAGACCAGACCTGGGTTTTAATCCCACAGCTTCTACTTGCATACTGTGTGACCCTGAGCAAGTCACTTAATTTCTTTGTGCTCCCAGGTTGCACCTGTAAAAAAGCTTTCAGCTTAATGTGCTACTCCTGGTTAAACAACTTAAAAAGAAAGAAATCAATAGAAACATAAATATCACTCAAGTGAAACAATAAACAGGCAGAAGGGGATAGGGAGAAGTACCAGGAGAAGCAAAGGGAGGTAGGGAGGTCAGTAAGGGAAGCCAAAGCTCAGACAGAAGAACACATTGCAAAATCAGTGGGTAAAGGGGACAAAACCTTTTACAGGTACATAAGTGAAAAAAGGAAGACAAAGGGAGGGATAGTGAGACTGAAGGGGGAGGATGGGAGCCGCGTGGAGGATGACAACAGTAAAGCTGACATATTGAATAGGTATTTCTGCTCAGTCTTTACTGAGGAAGGGGGGGGGTAATGGGTCTGAAGGGAGTACAAGGGGTGAGAATGGTGCAGAAATGGACACAAGTCCCTTTACACGAGAAAGGGTCCTGAAGAAACTGGAAGTGATAAGAGTTGATAAAGCAATGGGGCCAGACGGGGTGCACCCCAGGGTCCTTAAAGAACTAAGAGAGGTGGTGGCTGAACCTCTGGCTATCCTGTTTAGCCGATCACTGGAAACAGTGGAGGTACCCAAAGACAGGAGGACAGCAGATGTAGTCCCCTTATACAAAAGTGGGAACAAAGAGGAAGTAGGGAACTACAGACCAGTCAGCCTCACCTCGGTAGTGGGAAGATCATGGAAGCACTGCTGAAGGAGAGATTGGTGGAACATCTGGTTGTCAATGGGCCACAGGACCCAAGGCAGCATGGTTTCACCAGGGGAGGTCATGTCAGACCAACCTCATTGAATTTTTGACTGGGTGACTAGGAGGTGGATCAGGGAGGGCAGTGGACATGGCCTTTCTGGACTTCAGCAAGGCCTTTGACACTGTGCCACATAGAAGACTATTACACAAATTGGGGAATATGGGTGTGGGCAGGACAGTAGTGTGGTGGGTAGGTAACTGGCTGGGTGGCAGGACACAGAGGGTGGTGGTAAATGGCTGTCACTCCACAGAGGAAGAGTGACCAGTGGGGTACCACAGGGATCAGTGCTGGGACCAGTCCTATTCAACATCTTCATCAGTGACATTACTTGAGGATCTAGAAGGCAGAATTTCACTGTTAGCTGATGACACAAAGCTCTGTAACAGAGTAGACACACCAGAGGGTGTAGACAGAATGAGAAGCGACCTGCAGAAACTTGAAGAATGGTCAGGGGTTTGGCAGTTGAAATTCAATGCAAAGAAGTGCAAGATAATGCATATGGGGCACAAAAACCCTGGCACAATATATCAGTTGGGGGGTAAGGATATAGCATGCACCAAGCAGGAAAGGGATCTTGGGGTTGTCATCTCTGATGACCTCAAGGTAGGGAAACAGTGTGACAAGGCAGCAGGTAAAGCAAATAGGATGCTGGGATGTATAGGCAGGGGCATCACCAGCAGGAAAAGGGAGGTCATAATTCCGCTATACAAGACACTAGTGAGGCCCCACCTGGAGTACAGTGTACAGTTCTGGAGACCATACCTACGTAAGGACATAGACAGGGTAGAGAAGGTTCAGAGGAGGGCAACAAAGATGGTGCATGGATTGCATCACAAGTCCCTATGAAGACAGGTTGAAGGAACTGAACATGTACTCCCTGGAGGAGAGGAGGAGAGAGGGATATGATAGAGACATACAAGTATCTTACAGGGATGAACAGGGTGCAGGAAAACACTATTTTAAGCGAAAAGATGTTCCAGGACTAGAGGGCATGGGATGAAGTTGGAGGAGGGCGAT
The DNA here is from genome assembly GCA_016271365.2 of Neoceratodus forsteri. Taxonomy (NCBI): domain Eukaryota; kingdom Metazoa; phylum Chordata; order Ceratodontiformes; family Ceratodontidae; genus Neoceratodus; species Neoceratodus forsteri. Next base: position 394,814,458 of record CM028136.1, read on the forward strand.
TCAGAGGAAACATGAGAAAGAATTTCTTCACAGAGCGGTGGTGGACAAGTGAACACCCTGCCAGAGGAAGTGGTGGGGGCTGAAACAATCATGGGATTTAAGAATGCATGGGATAGACATAAAGGAATTCTAGAGGTCAGGGGTAAGGGGAAACAGACTTCTAGGAAAACAAACTGAACTTACAAGCTCAAATGGGCAGACTGGGTGGGCCATAGGCCCTTATCTGCCGACACTGTCTATGTATCTATGTATCTATGTAAACCTACATTTAAAAAACAAATTTGATTCCTCAGTGCAACAATACATGCACCTGCTTACAAGAGGAACACAATGAAATACCATGCTGCACAAGATATTGTTCTCATGGCAGAGCTTTCCTTACCAGGACTGCATGAACTGTGGGCAAGCACAGAGTGTCAGCCATGAAAACAAGCACTCAGTCAGCAAATGTGCACCCTGGACACACACAAAAAAGCAGAAGTACTATTTTACCATGACATGAGATTTGTCAGTTCCATACCTGAAAAAAAAAAGGTGCACTTTATATCCCACTGCCCATTTTTTATGGCTGCAAAATGTAGCTATGCATGAGGTAATGCAGGATGAAGAGAAAATGGGAAGGCAGAGTGGAACTGATACATGCTACGTTTTGCATCCGCAGTTCTACTAGAGTGGAATCACATCACCAACAGTATGCAGCAGATTGCTGCGGTCCCTCGCTTCCTCTCACTCTTTCCCCAGCTGGGACTCCTGTTTGTTTGTTTTTTTGTTTACATGAAACTTTTTAGTGAATTTCAAGAAGAATACAAATCCAACACCACAAACAATGCGAAATCAAAAAATGAAAATAGATGAACAAATAACTATGCACAAATGGTAGGTGCAAGGCAGAAAAATTATAATCAATAGTAATGTGCTGCACACACCAAGGTACAGCACAGAAAGACAGCAAACAAAAAACCTTTAAACTGACAATAAATATAGCATTACAAAGCCAGTAGGATAAGGAACTTGGGGGTAAAACAAGCAACACCAAAAACATCCTGGACTTGGGAGTCTGACTTACTGTATATTAGAAAAAGACTGGAGAGGGCAGCATACTCAACATCTGACTAGTCAAAGGATGGGGGGGTTACAGAACTGAGGAAGGGGAACTGAACATAAATGGGAACTGAGAAAACAGGACCATTTATTGTTAAAAACAGCTTGCCTCCCAGAAGATGCAAAAGTCAGTCTTTTGAAGAGCACCAGGCAGGAAATTGCTGAGTGCCAGGAAGGTACTGGATTGGGAAAGTAGCTGTTTGGCTTCCAGTAAAGCCATGATGAGCCAGTGATGATGAGCAGGAGGAAGGTGTTGGTGGGGGGGCAGCCAGGACTCTTCTTTGCTTATATGGTTTCCCTCACTGTTCTCAGCTCCTGCCAATGAGGGGAGGATTCACTCTGGCTATGCACCATTTGAGTGACAGTGAGGTGAGGGCAATAAGCCTGACTAGACAATAAGTCCCATGGTAGGATATGTTAAAACAGGGCAGACTGGATGGACCAATTTTTTTTTCTGTTATTTTCTATGTTGTTTCTATTTATTTTTATTTAACAAACAAAAGGTAAATCCATCCAGAAGTAGTGTGCTGTGAAGCAGAGTAGGCAAACAGTAAATCTGTTGTTCTAACTAGCCAAAGAACAGTGTAGGAATGTACAGTAACAGGAGCCAGTGCAAAAAAAAAAACAATTCATTAATGGGCCAGTGGACCATATAATGCAGCAGTTAGCGGAGTGCGTGTAAAGTGCAACAATCAGCAGGGTAGGCACCGACATAAGTAAATAACTCACTGCAGTCTTCATCTGGGGCCAAGCAGTGTTTAAAACTAAGTATACTTTGAAACCCCTGGATGGGGTTAATCAAATGTATTCACAGAGTTAAAAGGTAATAAATGCTGACACTATTGTCTGTAGTGCAGATACTATAGTTCTCACAGAACATTTAGAATTTATGATGCAGCTTAGATTAGAGAAGGGTCAGATCAAAGGGAAGTTGTATAAAGAGTGCACTGCTCACCTTATGCAAACAGGTTAGCCCAGTAGCCAGTAGAGCTACAAATTTCAAGATGCATTTTTCACAAGGGAAGGGATCAACATAATAATTGATGTTAATAAATCAGACACATCAGAAACTCAGAGAACAGGCTGTATCACATGAATGCAGGAAAAAAAATCTATAGTACTTATTTAACAGACCTGTGTTTCACTATGCATATTCATTTTGGTGAGTGAATCTGCAAACTTGGTGCAGTATGTTATCCAAGTAGAGTAGCATGTATCTTGATGGCTATAGTACCGAACTACGAACCTGGTGATCAGACTTTGAATCCCATCACTGCCATGTATTGTGTGATCCTGAATCCCATCACTGCTACTTACTGTGTGATCCCTAGTCCCATCACTTCCACTTACTATGTGATCCAGAATCCCATCACTGTCACTTTCTGTGTGATCCTGAATCCCATCACTGCCACTTTCTGTGTGATCCTGAATCCCATCACTGCCACTTTCTGTGCGATCCTGAATCCCATCACTGCCACTTTCTGTGTGATCCTGAATCCCATCACTGCTACTTTCTGTGTGATCCTGAATCCCATCACTGCCACTTATTTATTTGAATTTTGATGACCAGGTAGGCCCACTGAGATAGACAATCCTGGTTTCAGGGGTAACCCGGGGAAGTACAGTTCCAGTGAGAAAGAAAACAAGAGTACAAGCTTGCAACAGCCAACCTGTTACAGAGAATAATCTACTGAGTAATGTTTGCAAATTATTGGTAAGAAAGTCAGAGAAGTAGTAGCAGAGAGTAAGCAACATGAAAGAGACTGCTGATCAATCCATAAGTGCCATGGCACAGTACATTACTTACATTACAATGCTAGCTCACAAAAACAGTCAATAAGTACACGTCATTGGAGACAACTTAAGGAATAAAGAGTTACATAGTGAATAAGGACTCAGACAGGAACATGAACATGGCATGTGATATGCACCTTGCTACGGTAAAGGTGGAGGAGCAAAAATAGTGCAGGAAATAGAGTTAAGGAGAGAGGTAAGAGAAGGGCATTTGGAAGATGAGAGAAGTAATAAGGCAGGAAATTGAGTTAAGGAGGAAGGTATGAGAAGGGCAGTAGAAAGATGAGAGAGAGGGAGACAGAGGTGGCAGAGTAGGGGTAAAGAATAAGGTGAGGGGGATGACAGGTTAGAAACAGGAGCAGTTTGGTGGGGGAAAGAAGAGTTCTTTAAAGCACGTTTTGAATTGGGGAGGGATGTGCAGGAGAGTAGTCCATGTGGGAGGTTGTTCCATTTTGGGGGTGAAAGACAGGAGAAGGATTTCCTGCCAACAGTTAGCCTGGTTTTGGGGAGGCTTAGTAATGGGAGGTAGGATGAGCGAAAGGTCCTAGGGGTAAGTTTCAGAGTGACCAGGTTTGTAAGGATAGGAAGGGAGGGAAGGGAAGGTGAATGAGCTTGAAAGTGGTGCAAAGTAGGGGGAAGTCCATCTTAGCCTCAAAGGACTGCCAGCCCAGAGCTTTGAGGATGTCACAGTGGTATGTGCAGGCAGGTACCGTAGTGGTAAAGTGTGAGTTTCTGTGGTAGGTTTGCTTCAATTTGGTTAGTTTAGATGACTTATTGAGTGAATCTGACTCCCATCTCTACCACTTGCCATGTGATCCTGAATCCCATCACTGCCACTTTCTGTGTGATCCTGAATTCATTCACTGCCACTTTCTCTGTAATCCTGAAAATCTCCTTTACACTGAATTTACATTAATTTTGCTGTTGGAGCACCTGAGACTGGCTTGCTAACTTGGCAGACTGGACCCCCTTTTTCATTCTTTCTGTTGCTTTGCTCTAGATTGCACACCTCGTACTCACCACTGCTCTCTTGACTCAGCCCTTTCTCTTCCCTCCCTTGATGCTAGGCGTCTTTCCCATTGTGTCCCTTTTATATCCAAATTCTGATTTGGCTCCCTTTCCTCTTATCTCAAATCCCTTCTATCCTCTCCTCCTCCTTCCTCTTATATGCTCCAAAATAATATTTCTCATTCTCTCTCTATTCCTTCTAGAAAATCCATTGTTGGTCAATCTGCTTTTTCTTACCAATTTCCTAAACTTTGGGCCTCCCTTCCCCTCTCAATTTGATCTGCCTCTTCTCCTTCCTCCCTAAAGTCTCTTCTTTATGACTTTTGTTATCCTACCTGCAACTGTCTATAACCCTTTTCTCTTCCTCTATTTTTGTCCTATGTATGCTTTTCCACTGTTTTCCCCTTCTTTACATATAAGAATGTGTTTTTTCTTGTATTCATTTACGATTTGCTACTGATTAGATGGTTATAGTCACTTATTACTTTATTATTGTATTTTACTTCTTATTTGTAATAGTTTTATTGTTAGTTATCTCCCTCTCCCCGGGACATACCTGGAAACAAGCTGTTTTGTTTAGCTCAGTATGTTCTTCCTGGTTAAACTTTTTAAATAAATTGGTAGGGGAGGAGGTGCTGGGTTGAATTTCTAGTTAGGTAGATATCTTCTTTCACAAACAATTTCTATTTCCAAGGTTTATCTCTCTTGACTATTTGTTTTCCAGTTGTTGAGCAATGGCTAAAACCAGAGGAACCTCCCATTTAAACTTAACTATAAATTACAGATTATGGGGAAACTAAGTTTTTTTTCTGCACGAGGTAGACGAGTGTTGAGGAAGCCAATCATTTATTTTTATATGCTGGAAATAATTGTTGTGTTTGTAAGTGCCCATTCACATGTGGTGACTATAATCTGGTATCCATGATTCCTTCTTTTCTCATTTGTAACATTTCCCCAGTTATGAGCCTGTTTTATGGGGGGGGGGGGGTTGCAAGCATGATCACTGAGGTTCCCTATGCAACTCTACTCCTCTGTAAAATAATGATGCCACATTAACCTGGGGTTAGGGATGTTCCATTTGTGCTGTTGTAATATTGAGAAAATATTACCACTTTGCTATAGGTGAGATCTCCATGGGTTGATGGTCTCCAGTGGCAACTAGAATCACTAATGCCATAGGATGACTCTGAATTGTTTTATCAATGAAAAGAAGAGGACAATTATATAATGGGGGAGAGAGAGCAATGTGGTTTTATTATGTAATGCCTTTCCTACAGCCTTTATCCCAAACTGCATTGCAATCCAGAAGAAAGAGGCAGTCATCATTTCAGATTCATAGAGAGATTTACACAGCACATAGCTAGTAGAGACAGAGAAGTTAGAAAGAGTTCAAGAACAGGGAGGTTAAGTGACTTGTCTGTTGTCACTCTGTAAGTGACAGTAGTGGGATACAAATCTGAGGTTTCAGATTCGTTGTATGGTGTTCTAACCAGTTTCGCTCTCATGGTATATTAGAGATCCCACTCTGAGGGTATGCAAAAAAAAAATTCCCATTACACACCCCACCCCATGCAGTATTCTATATACAGTATATATAATACACTTTTTACTTGGTGTAATACAGGCTAAATGCTATTCATGTCAGTAACATTGTATCAGTACTATCCCATTAGCAACCACTGAGACTCTAACCAGACTATGTTTCAATAGCAATAAAGCATTCCTAAGGGTTAGATTAGCAGTCCGTTAATCACCCCTAGGGGTCTGTGGCAGTTGGCTGCACCTCATGCCACACTACTCCCACAGGGAATGATTCACAGACTGTTAATCTAACCCCTGGTCATGCTTTATTGCTTAATTACCCTTCTGTTTTATTAGCAGCCCACAAGCTGATGCAGCACTCTTTCTTTTGTTCCTAGTAAAAACTATGATATTTACTACACTTTTCCATTATTGGCCTACTAAATATTTCAGATAATGCTAACCTGTTTCACTGTTTCTTTTCAAAAAGTAACTGACTGTCCCCAGCTAACCTCACAATTGCTGTTTGTAACATCCCACTTTGTTTTCAAGGTAAGTGCTATGATGTCCTAAACAAAGGTGATGTGACCTCAGTTGGGGACACTCATCTGCTTGTTGTACACACTTCTTAGACCCTGTACACACTGTGGATCTTAAAGTGGTTTAAGTGCCTTAAAACATTTTAAATCCCCCTAGCACTGTTTGTATCCAGACTACAATCTCCTTAAAATGTTTTAACAAAAACATTTTTAAACCCTGCCAGTTACCTAATCTTAAAACCATTTTTTCAGTTCTGTTTTCCTCTGGTCACTGGCCACACTGGGAACTCCCTCAAATGTGACCCCAGGGAGTTGGTCATTTATCCTGCCTGAGATCTTCCATGCATCAGCCCCTTCCCCCAGAGCTCCTACCATCTCTGGCCAGCTAACCCCATGGCTTGCATACCCCACAAGGCAGTGCTGCCACTTCTCTTTGGCACCCTTTCTCAGAATCTAGTTGGTGGTCAGAGTGGAGGAGGAATGGGGGCTCTGGTGCAGGCAGGATCCAGTTATGGGCATGGGGGACTGGCTGTATGGTCCATCATTGTCCTCCCAGTGGCCAGAGTTTTTCCTTTGTTCTGGTGGTCCCTCCCAAAGGTGCAGACGTGCAATGATGTCAGCGTGCAATGGGCACGCTCCCACCTGCAGATGTCCACCATCAACTTCACCCCAGCACATATCTATGTGGTGTGTAATGCTCTCAGTCTCCAATGGGAGCCGCTAGGTGATGGGGATTCTGAGCCCACCCTCCCCAGGAGAGGAGAGCAGTCCTCCAGATGCTCAAGCCTCTCCTCCCCTGCCGACCCCTGGCTCCCCGAGAATGCTCCAGAACAAAGGGTGCTGGCATGGCATGAGGTAAGTGGATGCCTCAGCCCTCAGCGTCACTGGGCCAGCTCTTAAAACAGTTTTTTTATTTATATTTTGTACCCAATATTTTCCCCTTTTCTTGTCCCATCCCTGTGTCCCTGCCATGTGTGTGCATGTGAAGGCATGCGCATGCCATGGTACTGAGGCGCCCTCTCTCTACTGTGTCACCCACCCACCTGCAGTGGAGCTGTGGTGGGTGACAGGGATCCTCCCCAGGAGAGGAGAGCTGTCTTTCACCTGCTGCATTCTGCTCCGTCTCACCCTCCCCCCTGCCAGCTCTCGACGACCCTGGCTCATTCCCGAACCCAGGTCACCGACATGACGTGAGGTTAGGCATCCAGCTCCTTAGCCCTCAGCACCACCGAGCTGGCCTTAAAACCATTTTTAAAAACATTTTAGAGGTAGCATAGTTTTACTCACTTGTCTGGACAGGAATGAAAATGTTTTAAGCTCTAACGGTTTAACTAAAACGGTTCTAGCTGCAGTGTGTACAGGCAAGCACAGTTCTAAGTGTTGGCATTAAAATGAAACAGTTACAGGGAGAACAGATTTAACATCAGCAGTGTGGACACACTAAACCGTTATCCAAAATGGTTACAGAATATTGTGGATACACTGAAATGGTTCAGCTAAACTGGTTTTAGAAACATTTTTCAAAAACAGTTCTATAGTGTATACAGTGCCTTAGACTGATTATCAAAGTATATTATAAACCCTGGAAAGGAAAACAAAAAAAAAGTATTGCCTAGTATTCTGTAATAACTGAATTATATTCAAGGCCCCTTGTTTTTCACGATTCCACAGTCGAAGAGATTTCCTCAGCATTTAATGTAAACCGTGGAATATACCACCGTGCACCACACATCGTTACATGGTAGTGGAATACATGTTAATGGGTACCGCACTTGCGCAGTACTCGGTATACCACACTACTGGTAAACTTTTGCATGATTACCACTAATTATTCCGCAGTTTACATAAACTGAGGAATAATGTTTCACAGCCTTACATAAATTGAGGAATACTGTTCCGCAGCTTACAGAAACTGAGTAATACTGTTCTGCACCTTATATAAACTGAGGAATACTGTTCTGCAGTTTGCATAAACTGAGGAATACAGTTCCGCAGCTTACATAAGCTGAGAAATGTTGTTCTGCAGCTTACATAAACTGAGGAATACTGTTCTGCAGTGTACATATGCTCAGGAATACTGTTATGCAGTTTACAGAAACTGAGGAATACTGTTCCGCAGCTTACATCAACTGAAGAATACTGTTCTGCATTTTACATAAACTGAGGAGTATTGTTCAGCAGCTTACATAAACTGAGGAATATTGTTCTGCAATTTACATAAACTGAGGAATACTGTTCCGCAGCTTACGTAAACTGAGGAATACTGTTCCGCAGCTTACATCAACTGAAGAATACTGTTCTGCATTTTATATAAACTGAGGAGTATTGTTCTGCAGCTTACATAAACTGAGGAATATTGTTCTGCAATTTACATAAACTGAGGAATACTGTTCCGAAGCTTACGTAAACTGAGGAATGTTGTTCCGTAGCTTACATTAATTGAGGAATATTGTTCACAGTTTACCTAAACTGAAAAATATTGTTCCACAGCTTACATAAACTGAGGAATATTGTTCCGTAGTTTACATAAACTGAGGAATATTATTCTGCAGTATACATTAACTCTTCAGTGCAAACTGATGAAAAGTATTCCAGGGTTTATATAACATTCAGTAGAATGCTTTTTGGAATTCTGCAGAATTGTAAAAAGTTCTGAAAAATATTTTGGAACAGCTCTTGCCCACTAGTTTGCCTGCTACTGCTTTACCTTAAAATCCAAAATAAGCTGGCCTAGTGGCATGTTGGGCTGAGATGCTGCTTGCCATGCCATATTGAGATACATCTGACTCACTTGCATTTACAGCCATGAGCATCTGCCATTAAAACACTCTTGCTGCTAATTGCTATACCTAATGTATAATTAGTTTCAGAAATCTCCCAGGGATTATTTTTTGCCTTTAGGTACTGCTGCACATCGATCTGAGTGAACTTCCCACTGGCATAAGAGGGGCCTCCTCAGTAGATGTTTTTAAGGCTCATTTGAAAACTGATTTGTTGTTATTATGATTTATTTAAGCCAGACATGTGCCATGTGAGTTTCTTAATAAAACAAAATCAGTTTCAGAACAGTATACATGCAAAAGTTACCTTATTTATGTGCCACAGAACTTTTCCCACCACCACAGAAGTAGGCCTAATGATGCTGTAGAACTTCATAGTCTCTGCTGCAAAAATTAGGTCTACTGTACCACAGAGAACAGAGGAGTTGATTACATTTATGAAAATAGATGATAAAGTGCAGAGTTACTCTTTAGAAAACTGTGAAAAGCATAATATTAAGTTAGAATTCAAAATATATAATTCAAATAGTTCCTGTATTTACCTTAAAACAGGTTCATAAACATTTTTCAGTGGAATCCGTTAAGGTAGCAGTGTACCTGTTCAGTGATGCACATTATTTAAATAGTCTGTTGGGTATGGGGGGGTTGTTTGTATTTACATACATGTTAAATGCAGCCATCCTATCTATGCTGTGCCAGGGCTTCCTCTGATTACCCTGGCAATCCAGGTTCCGGGACAAGCCTTGGCTACGGGAGGGCTCCTTCTCCATGGGCTGTTGGACCCCACCACTGGGAATAATCCTTGGGGCTAGGAGAAAATGTCAGAAAGATTCGGAGTGGGGCTGGAAGTCATCCTGCAGGTGGGGGAGGCACTGATGTAAGAGCATACGCTGTAAAAAATACATGCTGAATACAGTGAGCTGGCTTCTCAAAGAGTGACACAGGACTTGCGTGAAGCCCTGCATCAAACCCATTTGTTAGAACAGCTGCACCAACAACTTTGCTGCACACTGCATCTGACTCTAGAAGATCAGGTGCATTTACAACACTTTTTCCGATTTATGGCAGTTTGCACCAAGTATCTGGTGCAAGCCCCCTAAAAAGAGTACCGGGATTGCTGCAAGCTAGACCAGAAAAAGTTTGTCTAACTTGCAGCAGTTGGCACACAGGATCAAGAATCCCAGTCGCTGGCCAGGGAATGCTGCAAACCCCATGGCGTCATACGTACAGTGCACCTGGGGCTTGTGGCATTTGCAGCCCTTCGTGAATCTGGCCCAACATATATATATAATTTGTCAAACAGTTCTTCTTTGGCTGTAAATCTTGACCATGATTTTTGTTAAAATGAGGAGTTCTGAAAAGGGAGGGTTTTCTTACTTAGTATGTATGTAAAGAAGATTGCACTGTTGCTCAGTTATTTGTGTACTTCCTAGACAATCTTTCCTACCCTGGTGAAGTTACCAGGAGGGTCACAAAATGCTGTTACTGTAGCTCTAGACATAATTATTTGTACTTCTGTAATCAATAAAAAGTATATATATTTTTCAAACCTTAGCTGGTGAGTGGGTCATTTACCAGTTCTCTTTGGCTTGATTGCATATTTATTGAATAGACTTCACACACTACTTTTTGTTTTACTGCAGCAATGTAGCCACACTGAGAGTTTCTTCCTGTTTGTTTTTCCTGCATCCTTTATTACTAAAGACATTTGCATGAAAACTGGATGCTCTTCTTCTTGGTCTTACTCTGCTCTGGCTGCTTGCCTACAAGTGACATCATAATCCTCTTTAGTGCCATATTGATCATGTCTATGGCAGCCAGTTGCTCTTAGACATACCCCTGTCTGCTTGTGTGGAGGTTCGCCTAGGTAGTGCATACTGTATGTTGAGTTTCAAGCACTGAAGATAGGAGTTTGTATCCCAGCACTGGCACAATTCCTAGACAATGTCACAAGACCAATCTGTCTCAGTCCGTTATCTCAGTTACTTCTGCCAAGGAAGCTACTCACAGCTGCCCTCAGAAAGATGAAATAAATAAACAGCCTAAATCGGCAAGGAAGGAGAAAAATGATAAGGGATGAAAGTAAAGGGAAATAAAAAAAGATGCACTCTCAGATCAAATAATTTAAGTTTATTAAACATGAGTAATTGTAATACTTTACATATGATGCATTCAGAAAGGAAGGAAATGCATAAATGAAACATAGGGTTCAAAAAGAAATGAAAGCAGTTGATCAAAGGAAAAATTACAACATGTTCACTCCACAGAGGGACACAGCTACAGTATCTATTTTTTATTTATTACTATAATTTGTTTTTATTTTACTATTTTTGGCCAGGAATGACACACTAACTGCATCCTGGGAGCACAGGGAAGTTAAGTGATTTGCTCATAGTCACACAGTATGCAAGTGGTGGCTGTGGGATTCAAACCAGTTCTTCAGGTTTGCTGCTCTGTGCTGTTAAGCACTGCACTATACTGCCCCTCCACACACATTTTTGGGGTCTCATTTAAGGTATAGTACTGTGAATGCAATTTGAGAATTTCAGTGGTATCTTGGAGGTAATGTGTGATTGGTACATACTGTATCTGTGTAAGAAACACACGATATAAAAATGTAATATACATGAAAATAATACCACCCCGGGGGTCTGACAAGGTAAAAAAAAAACATGAGTCTGAAGAGCAGGTAGATTTATAACCTTACTAGGCCACAACATAGCATTTTTGCAGGATTCAATAATTTTCTTCCATTTGTTTTATGTAAAATAGTTGTGTAGTCTACAAGCTGCTTTTTGCTTACTATTGTTAGGGATGTTTAAAAGTTTACAGCATTGAAAGAGTTAGCCCCTACTTAGGCTTGTCAGTTGAAAAGCATTAGGTAAGTGAATGCAGGTGTTGGTTTTCAACAGAGACCCCAGTTTGAGTTTGACAACATGACTTTCAGTTCATGGGGTTGTTCGTCATGGCTACAGTCAGTGCACTGTTTCGCTTTTCGTTGCTGGAGTGTTTTGTAGGTTGTTTCAGTTTCTAGTTTAAAATGCAATTTGCCAGGTGAGATAAGTTATCTATTTTTGTGTGTATGTTAATACCACAACCAAGACCACTCTTATGGTAGTATGAGTAGTCTCATGCACTTTCATAGTGTGTGAGAACTACAAACCAAATGTTAGCAGTTCTGATTCTCTAAGGATGTAAGTGGGATCACTCGTACAATGGTAACAGTGGTCTTGGTAGCAGTACCAATATAGTATTGATCAAGAGCGCTCAATAATATATTATGATTTTCAAACATGTATCCATTTCCAGGTCAGCTGCATGTGAGACACTCTTCACAAAATAAGAATGTCTCACATATAGAGGAAAGTAGTGTTCCATTTGGTTGGGAACACTCCCTTGATCAATAATGAGTGAATAGGCTGATTGGAAATTTTGAGAGTTTATGTTGTGAAGGAATGATTCATGTTTCACTGACCACATGCTACAGCATAGATTTTATGTGCGCCTCACAGCTTAATTTTTTTCTTGCTATGTAGGTTCCTCTTTAGTGGTTACTGTTTTTGAAAATGTTGCTATTTATTTTCTATAGGAAGCATCTGTTTCACTGATCACATGCCACAGTATATATTTGAGATTATAAGTGTGTTTCAGCACTAAGGGTTTGTTTCTTTGCTTGTCTGTATTTTATAACTTTATAAAATTGAAGAAAAAATTAATTTCATTGTTCGAGGGACATCACCTGACCATGCATTAAATCTCTACGAATGCATGGTCAGATTGAGAATCTTATTGTTCTTCCCAAAATACCAATTTACAAGTTAGCCATTTTATAAGTGATAAGCCACTCCAGTGTGTGCATTACATATAGGATAAAGTATGGGGTGCAGTGTGTTACGAGAATTTAACACATACCCGAGTTGTTGGATGGCACATAAACCCAGAGGATGAAGCCTGAGGGGTTTATGACAGCCATCTAACAATGAGGGTGTGTGTTAAATTTGAGTGAAACACACTGCACCCCATATTTTGTTATATATAATTGAAGGGTTTTGTTTTTTTCTGTTAGCATTTGAAATAAAAAAAGAACAAACTGGAGTCTTACCTTGTGGTGAGTAAATGGTTTAATGAGAAAGAGAAACAGAGAACTGCAGGTTGAACATGTAACTTTAAAGATTTAAGTATTTTTAACAAGAAAACTAAAGAAAAAATAACTGTCCTGATGGTTGCTGTCCTTTTTCATGTTGCGACTGTTTTGAAGGGCTGGTGTCATTTGACCTGCAGAGGAAAGGTAAAGGTTGAATGGGAGAGTGGTTAGGAAACATGGTAAAAGTGTGCACTGTAGTAGTCTGTTGTATGATAGCAAAAAGTGAGTATTTTTTAATTAAATGAAAGCGCAAGTGTTTTGTTGCACTTGAAGTACCTTATTCGGAGCTGTCTGAGTCATTGATGACTTAGATTCTTCTTCTTTTCTGCACTTTCTGGTTGGAGTTATATATATTGACAGTGACGGGGCTGTGGAAAATGCAGGCGCTCCTAAACATAGCCTTCATATTTCCGGAAAGCATTTCATCGTGATGGGTACTGAGTTGTAGAAATTTCTCTTGCTGCTGCTGAGGAGATTTGGAGGTAGATGCCATTTGGTGGTCAAAGTAAGTTAGGAGACTGCTTATTTGTTGCTGTTTACATTCAGAAAGAGTGGAATAATTATTGCTTGATTGTATATTTCGATGCCCTGATATCTGCTGCACGTCGGTAGGTGGGATATTGTGATGTACCAGACATTGAATTGTAATCTTTCTTGTGGTTGGTAATTCTTTTTGATTCAGGTATGCCAGAGTCCAATTTCATGATGTGCATCACTGTTCTTAGTTTATTCATTCCAATAGTCATGTTCCTAAACCAGAGGGAGGACTCATTTTTGTTGCTGTTGGGTGCTATGTAAAAAGGAGCATCTGGTTTCTGCATTTCAGGTGGCCTCTGTGATTTATAAATGTAGTATGCTTTAATGGTGTCTCTCTCTGGGTTTTGTGTGTTCTGATAAAATGTATGGCTTTTTGGGTTGGATATCACAGGGGGTTTCTTCTGTGTGGGTTTTGGTCTGCCGCTCACAAGATTCGAGGAAGGAGTTTCCATTTGTGTGTATTCATTCTCGAATATCTCCCCATTGCAGGTCATAATGTTCTTTTGTATGCAGTGCAAAGTGAATTCCGAGATTGAAAAACATAAAGTTGAGGAGACCTATTGGTGTGGTCATGTTTAGGGTGTCTGAACTCTATAGCAGCTCTACATCTTCGTCAGTTAATGATTGGGCTTTGTTTGGGCGATTTCCTTTTCTGGCCTTTTTTGAATTGTTTTTGTTCGGCTGCCACTGTTTTTTTTTGTGTCCACAAAAATGTTGCCAGGGCTTTTAAATACTGAGTTTGGGTATTTGTGTGCAGAGAGATGTCTCTCAATACTAGCCACAATGCCTTGTATAGTGCCCGATTCATAGTCTGAGCCATCTTGTTTTTTAAGGACATATAGGAAATTTGCCAGTACTTTGTCTAGTTCTGAAAGTTCAGATGTTTCAAAATTCTGTGGTTGTCCTACCTCAGACAAGTAGGTCTTAAACAGTTTGAGGTCACTTTGTGTTTTTCGCATGGTGTTGCGGTTCTCTTGCTCTTTAACAAAGTTTTGCCTTTCCGTTTCATCCATGGTTTGAAATCTGCCGAACATTTTGCTTTTTTATTTTATTTAGGTTATTGGAGCATGCCGGAGACTGTTCAGTATGGAGTGAATGCCAGTGAGGAGGTGCACTGTTGTGGTCACTGATTTTTGTGAAAAAACGGACAGTGTGAGGCTCGCACTGAGTTTCTGTTTCTGTCTCGAGCTCATTTGCATTGAAAGAAGCTGCGTGAATGCCGTAATACCTACTCAGGTATTACGGTATTTAACACATGATTTTTGCCATTGAAAAAAATGGAACCTAGTAATTATATGATTTTAATGCACTTCCCAGGGATGTAAGGACACTTGACCTTTGACCACATACCTCAGTACACCCCTGGGAGCTGCATTGAAATCCTATAATGCACACTCTGTCATGGTTTATTACTTGCATATAGTACAGTATATGGTTAGTGCTTGTTACAGTATGTATAAAAATCATCCTCTTGTTATGCACATTCTAAAAAAGTTGCTGTGCATATTCCAAATCAGTTTCAACTGTGTCCTTGCTCACAATGTCTCCCATTGAACTGTAGTGCTTCATTTACATACGAAAAACAAAAGTAGGAGTCATGGCTTTCATGGTATTTAAAAAAATACAAGAAAGTAACAAATTCACTCATTCAAAACCATACAGTATACTATAAGAAATAAATTATGGGTGACCATACACAACTTACCCTGTGTTCTACCTTGGGGTTGATAAAACAGAATCAGTCTCTCTAGCTTTGTTCTTGGGGTACATTTGGTGTTATCTAAACTGCTCACTAGAAATACAGGCCTGTTGTGCTTTTACACGTTTTTAAAATTGTGTGTCCATGTATTTTAATTAAGCTGCATTTCAGTGTTCTGTTTTAAAATTAATTGTGAAGATTTTAAGCTTTCCTCTGTGTGTGTGTATGTGTGTGTGTGTGTGTGTGTGTGTTTGTGTTTGTTTCTGGTTTTAAGAGTCTTTAATGTGACCTCTTGCTTTTCAACTTTGATGGAGGCAGAGTAGAGGTAATCATAAATGCTGAGTAGCACTTTTTTATCATGAAAGTCTAATTTTGAGGTTGACTAGAAAATTTCAAATTGTTGTCAGTTGATGATATCATAACTGATTAATTAGTGTGTATTATGGATTTAATTAGTGTGTATTATGGCCTGGTAAACTTGTACTGTTCCTGTGTAGAGAAAAGCCTACCAATATATTATATATATCTAAACAATTATGACTGTAATTGGAGCAATAAACTTTTTAAAGCCGTTTTAAAATGAAAGATGATTAGCCTTTTAGTAATTTGCTGTTTGTGCAACGTATAATTAGTGGTGTAAGTACTGTATGTGTGTGACCAGAGGCAGGCAAAAGCAAATTTGAAAATCAGATAAATATTCTTACTTTAGATCTGTTTTATGGGATATTCTTATGAACCCAGATGGCCACCATTGACCGTCCCCAAAGCTTAGGGGGTGTGTCAGCAACACAACAGTTCAGCACAGTAGAAGTTTAGTTCTGAGGACAGAATGCTCAGGTTACAAACCAAATACATGACTCTGAACTCTCAGCAGTGGATGAAGATATGCAACATAAGTGGCTATCTGTTCCTGGACTGGTTCAAGATTTGCCTGTGTTCAGATTCCCTGTACAGGACCATCCCCATCTCAGGGTGGTTTTGTTTTTTCGTCCAAACTGTAGCACCCTCCACAGAAAAAAAAACAGGTCTGGTATTTAATCAGAGCTGTAGGAAAGGCATCAACAAACAGCGGTTTCAGAATCTTTTGAGTTTTATTTAGCATAAATAATCATAGGAGTAAAGGCCAATAGCAGGAATCAGAAAGACAGTCAAAGCTGAGCAAGGGGGTGATAACATACAGTTTAGGCTGCCATTTCATAGAACTGTAACTTGATCAAGATTAAGAACAATGCTAATTTAATTTCACTTTTTTAAATGGTAATGGAATTTAATGTTTATAGAAAAAACCTCTATAGAAAAAAAAATAATGCCTATAAAAGGTACCAAATTGTCAACACATGACAGGTATGGGACTGAGGACTAATTCACAATCTTTTTTTACTTTCTGTTTCTAACCATGTCACCACCATGGTCCCCTTCCTGCTCTCTGTCAACCACCCAGCTCCATCATCCCCACCCGCCACACTCCTTACTTCAATACCTTTGACTCAGCAAGCTGGACAATGCTCTGGATATCTTCCTGGGGGCTTGGGAGAGACAATCTCCTAAGTCTGATGTCTTGTGTGAGACGGTTGGGAAGGGATGTGGGGCCCAAGTGTACCAGGGTTCTCATCCAGCCATGGTGTTTCATTTCCTTGGTTGCTTCCCACCCCTAGAGACATTGCTGATAGGGACAGTATGGTGTTGCACACATTGTGCATGCTGGTGCACCAGTTTCAGCAACATTCCACCCACCCACCCACAGGTCATTAGACTGCACTACCCCCTGTGGTGACCCAGGAGGCAGTACTGAGATATAGAACTTTACCCTACCTCCCCAGAGGAGGAGAGCATCCTCCCAGCCAGTCCCAAAATGACCCAGGCTCATTCACATACCTGGATCACTAGCATTGTGAGGGGTAGCAAACTTAGTCATTATATGCTCAACCAATCTGTCTGAACCCTGTAATGAATGACTCTTCCCTATTGGGCTACCTGAGAGACATTCTTGTTTTATATATACCTGGTCACCCTCTCTGCTCTGCTGAGGCTAGGCTTCTGTGGTTTCTGCACTAACATCAGAAACAATCTGGTCATAGGGCATTTGGTGTTGCGGCCCCAATCTTGTGGAAATTGCTGCCCCAAGATTTGAAAGAAGCTCCAACTGTGAAGGCTTTTAAGAGAGGGTTCAGTGTCACATTTCTGGCTAGCATGCACATAAGTTTATTTTTAATTTGCCTTGTGAGTGAAAATTGTCTGCATGTGTAGATTAATATGCTATGTAGTTTTATTTTTGATTGTTAGAACTGAAAGAATTTATTAAACACATAAGCCAAATGAGCACAGTACTATCAAATTATTGAATATATTTAAAGTACTGTCCCATTTTATGTACTGGTAATACAGTGCCTGTTTGCAAATAAACAGAGCAGCCTTATATGCTCATCAATATCCCTCACACAGTCATGCAAAGGTCCTTTAGATCCTGCTTTTTTGTATTCTTTTTTTCTGCTTTTTCTCATTTCCCCATCACTCACCCCAGCTTTCTTGTTTCCTTATCACTCACCCCAGCAATTGGCAATTACCACAGCTGCATCCTTCATTTGGCAAGGAGGGCAGGCAAGCCGCATCTTTACAGCTGATGTCAATGTTGCTTTTTGATCAGTCAGTATGGGATCCTAGAATGCCTTGCAACCTGCACCCTCCTCCCTGGGAGCCAAGCTCCTCCTCCATGATGCACCTTGACCCCAGACAGCCTCAGTGTGGGATTCCAGGGCTTGCAGGTGAACATTAGTCTCCCAAGTGGCTGTGCAACACACTGATGCCATGTGGGCTAGCCAGTTCTGCTTTGCATAGAGAGAGAGATAGAGAGAGAGAAAGAGAGGGGAGGGAATGAATGTTGTCTTAGACACTAAGGGTATTGCATATTCTTTTGAAAAAGTGCTATAGTATTTTTAACTTTCCACTTGGAAAACCATCCTGCTTAGGCAGTTCCTCCCCAGGACATTGGGCAGAGTTCCTGCATCTACATGAGCATTCTGGCATCATCCCACCTTCTCCTTCTCCATCACTCAGCTGTTGCACTGTGGCAGTGGGCCACAAGAGTCTAG
This sequence comes from Neoceratodus forsteri, assembly GCA_016271365.2. NCBI lineage: Eukaryota > Metazoa > Chordata > Ceratodontiformes > Ceratodontidae > Neoceratodus > Neoceratodus forsteri. The sequence continues at coordinate 394,832,670 of CM028136.1, forward strand.
TCCTGTACCAACAACTGACAGCATGGGCAGTTTTTTCAGAATGTTGTCTATGATTACACCATGCATTTCACATAGGGGACTTGCATCAAACAATCATATTTTCCATCCCTGCATCATTGGGATACCCAGTAGGCTATGTCTTAATGCTGTAGCCTAGTAAGCCATGTCTCCATACTGTAGCATGCATCATCTTGAGGCCACTAGCATATATATTTAGACACAAGCTGCCAGAATGTGTCCATATTTCTATAGGGTGAGTATGGCTCTTAAAATATATTTATTTATTTCAAGAGTTTCAGAGGGAAAACATACTAAGTTGACTAGCCCATTTACAGATGTGTCCCCGGGGGAAGAGGACGTGGAGAGTGCAGTAATAAGTTACATCAGAAATGTTACAATTACAATAGCAACAATAATAATGAAAAGTAAATGTATGCAGTAGACAATTAAGAGGAAGCACAACATACAAGTAATGCAAATCATAGCATATCAATAGCAACAGTTCAGCAAAGTGCAACTGGCAGCAAAATGAGAGAGGGGAATGGAGAGTGCAAGTACACTGGGGGACATGTCCATGTGAATAGTGGAACAGTAAACCAGGGCAGAAGGAGTAGGGAGTAGTATGGAGGGAGAAGCATTGGGATTAACCTAGGATCAGCGGCAACTGCAAGGGTTGGTAATGAAGTTCACAGAGGAGGGATTTTAGTGAAAGGGAAGAGGGAGCATTGCAAATAGCAATGGGGCGGGTGCTCCAAAATTTTGGGAAGTGGAAGGAGAAAGTAGGTTGACTAACAGAGGATTTTACATGGGGATGGTGAGACAGCAGTTGTTAGAGCTGCAAAAAGAGTAGGAGGTGGAAGGAGGGGAGAAGATGAGGGAGGAAAGGTAGGGGGAGGAGCCCACCAAGAATTTGGAGCCAAAGGTAGCACAGTGAGTGAGGTGCTTGGGGTAAAGGGAGGGCAAGGAGAGGAGGGAATACAGGGAACAGTGGTGGGTTCTAGGGAGGCAGTCCAGGACAAAGTGGTAGAAGGAGTGAAAGAGGGGATTCAGCCTGACAAGGGTGGACTTAGGAGCAGTGCTGCAGTATATACAATGTCGCTGTAATCAAAAATAGGTAAAATCATCTTCATAACAATCTTTCTACAGCAGGAAGTGGGATACTTCCTTTTTTCCTGTAAAGTGCCCCAAGTTTAGGGTGCAGCTTCTGATGGATGGCATACATGTGAGTAGAGAAGACAAGATGATGATCCAACCATGTACTGTGATATTTAAAGGAGAAGATATCCTCAGCCACAACACCATCAAGTGTCTGGAAGGAGTGGGGAGGGGAGAGCCTGGAAAGTCTCTGCCTAGTGCCAAAGGTCATGGAGGCCATTTTTTGTGGCATTGAGGGACAGATGATTGGCCTGAAACCAGTGCAGGGTGTTGCTGAAATCCAATTAGAGTAAGACTGTTAGGTCAGAGGCAGATGAACCAGAAGTGTGGAGAACTGCATCATCCGTGGATGTATGAATGACTGCAGAGGAACAAGCAAGGGGAGGTTGTTTAGGTATATGGAGAATAGGATGGGGCCAAGGATGGATTCTTGGGGGATGCCAGAGCAGAGAGGAAGAGAAGGGGAGAGGGCATCACCTGTGAGGACAGTTTGGGTCTTACCCACAAGGTATGAGTGAAGCCACTCGACAGAGGAGGAGGAGAGTGCAGCAGCTTTTAACATGTCCAGGAGGATGGGGAGGGCAACAGTGTCATAGGTTTTGGCCAGGTCGACAAAAAATGGTAGAGGTGACCAGCCCCTGGTCCATGCCAAAAAGGATCTAGTCAGTGAGCCTAAGGAGGGAGGCAGTGGTAGAGTAGGATTTCCTGAATCCAGACTGGTAGGGAGTGAAGAAGGAGAAGTTGTCCAGGAAAAAGGAGAGTTGGGAGAGGCCTAGATGTTCCTGAAGTTTAGCCAAGGAGTAGAGGAGGGAGATGAAGTGATAGATGCCAGGGAGGGAGGGGTCACCCATTTGGGAAGGGTGGTGACTGTAGCCTGCTTCCACAGATTAGGATCTGAGGCAAAGGGACAAGGAACAATTTAAAAGGTGGGTGATGAGTCATCGGGGGTAAGCAGGGGGAAGGAGGATTGAGCATCCCAGCGGATGCTCTCCCCCTCCTTCGGGGTGGGTTACCAGGGGTGCTGTATGCACCTGACATCACTGGGAGCCAGTGGGAGCACCGTCTCTCACAGGGCACTGGCAGCTCCAGGAGGGCTGGAGTCGGGGAAGGGAGGACATTGTCAGGCACTTGGCAGGCATGCGTCAGCACGCACTTACCCAAGCTGACGTCCTCAGGGGAGGGGGGATAGGAAGCACAGGAAAAATGGAAACCAACCTCGGCGGGCCTAGATGATGGCTGCTCCATCTGCCCAGTCCAGGAACCATGGGCAGACCCCACTGTGCCAGGGTGCTCCATGAAAGATGGGAGGAAAGGTAGGAGTCACCCATGGGCACTTTGGGGGCAGACTCACTGTTGGGGTGGGTAGCATGAGCAAGCCTGAAGGAGTGGAATGACGAGGCGATAGGAGGGGATAAAAACAAAGTAAAAAAAAAAAAAGGTGGGTGATGGGAAGGGCAATGGCCAGGTGAAAAGTGACAAGAGTTTGGGGTCAAGGCCATCACAGCTTCTACTTTTGTGTTGGTTAAGAGCTAGGAGAGCCTTGAGGGTAGCAGAGGGAGTAGTAAGGGAGAAGGGGGGAGGGTTGAGACAAAAGTATAGAGGATATGAGAGGGGGAGGTAAGGAGGTAGAGGGCATAGGTGGTAGAAAAGGAGTTTACAAGGACAAATTACAAAATCTTATACAAGAATCACACAGGTTTCAACTAAATGCATAACTTAAAAACAAGGTTTCATGTAATGATTTAAAAGCTTCATAAAATATTTTGGTTTACATACAGACTCTCTGAGTCGTTTGTTTACAATGATTTTAAAGACTTTCCAAATATGATGGGGCAGGTAGAGTATTAGATATATGGATATTGTTGTCTTCTATAGGAAATCTAAGTTACTCCAGAAGTAGATTGGCAAATCCATTCAGTCGAAGATACAAAGTTGCTAGGAAACCTGACAATTTTTTTAGTATATTTTGATTTGTTGAAGTGAAAAGTAAGATGGTTAGTTGATCAGGGGAAAAGCCAAGATCCCCCAAAACTGAACCCAGCCATTGTTTCCACATTTGATATATAATGGACATAACAAGAGGATATGTTTTAAGTCATCCTCATTTTTAGTATTACATTTGCAGTAGGTGGTATCAAAACCTGGCCTTCTTTGGTCACTAAGAATATAATTCACATTATGTAATTCCATTCAGAAATGAGTTATTATTCATCTCTGAGAAGGATTTGGAAGAAGGTATAAGTAAGGTTCCATTTTATGAATTGTCTTCAATAATTTATACCATTTAAAGTGTTTAAATGTGAAGATTTTTTTGAGGTCTCTAGTTTTAACTAAATCCTTTAGTCTTTTACTGATTTGATCATATATCTCCATTCTGGGCTTAAAAAAAACTTCACATAAGAGATGTCCGAGACCCAAGGGGAAAAATATCTTTAATTATTTGGACATATGGAAAAGAAAAAACATGAGACGAGTAATCAATTTGTTCCTCCAAGCACATCCTGGGCAACTGTATGTCTTTCAGTAAAATTGTAGACATCAGGAAAGTTAACTGACTTTCCACTATTTGGGTGTACAGATGCAATTGTCCCAATTCTGATCTTGCTATCTCTGCAGGGACAGCCTGAGGTACCATTAATAAGTAGCAGTAAAATGTGTTCAAATGTTTTTTGAGAAATGTTCTGTAGGTGTTTAGTTCTGTTTGAGCCCATATTTCAGTTACATAGATAATACTAGAGTTTATTTTGGCATTTGCAACTTTAAGTACTCGTATAGTTGAGCCTTTTCCCAATTTGGAGTTGAAACTCTTAAATGCATTAAAAGCTGTTCTTATTTTAACTTGGAGAAGATTTAACAGGTGTCTCCAGTTACACTTTTCTGCAAAACAGATGCCTAAGTGGTCATAGTATTTGGTAATTTCAATAGGTACATTATCAAGAAATAGTTTCTGAATCTTACTGCTTGTACTCTCAAATACCACCATTTTTACTTGTTTATGGTTAGTTTGTTTGCAAGGCATAATTCTGCAAGCTTATTCAGTTTTCATTGTAAGCCAAGCAAAGATAACAAGAAAAGTACAATATCATCCACGTAGGCGAGACATGCTATTTTTTTTTTGTTGAAAATGGAGGCAGAATGAAAGTTGGAATTCTCCAAGTCTTGTATGATAAAGTTTATATATATTAAAAAGTATTGGGGCCAATAAACATCCTTGAATGTCACCACAATTAGTTTGTATTTTAGAGGTTAAATCACCCTTTCTGTTATCTTGTATCAAAGTCCAGTTGTCATTTTATAACCTAATTAGTATATTCAACAGTGTAGATTCCATGCCTAATTCTGCCAGCGTCCTCCAAAGAGTAACTCTACTTATGCTATAGAACTGAACTAAAGTCCAAAAAACAACAGAAAAGTTTGTATTTTTTAATCCTAATGTATTTCCAGATAAGATGTGTCAGGACAAAGCAGTGCTGAGTCGTCGATCGTTCTTTCCTAAACCCATTTTGATATTCACTCAAAATATCTTTGACTTCAAGCCATTCTTGTATCTTTGAAGGATAATTTTAGTTAACATTTTTTGTGAAGAATCTAATAAACTAATGGACTGGTACATTCTAGGATCCTTGGCATCACCCTTTTTAAATAAAGGAAATATTATAGAACCTTTCCAACTGTCCGGAATGTTTATTCCTTGAGCTATGAAATTAAATAATATTTTAAAGATTTTTATCAATTTTTCTGGAAAGTATTTGCAGACTTCAATAATTACCTTATCTGGCCCTAGAGCTTTATTGGATTTAGAGGAAGATAAGTCCTCTTGAATCTCCTCTTCTGTAATAAGAATAGGATATGGTGCCAAAGTTTGATTATCAACTACCTTGAGAAGCAAAGTGTGAAGATCAATATCATCCTCATTCCTTGAATAGTGTGTTGTTCTAAAATATTTTTTCCAAATAGTGGGGGAAATATATGCTTTAATTCTTGTGAATATGTAGTATAACCTTAAGAAATCAATGTCCAAATCTGTTTAGTATCTTTTTTGTTTATTGCTTCTCTTAACTTGTCCCACATATTTTTAAATTAGTTAGCATGTTCTGTTTCCAAGAATTTTTTTTTTGTATTCCTTATATGATTTATTTAATTAAGATTTGTACTAGATCTATGTGCTTTACAGTATCTTACTTGCCTGTAAAGTTGTCTTTTAGCCTCTTCGCATCTTTTAGTAAATATTTTAGTAGTCCAGGTAAATAATGTTTTCCTTTTCTTCTTGATGGGTATTAATAAATCTCTTATATGAATATTTAAGCAATCCCAGTTATGCAAAACATATTCCTGGGATTTTAGATTTTCCAAATGTTCCCTAAGAGAAAGAACCTCACTGTCTTGAAATAGTTCCTTGAACTGTTTAGTATGAAGAGTATTCCAGTGTAACCTTCTATTACTGAGGACTTCAAACTGACCCTGCCTTCTGATCTCTTGAACATTATTTGTATGTTAAACTTCAAATGCAAAAATAATATGTAATACCAATGGAGCATATGTAGAGTCTGGGCTATGCAGTATCTGCAAATCCTACACTAAAGAGAGAATGCCTAAGTTAGCCCAAACAAAGTCAATGGTAGAAGAACCTTTGCTACCAGTAAATGTAAAATTCCCCGGCATCTCCTGGTAATCTGCCATTAAGGAGACAGAAATTAGTTTCTGACAGTAATTTGAAAAGGCTTCTACCTCTTTTGTTACATCTTTTGTCAAGAGTATGTCTCTGTCTTGTGAGATTTGGATTGAGATTCCTAAAGCAATCATATAAGTCTATAAAATAGGTATTCCATTTGATTATGTATCATAGTTCATGCATTACGGTCCCCTAGGATTAATATTGCTTCATTAGCATATTTATCCTTTATTCTGTCCAAAAAGTTGTTCAGTTGTATCCAAATTTCTGAAATGATTTTAGCACATGGAGGAAAATAAACAGTAATTAGAATTAATGCAAAGTTGTCTCTTTGGAGTCTAATTCAGATAATATAATCTGAGACAGTAGAAATTTGACTATTTTTTAATTTTAAAGAAGTTCTTGTAAAGATCGCTAATCCTGCCATGTTACGATCATAAATTTTATCTTTTCTGGCAAATACAAAATAAGATATAAAATCTGGAATATGAAGTGAATTTTTGTTCCATGTTTCCTGTAAACGCATGCAGTCCCATTTTGATAGAATTTTTTTTGATTAATTGTCAGCTAATTTAAGGGACAGGCCCTCTATATTCCAAGACAAAACAGTAAGAGATTTATGAACTGGAACATTTTCTACCCTGCTATTATCTTGGGCTGAAGGTAGTAAGTTTGCATTATGTTCTAATAGTGAATATCTATTCTGTAAATTTATATACAGCTGTAGATAATTTTGAGAAGTAGTTTTCTGTTTTATATGAAAAGCTTTATTAAAAACCAATGGAGTCACCAAGTATATACCTAACATGTCTAAAATATTAGAAGCTTGCAGAATTCTGTCCATCAACTTTGTACTTCTAAATGTGACATCAGTCTGTGGGCTATCAGTTAGAGCTTCATGCAAAGATAACCATTAGATAGAATTTTTAGATATGTTCATATCCAGTATTTGGGATAAAATATTTGACAAATCATATTGTAATTTCCCTATTGACTGAACATGACTTAGTTTCCAGCCAAAAATTTAGATTGTTTATATTTCCAATGTGTCCATTCTATTTGATTCAAATGTAGATATGGTCTCTTTTACTCTTTCAACTCTTGCTAGGTCCTCTTCAATGTAAGCTGTAAAGGTATTCCTATTGTTATTTTGTATCTGTAAATCATCATACTAGTCAAACTTTGGGACCTCTACCAGGGGTATCATTTTAATTCCCAGAGCTGTGACCAAACCAGCCTGTTTCCAAACCTCTGCAGCCAGTTTCTGATTACTTAAAAAAGGCAAAAATACAGTCTGAAAAATTAGGATTAGGGCATGAAAAACGGCAGTGTCCTTCTTGTATTTAGAAATGTGGAAAACATGACTAACCAGATCCAGAATGGCCTCAGGAGATTCATTATCCTGTTTCTCAAAGCCATATACTAACATACTAATTGCCAGCAGATTAGGACTTATGGTCTATCGAGTCTGCTTGAACCTCAGATCCCTTGGGTGCTGAGGCCCTCCCCCCCTTGTGTTCCAGAAACCCCTATCTTCCATCCCCACCCCCCTGGTCCAGGCCATCAACTGATGCATCCACTTTCTGTGTCTCTCCCACCCTCTCTTGAAGCCCTCCACTGTGGATCTCTGAACCAGCTCGCCAGGCAGTGCATTCCAAGGGTCCACCACCCTCTCAGTGAAAAACCTCCTCCTCTTTTCCCCTCCCTTCCACCTTCCAACTTCAAACCATGCCCTCTGGTGATACCTCCCTGCTTTAGTCTAAATATCCCCTCCATGTTTACCCTATTTATTCCCTTGAGGTACTTGAAGACCTCAATCGTATCCCCCTTGTCTCTCCTCTCCTCCAATGAAAACAGGCAGAGCTCCTCAAGTCTGTCCTCATACGTCAAATCCCCTAGTCCTCGTATCATCTTAGTTGCCCTCCTCTGTACCCTCTCCAGGAGCTGTATGTCCTCTCAAGTGTGGTCTCAGTACTGTACACAGTACTCAAGGTGTGGTCTAACCAGTCCCTTGTACAGTGGCAGAATCACTTCCCTGCTCCTAGAGGTGATCCCCTTATGATGCATTCCAACATCCTGTTTGCCTGCTAGCTGCCTCCTGCACTGCTCAGAGTTATTCATACATGCATCCACCATGACCCCTAAGTCTTTTTCCCCTATTGAGGCCTCCAGCGCCCTCCCAGTGTGTACCTGTGTTTAGGTTTCACCAAGATGTAACACCTTGCACTTGGTGATATTGAAATGTAATTTCCATGTGTGAGCCCAGCTTTCCAGGGTGTCCAGGTCCCCTTGCAGGGCCAACCTCCCGTCTTCCTCCTCGACTACTGCTCCCATCTTGGAGTCATCAGTGAAGAGACTCATTTCACACCCTATACCCTCCCTGATGTCCGATATGTATGCATTAAACAGGATCAGACCCAGGACCAAGCCCTGCGGTACCCCACTACTGACCTCTCTAGGGTTTGAGAGCTCCCCACTGACCACTACTCTCTGGGTGCATCCAGCTAGCCAGTTTTCAATCCATCTGACCATCAAAGGGCCTACTCCTAACTCCATCAGTTTCTCCACTAGACTATTGTGGGGGACAGAGTCAAATGCCTTGCTGAAGTCCAAGAATAATACATCCACAGGCTTTCCCCTGTCCAGTTCTGATGTTACCCATTCGTAGAACTCCACAAGATTGGTTTGACATGATCTACCTGGCACAGACCCATGTTGTCGACTATCTAGACCTTCTTCCTCCTCCAAGTACACCCCCAACCATTCCTTTAGTATACTCTCCTTTAATTTTCCCACCACCGAGGTCAAACTGATGGGTCTATAGTTACCTGGTACTTCCCTCAACCCCCCCTTTATGGATTGGCACCACATGTGCCTTTCGCCAATCCCTAGGTACCCTTCCTGTCTCAAGCGATCTGTTGAACCGCTCCACCTGGGGTGCAGCCAGTATGTCCTTCAATTCCCATAGTACTCTCAGATGAATGCCATCCGGCCCAGGAGATTTGTCTTTCTTTAGGGCCTTGAGGGCTAACCACACCCTTTCGGTGGAGATAGCATCATCCGTCCCCTCCACCTTACTGGTCTTTTTATCCTTATCCTGATGTGACACCCCTTGGGTACCTCTCCCTCCCTCTTGCTCCATTTCTGTTGCTCCCCTGATCCCACTCACTGCTGCTTCTATCCCCATCATGCCTGCTTTGTAGATATCTCATCCCCCTCCCTAGTGAACACAAAGGTGAAGTACTCATTTAATACCTCTGCCTGGTCCCTCGCCTCTTCCACCCACCCTCCTTCTGATCTCAATCTGGTGAGATGGCCCTTAGTTTTTCTTCGCTCCCCAATGTACCAGAAGAACCCTTTTCCCCTCCATGTATCCCCTGTGCCAGCCACTGCTCTTTACTGGACTTTGCCCTTCTCACCATCCTGGTGACTTTTCTAGATGCAAGATGGTACATTTCCTTATCTCTATCCCCTCTTGTTGTTTTATATTTTTTATAGGCCACCTTCTTTTCTCTGACTGCTACCTGAATCTCACTGGACCAACAGCATGGTTTATGTGACCTTGCTCCCTTTCGTTTCACCTAAGCACAGGTCCTGACTGCTTCATGAAGTCCCCGTTTTATGACCTCCCATCTCTTTTCCACATTTGTCATTGATGTAATCCCCTTCAAGTGATCCTTGAGAATATTTCCCATGCCCACAAAGTCTGCCCCCCTGAAGTCCACTGCCAGTGTCCTAGATCTCTCCCCCTCCCCCCATGCTTATTTGAAACCAGACAGTATTGTGGTCACTCCCTGTCAGGGGATCCTCTATAACCAGGTCCCTTACCAGATCCCCATCTGCCAGAACCATGTCCAGGACATGCTCCTCCCTTGTGGGCTCCATCACATGCTGTGTTAAGAACACATCCTGGAAGCTGTCCAGCAGCCTTTGCTCCTTAGCCACCTTAGCGGACATTGTTCCCCAGTTTGTACCTGGCATATTCAGATCCCCCATCAACACCACTCCTTCCTCTTTTGATCCACACTGGGCAAAGATGTTGTCCAGCAAACCATCCTCCAGAATATCACCCATCCCTGGGGGCCTATGTACTACACCCAGCTTGACCTTACCTCCTGCTGGGGTTCGTAAGGTGACCCATAAGGCCTCTACGTTTCCCTCTGCCTCTTCTACCCTAGCAATTTCTATGTCATCTCTAATGAACATAGCCACTCCAGCCCTCTTCCCTCCTTTCTATCCTTCCTAAGCATAGTGTGCCCCATGCGTTTAGGTCCCAGTCATGGTTTTGTTGGACCGCGTTTCCGTGATCGCCGCCATATCCACCCTCGAACAGCATGGTCTGGAACTCTGGCAACTTGTTTCCCAAGCTCCTGGCATTTACTAACACCACCCCCACCCTTATCCCTGATCCCTCTGTCAGACCCCACCCAGGTTCCTTATACTTCCATCCTCCCTCTGCTCCTCCTGAAACCCCCACCCCAGTCTGTTTCCCCTCCCCACTTGGGTTTGAAGGCTACTCCCCTCATCTGGAGGAGAGGGCATCTGGTCAGCCCCTCCCTTATCCCTCCCCCATATATCTTAATCATATATTCAGTCCTAGGACCGTTATGTCTGGACATAAGGTCAGAGTCTCGAAAGGAAGTCAAGACATGTTCTTTGGCCTTAACACCCCATTTTAGTTTGTTCTTTATTAGAAATAGGGAATTCAGTGGATCCAAAGTTTTTGAGGATCTTGGCATTTCCCCTACTGATCTGACATCCACTGTAGAGTCCTTCTCTTTTTGATTAATGACTTCACCAATAATAACCCTGTAGTCTTTTCCTGATTCTCTAGTTAAACTCTCCTGATTTTTCATTGAACTTTGTGGTCCTAAGTTAGTTTTGCCTGGTAAAGTTATTTCTTATATTGTTTCTCTTTGTTGCCCTTTTAAACTAACCCTGTACACAATTTAGTATTCTTTATATACTGCCACTTATGTTTTTTCCCTTTTTTGGTACGACTCCAATTATTGAGATTTTTGGTTTTGGCCCCTTGACCATTCATTTGCATAGAATGATGTACTACAGATGGACTCTCACGGCCCAGATATTCAAACCGCCTCAAAACTGGCACAATAGCAGGAGTAAGATGAATCAAAGGCAAGAATACAGCACAGGTGCGACATTCAAACATGAGCAGAGCAAATTGCTCAAGCAACCAACGCCTGAATATTCCATACTGCGCCATCACAACCAGGAAGGAGAAGCTGAGCCAAAATGCTGCGCTTCATGGCGAACCATGGAAGCCCAGCTGAGCAGTGCAGAGCTGCCATAGCGCAAGCACAGCCCCCCCCCCAGAGCAATGGAACTGCACATCCAGGGAGGCAGGCTGGGGCCCACCGCCAGCCATGCCACACATGGGCATAGGAACTCACTGCAGAACCCACACCACACTGGCACACCCCAAGCACAGCATCACTGGGGTGGGACGCTGGATCCACGTGCCCATGGGACAAGCCAACCAAAGCATAGCAGAGCCATGACGCCCAGCACAACCACTGGCAGGCAGAGAGTGCCACACCCAGGGGGTTGACAACCACAGTGCACATCAGTCCCCCCTGTACGCACAGCACAGCGTGCACCGTGCCCCCAAGACACCGCTCATGTGCAGTGACAGACACTGCAGGAAACACCATGCACCCCCCATGCCACACGTCAACCCCATGCTGCAGAGAAGCAGACCACCCAGACCCACCCTGTGCACCCAGCAGTGGGTGGCAGCAGATGGCGAGAGCAACAGAAAGGCAATGATATGCTGGTGATACCTCCCCATGGACACACACACACACACACACAATATATCCAGGACCATAGTAGGCAGATGGCATGTACACCTGCAAGGAGCACCCAGAGCCAGTTGCAAAGCAGACACCAACACAGCAGTTGTACCAAAATAGTATTTTATATTCAAACAAAAGAGGTAACAAACAGCTAAAACTATGTACAAGTTGGGGGGAACGGGTAAAAGGCAGGGTGTGCAAGGGGAGGAAAACAACTTGGAGAGGGAAGTCAGGGTGAAAGGATGGGGAAGGGCAAATAAAAGGTGAGCTACGCCCAGCAGGCTCCTGCTCCCCCCGCCATCTTCCCCTCCTGTGTCTGTGCCACTGCTCCCCTGTTGCTGTAGGGCTTGCAGGAGCTCTGTTGTCGCCGCCAGCTGTGTCAGGCGCCGGACATCGGCTCATGTGCTGAAGCACACCGAGGCCTAGGAAAATGGGAACACAGTCAATGGCTGAGACTGACCACAACCCTGAACACCACCCAACCTGCAACCCAGCTAACCCAATGTGCTGCACATGTGATGGCATGCACCCACCCACAGTGAACATGCACATGGCATCACAAACAGGCGGCACCAGCCATGCATACACCGCCCACACACACTGCCCACATCAATCACAGTACAAACCAGGCTGTCAGTGATGTTGCAACGGCGCGATGCCAGTCACACAGCTATGTGCCCAGTGCATGCCTGACCACCTGTGATGCACACAGACGTGTCGTGATGCTGCACTGTGATGCAGGTCACCTGTGTCACGCCCTACATACATGGATACATAGACAGTGTCGGCAGATAGGGGCCTATGGGACACCTAGTCTGGCCATTTGGCCTTGTACTTGATCACCTCATGTCCTATAAGTCCATTCCCCTCACCCCTGACCTCCAGAAGTCCCTCATGGCGAGCCCACACACTACAGGTCTCCGTGACCAAGTCAGCCCCCACCACATCCTCTGGCAGGTGTTCCACTCTGTCACCACCCATACATGTGAGGAAACACATTCGATGTTTCCTAAACGAGCCCCTCCAACTGCATCCCAGGCCCTACACCTGGAACATCCTCTACGCTGACAAATATTGGTTCCTGCACACTGTTCCCCCTGTACAATACTCGATGACCCATCATATCCCCACACCCTCCTCCCTCCAGGGAGTACATGTTCAGTTCCACAACCTGTCTGCATAGGACATGTGATGCAATCCATGCACCATCCATGTCGCCTCCTGTGAACGCCTTCCACCCAGTCCCTGTCCATACGGCTATGTGTTCCGGAACTGTACACTATACTCCAGTGTGGGGACTCACTAGTGTTACGTATAGTGGAACCACTACCACCCATCTGGTTGTGTCCATCATGGTTGGTGGTCCTGCCCCCCCAGCATGCAATAGCATCCATGACGTAATGATACTCACACTCCTCCAGCAGCTCAGTCTGCCGCTGCTGCTGCTGCTGTTGATGCTGCTGCCGCTGCGGGCCGACGGCCTGTGGGACTGGGGCCCTGGCATGGCCCACATCAGCCACATCCGCGCCGCCACCATCCGGCCTGTGGGAGACATATGGTGAGACAAACATCAGTGTGACTCAAAAGCAGAGTGCCCCTGCCCCAGTAAGACTGCCTGCCCACACAGCCATAACCATCCATACAGCTGCACACTGACACACCGATGCACAGCCACCCAGGCACACACACCCTACAGAGAATATGGTGAATAGATGGTACACTCACTGGGCCTAGGCACCAGGCCCCGCCTGGCACGGGAATGCAGCCGCTAACAGCTCCGGGTCCCTCCGGCGGAGATTACTGACCTGTGCCGGCACTGCTCCGCAGACCGCCCCGGCCAGTGACCTCACCAGGTCAGTGGCCACTTGCTGCCACACTGGGTCTCGGTCCGGTGAGGGGCCTCACCATACAGTTGGTCATAGTGGGGCTCCACTAGGGCCACCAGGTTGGCCACCTCAACTTGGCTTCACGGCACCGCCCTCCCAGCCATGGCACCAACTACAGCAGGCAATATGGCGCCCGCTGCGCTGTGACCCCAGTGGAGTTGTTCGCAATAGACCAGCACAGGTATCTATCGCGCTGTTCGCACAGCCACATTTCACATGGCGCTGTAGCCAGGCAGCGCAATAGGGACGCATGATAGGCATGCACTCAGCGCCAGGGTCAGAGGCATACCCAAGGTCACGGCAATGACGCAGGCCACGACAGCGCCATAGGATGGTAGGTATCCTGCGGCGACCGCGGCCACAGCACCAGTGCCACAGGGGACTATCGCAGAGGTGCCACAGCGCCATATAGTGCCCAGTGCTGCAGCGCCACTGGCACAATGGTGGGCTATGTCCAGAATAGCCTATCGCGCTCAGCAGTTCTGCGAGCGCGATCGACGCATGCATAACCCGTCTGGGCATCGCCAATGCAGTGTAGCACAACCACAAACATGCGCCATCGGCTCCAGCCGGACCTTCCCTATTGCGCTTGCTAAGCATTTACGCGATATTCAGCCGACATATGCAAAGCAGGCGATCAGCTATCTAAAGGCGGTGGCGCGATTAGCATGTCATTAAAGTTGCGCCACACCTCATTTGCATGTGTTGCGCTATAAAATACTGACACTGGGTTGTGGCGGCCAGATTTGGTTGTTGCAGCTGAGAGGTGAGTACATGCTGTGTGATGCTCAGGACAATGCATGGGCAGGGGTGCTGGAGGTGTCACGGGATGAGGGGCTGAGCATGATGAGGGCACTTAGAAGGGGCAGAGGCACCCTTTCCATCAGTATCTGCCAGGCAGCGAGGAAAGGGGGGCTTGCCCCCGGCCTGCAGCTATGCTCATGGAAATGCTGTGGACTGCAGGTGACAGGTGTCCACTTCCACCCATACAGATCAGCATGACTGACGAGAACCAGGCCGAGGGTGTGACGGGCGGGTGTAGGAGAGCCGAACTTCACCACAGCAGAGACCGAGGCCTCTTCCAGGCCTACCTGGAGGATGAGCCGCTTTGAGTGGGGAGGGCACCTCAGCAGCCTGCAGCTGCATGGGAGGGGTAGCTCTGGCCGGCCAACCTGCACGAAGCCACCAGCGCCCGTGCAGGAGTGCCGCAAGAAGATGGGGACTGACCGCAGGAGGCTGAAGGAGAAGGTGGCAGCCTTCAGGGTGGTGACGTGCTGCCACTGGTGGGGACCACCAGTGGTGTTGCAGCTGACCCCGACCGAGGAGACACTGGTGGCGCCATGCAGCCAGTGCCATTACGGGTGTTCCTGGTGGAGGATTCCAGACAGGTGGAAGCCCATCACTGCACGGTGTCATGGTGATGTTGTGGGGGGCGGCTGTTGTTCACATGCACTCACATGTACTCTTTCTGTTTCAGATCCTGTTCTGCCTGCAGGAGACGGTGGTGGTGGGTGCTGACAGTGAGGCAGACCTGCTGGGACCAGGAGGAGGGACCTTCCACCGCCAGCAGCCTGCACGCACTGCAGCAGCAGGCCGGCTGGGCTGACAACCCGCCGCAGTGACTCGGGTGCAGGGGTGCACAGCCTGTGTCACAGCAGTCTGGCATGCAGGTGTGCCAGCATGCTGTGCCTATGGCAGTGGCACGACCGCACTATTGAGGATGGCAGGCCTGCAATGGCTAGTGAGAGTGTGTGTCCCACGAGGGACACACGCAGGCCAGCACGCGCCCCCGGCCATCCAGCTCCACACCTGTGTACCAGCATGCTGGCACAGTCACAGGCTGGGCCTGTCGCGCCCGGTGGGGCAGCACCGTGGCTGAGCAGGTGTCTGGCACTGTTGACCAGCACAGGGGTGAAACAGGTGGACCTGGGGGCTCAGCAGCTGGAGGGGCAGCAGCAGCAGTTGCACACCAGGCCTGGGGACAGCGCCAGGCAGTGGCACTTGTCAACCGCCCTTGGATCAGACCATACCTGGTCCCAGGTGAACAGCGCCACCCTCAAGGGTGCTGTGCACCAGACCATCCACCCTGGGGGTCACGATGCCATTGGGGCACAGTACCTTTGACGGCACACCCGCCTGCTGCAGGAGTCGGTACAGCTGCAGGGGCGGGTTGCAAGGTCCGTGGAGGCACTGACTGTGTCCGTGGAGCGGCATAGCAGGAGTGTGCTCGGACCGGGCCGAGATGGTCCATATGCGGACGGATGTGACCGCTGCCATCGACAGGCTGACCCAGGCAGTGGTCTGTGTGGCGACCGTGATTGACCACACTGTCTGGTGACCCTGTACCATGCACCCACACAGTGCGACTCCACTCCCCATTCCCCGGCTGCATCACCAGGCCTGTTGACGCTGGTTCTGCTGTGGGCATCCCGAGCACCCCTGGTGCATGTTTCTTCGCGGGATGCAGACCCCTGTCTGCGAGCAAGTGGCGGTCACGCACTGGGACCCTGGTGGTGCAGTAGTGCCACCCGATGTGGCCCTGCGCAGCCTGCCAGTGCTGCTAGGCCACGGCGGGCCGCCCACGCATCCGCAGGCTATGGGACAGTGCTCCTGACTGAGCTGTCTCCCCAATGCAGGCCCTGTCTGGTGCTGCCCTGTGCAATGTGTGTCATGGTGGGCAGTGCACTGCTGGGTGCTCTGCTCACAAACTGACACACGGACCACCTGCACACTCTCCCAACTCCTGTCCACAGGTGCTTGTGGATGATGATGCCTGCATTGCACTGTACACCAAGGTGCAGGTTGCCCAGGTCCTGACACACGTCACGGGACAGTCCAGGTGGTGAGGGTGGTTGGTGGTGCTGTGTGATGGCGTGTAATTTCCGCATTGCTGTGCTGCTGCCCTGTATGCTGCCTGTGTGTGTGTGTGTGTGTTTATTTGAGTGCTCACCCCTCTCTGCTAATGTGTTGGTATGCGAGACCCTTCAACTCCCTGACCTTCATGCACGGTGTGTTCCCTGTGTGCCTGTGGTTTGCGATAGACAGTGTTGCCTGCACATGTCCCCTTGACTTACCCTGTTGTCGTAGTGCTCTTCTGCAATGGTGTCCTGGTGCAGCTGGGCCTGCGGGTCAGTCGGGGTCCCTCCGCCCTAGGGGGCGGCTCATCACCCATATCACGGCGCCACTGGCGCCCCCATCGCTGTCCTCTTGGACCTGTACGGTTATCCCATGGTCTTTGGCCATGTTGTGCAGGATGCAACAGGCCAGGAATATCCCACAGGCCTTTTGGGGCTGTACTGTAGGGCTCCGCCGGAGGTGTCAGGCATCGAAGCGCTCTTGAGTATCCCAACACCCACTCTATGATGTTCGCGGCGGCGTAGCCTCATTGAAACCGTTGCGCTTTGGGGGTCGGGGCACCGGTATGGTGTGAGTAGCCAGGGACGGAATGGGTATCCACAGTCACCTGTGTGGAGATAGTGGAGATCAGTGTTAGGTCAGGTCCATATTGCCCATATCCTTGTGTGCCACTACCATGGCACCTGTGTCATTCCCACCCTTGCACAGAGTTTGCATTCCATACATGTGTACTCACCCACTAGATGACCCGTGGGGATGTTCCCACTCTCGAATCGATGGCACAGTGCAGATTGGTGCCATATGAAGGCATCATGTGCTCTGCCAGGGTGTGTGGCACAGACATTGATGATGCGCCCAGTGGCATCACACACCACCTGGCAGTTGACACTCGAGTAGCCCTTTCTGTTCCGATATGCTTGCCCGTCGGGGCCAGGTGGCATGCGAATGGCCACATGGGTGCAGTCTATGGCACCTAGCATACCAGGCATTTGTGCTACCCTGTGGAACTCCTGCATGTTTGCTGTATGCTCTGCCGCGGTGCTGGGGAAATGGATGTACTCCACAGCATGAGGCAGCAGTGCGCTGAGGAATTGGGTGAGGATGCATGACGTGGCCTGACTGCGTGATGCCTGTGGTGTCCCTTGTCGGCCTCTGGAAGGTGCCCGTGGCGAGCAGGCACATGCAGGCTGTCACCTTGGTCTCCACGGACAGAGCATGACTCCGTCATGAGGGTGCCTGCATCACATCACTGCACAGCTCACTGAGCCGTCTCAGTATTGCCCTGTTCAGGCGGTACCGGGCCACGATCTCAACATCACTGTACAGCTCGTAGCTGATGCGGGCACGACACCGCCTGTCGGGGACACTACACCGACACGGGCCCTCCACGCCACGCCCCCTGCAGCATGCTGTCTCACCCTCATTACAGCTTCCATGTGGAAGCTGACACTGTCCATCTCCCTGGCTTCTGCCCCCAGCTGCTGTTCCTGTGTTACCCCCACTGCCCCCACTGCTGCTTCCACTGCACCGGGCACCCCCACTGGCCTCTCTGTCCTCCAGGACCCACTGTCCCTCTCTGTCCTTCCTGCTCCTGTCTCTGTCTCTGTCTCTCTCTCTCTCTCTCTGTCTCTCTCCCCTGGTTTGCGGCCTGCTCGAATTCTTGCGCCGCCCCTTGAGCCGCTTTTATTTTGGCTCAAATCCGGTATCATGCATCTTCCGTTGAGCCCACCTTAAGCATTGCGCAAGTGTTCAAATATCGCACTGGCAAGACTTTATGCATGGACTCGCCTTCGGTTGGGCGATGCCTTCATTTCATTGCGCCTGTGGCTCAGCGGTTTCGTGGCGAACCGGCCCCTTCCTCTAACATCGCAGAATGGCGATTTTTTGAGTTGCGCACGCGCAACCCTGTTGCACATGGCGCAACCCTTTTGAATATCTGGCCCTACGTCTTTATTAAACAGCAGAGGGAGAGAGACCTGAATGGCCTTATTTGCTTTGTCACTATTCAATGGATTATTATTACCCATTGATTTTTATTTTTTATTTTTTTTTATTTTATTGAAATCTAGGATTACAAATACCTTTGAGCAGGACCTGCTCGTTTACAAAGGTTCCACATCGAGAATAATTTTAATTCAAAGCAAGATGCATCCCAATTATTAGCTTTTCTAAGTTCCCCCATATTCTCCAGTAAAGCTTGATTTTAGAACATGTTGGACTTCAAGCTAACAATTTCTTCTTTGAGTGCCCACATGTTCTCCAATATGACTATGTTAGCATAGTAAGGATTTTTAATAATTTATAATATTTGTTTTGACAAGGAAGAGGAGGAAACAAAGTTTCCCTCATTGGTGAAATAGTTTTTACCATAAGACATCTGATGTGTTTGGTCCCTAAGTTCCCTATCCTTGCCCTCTGCCGTCTTAAAAGTGAAGTGTTGTCCATTGTCATCCTTGTCATTGGGTAGCAGCCTTTTAAGGCCATCAGTAGTTATACTTAGATCATAGGTATTATAGGAGTTTACAGAGCTTAGTTTTAGATTTTTGTTCATTATGCTCGCTACTTTAAGGTTTAGAACGTGTATACATTTTCTGAATCCCTATAGAAGGTGTCTAATTTAGATTTAAACATCTCGGTACTTGTACTACTCACTAGCTCAAGTGAAAGTTTATTCCAGTCTTGTACAACTCTCAGGCTAAACCAATTTTTGCTCCTTACCATCTTTGATTTTCTGTCTTTTAGTTGTAAGGGGTGAGCACTGGTTTCTAAACCCAGATTCTCCCACAAGTCATTATCTGTCCATGCTTTATGGATGAGACACATGTCTCCTCTTTTCCATCTATATGGAAGGGGGTAAAGATCCAGTTCCCTAAGTCTTAAGTTATAGTTTTTTCCATTCATACCTTTTATTCCTCTTGTTGCCCTTTTCTGAACTCTTTCTATCATGACTATTTCCCTTTTCTTATATGGGGACCATGCTTGCAAGCCATACTCCAGTATTGGCCTCACTAGTGAAGTATACAAGGGGAGCATCACCTCCCTATCCCTACTTTTAAAATGTCTTAATATGGAATTTAGCACCCTGTTTCCTTTTTGGACTATATTCCTACAGTGGGAAGTAAACTGCATATCCTGGGATGCAAAACTCCCTAAGTCTCTTTCTTCCATGGTCACACTCAAACTGTTCTTATTTATAGTGTAAGTGTGTGAGGGTTTTTTCTTACCCAAATGCATCACTGTGCATTTGTCTTGGTTTAAATGAAGTTTAAACTTACTAGTTCAATCCTGGACATAGTTAAGTGCAGATTCAAGTGGGCTAGGTCCTTCCCCATATTTTATTATCACACCCAGCTTGCAATCATCTATAAATTTGGATAGCAATATCTCAGAACTGTCATATTGGATTGATGTTACATATAGATTGAACAAGCAGGGACCGGGTGCCGAACCCTGGAGCACTCTGCTTGTCACCGTTGCCCAGTCCAAAAATATACCCTTTATGCAGGCTCTCTGTCTTCTGTCTTTTAACCATGCCTGTATCCAGTTAACTATAGGATCTTGTATACCCATATCCCTTAAGACTTCCAGTAGCTCTAAATGAGGCAGTTTCTCAAATGCCTTGGAAAAATCTAGGAGCACCCTTACTCTATCATAGAACTGCAACATATTTGTTTGGCATTATTTTCCTTTGGAGAACCCATGCTGTTTTTTCTCTCTCAAGTTTGCTGTGTCTATGAAGGCAATTATGTTGTCCTTTAGTATGCCTTACAGTATTTCAGAGGGAATTGATGTTAAGCTGACTGGGTGGTAGTTCTGTGGATCTGGTCTGGAACCTTTTTTAAATAGGGGATTCACTGATGTCACCCTCCAATGGTCTACTACCTCTCCCCTATCAAGTGAGGTTTGGAATATATATGTTGGGGGGGACAATTTCCTCACAGAGTTCTTTGATTACTTTAGGGTATAATCGATCCAGTTCTGGGGGTTTGTTTGGTTTAGGTTCTTCAACTTAGCTTTGACATCTTTAGCATCAATAATGATACTGTTTTCTATATCATTCAACTGTTTACTATGTGTCCCCAAGCTGTTTTTGTTAAATACTGAAGTAAAATATAAGTTATGAATGTTAGCCACATCCTTTACATCTGAAACTAATTCACTATTTTAGTTCTTTAATGGGCCAACACAGTTGCTACCCCCTTTTTTAATTTATGTAAGAATAGAAGGACTTATAATTGCCTTTGATTTATTAGCCAATTGTAGATCATAGCTGGCTTTTGCTTTTTTAATTGTCACCTTAACTTTCTTTGCCATTTCCCTATACTTTAATGCCCCTACTTCTTGATTTTTTATATCTTTTAAAGCTCTTATTCTTTTTGTTAGTTAGCCTTTTTATCGGGGATCATTCATCTCGGTGTTTTATCCTTGTTGCTGTATTTCTCCTTCCTTGGTATGTTTT
Source organism: Neoceratodus forsteri (assembly GCA_016271365.2). Taxonomy (NCBI): domain Eukaryota; kingdom Metazoa; phylum Chordata; order Ceratodontiformes; family Ceratodontidae; genus Neoceratodus; species Neoceratodus forsteri. Next base: position 394,853,517 of record CM028136.1, read on the forward strand.
AAGAATTTCTTGATTTTTTGCAGAAAATGTCCCATATGATGTTTAGAGGTTTATCCATAAAATCTGTCTTGCAGTCCCAATAGTTTAGGTTTTCTTTCATTTTTGAGAAGTTTGCTTTACCAACATCAAGGACTGTAGTAGTCCTGGTCTGTTTTAAGAATACTTCCTTGATTTCAAACTCAATTTTTTAAATGGTCACTAGTACTTAAGGGTGAGAAAGTCCCACAGTACGTTAATGTGTCTCCCAGATTTGTTAAGAGCAAATCAAGAATGTTTCCCTCTCTGATAGGGTTCTCTACGCTTTGTTCTAATCCTACATGGTTTATTGTTTCAGTAAAATCTAATTCTGGTTTATTTGAGTCTTGTAGCATTCCCTAGTTAATCCCTGGAATATTGAAATCACCCATAACTATAAGCCTATCTGCTGGCTTTAAGGATTGTATTTGACTGAGAAGGGCAAGACAGTTTTCTTTCTTCATTGATGGGAGCATATATATTGTGCCTAATATGATTTTTGGTAATTTGTGAGGAGTAAGTTTGACCCAAATTTGTTCCAGTTCATTAGGAATCATATTCATTTCCTCCGATTGTATATGTTCTGATATGTAGATTGCCACTCCCCCTCCTTTCCTGTGTTCCCATTATTTTGTATACACATTATAAACCTCAATGTTGTGTTCCCATGTGTCGTGTTTGTCCCACCATATCTCCATTATTGCACATATGTGGATGTTTTGTGAGGTCAAAATATGTTTTAGCTCATCAAATTTATTAGTTAGGCACCTAGCATTTAATAGCAAGCACTTCTACCCACTGGGATCTATACTCTTCTTGTTTATAGTTTTAGGATCTGCCTTAGTATTTACTGCCTGTTCCATATCCCCCCTAGATATCAGTTTATAATTGATGCCAAATTATCAGGGGTTTTACCAATGGAAGTTTGGTCTTGTTCTGAATTTAACATTTTAAGTTTAAACTTCCCAGATGAGGTCAGATTTATGTTTTTGGGGTTATTTGCTATCCCTTCTCTCAGGGACCATTCTGGTGTAAACTGTTCTGGAGAGAACCCTGGGAGGGAATTCTTATGAGTCTGAACTGAAGTTTCCCTATATTCCCTATAAAAAACAATGTTCAAACATTGAAGTAGACTGGTCATAGGGGTTATGAATGTCCCAGTCATACATAGATAAGGAAACTGTGTCCAATATATTACTCGAAGCATCTTTGTCTGGTGAATTATAATTCTCAGACAAAGCTGACTCTTTGTTAAGAGAATCAAAATATTTGGAATTATGTTCTCACCCTAGGTAACTATTTCTAATCTACTCTTATTAATAGTCTTTGTAATTGTAAATTCTCTGGGAGTAGAAGCAGTAATTATTGATTTAGTTAGTTCTTCTGGCTCCTGGGGAATTATTTTATTTGAAAAGAGGGTAGTTATTTTAGTTTGATTTATAGTCTCTTTTGCCTTATTTTCTTGAGTAACATTTCTTAGATTATTCTTTTTTGTTGTTGTTGTTGACTCTGTTTTTTCCTCCTAATGCCACCACCAGGGCATCTCTCTGGTTGACCCACTCTGCCTTGCATCCACCACCCACATGGACCCCTACCTTGACCAAGGAATCTGGTATGCTATGCCCCCCTCCTGCCGGCCCCATAAGAGAGGAAACATAGAAACATAGAAACATAGAATTTGACAGCAGATAAGGACCACTTGGCCCACCTAGTCTGCCCATTTTCCTACCTAACAGATAAGCTGCAGATCCTAGTTAACCAACAGCTTACTTCCTCCTACCCCCCCCACTAGGACTGCCTTATGCCTGTCCCATGCATTCTTGAAGTTCCCCACTGTTCTTGACTCCACGACCTCCTCAGGGAGGCTGTTCCATGCATCCACAACCCTCTCAGTGAAAAATACCTCCTCACATTACCTCTGAGCCGTCCCTCTATCTTCAAATTGTGCCCCTTGTTCTTGCACATCTCTTTTCTGGAAGATGCTACCCTCTTGGACTTTGTTAATTCCTTGGGGTACTTGAACGTTTCTATCATGTCCCTCTCTCCTTCTTTCCTCAAGGGTATACATATTAAGCTCCTTTAGTCTTTCTTCGTATGTCTTCTGGTGCAGATCCTGCACCATTTTGGTTGCCCTCCTCTGGACACCCTCCACTCTGTCTATGTCTTTGTGGTGATGGGGTCTCCAGAACTGCACACAGTGCTCCAGATGGGGTCTCATCAACTGTCTGTACAGAGGGATAACAACTTCCTGTTTTCTACTATTGATGCCTCTTCCTATGTATCCCAGTATCGCCCAGCCTTCCTTACTGCCTTCTCACATTGCTTGCCCACCTTTAGGTCATCTGATGTAATTACCCTCAGGTTCCTTTCCATTTTTACTGTTGTCAGTATCTCACCCCCCATTGTGTGTGCTTCCCCCGGGTTTTTGTTTCCTATTGCATTACCTTGCACTTCTTTGCACTGAATCTGAGCTGCCATACATTTGACCATTCCTCCAACCTTGCCAAGTCCCTTCTCATCCTTTCCACTCCATCTTGTGTATCAACCCTGTTGCAGATCTTTGTGTCATCTGCAAAGAGACATACTTTTCCTTCTAGTTCCTCTGCAATGTGACTTATAAAGACATTAAAAAGGACCGGTCCCAGTATTGAACCCTGCAGTACCCCGCTAGTAACCCTCCTTTCTTCACTGTGTACTCCATTTACTACTACCCTTTGCGTCCTGTTGTCTATCCAATTTTTTGTCCAGGCTACCACCTTGGGACCCACTCCAAGGCTGGCTATCTTGTGTATTAATCTTTTGTGTGGGACTGTATCAAATGCCTTGCTAAAATCTAGGTAGGCCATGTCCACAGCCCCTCCCTGGTCTACTACTTTGGTCACCCAGTCAAAGAAATCTATTAGATTCATCTGACATGACCTTCCCATCATGAATCCATGCTACCTTGGGTCCTGTGCCCCACTGGCCTCTAGGTACTCAACAATTCTTTCCTTCAGAAGTGATTCCATCATTTTCCCTACCACTGAGGTCAAACTAACTGGTCTGTAGTTTCCTGCTGTTGAGGGACCACAGAGAGTCCAGGCAGGATTTGGGCTGGCACTGGGCATGTGGGCTCGGCCACTGGGCATCCACTTTTGCCTCCCCGGTGCCAGGGATTTTCCTTTCTTGTGCAATCCCTTCTGATGCAGGACGTGCAATGCCATCCAGCATGTGACATGAGCACTTCCACTCCATGTCCACAGGTCAACCACCTGACGTCACCCCCTGTTATGGTCCCCAACTGCAGTGCATCCAGTCTCCACTGGGTGCCACTAGCATTGCAGGACATGGACCTCCCTCCATCCCAGGAGAGGAGAGCAGTCCTTTGGATGCTCAATCTTCTCCTCCCCAACTGACCCCACAGCTCCCCAGGCTCGTTCCCAAATCAGAATGATCTAATCTGGATGAATTTAGGGGATGTTTGGTGTGGTGAATCTTGCACATGTAGTAGGCCATATGATGGCTGTGCTTCATCTGATTTTCATAATCCCAGCCATAATAGGGGCCCTAGAAACAAGTATTTTTTGAACATTAAGTGTTTCTTTAGCAAGTTCCTGTGCAGAGTGGGTAAGCCCCATATTGAATGGAACCATGAACAGTTTATGAATAAAATGGCAGAATATGTGGCTAAGTATGATTTAACCAGGTTAATATAAATTCCAGATAAAGAGATTTTGATACTGGATTGAGGATCAACAAGTTAGGTGACTTAATAGGAAAATATCTAGAATGTATAAACTACTGTTATCAGTTCATGCAGACTCACAATTAAAAGCAAATAAAAAATGGAAAGAAGAATCTACTTTAAAAATTAATTGTGAATACTGGAAAATAATTTAACACAACAGTGCAATGAAATTGGCAAAAAAAAAAGTGACCATGCCTTTTTTTTCATTATAAAAGATTCTAGGCATCTTCCAGTTTAATTTGGTGGTGCAATTTCCAAATTCCACCAACATTTGACTATTTATTAAAAGTTTTTATTGAATTTTTTCTCAAGAAAAAAAGATGGGCACCATATTTTACATAGAAAAAAGCATTACAGACCTGATGGAAAAAAATAACAAAAGTTTCATGGTACTCAGCACAGGAGTTACCTAGTCAAGTACATTTGACTGGTGATATTGTTCTTACCTAGCTGAAACTAGCTTTTTTGGAAAAACTTTTTCATTGCGCTGCTGCTTTAAGCTAATAAACATGATGTATCAGTAAAAATGAGATTAATATGTAAGGACATTACAAAAATAGTGTATTTATTGCTTTTTTTTATCTTTTGTTTTAATTTTGTAAAAATAAACCCAAAATTGGAGTAATAAATGTAGGCATGGATGTAGGGATTCAGGTGACCTCTCCCATAATCTAAGGAGTTGCACTTCATTATAACAGTGGTGGCATGCCACTTCTAAACTTCCATCCCAAAGGTTAGAAATTCAAATTCCTTCATGCTGTCTTGTTTTTTTTTTATTTAATGATGTAGAATCAATGAGGTTAAACAAGAATGAATAGAAAGTTTTCATTTTAGGTACAATGGCAACAAAGAGACTATCATACAAAACTGGAATACCTAATCCCTCCCTGAGGTCAGAAAAAGAGTAATGGTGGCACACTGTAAAAAGTTCTATTTCATGAGAAACTGTGGTTTAATAGCAAAGAGGGAAATGATATAATGGTCTACACGGAGAGCAATTATGGCTTTGCTCCCCAGCACTGTTTCATATATACCAGTATTTATTTCCCCCTTACCCACATGTTCCTTTATTTTTGTTTTCACCCTAATGCAATAGGATGTAGCTATATGTTGATATATTGAAGAGCTAGGATTTTTTGGTTTATATGTATATTATTGCTATTAAATCATATATATATATATATATATATATATATGTAAGACTGCATAAATTAATTTTAAATAATAATTTTTTTTGGGGGGGGGGCAAGCCGTTGCATGCATGGCCAAGTACTATAAATATGGTCTTGGATGGAAAATGAGTTGTAGGTACTGATTACTGTATGGACTAGGTGCACGACAAACAGACCGTCTGCATCTACAGTCCTTGCACCAACATTTGAATTCCCTGTCTGTGTATCCCACCACATAGACAGTATCCATCCAGGGGCTGAACTCTTCCGTGCTGGTTTGTTGCAGGAGTTCTGGGTCTAGAAAGTAAAATGAATCTATTTTACTTGGTAGTGCAAAGAGCCAGCCTGGATGGAACCTCAGTTTACTGTTTCATCTAGAGGATCACATCTACAACAGGAGAGCACCCCTTAATACTGCATTGCAGCATCAGAGTTGGATTCCCAGCATGAAACTTAAAACCACAATCATCTGGTGAAGAGGTAAAAGTACTGCCCATGAAGCAAGGGGACACCTGCAGTTCATGTCACCAATGGAAGTGACTCCTTGCCCTATGGAACAAAGATCCAGTAACTCTCTGCACTGACCATATTCTTTATCTAAAGCATCAGCTGAACTACTGTAGGAATAAAAAACAACATTCCTGATAAAGAGGGTCCGTGATGTAACAAGCCTTTAAAAAAGAGTTTATACAATAGGTATGAGTTTTCTCTTAGAGATAAAACTGTTTATCTTACTGTCCTAGATACAGATAAACATTTATCTGGACTTAAAGGATGTCACAGTGTAAATATAGATGATTTTCAATAAATCAGAACACAGAGATCTTGAACATGCTGTTGTTGCTACTTGCTTTCGAAGATGAACATTCTAATACGTTTTCATTTCACAAAAATAAAAAAAAAAACAGACATTTGTCCATACTAGCTCATGACTATAAACATACCCTTTGCCCTACAGCACAATCTATAATGTTTGTTTGTCCATATTTTCATGACCCAGCAACTAAGAATGAAATAAAATTATAAATTAAATAAATACCTTTTAGACAACAACAGTGTCTTCCTTTCTGTCTTGCTGTGTTCTAAGGTTGAAGCTGTTATTGTGAAAGCACCTGCTCAGAAGGCATCAATAAAATCTGCCAAATATCAATAGATTTGTTTTAACAGTATCACAGCTAATACGATGGTTTAAATACTGTATGTAATTTGAGCTATATTAAATTCAGCTGTTAAAAATAAGTTTTAAATGCAGCAGACAGCATGACCATGTTCAGTATACACACACACACACACACACACACACACACACACACACACACATGCTTTGTACTCAGATTGTGATATATTTAAAAAATTAAAATATGTGAACTCACAAAATAAAAAAAATACTTCATTCACACACTTGCCATTGTTTTAGGCATGTTTACTTTGTGGTGAAAGTGTGCCTTCATCTGTTGAAGTGGTGCTGTGAATTGGCTGCCAATGTAGATAACCGTGTTTCCATTTTAAAACTGTTTAACTGTTTAAAATTAAACTGTATTATTTACAGATAATAAATCATGTATAGTCCCCATATTGAGCAAATTATCTGAAAGTATAGGACAGTACTTAGTATAGATGAAATATAGTAAAGCTGTCATAGTTGACAGCCTAAATATTGAAATAAGCATGCTGATGGACAGATGAGTGATGCACTCCCAACCTGAAGACAGCAGAATAGGCTTCAATCTTGTGCCATGTCAACCACATCAGATATTACAAAACTTGGCTAACACACTGGGGGGGGGGAGTGAGAGGCTGATTTTACAACAATCTACACGTTACAAAAGCAAATAAATGATGGTGTGTTGTGTAAAACTACCAGCTGAAAGAGCTTGGGGAATTCTTAATTGTGAACATCTTGATTATCTCACAACACCATACGTTCACTGTCTTCCTGGTCCAGCTCCAAGATGCATGTAGAAAAGCTGCATTTTCAATGGTCAGTCAAGGTATAGAGGAGAGTGGGTGATCCCAGCATAGAACTGCAAGTTTGCCAATACCATTGTAAAGCTCTATGAATATACATCAGACAGAGTCTGAGTGTTTATAGGAGCTTCGAGATGAGGGCACAGGGCATGATCTACTGTAAGAATAGTGTAGCTACAGCTTGAACTGTGATTCTATCATCTCCATGGAGGTTACCATGAATGCCTGGCAGGAGCAGCTAATAGAAGAGGTAACAACAAAATAATTCAAAACAAGTCCTTTTATTTATTAAATAACTATGTCTATTTTACTATTTTATGCTTGTAGCTGTATGAATGTGAAAAACTGTCACATCTATTGTATAAATGGGTCACGTGATAGCCTTACATGGAATACAGTTTTTACCTACACTTGTTGCCTTTGACCTCAGTGCACTCACTCATGGCTGCTCCACTCATGAGGTCACTGAGTTCAAAGTCAACTAAAGTAGATAAAAATGTATTCCATGAAAGGTCATCATGTATCCTATATATATGTACAAGGTGTGGAAATTGTAATTACAGGCTGGGGTACTTGGAGCCACATAGGCCCCATAGTATTCTGAGGTTTCAGTGTATGCTGGTGCATTTTTGCAGTCATTTATAACAGAATGTCCTACTGTGGGACCCCTTCCCTAGCCAGCAAGTTGCACTCTAGTTCCCTTTCTCCAGAATCCCCAGTTTCATGTTGCCCCAACCCCCCTTCCCCAGCTCAGCAATTGCCATCTGAACCCTAGTCCCTCAAGTTGCATCCTAGATCTCACTCCCCAGTCCAGAAAGTTACACACGAGCCTGGCAGTTTCCCCTTCCCCACACCGGCAAATGGCACCTAGTCCCCTCCCCAGAGTTCCATAGTCCAGCGTGTTGATTCCAAGGCCCCTCAGCCCAGTATGTTCCCATCCCCGCATACTTACCAGTAACACAAGTTGCACTTAAGTTCCCCAGCTCTGCAGGTTGCCCCAGACCTCCTCTCCACTTAAGCAACCAGCCCCAGACCAGCAAGCTGCAATAACCCCCATTTCCAGCTAACAGCTAAGTCCCCACTACCCCAGCCCCACTAGTTGCTCCAAGCCCAGCAAGCAGCTCATCATCCACCCAGCCCAGAAAGTTGCCACATAGTCCCCCCTTCACTTAAGCCTCCTTTGCAGAGCATGGTATGTGTCTCCAAAACCCTCATAGCCCATAGGTTTTCTCCCAGCCTAGCAAACCTCCTTCCCCAGTTCAATTAGTTGTATGAGAGCCAAATCCTCCAGCCCAGCACATCAAGTTGCAGCCATCCCCGACCCACCAATGGCAAGTTGTTCCAGCAGCATTTCAGCAACACTTAGCAGAATCAACAAATGACACAGATGGGGGAGTACAGTACAGACTTGACTGGGGGCAGTTGCCTCATTGGAACTGGTGGCCCGCATGCCTCCCAGTTTGACAGGAGGCAAGCATGGTTGCAGATCTGCTATAGCCCAACCACCCAGTGTCAGTGACTACTGAAACACAACAGCACTGTCTGACCACTTAACATCCAGTTACCTACATAAATCACCCCATGAGTGAATAATCTTGGATTCAGAACTAGTCACTCTGTGTCTTATTCTTCTTCTCGCCAACATCCCCCACCTGGCTTAAGATTCTGTATGGATCCATCTCCAGATAAACATCACTAGATCAGCCACACTGCCTTACCCACACCTGCAACTGACTCAAGCCCATCCTCCCCCAGCCCAGACAGATACCTACCTTCACCTCACCATTACCAAAGAAAAGAAGACCTAGTAAGTAACATCATGCAGAACTGAGCAGTAGCTGCTTTGGAGACCTTTTAATAATTTTTTTTAAACAATACAAACTCACTGTTACCACAGGTTCATGAATAAACACAGATGAGCCCCCCCCAGTCCCTAGTCCCAGTCTGATGTCCAACATAGGTTATCAAGTAACCCACCTGATGAACTGGAGCAAGCCTCAGTCAGCTGACAGGCAGCGGGGGTATGATGATGGCAGGCATTGTGGGAAGAAATCATAAAATGCAAAAATATTTTATAATATTTAGTTATAATATGTGGTTATTTGGAGAGTGATATAATACTGAGACAATTGGTATTCAGTTTGAAATTCCAAATTATCTCATGACTGACAAGTCAAGGTATTAAGACAAGCTGAGTGCTCAAGTACTACTAGATTGTTTCATATAGCAGTGGTCACTGGAATGGTGGTGCAATTTCCAAACAGCATATCTGTTAAAATATGGAAGCACTCACCCCTGTATGGATTCTGACTCAAAAAAGCATGCTACAACGACTTGTGGTTTAAAGCTTTTACTCCCATTTTCAAACAGCAGTGCAATTACAGGGTTCTTACATTTCACCCAACTTATTCAGGCTTCATCAGAGGTAGTGAATTGTTTCACATAAATGATTTTTATATATTAGTCAGGTGTAACAATTCATTGCATTAACCAATAGAAATGCATCATTTAATTGTATAACCAATTATAAAGTGCATAGCAAAATTCAGACAGTGTTGTCACTTCAACAGATAGTGCGCTTCCCATTCCTATATTATTTCTTAACAATTATGCATCATATCTTATTCAATAAAGTGTTTAACAAAAAATCATAATTTTTTAGAAAACACCATAGCTTCTTGGTTTCAAAGCTCATTTCTTAGTTTCATGCTTTATTCACACACCTTCCTTCCTTCCACTTGTAGAGTCTGTATTTAAAGGGAAAACATAAATAATTACAAAAACCTCTTTCATAAACAATATTTTTTCAAGTTTAATTCCCTTTATTTTTATTTCTATTTTTATTTTTGTTTAACTAAACCAATCCCTAGGTTTTTATTTTATTTTTGCACTGTCATTTTTAACCATTAGGTAGCCGGGGGGTGGGGAGGAATTTTGGTATTAAAAATCAAGAACAAAGGTTATTCCCTTTTTTCTTTCTGATTTCATATAACATCATGTCACAGCATGAAAGAAAGATAGGGCTAAAGAAAAGCAAAGGGGGGAGGTTTTTATTTTTATTCGTTCTTTACAAAAAAGGACAGGGATAATTCAGTAGACATCTCATTTTTGCTTTTTTATCAGAAATGGTTTTAGTTCAGATTTGTTATTGAAACCAAATCCTTTTGTAGCCCCCAATTTAAAAATCCCAAACTGTTCTTTTCATTTAAAATGGATTCATAATCACCTCCCCTCACATTTTTAGGAATACATTCTATTCCCATAGCTTTAATTTTATGTGTCCCTCTGTCTTTATTATTTTTTTATATGCATGGCCATCGGATACTCAGGATGTTGATTTCTGATTGCTGAAATATGTTCTTTAATTCTTAGTGGTAATTTTCTTTTAGTTCTCTCTATGTAGAATTTTTCACAAGAACAAGTCAATTTATACACTACACCTTCGGTGTTGCAGTTGATGTACCCTTTTATTTTCTCTGCTTTTTCATTTTTCGGATTAACAAAAGACTCTGTTCTTTCCATAATGGAACATACCATATATACTCATGTATTAGCTGACCCACATATAAGCCGACCCCCCCAAACTCAAGATGCATTTTTTTAAACAAGTGACCCGTGTATAAGCCGACCGTGAAAAATTATTTTTTTCAGTCAGCTGTTTGCAGGCTCTTTTAGCCCATATGTTCTCTTTACTGTCTCTTTACTGTTATTCTGTCCCTCCCCTAGTAAAACATTACAGCCTCTTGAGGCATGCACACGATATGGTGCCTGAAGCAAACACTCCCAGACCCTCATCCACTGCGATTGGCCAGAGCCTCAATATTCTCCTCGCAAAGGGCACAAATCATCCTCGCGGCTTGCTGCCAGGTAATCCAGGGACTGTTATAAAGCTATAAAGCTTTCTACAACATTTTATTATTTTCCAGATTTCCCCAAAGACATCATAAGTCTTTGAAGAGGGTTAAATACCATAAATGTATACAACACAGGGTCCTTGATAGTTGAAGGGATTTTGAAAGCATTAACAGGATCAGTGCTTCGCTAACAGTGGTTAGCCCTCACCTCGCAAAGGGCACAAATTGTCCACATTCCCTGCCAGCTTGCTGCTAGGCATGAATGAGCTTCATGAGGCACACGATGATCTTACTGCTAGTGCAGCTGCCTTCACTGCCTTCTCCTGCTGCCTTTCCACTCCTCCCTCCCTCACTCTCAACATCCCTTAACATCCCTCCAGCTTTACTAATACCTCTAAGCCCAATAGGTCACAGATAATTTTGTTACCGGAGGTGTTTGGAGGGGGGATACATTTTCATTTCTGGTTTGGCTCGTGTATAAGCCGAGGTACTAAAAATTTGACTGCAAAAGTGGATAAAAAAACTCAGCTTATATGCGAATATGTATGGTATATTACAGAAACTACATGGCCTCGAACCTTCTTTGCATTGTATTTTTTTTGGACAAAATCTTAACCTGATAGCTATTTTGCAATTTGTCCTTAAGGTTAAGACCCCTCCTAAAAGATACATTGAGGGGTCCTTCAAACAGGTGAGCTAAGGGTTCTAGGCCTTCCGGTATGGATAGATTGTTTTGGACAATTTCTATCAACCCTTTTGAACCCCTCCATATGTGGTAACAAATCTCAATTCCCCACCTGGGTCTTGTGGTCTCCTCTGGCTAGACAACAGACTATCTCATGGCAGATTATCTACAACATCTCTAGCTTAAATAATATCTTGCTCACAATATTGTCTTTCTCTTAATTTGTCTGACAGTTCTTCTGCTCTTGTTTTATATAAGCTGTCTATACCATAATTATGTTTAAGCCTCGTGAATTGCCCACAGGCAGATTTCTAACTATATGCCCAGGATGGCAACTTGTAGCCAGAAGTATGCTATTTCTATTGGCAGGTTTTATGTACAGGTCAGTTAGCAGAGTGCCATCTATTTCTTTCCTGATCTTTAGATACGAGATTGTTTTCTTTAAAAGGAAAGATACCTGAGAGACTTTAACATTAAGTTTCCAACAGCTTAATTCCAAGGTCAACAGTGTCAAGCTTGCCTAGAGAGACTGGTGAGATCTCTACAGCAATCCCTGAACTGATAAGGGTACCAGTTACAGCCAGTCCTAAGTGCTTCAATGCTTCAAGAAGAAAGTCAAATGTTTAAATATTGAATTTTTACTTTTGTTTACTGCAAGAGAACCCACTCTGCTAGTAGCAGAAAAAAAATACCACTTGACAGCATATGTTTTTATTTACTGAAGAACTAAGATTCATAAATGCAGCAGCTTAGGAAAACAAGTTATTTACAGATATGTCCTATGTTAACAGTTTTGGATATAACCGGTTTGTGTTTGGACTTTCCTGAAAGCTCAACCCATGAAACATCCAAAATATGACTTTTATGCATCCAGATGGCTGAAAGATTAAGTTATATCATTTGGAAGTTCTTCAGACTGTTCAGAAAAACAGTTTTTCAGCTGGTGATTTATTGACCATGCTTCAGAACAAAGGAAGATTCACTCAGGACAGATCTTGGAACTTTTCAACTATTTCCAAAATGTTTACTTGGAAAGAAACTATCTCATCTTGGAGCACAGGGCATGAGAAATAAGGCAATTAATTTCTTTTAAAGAAATCTGCTTGGAAACAACGTTTCTAACCATCATTAACCTATCTTGTGAACTATAGACATTAGAGACAAAAGACTCATATTAAAATGTGGCAAACAATGTGCTGAATCTAAACATCTGTGCATCAGAAAGATATCTGGTTGCATTTAGATGCAAGGAGGAAAAGTAACTTTGCTGTTAAAAATTCCTAAAAAGTCAAGAGACTTTGCAAAGAGGAATGGTCACCAGAAGAGGGAATTGACCATTTCCCCTCATTTGTATGGCCCATGCAGAACTGGTGAATTTGCATATATACATCATAATGAGGCTGATTATAAAAATCTTAGCTCCTTGGGAGACACCCAAAATTGTTTAAACCTTGATGATGTATGGATCTGTGTTGGTTGTGGTTGTACTCATCTGATAAGACTTTGCCCCAAAATCTAAACCGGTTTCTGTCAACCAAGAACTGAGCTGTTCCAGTGAATTCCAGAAGAAGGATTGATGCTTGGGGGTGTAAGGAAAAGCCAAGGGCCAGCAGGACCAAAATGCACACTTAATAGAGAGAGAAAGAAGGATTCTCACAGTTTTGTTTACACCATGAAGAAAATCCCACATTCTGAACCACTTCCAAATGTCTGAATATTACTTTACTATTGTATAACATTTTATAGTAACTTAGCAAAGAGGGTTGGTTACACAGAGGAACTTTCTTAAATATATTAGAATGTGGGTATGCAAATAAATTAATAAATTGTCTATGTAAAGAATATTTAAACATTGTGCATGCTAAGAAGTATTTGAACATATTTCTTTTATGCAAGAATAACGTTGCTAATTTCAAAAGTGTGCTAAGACAGCATAGTATATCTGCTTACTTTTGTTTGTTTTTGGAAAGTTTTTGTTTTCTTTTTGTTTCTTTGCTGAAAGCTTTGTTATTTTGTATTTACTGTATGCTACTTTTTACAATGTTTACAAGACTTGATATGTATGCAACAGTTATTAGTTATTAGTGTGTATTGTATAGGAATAATAAAATCTATTTTTATATAAGTCCAAGGGTGTCACAGAAAAGTTCATTCATGATTAGCAGAACTTTTTATAAACAACAGGTTGAAAGGAGAACCTGAGCCAGTTTCCCACTGTTTTTGCATGGTCCATAGAGTGAAGCTTGAGGCACAGCCAAATGGTCATGATACATAATTTATATTTTAGCCTATTGTTCTGACAGCATGCCACACACAACATCAGAATGCATAGACATGCACTCTACTACCAGGGTCACCCCCTCTACCCACTGTCCTCGACTGTTGGCTAAGCCTTCTGGCTGTTGATGCCCCTGGTGAATGCCACATGCTACTGAACAGCAAGGTGTTGTGTGTGTGTGTGTGTGTGTGTGTGTATGTGTATGTGCTTTCTCCTCTGCATTAGCATGGCAGAGCAGATAGAGCAGTGCCACTGCCATTCTATTCTCTAACTTAGAAAAACACTTTTTTTTAAAAATGTGGATACATTGTCTGTATGCAAATATATACAGGACGTATACATAGTTATGCCACTACAGAGGTTTGGCAGTCTAGTTCTGATCACAGGTGTCCTGAAATATTAAGTGAGCCTGGAAATTGTCTTATTAAAGTTTGTTGTAGCCATGTCTGGTTTGCAACTGTTGACATAGATAATACAGAACACCACTAAAGCAAAAAGACAACATTTAGCATGAAGCTTCAGCCACAAATTCAGATTCTATTAAAACAAGCCTAGTGATGGATGTGATGCATTATAAAAATCTAACCAGAAAACTATTTGGTAAAATGTCTGTAATACTTGTGGGCATATAAAATGGTTGGGCTTGGATCACAGCCTCCAGTCTTTTTACAAATGTTTGGAAGGTTTAAGTGGGCTAGTCCACAACCTCATCCTGGAAGGCAAAAGACCTCATTAAAACTAGAAAACATGTGTTGTTCCTTTTTGGAACATACATGGGTGTCTTCCAACTTTAATTTTTAATAGTCTACCTCTGCCCCATTCCCAGCCCCTTGCCAAGTTTGTAAGTTTTTCTGACTGTGAAAATGTTTGGTGTTAGAAGGAAACTGATGACAGGATTCATGACACTTGAAATAAAGTTTAAAATATGAGCTACAAGTTTTGCCAGTTAAGGTTTGGTAATTGTGGTACCATCCCATTGCTATGGAGCCATGGAACCGCATGTTTATTTCCCATGTATTTGGGTACTCACACTCATTTTAAAGTGAATGAGGAATGTGACCACCACAGCAGTCATTCTCATGTTTGATATTCCTAGCAGCTGCATACAGGGGACAGGTTATTGTACTCCCCACTAAGCTCAGCTGTTCATTGCTGTAATTTATGCAGCATTGTTTCTGAGTGAGAAAAAGTCATTTACATACATTCTAAAAATGTGTGTGTGTGTGTGTGTGTGTGTGTAAGGGTAATATTATAGTACTGGCCAATATAATTGATAGGTGTTTGGGGTTGTTGTCACACTAACAAACTAAGGACTAAGGGCAGATCATTCGACATATATATATATATATATATATATATATATATATATATGTAGATAGATAGGTATTTTAGGGGTACAGTAATTTCCCTGTACTTAGGGTTGAATAGGGTGTTTAATGTTGAACCCCTAACTTTGCACCTTAATAGCACCTTAAAAGGAACTGCACAAAAGTTTCCATGCATGGTCTGGTGTCTATGGTCTCTTTATTTGGCAAGTTTCCTAATGGTCAGATATCCAGATTCTGAGATCTGGATAAGGCAAAAAGTGGAAAAATCGGGGATTTTGCTGTTGTTTGCTCTCACCTACAGCTCTGACAGTTTGGAATTTTGTTCTACAATTTTCAGGGTAGAGGGAGCCTGCCCCAGAATGGTGCTTTTTGTTGCTTTGGTGAAAAAATATTAATCCATTCCTGAGATTAAAATTTTGATCCTGATAATGCTCAGTAGGGTCTTTCATTTATATGTTTGATATGAAAGACGAATGTTTGGCTCACAGAAGATGAATATTCTTTCATGAGCAAAAATTATTTTGTGATGAAACAATCTTTCGTACGGCAGTCATTGTTTCTGTTTTTTTCCCCAAAAAAATATTGACAACCGATAAAAATGATGCCCTGGAGAAAAACAAACACATAAATCTAGCTAAACAGGATCAGTTTAGTTCAATTCTGCGGTTTGTTTCTCAAAAAAGTCCCCAAAATATGTGTTTTTGGACAGCCCAAAAAATACTGAGGCTTGTTTTATGAGTTGAAGTTCTTATTTTATGACTCTCGTGAAAGAAATTGCTGTCTCATGAAAGAAGAATCTTGGCTCATGAACGAAGACGGTGGGAGTTAGGATTTTTTCATAGTTCCTTCATGAACAAAAGCCTCTTCATTTGTGAATCATGACAGAACTTACAGAAGAAGAGTCTCTATTCATGAAAGAAGATGGTGGGACTTAGTTTTTTTTCATACTTGTTTTATGAGGCAACCGTCTACTTTTGTGAGTCACAAAAGAAATAGCAAAAGAAAAGGCTAGCTCATGAAAAAACTATGAAAAAAACCCTGAGTCCTCACCATTCTTTTTTTTTGAGCTGAGATTCTGCTTTTGTAAGTTCTTTCCTGACTCATGAAACAAGAAGATAGGGTCATGAAAGAAGAAGGTGAAACTTTTCTTCACAGTTCTTTCATGAGGTCATATGAAAGAACCATTGGTCTTTTGTATGATCTCATCAAAAAATTGTCTGTGACCAAGATGTTCTGTCTTATCTATCTGTCAGTGTTTCCATCTATCTATCTTTTTTCTCTTGTTACACAGACAGGGTTACCTACCCCCTGGTACCACTTCTTTTTCTGTTAAGCGAACCGGGGTGCCCACCCCTAATACCACTTCTTTTCTCCCCCCAATCTAGGTCAACCCCCTTCCCATTTTTATATTTTAAGTAGCATAAGTGGACCATGGTGCCCACCCTAGTACCGCTTCTCTTATTCCCCTCCTCTCTAGGTCATCCACCCCCTGTTTATTTAATGTATTTCAATGGGGTCTGAACTTTTGTTTATAACTTTGTCATTTTTCAAAATTTTTACACCATATTTTCAACACTGCCTTTTTGGGGACCTCACCTCTTAACCAAGGGTGGTGGTATTACACAAATCTGGCCCAAAAGTTGATTTCACTGTCACTGCATAAAATCACCTTTCAGGTGGGATTTGAAAATGTTCTCCACCCTTGTTCATGAGATGGGGTTATAAGAAGGTTATGTTGAAAATTTGTAGGGTAAAAATATATATATTAAAAAAGTTATGAGTGTACATTAAACATTTTCAACACACGCTCACAACTTTGGTAATTTTCACCATTTTGACCCCAAAGTTTCAACATAGCCATTTTTTCACACCCCATCATGAAGGTGACAACTGTCATTTTTCAAATCCTGGCTGAAATGTGTTTTTGCACTTGTGGCATGAAATGGCATTTCAGCTGGGATTTCAGAATTTTTCACCTACTGGGTTCATGAGGTAGAGTAATAACACGACTATATTGAAAACGTGGCGGTCAAAATATTAAAAACAACAAAGTTATGAGCATATGTTGGAATTTTTCTAGATTCGCTCATAAGTTTGGCAATTTTCAATATTTTGAACCCACATTTTCAACATAGCCATTTTTTCACACCACCTCATGAATAAGGCAGTTGTAATTTTTCAAATCCTAGCCAGAATGTGTTTTCACACCTATGGTGTGAAATGATGTTTCAGCTGGGATTTGGACATTTTCATCTACCAGGTTCTTGAAGTGGGATCATGAGAAGGTTATATTGAAAATCTGGTGTAAAAGTATAAAATGACCAAGTTATGGCTGAACGTTGAATATTTTTTCACTTCTGCAACTTGATGGACTCCATATTTGGGACTAGTGCATCTGCAGTTGTAGCCACATGGAAGTATAGGGCCCAGTGGGTCCTGCACTTCCACAGCTAGATGGACTCCTCACTTGGTGTGGAAATGTAGGGCCCTGGGCCCTGCACTTCCATACCTAGACAAACTCCACACTTGGCGCATGGTGCACTATAAGTGCAGGGCCCATATAGTCCTGTGCTTATGCAGCCTGATGGCACAGTTGGCACAGGGCCCAAAGGGCCCTGCATGTCTGTATCTGTAGATGCAATGAAGCATCTGGACCCTGTGGTTCTGCAGCTAGATGGATCTGTTCACACAGGAGTTTATTCCATTATCTCAAAAAGAAGGGAAATTCATTGTAAAAAATGGCATTATTGCATCGGTTAAGGTCAACTTAAAGCAGCAAAAGTAGGGAAATGTGGCATTAAGGTGTAACCCTATCTCCCCAGCCCCCCAATCCGCAAATGGACAAGTCCGCACAAGCAACCACAGACAGCTATCATCAGGTAAGACAACACACAAATGTTTCCAAATGACACAAATGCAGTACCACTGATGTGCTACCATCATTGATTTGTATCTGTGGCAACATAATAACAGACTCCACAGGGGCATGTGCTTATGCAGCCACACCTGTGTGTATGTATGATGTACAGTGTGTTCTGCAGACAGAAGGCCCCATGGGGCCTGCATCTTTGCAGATAAAGGTACTTATGCACGCTGTATGAGGCACCTCACTAGATATCATATGTTACTGCATGGTTTTCTTTGTGCAGCAACCTGATACCCCCTTGAACAGTTTTGAGACTTGCTGCTGAAACCATAATACCCACATTGCAACAGTACTTCCATCTGTGTATGCTGGACCCTACAGGGGCCTGCACTTCTGGAGCCATAATTTAGTGTGTATGTCTTAAACCTGTGGGTGAAGAGGTGTATGCTGCTCAGGGACCAGCGCTTCTTCAGACAGAAGTACTGTTGGAATTTTGCAATCATGGATTTTGTGGCTGCTGCACTTTTACAGCCAGAGGTCAGTGTGAATGTCTTACATCTGTGGCTACAGAAGTGCAGGCCTGTCAGCTGTGTGTATGTCTTACAGTGTGCTTGAGTACCCGAGATTCTGTCCCCTTAAGGGCCTGCACTTCTTCAGATAGAAGAAGTCTTGTATTTTGGGTATTATGGATTTATTTCTGTGGCTGCAGGGGCCAGTGCTTCTGTACACAGAAGCAGTGTTGTGATGTGAGTATCTGAGACTTATATCTGCAGCAACAGGTGAGTGTGTATGTCTTGCAGTGTGCATGCCACAGATTTAAATCTATGAAGGTGGCCCATCAATGCTACTGCATTTGTGTCATCTGGAAACAGTTATATGTTGTTTGTCTTACCCGATAATGGTTGTTTGTGGTTGCTTGTGTGGCTTTGTCCTGTTATTGCTTGAGGGGGTGGGGAGTTAGGGTTGGAACCCTAACACCACATTTCCTTACTTTTTTTGCTTTAAGTTGAACTCAAACTGGTGCATTAATGCAGATTTTTGCAATGAATATATAAAGTATATACACACACATATATGATATTCGGGAAAACACATACATACTATATATACAGTACAGTAATAACTTCTAAGAGTCAAGCTCCCCTGTAGAACTCCATTAGAGTACATGAGGTGTGTACTTGCGTGTGCCTGCAGGTAGCCTCGATTCCACGGTTCACACACATTTTAAAATGTTCACACAGATAGATGGAGGTTACTACAGGGCATTATTTTCAAGTCAACTCACATACTCATCCTTTTTCATGTATTTCACCAAATACAGTTCTCTGCCTTAGTACTCCTTCCCACCTTCCTTCATAGACTGGGCCAGACCTGAAGTCTATACCATAACATACAACAGATACATGGACAACAGCAAGAACTGGGCACCCTTATATCTTTCTCTATATTAGCACATGATTGGAGAAGACATCTCCTGGTACAGTAATCATCAAGTCTGCAAACAACACATCTCAAGTTTGTGGGCCACAGTCACAACCGGTCACCACCAGAACTCTTAACTAGGACCAGATCTCAGATGCTGTGGTCAGTTATAGGTCACACTTCAAGTACAATTAGCATTGAGTTTCATTAGAATAGTGTATGTCTCTATACCTCAGTAGGCATATCATATCATGGACTGTGGGGCCCTACCTCTCAGTCATTCCTCCTGAGTAGCCGTCTGCATCTCGGAGCTCCTCTGTTCTGACCCTTTTTCTGACTACAGCCTCTACCACTATAGTCAGTAACTCAATAGGTTCTCCTCTGCGTGAAGGATTGCATTTCTCCATCTCAGTACTCCATTCTACCTTCATCAAAAGACTGGGTCAAACACAAAGTTTTGTTTTTTTTTGTTCTCCACTGGAATGGCTCCAATTGGCCCTACCTCCCACCAAACCCTGTCACCATCTCCCTGAGATTTATCTCTTCCTGCTGTTCCCCCCTGACTTGCCCCCCTAGGGTGGGGTCTTCAGGGGGTAGGGGGACACAACCCCTGATGGGCATTAAACTCAGTTTCCAGGGAGCGCCATGGTTAGATTGTACAGAACCAACAGTGCTAGACAGGAGGCATCTAGCAACAGTCCAGTGCCTTGTCCTGCTTTTGTCCCCTGTGAAGCGTCACATGTGCTGACATCTGCCAAGCCTCTCTATGTCCAAGTCCAGTCTGTCACTCCCCCCGACTTTTGCCAGGGGCCAGTGGTGAACTGGGCTTTTCTACACACCCCTAGAGGAGGAGAGCAGTCCTTTGGATGCTCAGTCCTCACCCAACCAGCTGGCCCTCCAACAACCTTGGCTCAATTCTGAACCCAGGTGATTGGTGTAGTGAACAGTAGCACTACCGCTGCACCAGCAAGGTGGCCAAACCTCATTTCTGTAGCATAACATATAGCAGATACATGGACCATGGCCAGAGCTGGGTTCCCTTTATTTGTATCACTCTGTAAGTTCATTCATGGACAGACATCTCCTATAACAGGGATCGTAGTGTCCACAAAAATATATGCCCAGTTCATAGGCCCAGAAACAACTGGGCACCATCAGGGTTCTTTGTTAGCACCTGATCCCAGATGTCATAATCAGTGATAGGTCATGCTTCCAGTGCAAAGAGCACTTGGTTTCATTGAAATAGCACACAGTATCTGTACCTCAGTAGACATATGATATCCAGGACCCTGAGACCTTTCATATTATTCTTTTCTTTCCTCCTAACCTTCTGCATCTCACCTCTTTTCCACTCTCACCCTCTGCTGCTACAGCCTCCACCACTTCTGCCAGTAACTCAGTCACCTTATGCATAGAAGAGTTGTCAAGGACCAGGATGAGTGCTGCAAAATTCTCATCCAGAGGTCTACATCAGACTTCTGCTCTGAACAGCATCAGGGGTCTCCTCTACCCCCATCTTCTGCCACTGATCAACTTTTCCCCATGCCAACTACACCCCCTCAAAGTGATATCAATCTTGCAATCCCAGCATTAACCTCCTCACTGCCATGGCAGTCAATGGACCATAAATGATGGGAAACCTAGGATATGGTGGTGTTACACCACCTGTACCTGGCCTTATGGATAAAAAGTATTCAGCACAGAAACACAAATCAGGTTGCTATATACAGCCTACAGTGGATGGTATTCATAAGTCTGTTGCTCCCCAAAAAGTGCCTGCACAACCACCTGATCATGAGTCACATATGATTGATATGGGGAATATACCATAGATTCCACCTCACTAGGGCTGAGGGTGGCAAATTGCTAATCCCATTTACTGTAACTAAGTATAAGTACTCACTCTGGCAACATTTAAAGCCATTACATATAAGTTAACAGCATTGATGTCAAAACAAGAGTAGCTGGTTGTTGTTATTCAAGGTTTGGAAACCAACAATCAGCAGATTACATCCCCTTCTAATGTTTCTAATGCAACAGCCCAGGCAGTGGTTGCATGAATTTGCATCATTAGGCACTCTTGGGTTAGACCTGCTAGTTTTGTGAGTGATGCTTAGCAAAGGGTCATGAATGTGCCTTTTGATGGGATATAACTTTTTAGCCAAAATGTAGAAAAGACCCTCACAGAGGTTGATGACAAGAGTCAGCTCTTAAAGACATGAAGAACACCCACACTGACTCTCACAGAGAAAGGGGATATTGGTGCTTCCATCAGCACTAGTGGACCTAACATAGCTAACCCAACCATAGGAGCTCAAACCACTAAGGCCATTCCACCAGATGCAAAATCCCCAGCCAGAAGCAATGTAGCAGGCTGATGCCCTGAATGCAATCCTGTAATTAGTGTCTAGCCCTGGGTCCACCTAAATTGGTGGGGGCCCCTGGCCTTGGTCTATCAGCAGTGGGAGATGATTGTCACAAAATGTGGGCTCTGGAAATTATCCATAATAATTACTTGGAAGAGCACATACTGAATGTACTCAAGTCAGATAGTTACTACTCTGACACATCATTTCATTGGAGCAGTCCTAGACCACCCAAGTCAAATCCCTTTTGCCAGATGACAGAGCAGTCGATCAGGCAAATGAAATGTAAAGATGAGCTGATGCCAAATTTGTGTTAGGTGAATATGCCAATATTCTGCACTTTCACCTTTAATTTGACCCAGTCTAACTTCTGCATAGCCCTAAATTTGATGGTGCAGGGGGGCACTTGAATGATTATTGCAGAGTAGTGTGCATAAAACTTACGAATTTGTTTTATTTTATCCAATATCTGTGTTGTTGTTCTGAGGGAGCCCTGATTGCTAGTAGCAACCAGGAAGAGAGACTGAATACTCGGTCTGGTGAAACCTTTTACATAGTAACAAAAACATTGTTTTCAAACTCCCTTAGAGCCCTATATTACAGGGACTCTAATTATTGGGCTTGGAGCATTTTTGTTTCATTTTTTAACTAGTTTGTGCACACTCACACCGAGTGTTACCTCTGGAAGCACTTCCAGGGCATATTGCTCCATATAAACAGCCCTGCTGCGAACAGGGCGAGCAGAGCGGGGTGCGCATCATGCACACAGAGACGCACACAGAGACACACGCATCTGCGCATGTCGCTGTGTCCTCTAGAGATGCAAGTGACCAGAGGCAACATAGACTAGAACACTGTAATTGAGCATCTATGACCACATGGTATTACTGAGTTTGTGTTGTTCATATTAACAGGGCAGAAAACTGGGAAAGAGATAAATATGTCCCATGCTAAAAGTAAACTAGGTAAAGTAAAGAAATGTGTCTGTACCCTATGTAAAATGTATACCAATAAGACAGCTTGCCTAGATTTCATATGTGACAAGAGTTTCTTAATAGGTACATTGCAAGGGGAAATTAAAGAACTCCTCCGGTGACTAGATGTACAAAAGGAAATATACATATTGGAAAAATGTATTGATATGGCAGAACAAAATACTAACATCATAGCAATGACAGTATGAGAGGCACACAACCTGAGTATGATAATAAGGGCATAGGTATTACACATGAAGTAGAAATATGGGTTAAGATCCCAACTACCAAAAAGACACCTAAGAATGACATACCAGAAGAACCACCCTTGCATCTAAATAACATATTTGAGAATCTATCACAAGATGCAGCCCAGATAGTAGAGGACCATGAACCATTAATCATTAAAGCAGAACACAGATCAGAAATTACAAACAACCTGGTCCACTCTAACCCAGTTACACAATCACCCAAATTGAACAGAGATATACTTGTAATTGGGGATTCTATTTTAAGGGGGGTGGATACCATGGTGTGCTATGGCAGAAAAGAGCATACTGCCATCAGTACTCTCCCAGGGACAGGGGTTAATGACATCATTAAGTTATTGAATGGTCTATTAGAGAATACCACTACCCCCTTGTTTTATTACACATGGGCAATAATGACCTACGAACACGTTGACATGAGGGACATCCAAATGGATTTTATGGAATTGATCAAACAGATCAAGGGCAAAAAAGGAGAAGTTATTGTATCTGGTGTTTTGCCCACTATGGGGAAAAGATACTTTAAAAACGAATCAATAAACATCTTGAATGATTGGTTATGACAGTTTTGTTTGCAAGAAAACATAGGATTTATGGATGACTCTATCACTTTTAACAGGGAAGCATGTTTTAAACCAGATGGGTTACACCTAAACCTAATGGGAAGTAGGATTCTGGTTCAAAAAAAATAAATGAGGTCCTGAAATTCCATTTAAACTGGAAAAGGGGAGGTTATAGCAACTAGCATTAATAACCATCCTATCATGGGACCAATGAATGCAGATACACGCCCTTGCAAGGGAATATTACTTAAAGCCAGGAGCTTACAGATTAAATTCAGTGAATCTAAACTTTTATTAGATGAACAGAAGATACACCTAGTACTGCTGACTGAAACATGGTGGGATGCTGGGGATTCATGGGAAAAGGCCATACCAGGGTACAATTAGTTTTCAAAATCCAGAACATTTAGGAAGGGTGGTGGGATAGCCATCTATACTCACGAATCAATAAAATGTGAGGAAATCCATGTGGATATTAACAACCTAGAGATATTGTGGGTTAAGCTATTTCCGCTGGTCGGGACCAAAATCAAGCTGGACCTAGTATATAGACCACCCTCAATTTCAGCTGAAAGTGACACCCTATTAGTAAACTATATCAAGAACTTGGACCCAATAGATAGAAGTATATTGCTTGGGGACTTCAACTGGCCAAATATTGATTGGAATTATATGAAAGGAGCTAATAAAATGGAAAAAAATCTTCCTAGATGCAGTCAAACAAATAGGGTTGGAGCAAAGGGTCCTAGAAGCAACCAGAGGTGACAATATCTTAGATATTATATTAACTAATATGGGTAATACAATTCACAATAACAGATCTTGCTCCAATTTTCTGTGTTTGGGCCTTAGGTTCTTCCTCATTCCCCCTCCACACTACATTACTTTCACAAATTTTGCTAATTTGGATGTAAATGCCTTCCTTCAGGACATCTCCACCATTGACTGGTCTAAGATATATCACTCAAACTGCGTGGAAGAGGTGCTATGCATCTTTCTTACCAAATTCGCAGACATCCAGATTAGACATGCTCCTAAGGGCACCAGGAGAGTCAGAGGTAGACAAACTAGGTGGCTACATAAGGACCTGCTAGCTCAGCTATGCATGAGGGACTAACTCTAGAGACACTTCAAATGTACTGGGCAGTTGTCTGATTATATCACCTATAGGACCCACCAAAACTCCTGTAGAAAGAAAATAAGAATAGCTAAAAGCAAGTACTGCAAGGATCTACTTACCAGCTCTGCATGTGACCCCAGAAAATTCTGGGCTCACATTAAGTCTTTCCTTGGGACCTCCATGCCTAACTCCCCAACAGACATGATACCAAATGGGGCAAACTGTAATGACCCCAATATCATTGCAAATCCCTTTAACAGGATGTTCTCAGATGTATCCTTATATACCTTCTCCTTCATACCTCTGGCAAATCAACAACCCCCTGAGAGATTGAGCAAAGTACTTGACACCTCCACATCTTCTTCTCCTATATCTGGACATAGTCTGCCTTTCTACGTCAAAGCTATAACGGCACCTGAAGTCTTCAAGCTTCTTCGCACAATGTCTGAAAATACTAATGTTGGGTCAGACCACCTTGAACCTCACCTTCTTAAGTTTGTGGCCTTCTATATTGCCTCCCCTCTGGCAAAAATATTTACCTTGTCCCTGTCTTGCAGCACTGTCCAGGATCTCTGGAAAATTTCTCGCATAACGCCGGTTTACAAAAAAGTTGACAAAAAGGACATCAATAACTACAGACCCATTGCTATTCTCTCGGCCTTGTCTAAACTACTTGAAAAGGCTGTTGCCTCCCAAACACTTTACTTTATCTCAAAGTTTAACTTACTTTCAAATGCCCAGCATTGCTTCAGAAAGAACCATAGCACATCCACTGCCCTGCTAAAACTCACCTCTGACATTCTCTACAATATGGACACAGGGCACCTTACTGGAGGCATTTGACCTTGTAGATCATCCTTTGCTCCTATGTGGCCTGACAAAACTGGGCTTCTCTCCTCCAGTTGTTAAATGGTTTAACAGCTATCTATCAAACAGGTCTCAAATGTTGAAATTTTGATTCAGGTATGTCGGACACTGCAGCAATAAACATTGGTGTACCTCAAGGATCCATCTTGGGGCCACTTCTCTTCTTGCTGTTTATCAATATAATGTTCCTAGTGCCCTTAGAAACTGCTCATCTCTCTTATATGCAGATGATTTTGTCATCTATGCTAGTGCTAATAAAGTTGATGACCTTAACTTGGCCCTCTCCTGTGACTTCAAGAACATTCAAAACTGGCTCTATGATCATAAACTGGTTCTAAATGCAAAGAAAACAATGACTGTGCTTTTTGACTCTGTCCCTAAACTTAGAGCTGGTCCTTCGACCCTCATGGTCCTCGATGTGGGTGGATCTCAACTGGAATCTGTCTCATCTTTCAAATACCTTGGGGTCTTGTTGGATCAATCACTAGATCTTAACCTGCATATTCAAACTACCTGCAAAGCAGTAAATAATAAACTAGGTGCTGTGTACAAGTCTAGCTACATGCTAACACCATCAGCTAAAATGGCCATTGCAAAGGGAATTCTGCTGCCTACCCTTAACTATTGTGTCCCCATCCTTGGTGCTGCCCAGAAAACCTCCCTCCAGAAGTGGGATGTTACTTATAATAATATATGCCACTACATGTCCTCTTCCCCTTGACTAAAGCACCGCTGTCAACTTTACAAAGACTTGGGCTGGTTCTCCCCCATGGCTTCTAGACATTACTATATTGGCTCTCTTGTCAACTCTATTATCAGGCTGGAAACCCCAACATCACTAGCGGAGATGCTACTCTCTCTTATCTCCTGTCATGATCAGAGGTCTGTTGATAAATCCTTACTAATAATTCCTAGATGTCACACCTCAGAAGGTGTTGGTGCTTTCCGATGTGTGGCTCCTCAGTTCTGGAATACGCTTCCCATTGAGCTTAGACAGACTGGATCCCACCTACGCTTCAAGACTATGTTCTGGCATTATCTTATGCAGACTGAGCATTATACTTGTTTTGATCCACCCTAACTATTGTCAGGCTCTCTGACCTCACTGTTCCCTGCACCCCTGCCCCAGGCACTTGTTCAAAACCCTACTTATTTTTGACTTTGGAGGACTACATCACTACATATTGCCCTGGTCTGCTCCTCCTGCCTTCCAATATGTTCTAATTGCAACTGTATAGTTAGGTCCTGTATTTTTTCCTTTACTGTACTATCTTTGTAACATTATATGGTCTAACTTTTAACCCATACTTTGCTGTACTGGATCTACTGCGATGTTTTTAAACTCTCTATATGATGTATCATTGTTAAGTTGTTCATACCCTGAAAATGTAATGTAGCCCTGTGTTTTTCCTGTTATCTTGCTTGGATTACGTTTTTCCATCAAACTCTGCACATATGTATAATGGACTTGTCTCCTCAAAATATAAGGTTTGTTTCTCTGTGTTGAAATGTTTTGTACTTATTTCCATGATGTTTTGTTCTATACTTATTTCCATGATTTTTGTACTCTTCCGGGTCGTGCCTGAAAATACTCACACTGTTGGCTAGTGCACCGACCCGGTAATCAAAAACTAAATAAAAAAAAAAAATTAAAAAACAATATTAGGGTTGAAACACCATTAGGCAACAGTGACCATCAGTCAGTGACCTTTCATATCCAAGAACATCATAATAAAGAGGTAGAAGGAGCTATCAAAAAACCTAAATCTTAGCAAGGCCAATTTTAAGACCATTAGAAATAATTTAACTAAATGGGATTGGTCTAATATTTTAGGGACCTTACAGCTAACAACATGTGTAACCTTCTATTATTTAAGGTAAAAGAAAAGATAAGGAAAAATATCCTTACTACATATAAGTATAATAGGAAAAAAATTACCTGATTGGTTTAATTCCACAATCAAAAAACTAATAAAAAAACAGAATGTACAAAACGCTTAAACAAAGTAATCAATTGGGCTGCTCTATCTACAGGAATCTAACAAGAGAAATAAAATCTAAAATAAAAAAAAAGAAAGCACAACATGAAACATGGTTGGCTAACAAGTTAAAGACAACAAAAAAATTTTTTTCCCCCTATATAAATAGCTTAAAAGGTAGAAACAATGCCATAGGTCCCTTTCAGAATGAGGCCAGATCAGTTGCTAATAAAAAAAAACAGCCAATATACAAAATATGTATTTTTGTACAGTCTTCAATGAAAAGAACACTCAGACACAGACAGTTACTGTGACATCACACCCAAGGTAGTTGCATATAGACCCCAAAGAAGTACATGATATACTACTAACATCGGACATTTCAAAATCCCCAGAGTCTGATGAAATACTCCTAGAGTATTAAGAGAACTGGCTGATATTCTATATCTACCTCTGACCGAAATTTTTAAAACCTCTCTAGATTTAGGAGAAATGCCACAGGGTTGGAGAGTGACCACGGTGGTCCCACTCCATAAGAAGGGACCAAAAAATAACCCTGAAAACTTCAGATCCATCAGTTTAACTTCCCTGTTAGGAAAGATCCTCAAAGCAATATTAAAAGAACATATACAGGCACACATTGTGGGATAGGGTTTAACTGATCAAACCCGACATGGCTTTACTAAATCCAGGTCCTGTCAGACTAAACTTTTAACCTTTTATGAGGAGGTTAGTAAGGAACTGGACAGAGGAAACCCAGTGTCTCTCATCTTTTTAGACTTCACTAAAGCCTTCAACAAGTTGCTATACCATGTGTTAATTGATACATTGGACAAACTAAAAATACCAGTAAACATCTTAAATTGGATCTCTGAATGGCTAAAGGATAGAAAACAGAGGGTGGTAGTCAATGGGATTTATTCTGATTGGGCTTCAGTTACAAGTGGGATGCCACAGGGGTCAGTATTGGGCCCCTGTCTGTTTAACATCTACATTTCATCCTTAAGTCTGAACATACCAAATATTTGGCTACTAAAGTTTGCTAACAATTGTAGAATAGGGACCACAACTAATAACCCCAAAAATATTAAAGCTTTACAACAGGCCCTTGACAGAAAATGACTTGGACAACCCATAGTAAATTAGCCCTGAATATTAGTAAATGCAAAGTTATGCACCTGGGATCATCAAACAAACAGAAGGAATACATGCTGGGAAGTGAAACCTTGGTGGTAACTTATCAAGAGGGAGACCTAGGAATAAAAATTAGCCCAGATTTGAAGTTTAGCATCCACTGTGATGATCAAATCAAAAAGGACAACCAGAACCTAAATTGCATCTTTAAACATATTTCTAGCCATAACAAGGAGGTGATACTGCCATTGTATGGGGCCCTGGTGAGACCACATTTGGAGTATTGTGTCCAGGTATGGTCACTGTACAAAAAAGAGGACATTATAAGAATCGAGGGAGTTCAACGCAGAGCAACTAGGGCAATTTCTGGACTAAAAGAACTATCATATGATCAGAGACTAAAATCACTTAACCTGTTCTTGCTGCAATACAGGAGGCACAGGAGAGATATGTGCATGTTATATAAGGCAATGGGAGATGATACCCTAAGGAAAGATCTGGGTGTTGAGTTAAGGGGGTAGAGCTAGTAATAGATCACACACCAAGCAACTGTACAGGTCAAGATGGAACCTACTATGAAGAAAAAATTGGTTCAGCCGGAGGGTGGTAGTTCTGTGGAATCAGCTCTTACCAGATGTAATGGAGAGTACAAATATGGATACATTTAAGACAATGCTAGTTATGGCTTATGGTGACAGTATAAAATACGGTTTTAAATAAATTTACAAGGTAAGCACCAAGGACACAAGTCTATTTTTAGCTTGTTATAACCTATGAAACCTATGAAACTTTTGGGTCATTTCAGGTCATCTGACCGTCAACCAATTAATTAACAAAAAAAGACTTTGTGGCAATAAAAAGAAGCAACTTGGAATTTTACTTTGTCATCAAATTAAAGGAGACCTGTACAAGGTGTAATGGTGGGTCTAAAATGGTAATCCTGTTTTGAATCTACATATTGTGTTGTATAGGACTCCTATGCTGGACAGTGCTCTGGGACTTGCTTATAAGTAATAAAGTATACCATAGTCTAGTAATGACAGCAGAACACTGGTAGCTGAAAGGGATTGAGATTCTAGTAACAAAAACTCTTGAATTATGTAATGGGAATCAAGTTTTTGGAAAATTGACTCAACTGAGTGGTCAATTTGATTTTCAAAAGATAATGAGCTGTCCAGAATAATGCCAATCTAGCAGAATTCATTAACAACATCAATGGCTCCACCATCAACTGCCTTGCTAGTGAAGTCAACAGCATCACTGTGCATGGAGTTATTTGCAAAAATCAGCACCTTCTTTTTTGATATTGAGAACTAGATTGTAAGAAATTAACCAATTATGGAGGTTAGTGAAATCTTTTTGAAGGATATTATTGAGGCTGCCCTGATTTTTTTCTGCCCTTAAAAATGATGGCATTGTTGCATACAGTAACATTTCTGTAGATGGAGGCACCTTCAGAAGTTAATTTAAGAAGAGTGAGAAAAGTAGGGGACCCAAAATAGAACACTGGGGGACACTGCAATCAACTGTTCTAAAATCAGAAGAAAGGTTATTAATGACATCCCAAACAGATAACTTCTGAACTATTTAATTACATCTTGTGAAAAATGAATTGTTGTAGACTAGACAATGTTTCTGCTCTGATTTTAATTTAAGTACAGTGAAAAGGTAATGGACTGCAGTAGGATAAACCCGTGCATTCTCACTTGTGAGTATGAGATCCATAACTCCCAACTCACAAGTTAGTTATCTTATACCAACATGCGGGAAGATTGATCATGATACTATATTAACTAGATAATCTGTATATGTTAGGGTGAGATCATAGTATTACTAGAAGCTATTTGAATAAAAGAATTATGCTGTGCTTAGTGTTGTATATGTGAAAATTGCAGTTTGTGCAAAGCAATGCCATCTATTAGTAAAAGCTGTAACATTCAAAACCAGTGCTACATAATTAACACAGCAGATAGAGGCCTCTAGTGGTGACCAATGAGATAGCATGTTTGAAAGGCAAAGGAGCATGTGGAATTACCCTTTAGCTGAATGGTTAGGGTTGGAACTCCAACAAGGATTGCAGCCCCCTACCCCAGTTGACGGGATAGACACAAATACTGAACTGATGTTGAGCTTATGACTCAATAATAAGTTCTAGGGGTCTGAACCAGGAACACATTTCTCAGACTTGGATGAACCTGCCCACTCAGCCATGAAATTGCAAAAAGCAATTCATTCCTGGATCTTTTGTTTTGCCTTTATGACAACAGCACTCACACATTATATAGTATAGTTCATGCAGAGGGTTAACAGTGCCACAGACTTTAAAGCAAGCAGTTGTTTGCCATTTTTTGTAAGATGTTTGCAGGTGCAAATTAAATTAACTGGTGCTGATACTCAAGTGTCAAAATATAATATGTGTAGTAACTGTTGGATAAAAATCTTAACGTTTTCTGTTGTTTGTTTTTGAGAAAAATGAAGATGGCACTTAAGTGCTGTATAGTTTACTTACCACATTTATACAGTAACAGCCCAACATCCAGTACTGCAGCTTCCATACTGCAAATATACATTATGGAGTTGGGAGCTAAACCAGTGGTAGAAGACTTAGTGTGATGCATGACTCCATCAACAAGATAAGACATGTTAAATTAAAGAATGATACTCAAAATGGCGTGTGCATCTGCCATACTCTACAATCTGATACAATCAGCATAATGGACACTATAATTACAATTGTTGCATCTTGATAGTACAGTTGCATACCTCATTATACATTTTGTTACTGATGTGATTTCATACATGTTACTTCAAACAATTTAATGTACGCTCATAGAACTTAGGGTAAGGTTTTGGTGACTGTGTTATATATACTTCACATGTCTTTATTATTGTGCAGTCCACAATTTTTTTTCCTACTTTAAATCTGTGTCTTATCGGAAAGTATTTGTAGAAATCAGGTTTAGTCATATTAAACTTCCTGTAACAATAAATTGTAAGAATGGCAGAGTACTGTAATTTCAGTTGCATTGTAATTACTTCAGGTAAAAAAGAAAGGCATTAGTTCCGCTTTTCAGTACATTTCAGTTGGGCAACCTAGCCTGTGATGGTAGCAATTACATGGAAAATAAGGTAAAATATCAAAATTACTTATGGTAATTATCTCATTTTTCTTGACTGTTAAAATGCCAGTATTCTGCCCTTGAGGAATCTTTCATCTTTGTTGTGATACTCATTCCTCAGGAGGAAATCATTAACTGCATGGTATGCATTTACCACAAACTTCTGAAGAATATTTACCAGTTATGAATGCAACTGATCTCAGAAATAGGTCGTAAAACAAGGCATTTCTTTCTGACATCTCAGTTTAATTTAACATGTGGTACTGTAACATCTTAGATTAAAAGAGTCAAGTCAGAGTATTTTCACAAAATTGTTCCAAGCAGTTCAGACCTGCATAAAATTGGGATCTGTTGAAAGCATTTTTTCCATTCCCAGGCCCATAAGCGGTGGTAACCTTTTAGGCAAAAGTTTAGGACTAAATGCTAAATGTGTTAGTTGAACTTGTAGAGCAGCTTTCCACTGCTTAGGGCCCTCATGATGCTAACCTGGCACCTGATGTAAGTGTAGCACTGTGGTTTTGCATTTTAGTGCCTCTGATTGGTGGATTTGGTGAACACACAGGTCACTTATAACTTAAGGCCTTCTGAATGGTTCTTTTTATTTGGTGGTTTGTGTCAGTACTTCCAGGATCAAGAGCCACACTCCGTATATGCAGTTTAAATAAAGACATGGGCATACTGAGTAAGTTTGCAAACTGAATGTTTATTAAGTCCTTTGCAAATGCAAATGGTATACAATGTTATGAGTAGGTTTCAAAAATGTCCTTCTCTTATGCAGTCTCCAGGGTCCCCCTTCTTGGCACACAGGTACTTACTTGATGATAAGGTATAGAAGATCCACTCACTATCTAGAGAGAGGGCCACTCTCTGGGTCCATAGCCTGTGTTTTACAGTGACTGTAGTGCCCCTGACTTTCTGCACCCCTATGGGCATTCATCAGTACTTATAGGCATCCTCTGGAGTTCCCATGGCTTGGAGCAATCTCCCATAGAGGCTAACGAATTTCAAAACGTTTATACGCAGGTTTTCCCAATTACTGGACCTCTTCTGGACCCTAACCTAGACCCAGAAAGGCCATTGGGGCCTCTCTTGAGGGGAGCCCCCCTGTCAGGGTCCACCTTCCCTACACTCCTCTCTTTGCCTCTCCTACTCTTCCTCTCTGTAAAAGCGTCTTTCTATTTATACTCCTTAGGTCCTCCCTTAACTCTCTGGGCCTTAAAAACCCTATCTCTCCCATATCTACCAACTATAATAATCTCCCCCTGTTGAGGGGAGGGTTGTGTTACATATTTATATGAACTTGATGTATTTTGGGATAGCCAAGTTCTCAGCTAAACTGGAAGGCTTAAAAGCTGCTTTAAGCTTAAATATATGCACAGTGCAGGCCACTTAATTGTGCTGTGCTTAAATGGACATCTGTTTTATTGGGATGTCCTAGCAAGGCTGAATAAGCGAGTATATATTTCAGTGTAGGCTTTAGCCTGTTAATTTGGATGGGTCTGCTAGGGCCTCCTGGATAATTGGGATGATTGTGGTCAGATTCCTATAGTGTTAACTGCTGTAACAGCCTGTAGGCAGCCTGTAGAGAGGTGCTAAAAACCTGTCAATTGAACTGCCACCAGACACATCCATTCTGTTCTTCCATTCATTTAGTGTCCTTTTCTGCCACATCATCCAAACCCATTGTATCTATTTCTCAACAGCATGAAACTGATGCCTACCTCCCTGCCTTGCAGTGACAAAACTGGAACGATGTTTATTTGAAACAGCAGCAGTTTCCTCAAAGCCCTCTGTCCCTCCCTCACACTAACACAACTGGAATGAACTTTATTTCTTTGCTTCTTTTTTCCCATCCATCCTGAAGTAGCCTTAAGCTGTGCCAGCCTTCCTAGTTGCAATCCAAGCCATGAAGTCCTCGATACCTCACACCGACAAAAGAAAAGTGAATTTAAGGTGAAACTAGAACATCAGCCGACTAAGAGCATCACAAAGCTGATACTGTACAGTCAGCAAAGAGCTGATCGGATGCCGGGGAGACCACTTCGGGGGGGTTCAGGTTGCCAGCTTCTGTTAATAGGGACAGCCATTTAGTCAGGACAAAAAGTCTGTTACTAAGGCATTCCAATTACGTGGCTTTTACTGTATATATACTACACCAGTATAGTTAGGATTAAGTAGAGTGTTCAGTGTTAAAACCCCTACAGTAAATTTGCACCTTAATAACTTTGGTGAGGTTGGACTAAATTGCCCCACATTTGGCATGTGTTGCCTGTGAGGCACATTTTCAAGACATGAGAAGTTTTGTGATGTAGCTTCTGTGGTTTTTGACATCTAGATATGCAATTTTTATATTATTTTTTAAATGTTTCCTATACTTACTACATATTTTGTGATCTCACCCATAGCCTAGATGGTACAGAATTTTATTCTGAAACTTTTAGGGCAGAAGCTGCCAGTGCCAAGGCAGTGCATGTTGAAGGTTTCATGAAAAAATATTAATCAGTTCCAGACTTATAAGGATTTGAAAAAAATTTCTCAGCATGCTCAGTGGAGTTTTAAGATAACTCTCTGATATGACATGAAAATGTTTGTGTTGCAAGTGTTTTGCCTTCATATCACTTAGTGGTTTTCAGGTCATCAGAAAACATTTTTGGATGCATTGGCTGCCATATTTTTTTTAAAACTAAAAACATGGAAAATACCTGAAAATGATACTTAAAAAAAAAACTGAACCTAGCTAAACATGCTCATTTAGCTAGGGAATCCCAAAATCCTGAGTGCCCAACTTAGCATGAGGAGCCATTCTTTAAGTTGTGACTAGAGAATTCCTGTGTCACACACAGAGTGGTGTGACAGGGAATATGTTTTTTGGCTCATATGTTTTTTGGCTCACATGCAAATGAGTAACATGCTCCCTCTTCCTTCAGCTCAGCCAGTCCTCTCTCATTCTCAAGCTCATATTTTTATCTATACTCCTTCCCCCCTCCCAGATAAGTCAGCCCTCTCTTATCCTTGATGTTTTTTCTTTTTTTATTAAATAATCCCTCCCCTTCTCAGCTCAGCAAGCCCTCACTTGTCCTTCCTGAATCTTTTTTATTATAGATGTATCAGTGGACCAGGGTGCCCACTGCTGGTACTGCTTCACTCCCTCTCTCCTCCAGATCATTTGACCCCCAAAACATAGGGGATAACTCCAGGGTGCCCACCCTTGGTGCTGCCAAACAGTAAATTTCAACAGCGGGTGTGTACTCTTCAGTGTCAGCTCCTGTCCCCTTGTACAAAAAAGAAAACCATCCCTCACTGATTTTTGTTTAACACTTTTAACCTGAAACAAAGACAAAGAAAATGATCCCTTGTTGCTCTCTGCCCCCTCACCCCACCCTGACCCCCCTGACCTCCCAGTCAGTACCCACAAGCCCACATCCCCCACACCCTCACTCATCAAAAAGGTGGTCCCATGTCATAGATCCACACTCTGATCAGAAAGAAGCCCTCTTCCTGGAACCGTGACTACAATATGAGAAAATATGGTAAGTCCAATTAATGTACTTCAATGTGTTTTTAACTTCTACTCATAACTATGTCATTTTTAAATATTTTTCCACCAATTTTACTCTCCATGAAATCTTCCTTAGGGTGGGATTTGAAAATTGTCACCTACTGGGTTCATGAGGTGGGGTCATTGGATGACAGTGTTGAAAATTTGATGGAAAATATGGTAAAATGCCCAAGTTATGAGTAAATGTTGAAATATTTAATTGTTCACTCATAACTTCACTAACTTTAAAATTATATTTCCACCAAACTTTCAACTTGGCCTTTTTGGGATCCCACCTCATGAATAAGGCAGGTGAAATTTTTCAAATCCAGGCCAAATGGTGATTTTGCAGTCACTGTGCAAAATCACCTTTTGAAAGGGATTTACATTTTTTTCCTACTGGGTTCATGACATAGGATCATAAGAACACTATGTTCAAAATTTGGGGTTAACCCTTGCTCTGCCACAGACTGATATATCTGTCCAGAATTCCTATATATTCTAATTCTGTCAGCAGTCTAAGAGAATATTAAAAAACAACAAAGTTATGAATGTACTCTGGAATTTTTCCATGCTTGCTCATAAAGTTCGTTATACTGTGGTAATTTTTTAACACTGCCTTATAAACATGACGAGTTGTTTTTCAAAACTTGGCTAAAACATGTTTTTGCACATATGGCATGAAATGACATTTCACCCAGTATTCTATTGATGCCACATATCATGTTCATAAGGGGGAGTCATAAAATGACTATGTTGAAAATGTGGGGTCAGAATTTAAGAAAACAAAATTATTAACAAATGTATGCAGTGCCAGCCTTTGGTCCACTGTGTAGTGCTTTGTGATCCCATGCCAGTGAGCTGAGTTCGGGGGCAAGCTTAGTGAGTCAGCTGGATGGACTTAGGCAGGTGTGATGGGGCTATCATGCAGCACCATCTGCAGCCTGGGAAAGGAAGGTGCAGGGTTGCCTGCATGGGCCCAAATACCATATAGGGAAGAGAATTCTGCTCTTGGCATACGGCCCTGATACCTCTGTACCCATGCCTGACAAAGGGCCCTGCACTTCAGTTAACAGATGGACTCCTTGTCCTGAGTGTCAACATTTGGGGTTTGTAGCTGCAGCTGCAGAAGTACAGGCCCAAACTGTGTGTGTATGTCTTACAGCATGAGTACTAGTGGCTGCAGAAGTGCAGGCCCCTGTGCAGCTGTATATGTGCAGGCCCTACAGGGGCCTACACTTCTGTGGCCAGAAATCACTGTGCACTTCTTACATCTTTGGCTGAAGAGGTGCTGGCCCCTCAGGGATTTGCACTTCTGCAGACAGAAGTACTGTTGCAGTTTTGGTATCATGGATTTCATAGTACCTATGCTTCTGCAGTCAAAAATGGGTGGGTATGTCTTACACCTTTGTCTGCAGATGTGCAGGCCCCTCAGGAGCCTTGACATCTGCAGACAGAACTGTGAGTATGTCTTCTGTATCCTGGACAGCAGACTGACTTTTCAAGAGCAGGTGTCATCTGTAGTCAAATGTGATTTTTACCACTTGTGAAACATCGCCAGGATCAAGCCCCTCATTCCGCCTGAGGATCTTCCAACACCGGTGCATGCCTTTGTAACCTCTAGGCTTGACTACAGCAACTCATTATATTTCAGGATCACAGGAGGGACCCTCCACAGACTGCAGCTAGTGCAGAATGCAGTGGCCTGGTTGCTGATGGGCCTTCCGAGGTCCAGTCATGTAACCCTGGTCCTACATACCCTGCATTGGCTTCCAGTCAGGTGGAGGGTCCTTTTCAAGGTGGGGTTGCTCACCTAGAATGTCCAGTACAGACTGGGTCCTGGCTACCTGTCAGAGCTCCTGACATCAGTGACCTCTGCTCACTCCCTCTGTTCCTCTTTGAGTGGCCTCCTGAACATTCCCAGGGTTCAGCTCAGGACATCAAACTAGATGGATCAAGAGGTCACCTTCTGCGCATATTCTTATGTTCTTATCAGATGACTGTGCATTTAATATTGCTGGGCCATCCCTGTGGAACTCACTTCCATCTGCAGTCCAGAAGGTCCCCTCGATTGGTGTGTTTAAGCTGTGACTGAAGGCCCACCTCTTCAGCCTGGCTTTTGCAGATAGTTGATTCCAGCAATGACTACCAGTCTGTTTCCCCTGCAACCTGAAGCTTTTGTAAGTCTGATATGCTGTATTTTGAATTTTATTCTGATTTGTTATTGAATTTTAAGATCTGTTTTTTATGTTTGTTAGGTGCCCTGAGCCTCAGGGAATGGGCGCCCTATAAATAAAATTGCCTTGCCTTGTCTTATAGTGTTAATGGGTATCTGTGGCTTCAGAACCACTGGCTCATAGGGCCCTGCACTTCTGCAGACAAAAGAACTCTTGTAATTTGGGTATCATGTATTTGTATCTATGGCTTCAGGGTTTTGTGCTTCTGCACACAGAAGCAGTGTTGTAATGTTAGTACTGTGGATTCTATCTGCAGCCAGAAATAAGTGTGTATGTCTTGCAGTGTACATACCACAGATACAAATCCACAAATGTAGCACATCAGTGTTACAGCATTTGTGTAATCTGGAAACAGTTGTATGTAGTTTGTCTTACCTGATGAGTCTTACCTGATGATGGCTGTCTGTGGTTGCTTGTGTGGGCTTGCCTTTTGCTGCTTGGTAGTAGGGAGTTCGGGCTGGAAACCCTAGCACCACATTTCCCTACTTTTGTGGCAGTAAGTTTGAACCCTAACTGATGCATTAATGCAGTTTTTTTGCAAAGAATGTATATGAAGGATAGGTTACCTAGGCAGCTACATTTTCTATGGTTCTAAAACTATGAATGTTTTCAGCCACAAACACAATTTACAAAGGGAGGGATTTGAACCGCAAAATAACAATGTGTTCCTAAGTGTGGTGACCAGAGATGCTATTTTGATTCCAGCAGTATTGCAGGGTGTGAATATGCATGCAGAAATACAGATTACAGATAAATCAAGCAGTCTAGGTGTGGTTTATTTATAAAGGAACATCAAGCAAGTGCAAGCTTACAATTGCAGAATAAACCACACAAACGTAGACCAAAGAAGCAGTATCAGAGGCTCAGTCCAATGTGACCCTAGCACTGCACTGACGTACCGCTTCATCTGGGACATGTGTGGTTTCTTTTGCAATTTTAAGTATGCACTTGCTTGATGTGCTTTGATAAATAAACCACGGTCATGACCAGTTTCCTCGCTGTACCCTGCAATCTGTTTTTTTGTGCACATTCTTATTGGCAGACAGCACTCATCTTTTCGAGCACAACTGGGTTTTGTGTTTTCTCCTGAGGCGTGTAAATGTGCCCTGCAGTTCTGCTTTGTTTGGAAATTCCTTATCATGACAAACCACACATTGTAGTGCATTTCTTACTTTGCTGATGTCTACGTAAATTGTTTCGAAGTCTGATTCAACTTTAAAAGTATCTACCTTATAATATAACAGTTACAGTACTATGATTGGAGGCAGCAGTGTCTATGATCAACGTGTTGCTTACTGAGGGCCCTCAGTGGCACAGTGTGCATCAATCTGATGTAAGTACAACTCTGCTACTGAGCTGTCCCCATAAACCTCTCTCTTTTACTAGCTGGGCACCCTTTCAGTTGCTACAGGTAGCAGCACAAAACAGGTAGAAATTGGACACACACTATTGCATTCCACCTGATAGTACCATACACAAAGCTGGGAGCATGCCACAAGGAGACAGAGGTGCAATACAAATTGAAAATCTATCTGTTAGAGGGTGCAAATGGTGTTGAACATGTTACATGCTCTATTTTCTCTGCAGCTGGGTTGCAGATTGGAATTGCATGAGGTGCATGATGCAATGGTATGCTGCAACCTGGCCTGACAGTTGTGGCCACAGGCACCGTGCCCAGAGGTTCCCCTCTTCCTCATCCTCCTTTTCCTGTTGATCCCAGTGGGGTCAATGCTTCCTTCACTCTGTGGCATAGTTGCTGGACTTCCCAGTGCTCTATTAGAGTCTCATTGGCACTGCTGTGCATTTGCATTTCAGCCCCCTTCAGACCATCACAAACAATTTTGCAACCCCTGCTATGCAAACTTATCAGAGATGTTGAGGTTTGCTCCAGTGGTGGAGCAAATCAGTTTTCCTGTCCAAAAAGTGTTTTTTTCTAATTTTCCTTTGCTGTTGATAGACTTGCAAAGCAAGACACTGTTGTAACTACATAATCAATCATGAAATTACAGCTTTCCCACCAAGCAGAGTTGTGAATTATATCCGGTCATGTCAGGGCTTAGCCCCCATAGTTCTGAAGTGAGACCCTGTAGCTCTTGTATCAGTGCCACTGACTTATAATGGGAAGGGGGAGCACTTTTAAAAACATGGACCCCCCAGACCTCCATAGCTCTCAAAGCTTAAAAAGTATAATTCCAACAATGTCAGCAGAAATGACATCAACTGCCAGCTAGCACAAATCGGG
Source organism: Neoceratodus forsteri (assembly GCA_016271365.2). Lineage (NCBI taxonomy): Eukaryota > Metazoa > Chordata > Ceratodontiformes > Ceratodontidae > Neoceratodus > Neoceratodus forsteri. The sequence goes on from CM028136.1 coordinate 394,893,240, forward strand.
TATGAGTCAAATGGTCTGTATGGTCAGCAGAAGGTGGTGGCCAACAGTGTTAAATCAGAGAAAAAGGTGGCTGCGAGCGGGGTTAGACAGAAATCTGTCCTGGGTCCGGTCCTCTTCAACATGTTCATTAGTGACATTGGAAAGGGAATCCCGGGCAGGCTCTGTCTCTTCTCAGATGACGCCAAAACTATGTGGGATGGAGGATAGTGATGAGGGAATAAGGGATATACAAAGGGACCTACAAAAACTAGAGGGGTAGTCAAAGGTCTGGAAGTTAAAATTCAGTGCTAGATAGTACAAGGTAATGCACCCAGGGAAAAGGAACCCCAAGATGGAATACTGAATGAGTGGAGTGAGACTTAGCACTACAGAAACAGAACAGGATCTAGGAGTTATCATCAGTAACTCTCTTAAACAAATGAACCAGTGCAACAAGGCTTATAGCAAGGCTAACAGGATACTGGGATGTATTGGGAGGGGTACTGATAGCAGAAGAAAAGAGGTAATACTTCCCCTATACAGATCCCTGGTGAGGCCTCACCTGGAGTACTAGTCGGGAGGTAAGATGGCCGCCAGTCTTGGCGTCCGTCTTCAGTGCTGTCCGTTGTACTCATTTATTTTACCGCCAAAGGCATCTTCAAATATGTTTTTTCATGGAGTCAGGAGAATCCTCAGAGGTTATTCTCCAAAATGCTCTGGGGAGTGGCCTTTTAAGATTTTGTCTGTTATAAATGTTGTCATTTGTACAGACACTGTTCTTTGTTAGGTTAAGGGTTGGGCTCTAGCTGCAAATGGGGGTTACGTGAAAAAGTGTAGGAGTTAGTGTTTTTATTTTTTAGTTTCCTGTGGTGGCCTTTGTCCAGAGGACTTTTTGCTTTTACAAACATTTTGTTGTTACGCTAAGGGTCCCTGACTTGTAGCGGGACCAGTCACTGAACTGTGGGAATTGTCGACAGGGATTCCAGGGTGAGGAGAGTTTAGTGGGGAGACATTACTGGAAGATCGTCTGAGAACTCTGCCAGAGGACTGAAGGTGAGCAAAGCAGGAGAAGTATTGCTGTGGACTGAATAGCCAACTTATCAGTCTGCTAGTTCCTGCTCTTCAGCTGGATGGTGGGCCGTGGAGTTCCAGAGTGTCGGTCGGAGGAGCGAGAGTGGTGGTGGTGGCTTTTGAACTGTGTGGCATATGAGCAGGATGCCTGTTCTAGGTGTGGGCTCTGCATGGCTTTCATCAACTGCTGGGTTGTGAAACAAATGATCTTTGATGGTGGACCCTGACTTTCTGCTCTGAGTGACACTCAGAATTAGTTAGCTGCTGTATTGGTCCTTGTAAGAACAGATCTAGAAACAAATAGTTTAATACCTTTTATTGGAGCAACATAGATGCAACAAAAGGAAAACAGTGCTTAAGCTTTCAGACCAACCAAGTCCTTCCTCAGAAGCACACAACTGGCATAAGCTTCCGAGGAAGGACTTGGTTGGTCCGAAAGCTTAAGCACTATTTTCCTTTGTTATGTCTATGTTGGTCAAATTAAAGGTATCCAACTATTTGTATCTGGATCTGTTCTGAGTGAATAGTCTGTTTCCTGACTGTGTAAGTGGTAAGAGCACTTCACAGATTGGTTTATTATCCACCCCCCCCCCCCCCGGATTAAAAGTGCTGCTGGAATAATTTTTGAAGTAGGCAGTGAAAGTGCCACTTATTCTTCTACTGCAGTCTCCCCAGCCTTCAATTGTTTCTTATGCTCTGGACTGTGTTTCTATACTGGTGACATTACAGCAAGGAAGGTGGTGAGAGCACTTTCCTCAGTCCTGTACTCCTTGAGCCCAAGACAATGTGCAAATTGTTAAATTTGTCCTGGACTTGTTTTTCTATTTTACTTAATTGCAGCTTTGGGTTTATTTGCCCACTAGACACAGCGCCACCAAGGATTCTCTTGTAACTGTCAATTATTTATTGTGTGATTTTAATTATTTTGGGCCAGTGGGTGGGATGTTTTTAGTTTGTGTATGATTGTTGTGTGTGTGTGAATTAGGAACATTTTCTGTATTAGGGTGGATGTTGGATCTATGTTTGGGGTAAGTTTGAAGTAATTCATTGAGTTTTGTTTATGTTGTGTGGATGATAGGAAGGTTTTATTAAGGGTATTAGTACAGCAGGGGCTCTGGTTAGTGATGGGTATGTGTAGGAGTCATGGACCCCTCCACATTGCTAATGCTGCATCCCAGCTGCTTGACCTCCACCCCTTTAGTGACCTTCCCATTTCATCTATGACAGCGAGGTGCTGCAAGGAGATGGGGATCACAAGAGAGCATTTAGATTGCTGGTGGGGCACAGTGGATTCACTGCAGGTGACTGGTATTGGGGTGGTTAGGAGCAGAAGACACCCTGGGGCTAAATGGAATCAAGAGAGAGGTCAGACATGTTTTGTGTCCATTCCCAGGGTTCCCACTGGACTGTGTGGGCAGGCAGCTGCTGGACCTGCAGCACCAACCAGTCCCTTTGGGACTGTGCTATGTAATGCCAGATCAATGAGAAGCAAGACTGCAATTATGGCAGACTTCATTTCATCAGTCAATCTGGCTTGCATAATGGAGATCTGACTGGGTGATGACACGGGACAGTTTTGGAGGCAGCTGTTCCCATTGGATACTCTGTAGTGCACCACTCGAGGAGGGAACATAGTGGTGGGGGTGTGGCCATCTGCTTTAGATCCTGCTTGAACATCACCATGCACCCAGTGGGTTCTACCATGTCCTTTGAGTGTGTGTTGGTATGTGGGGTGTCCAGGTGTGGGCTGCAGGATTCTCCTTGTCTACTGCCTTCCAGGGTCGGGAGGAGATTTCCTGCAGGAGGTAGCAGACTTCATCATCGACAGGGTGTTGGAGTCCCTCGATGGTTGATTCTTGGGGACTTCAATGCCTGGGTTGACGACGAATCCTTGCAATTTGTTTATGACCTTCTCCAGTTGATGATATCACTGGGCCTTTCACAAGTAGTTACTTCTACGACCCATAATCATGGACACACATTGGACTTTTGTGTTCTCACTGGGGCTTGAGGTCATGAACCTCAAGACAGATTGGGTCACTTGGTCCGATCATTGCATGATGAAGTCCTCACTTGGGGCCTCCCCTGATATCCCCCCCCCCACCTTGAGATGATCAGCTATCGCCCTTTAAGGGGACTATCCCCAGAGGGACTGTTGGCAGTAGCTGATTTATCTGGTGTGACTGCTGCATGCGCGATTTGCATGGGCGAGGCAGTGACCACCTATAATAAGGCAGTATCTGAGGCACTTGATGCCATCGTACTGGTATGTATATGGCCCAGATCCTCTCGCTTGAGACCCCCTTGGTTTGATGGGACTCTCAAGGTGATGAAGATCAAGGGTCGGAAGTTGGAGCATTGCTGGTGGAAGACCCATTCTGAGGAGGACAAACTGGCCTTGCATGCTCACTATCATGAGTACCAAGGGGCAATTAACCATAAGAAGGCAGAGTTCCTGTCCAGAAAGATTGTTGCAGGCAGGAACAGACCATCTCAACTTTTTCAGACTATGGATAGACTACTTCACCCAGTCTGCCTACAGCCAAACAAAGCTTGTTCTAACCCCATTGTGCGATGAGTTTCCTCAGTTCTTCTCTGACAGGGTATCCTCCTTTTGGTCGGGGATCTCATCAGTGAGGCAAGTTTTGCCTCACAGTAATCAGCTGGTTAGGTGTGAAGGCACTCTCATTCTTTGGGAGTAGTTTAGACCTATGGAGGTAACTGATGTCATTGAGGTGATCTCAAAGCTAAGGCATACTTATTGTGCACTGGACCTAGCCTCGACGCATTTCTTGCTGGGATGTTTCAAGACCATTGCTCCAGTGTTCACCAGGATTATCCAGTGTTCATTGTCAGAGGGAGTCTTTCCTGATGCCTTGAAGGAGGCACTGGTGAGACCCCTCTTGAAGAAGCCATCGCTCAACCCTGATGTCCTGGTAAATTATTGACCGATTTCCAACCTTCCATTTGTAGGAAAGGCTGTTGAGAAAACAGTAGTGCAGCAGCTCGAGGTGCACCTCATGGCCTTTGACATTTATGAGCCATTCCAGTCTGGTTTCAGGGCTAGACATAGCACTGAAACAGTGTTGGTTAGGGTGCAAAATGACCTCCTCAGGGAAAGAGATAAAGGAGACAGGTCAATTCTTGTTCTCCTAGATTTCTCTTCAGCATTTGACACCATGGATCACTTTGTGCTTCTGGATCACCTTAGAGAATATTGTGGACTCACCAGTGCTTTCATCAACTGATTCGAGTCCTATCTCTCGGGCAAGAAGCAATGGGTGGTGACGGGGAATTTCTCCTCCTTCTCCCCAAAGCTTCTGCCATGTGGAGTTCCTCAAGGCTCGATTTTGTTGCAAATGTTATTTGTGGTGTACATGTTCCCCCTTGGTGAGCTTATTAGGTGTTACAGTTTGGGTTTTCACTGTTATACAGATGATACCTAACTGTATATGTCCTTTGCCCCTGGAACACAAGATGCCATGGAAGTGCTATACAACTGCCTGGCTGAGATCAATGACTGGATGTCCTCCAACTGGTTGTGACTGAATTCCAACAAGATAAAGGTCCTAGTGATTGAGCCGGGTTGCAGGCGTGATGGGAGTGCCTCCTGAGTGGTGAAAGAATTGGTCCTGGGATCCACTATGTTGATGGCTTCCCCTGGGGTGAGAAATCTTGGCGTCTTCTTGGACTACAGATTGACACTTAATGAACAGATGTCATCTGTAGTCCAAAGTGGTTTCTACTACTTAAAGAATGTCACCAGGATTAAACCCCTAGTTTAGCCCAAAGTTCTGCCATCACTGGTACACGCATTTGTCACATCCAGGCTTGATTATTGTAATGCTCTATACTTTGGGGGCAGTGGAGGGACCCTCCACTGGCTGCAGCTGGTGAAGAACATAACAGCCAGGTTACTGACGGGCATGTCTATGTCATGTCTTGTGACCCCAGTCCTACAAGCTCTGCACTGGCTGCCTGTCAAGTGGAGGATCATCTTCAAGGTGGGCTTGCTCACCTATAAGGCCCTATATGGACTGGGCCCTGGCTACCTGACTCCTGCTACCTTAGTCCATTCCCTCTGCTCCTCCACCAGAGGCCTCCTTGCAGTTCCAATGTCTAGGTTAAAAACATCTGGCAATTGAGCTTTTGAGGTCACCACATCAGCCCTTTGGAACTCACTTCCCATTTTTGTTAAGGAGGCCCAGAAGGTGTAGGCTTTTAAAAGTAGTCTAATGGCTTATCTTTTTAAGTTGGCTTACCCGGACTCACCAGAGCTGTTTTATGTCTCTAAGATTGTATTTATTGATTTTAAATCTGTATTATATGTCATCATGTATTTTAATGTATTTATTTTTGCAATTTATTTTTATTTGCCTTGCCCTGCCTGTTCTTACTGTATGTAAGGTGCCCAGAGTCTCTGAGATTGGGCACCATATAAATAAATGTTACCCACTTACCTACCTACCTACTACTTCCAGTTCTGGAGCCTTCACCTCAGAGAGGATAAGGATAGGTTGGAGGCAGTGCAGCGCAAAGTAACAAAAATGATACAGGGCCAGCAGAGCAGATCCTATGAGGAGCACCTCAAGGCACTAAATATGTTTTCACTGGAAACAAGAAGGGAGAGGGGAGATATGATAGAGACCTTCATGTTCCTTCAAGGAATTAACAAGGTAAACTGTGGGGAATTATTTATCCTGAATACCAACTCAAGGTCACATGTTCATGAGTGAAAATTAACAGGAGGATGATTCAGGAGGGACATGAGGAAGTATTTCTTTATGGAAAGAGTGATGGAGCCTTGGAACATTCAGTCTGCTGAGGTGGTGGGTTCAAACACAGTCAGGGGATTCAAGCAGGCATGGGACAGAATGAAGAGAACAGTGGCCATCTGGGGTGACAAGACCAGGGACGAAAATGGGGATAGGACGTGGAGGGTTAGTACCCTGGAGGAACAGTAGGTTCCAGAGAAAATTCCAGGTATTATATGGAATATGCACAGACTGAATGGACCTCTGGTCTTTTTCTGCCATCATGGTCTATGTTTCTATTTTTATATATTGCAACGTGTAGCTCCAACCAACTTGCAAGGGAGAAATGTACCAACAAATCTGAGTGGGTCTGGGGTGTAGAACAATAATTGCCATACAACACTCTCAAACAAGTACCCTTCAAACATGAGAGTAAAAGACACCACTGTCACAGTGTTTGCTTTCAATTAGAATATATTTTTAATAAACAATGACATCTTGTTCTGATATTATCCCATGGCACGTGTTTATTTCTAACGGGTAGTTTAGTGGTTTCCTCTTCTAAATACTGATAGTGAGAACAAGTCTTTCTTTCAAAGGCAATTACATTAACCTTTATTTACTGATCTTCTTTCCTGCATAAAGCTTTACATGGCACTTAAAACAACAAGAAATAAAAGAACACAAACGTCATACTGCATATAGGAAGTTGCTGGCCTATATGGTAACCCAGGATTGCTTCCAGAACTTGAAATGCCAGTACAAGACATTCTCCTCCTCCATCAGATGGGGTGGGAGGGATTAGCACAAACTGAAGCCATGCTCACAACACAAGATCATGCAGCTGCTCAAAAGATACATTAAAAACAAGCCCATAACAAACAGCAAACAAAAATGTTTGCAGAACCAGAACCAATGTTAATACTTTTATCTGAAAATAGAGGGGTTGATGGGATCCTGTGCCACAGAACAGTCCCCTAATACTTCAGGGTACCAACAGGTGTCAGGATGATGAAGTTAATTGGGAATTTGGGTTCTGCTTGGAAAGTGAGTAGATATGGAGAATGTGAAAAATAGGTAAACTCACCATGAATGATGTTCTTGTTCCTGTCATAACCCCCACCCTCCATTAGGACTGCACCAACCTTTTTGTTCCCTTGGCCTCCTTAATCCTATTCCATCAGAATAATGCCACCTCCCCCTTCCCCTCCCCCCCAATCAGAATAGGGATCTCTCAGAGGGAGAAAGCTCTAGTGTTCCCAGGGAGAGAAGGGTTAAATACTCGGGACTGGAATTGGAGAGTGGTGAAATATTCCAGATGAAGAATGCAGCATCATAACCCTTTGAGTAACGGAAAGAGTCCTGGCCAGCCTGGAGGAAAAAAGATAGGACTTAATCCACTGCCATATTTTACAAATACTATCATAATATAGTCAAGAAAATGGAATCTTTGTACAGATGCCAATTCCTTTTTCCTGTATGAGAGAGACCTCCAAGAACTGTGTAGCGATTCATTCACTGCAGAAGTACAAGTCTAGTGTATTATCAAGAGAAATGTATGCAACAGCCCCACACATATTGCTGCCCCCAATTTGTACTTTTAGTACAATAACATTTTTTTCCTTCTTTTGTTTTATTAATTATTTGGTTGATCCTGCCTTTCTCCTTCCACTCAGATGGCCTAATCATAAACAAAGCAGCTTGTTGACATCCCACAGTCCCATTAGCATCAACTGTGAAGTCAGCTGCTTGCCCATCTGAACTAAGGGTGCAGCTTTGGTGGCCACAGCTGTTGGGGTGGAAGTGGGGACTGGGTGCAGATGAGGAAACAGGGAACAAGGAAGTAATAAAAAATGGATCAAAAAATGCACACGTCAGTCTTTGGTTTTATGGATGCAAACTTAATCAAACAGTTTAGCTCCCTCAAATCTCAAGGCAACTCCAGGAGCTGAAACCTAAGTGTCCATGCCTAATGCAGTTTTAATAAATAAGAGCCCATAGATACACCGTATTCTCCCAAATAATGTTCATAACAGCCCCAGTGGTGAACAGTCATGAAGCTGGTGGAGTTCACCAGGCAGTAAGTGGTTCAGGAAGCTAACAACTTCTTATTTTTTGGGGGTGCTATCTAGACTCTGACTCTTGGCTTTGATGTCGCCATGACTCTGACTCATGCATCTTACATCACCATGTACCTTCAGGGTGTCATTTTCAGGATTTTAGTAGTAGTTTTAGTAGTAATATTCATACAGTGATGGTAGGGGTGGCGAGAGTGGAGTTGTGGTAGTAAGGGGGGTAAGGGGGGTGGGGGAGCATTCTCTCACAAAGGCAAAAGTAAATTGAACTGTAAGCCATCATCTTTTCATGCTTAGGATCACTAACAGCCAGGAACATATCAGATGAAATTTCGCAGACAAAATTTTACCATGCAGTCTTGTCTGCTATGTTCATGAGTAGAGGTGCGTGAAGTCCACGAAATTCACTCCAAGAGTTCATTCACAGATTTCATGGAATTCGCAGAGCTATTCTGCAAACTTCATAGCCACGGATTTTGCTGTGGAGTGTGAAATTTCACCTGCAAATTTCATGCTATGCTCACAAAATTCATGCTTCACGTTAAAAAAGGTGAATTTTGCTGAAACTTTCACGCAAATCGAAGTTTCAGAGTGTTCCAAAAACTTCGCGAATTCTGCAAAGTGCAAATTTTCAGCAATTCGCATGAACTTCATGGATGAAGTTTAGCTTCGCAACACCTCTATTCATGAGCAAGAAACCATAGTCACTCAATTTATTTTATTTATTTTTTATCATTCGAATTTCATTCAGTTTTAAGCAACTCACTAAAGTGGGACATACAAGTGAATGAATTTTACAAAGAAATTGACTCCAAATTAGGAACTTTTGATCCACATCCACTGTCTCCCCTATGAGGTTAGACTTTTTATTACTAACACCTAGATAATCCTCCCTTTTGACCACACAGACTATATTTATGAAAATGCTGCTTATTCTCAGCCACAAAAACTGGACACCTTATATAACAGACTAGCTGGAATTATCGAAAACTCATCCAAGGACACACATTATTGCCTCCTATACCAAGGCCTAGGCTTAATATCCCTGAAAGTCAAATGTTAATGTCATCATGCCCTGCTAATACAAAAATCTATCCTTAGGACAGCACCTCCCTGTTTGGCTAACCAAGGTTAATAGCTCCTGAGAACAACTTTGCTCCTCTGCCAGTTTCCAGCTCACTACCAGAATAGCTAATAGCTCCACCCAGTAGTTATTCTTTTTCGCTGGCTGGGTCCTCATTATGGAATGCTTTACCTCAACACTGTAAAACCTCCATGGGGCAAAGAACTTTCAAGTACCGTGTCCCCAGTTGGATGAATTCACTGCTGAAACCAATCCTCTCGGCTCCCACCCTGGAGCTGTTCAAATCCCTTCTCCATAGCAACATCTCGCAAGACTCCACCTGTGTCTGTACCTGACCTACCCATGACTAAAAAACTGTGCTATGACAATGGACCCTCTTGGTCCTGCCTCTAGAGTGCCTGCCCCTGGTCTTGGTCTGACCGTGGCCTCTGCGTAGCTGACACTCACTGGACTGCGCTGCATGCACGTTCCTATCATAAATACTTATCTACAACTGCTGTACTGTATGATCACTTACATACACTCATATAATCTAATTTCATGGCTTGCTCCCCTCTTCCTCACTTACTGACCTTTTCCTTAATGACACCCCCTGCTCTCAATGGTTAGTTCTTCCTTTTATATTACCTGTTTTTGTTTTTGTGTACCTTATTCTGTTCATATGATATGTCACCTGATAATTTATTGTCCAAGGTCCTCTCTATTCATTGCACAGGTAGGCACCTATGAACTTATGAATGGTCTACTCTGTATGTCTCTGATATATTGTATCCACTTTAACTCATTGTATGTAAAGCACTTATAATTTGTTATCCTGTTAAGTTTCTGCATGTCTGTATTCTCCCGGGTCGTGCCTGAAAATAGTCATTTTATGGCTAGTGCACTTACCCGGTTAACAAAAGCTAAATAAATAAAATAGATACTGTATAATGTATTTTGCCTATGTACTGCATTGTATATGACTGTTGCAATTATTCCTGTACCACATCTGCCTGTTGTACTATACTCTGTATCAGCTGTAGGGTGTGATATTTCCCACACCACTGTTTGTACTGTAATGTCTGACACTGTACACCTTGTATTGTTTTCAGTGACGTGGAGCCTTTGTAAAGGAGTCTCTGACTCAAAGGTATTAAAAGGAGTCTCTGACTCAAAGGTATTAATTCCAGTTGTTTTCAATACAATACAATACAATGCAACATCTGTGCCTCCCTCATGGAAAACTCTTCCCCTTCCGGACCTAACGCTATGGTTTATGAATCAATCTAATGTACTGTGCCCCAGCTGTCATAATTTTGATTGATTGCCCAATGAATAATTTTGTTTTGATGAATAGCTATACATTATCTAGTTTTAATTCATATTAGTGTGTTTTACTTATCCTTGATATGATATTAAAATTCATGGGCTCAGTTTTCAGTCGGCCCTTAGATCGTTAAAAGTTGGGCTGATTTATTGTTGTGCCAAACATTAGGTGTGTCAGGGACCCTGTGCCTTATTTAATAAAAAGGGGTGTCCCTGTGCCAAAGACCCAAGAGTTCCCGCAGCCACAAGGTTGCATCAAACATTTGGCACACCTGAGGGGTTTGATGGAGGGTCCTGGCAAGCCCCCACACCCAGTGCAACCCTAGAGGAGCTGCTAAGATGGAGGGTGAAGATGCCTGCAAGGAGGGGACCAGTAGTAGAGGCAGCAGTAGGGGTCCCATAGGGGGTGATAGGGGCATGGCAGCAGTGTCAAGGTGCTGAGTTGGCACCCAACAGGGGTGCCCTCCTTAGTGGAACAGAATGGATTGGCCTGGGTAAAGGGGGGTTGGCAGGGACAGAGCATGACACAGACCCCAGGTGGCAACAGCCCTGGTACCTAACCTAGAGGTGCCACAGTCCCCTACCTGAAGTAGGTAGCAATGGCTGTAAGTTGTGAGGTTACATTGGCAGAGGGAGGACATTCCTCGAGCACCACGACAGTCCCCTGGTACTCTGCCTCCCCACATGGAGGCAGGCCGATGCCCACCTTCAGTGTTGGGGACTATGGCACCTATGGGGCAGATGCCAGGGCTATTTCCAACTGTGGTCTGGATCATGGTCCTGGCCATGCCAACCCCCCTCTACCTGGGCCAATCAGCTTTGTTCCACTGTACAGGGCACCCCAGCTGGGTGCCACCACAGCCCCCTGACACTACCACCATCCCCCCATCACCCCATATGGCACCCCACTGCTCCCTGTGCCCCTGATCCTGACCTTGCAGGCCCATCCCCAGTCATCTCCCAGCCCGGCAGTGGCACAGGGCCCTTAGTCCAGCTCCTGGCTGGTCTAAACTCAGCCCCCTGGTGTGATCACAGTGCGGCTTCTGAAATTCCAAAAAAGGGGATGGTGCAGCCCCGCCATGGTGCCAGCCCCCTTGTGACCTGGTGCAATGGCACTTCTGCTGCAGGGTTAGTACAGGGCAGCTTTGGTGCAAGGCATCCCGATTTCAACACAACCTGCATTTCAAGATTGGGACTGCTGCAGACTTTGACACAAGGTGCCACTTGCACCAAAGCCCTTTGGCGCAAGTACCTTAAGCCAAAGTTTCCACTTTGAAAACTGAACCCTCTGTCTTAGGAAGCCACTAAAAATTAGCTTGGTTCAATGGGCACTTTTCTACTGATAAACATATGAAACAATAACAACGTACAAACAAAAGATCGCCAAAACATAAAAAAGCTGTCACCCAGCACAATAATATAACAGTATAGTACATCAAGCGAAAATAGGACAGCACAATACATAATTAATTCAAAAAACAAGGGGGCCATAAACAGAAACACAGATGATGACAGCAGAAGAAGACAAATGGTCCATCTAGTCTGCCCATATTGCCCTATCATAGCCTGGAAGCTACTGTCTTTGTGGGGTCTACGCATATCCTATTCCCCCTTTTTGTTCTCTGTGTTTCCACCTCCGTCATCCTGCTGAGTAACTACTATACCCTTAGCTCTATCCCAACTGTGTTTGAAATAGTTTGTGATTGAACACCAACCACTTCTACCAGGAGACCATTCCATGGCTCAACAACTCTTTCTATAAAATAATACTACTTCACATCCTTTTTAAATCTTTTCCTCCATTAACATCCACTCATGACCCCGTGTCCTAGATTCTCTGTTCCTGGTAAATAGCTCTTCAGAGTTCACCTTGCTTATTCCCTTTAGTAACTTGAAGGTCTCAATCATATCCCACCTCTTTCTCCTGGTTTTGAGTGAATACATGTAACCCTGGGCTACTACCTCTGCCTTGCCTGGCCAGACCAAGATTGAGGGGCCTGGGTTCCTAAAATAGCTTTAAACTGGTTCTTTCCCAAGCTTTACCATAATGATGCAGTGCCTCCACCCAGAGTATGCATTTCAGTGGGCTAGAATTAAACCTGGTACAACCCTCTGGGATGCTGTACCCATCCACAATACCCTGATGCCACTCCACGCATGACCCAAGAGACATTTCTGCACATTAAAGACATTTTGTAGATATTAGCTCTCTACTAATAATATGCTCATGAGATAGGATTATGCAAAAACAACAAAATTTATTTACATGGAGAAGGGCTATGACTGGTGAATTGGAGCAGAGGTTAAGCTATCTATAATTGATAAGCAGTGGTATTGGTTTGATTGGTTTTGATTAGCAGGACATTACCAATAATCATTTAGCATTTTACTTTTGGTCACAAATTACAGTGGCTACCTACCAACCTCTGATTGTAGTCAGTTCCCTGACTATCTAGGTAGCTGCATAAATCAGTTTACACATTTATCATTAATGCCCACACTGGTACCAGTTCCCCAAACTGTCTAAGACCCCACAATCTTCCACATTAACCTGTGTACCTAGTAATTAACAGTTCTTAAAGGTGCAGGCCTGTTGTTTGGAGCAGCTGTATGTTGGCTGGCTAGTTGGGGCCCTTAAAGAAAGCAAACTGATTAACATATGCAACACACTGGTAAAGCTTAAAGCAATTGTATCCATGGCTGGATGGTCCAGTCTATTTAAACACTTTAACTATGTACATGCCCCCTTTAGATATGAGACAGGGCCTGGGCCCTGTATATGCCCAGATCAGAATGTCATCATCGGTCAGTCACAATAAGGTGGTAAAGGAAGAATTAAGGTGATTACAGCAGGCAGAAACCCTGACTCTGGAGATCAAGATGCAGACAAAGACTAACAGCCAGGGCCCAAAACTGACTGCAGCGATCATACAACTTTGCAGACGAAGACTATATTCTAACTTCTGAAGGTAGTGTTCCTTTCTGGAGTGAAACCACTTTGCTGGATGACCAGGTGGGGACCGGGGCCGGTACGTTTCAACCCCATGTCTAGACTGTACCCCTCGGGGGAAATGCATATGGCAGTGCCCTAGGTGGCACACTATTAGGCTGTGTCCCAGGCCTGATCTGATGAATGCATTGCATTCAGCACTTTTATCAAAACAGTACATTTATATTTTCAGAAGATGCAATAAGTAGTTACAGTTTCTTTTCATGTGCCCCACATGGCAGACATAGACCCTTATCCAGTTGGCTAGAACTTTAGAACCATGGCGCACTTCCAACGATTTTAGGGTCAAGCACCCACACTCCTGCATGGAGTGTGCAGCCAGAGCCCAGGCAGTGGCTCCCAAACTGGATCACAGGACACAGTCCCTTTTAGCATTGGTGGGTTCCCCTAAGGCCAGGGTAACCCAGACTGTCACAGTCCATTTTCACTAACTTTGGGGCATAAATTGCACCGGTCACATAATGCCAGACAACACTTGCAGATTGGCTGTCTCACCACTTGAAACACGTTTGTACTTGACTGAGTTTGAGGCACGGCTCACTACCATTTGAAAAAACTTGAACTTGACTGAGCTTGAAGTATGGCTCACTACTCTTTAGCAGACTTTATTTGTTGGCAAAGCTGACACTGTAGACTCTTTCAGAGTCAAACACATTACTTAGAAGCAACTGGTTTCTGCAGCTCTCTAGGCTTACAACACATTACTTGGTAGTAAAACAGTTCTTAGTAGCTCTCTCATGCTCACAAATACACAGACACAGTACCTTGTGGCTCTTGCTGGCATTTGCAGCTCCCAAACTGGAAATACAGATCGCTATTGGCCCAATAGGCACTGTCTGGAGAAATTCCACGTGATCAGGGAACTCCCTATCCAGTCCTGTGGCACTGCTCAAATCAGACACATGTATATACTTGAACAGGACTCTTCTCTGGTCACTAAGCAGATGTCCACCCTTTCTATGCTTTGGGTAAACTAGGGTGCAGACAGACAGTCACATCCTAAACTTGCTGGGTTTCTCTGCCCCTTGCAGACTTTCTCAGACTTGTATTGTTGGACACAGTTTACTCACTCAGATTACTTGCAGAAAATGGCTTTCTTTTCTCTGAGGTCTCAGGCTTTCTTCAGCACTGTCACTGCTGAGGTAGAACATGCATGCAGTTCATTCACAGCTGAAGATTCAGGTTGTCCATGTTTTTCCAAAACGTGAAAAGGTGATGGCCAGCCGTGGAGGACAATCTCAGGCAAACTCCAGGCTAGCGACTTCTGTTACCTGCAGCAACTTTGTCTCTCTGGCAGAAGAAAGCCCCCTCCCCTGTGGAGGGGCTTGCACTGGATCACTAGGCTCATTTTGGAGCAAAGGGCCTGAGCCCCCACCCCTGTGGGGGGATCTCACTCGAACACTGCTCAGCCTTCAAAACACAGTATTTTATGGAGCATCTCTGAGGATCCCCGTTGGCTGAAGCTACTTGTTGCTCCCACTATTGTAACCCCTAGGTGGCGCTATCCCAAGGGATACTACCCCTGCCTCCGTGACTAGGCTCTGGTTGAGGGGCCTGAGCTCGGTGAATGGGTGCCTCCACCCGGAGGGTTGGTTTAAGGGTAGAATAGCTGCTATGGGTATAGCCCTCCAGGACACTAATACCCCCCTCTAACCCCTCTAGTGGCTTAAACAGACCAGCAGACAAACAATCACAATTGGCATAGGCATAGGCATATAATGTCGAACCAAACTCGGTGCACTTACCACCAGGGCTGGATCAGCTGCAAAGGCCCTGAAGACGCCCTGTAAAACAAGATCTGTCTAACCCCTAGGTGGCGCTATCCCAAGGGCTACTACCCCTGCCTGCTTGGCTACTAACAGGTTGAGGGGCCTAGGTCCAATGGCGGGTGCCTCCACACAGAGGTCAGGGTTGATAGTGGTTAGACTAGCTCGGGTACAGCCCTCTGGGACACTGTGACCCCCCTTTGTTTCCACTAGTGGCCCACACAATTCTCAGGAGTTACCTTCCCTATACCCCACAATTGCACACTTCTTACACATACAGTAACACTTACCCTCAGGACTGATGTCTTGCAGCATGTCTCTGTGGACCCCCATAACACAAGGTCAGGCAATATACACAAACACAATGCAATGCTTTTTTCTACATGTACTGACACCACAGACAACATATAGTTTAATAACAACAAATCTGATTTATTAGAGGGGGCAGTAACAAGGAGGGGGTAATCAGGTTGATTTGGTTTGGAAATATTCAAATCACAGTACTGTGCAAGCATATAGGGTCCAAAATGTCACTCTATGGGTACCCAGGATGGTGGGGGGCTAGCTAGGGCCGGTGCAGCTAGTTGGGACCCTTTGATGGAAAAACACATGCACACACAAATTGTAATCCGGAGCCCTGGGGCTCAGTTCATGAAGAAATGAAACAGCAATAATCAGATGACACACTTGTAATTGATGAAAGGCTGCAGGGAGATACCCAGATTTGTACTCACAATACCAAAGCTGAAAGCTGGATGGAGGATGTTCTAGCTGGATTGCCAGAAAAACAAGGTATAAAGACAGAGTCCTTGTGGCTAGACCCAACTGCAGTTGATAGCCAGCGGATTTAGTCCGACTCAAGCTGGGATCTGCTTCCAGCTTTTGCACACAGCTCACAGAAAAAGGGGAAATAACATCGCGATCCCCCCACAACACTATGCACATTTATATGTAAAAGGAAAGTACTATACCAGGCAGCTGCTTCTTGATCCCGATCGCAACACTTGCAAATTACCTGGGAGCACACACAGCATCAGCAGTCCCCAACAGGCCGATCGCAATTCAGCAAATCTTCGGTCTTCTACAGGCAAGCCTGGTTCTACACACAGCTTCCTTCTCTTCAAAACTCGGATTCAGTCCGAACTGGCACTTACAAACGGCTGCAGACCAACTTCAGGGCCTCCCACGAGCTTCCCGCGCAAACTGTACGCTACATCAAAAGCAGGGCTCCTTCTTTCTTCACTGTCACTACTGATCTGATCTTTCCAGTAACAGAGCAGGGCATTCCCTTTGAGTTCCTCCCAGTTTGGTTAGCTGGTTCAGCTGTCACTCACAATAGGGCTCCCTCTGTTGGTGCAAAAAAGGCACCAAGGTCCAAGCTACATTTTCCAGAGGCACTGGCCATACAGTACATAGGAGGCTGGCTCCACAAGGAGAGTCCAGATTCTGATTTGCAAGCAGCAGGCTCCACTTTAAAGGCCCCCCACACTGATTGGTCCAGTTCAGCAGTTCAAAACCAGAATGGAGGGCTAGGCAAATACAGTTCAGACTACAAAGAAAAACAGGTTAGACAAGCTGTATTTTCACTATTACTCTAAACAATTCCTGGCAAATTGTTATACCTTTTGAAAGAGCTCCCTCTGCGAATTTAGCGACGGCAGAAACAGAATGGGTTGACAGCAGCCAGGGCGGGACTCGGGCATTGAAACACACAATCCCCCTCCTAAATTAATTATGTCTGCAAAGCAGACAGCTCTTAAAGAGACAGTAGGTGGAGGCTCAAATAGCACCCACTTGGAATCACATTTAAACAGCTTAGATGCCAAACACCTCCAGGCTTGGAGCATTCCTGCAAGCTCCTGGAAGACTTTTAGGAACCCCCATTTGCAGGGGGGGTTACACCTGCAATACAGTAGTCCAATGGCAATACAGTATCCCCTCCACAAAGGTACACTTCAGCCAGGTTATATGCAGAAAGAACAAAATCTGATTTATTAGGGGGAGTTGCACAGGGGTTGGACAGCAAATCTAGCAGTTGATTATTCAGATCTGATTTAGTCAGGTTTGGCATGCATGCACCAAGAGTCCCTCTGTCACAGTCACACATCCTGGGTACCCAGATGTTGTACAGGCTAGCTTGGAGTGTTGCCCGGGGTAGGCCGGCATTGCAGCTGTTGTTGGGGATCTTAGGAAAGAAAACAATCAACATGCACTTTAATCCAAAATTTGTATTCTGGAGCTGGATGGCTCAGTTCGTGATGACAAACCAAAACAAGTAAATTAGATGACACAGTGATTGTAGCTTTGTTGCAGGGAGCTACCCTGTTGGTTACTCATGCTACCCAGACCAGGAGGCAGGACTGACGAGATGAAGACCTCAAGATGGTATGCTGGTTTGCCAGAGGAAGCAGGGCCCACACATCTCACTGTGGTGGTCGATGCCTGTTCGATGGTGTTGAGCAGGGAGCTGAATCCCAGAGTGGGTCTTTCATCGGATGGGTCTCTGCGGCGTCAGTGGCAATCTAGGCCAAGATGGTGAGGCCCAGACCAGGTGGCAAGTTCAGATTTCAGTCCATTTAAGTGCTGCAGCAGCTTCCAGCTAGCATAACACATTCAAAGGTGGGGAACCAAATCGTGACCCACGCTGCACATTCAGCACACTTATAATCAAAACAGCCAGATACCGCAGTTTGGATGACAGTCCGGTTGCAAATAGGCAGGGTCTCTGCGCAAGCCATATGCTCTGCGGTTCTCTTCGGGTTCCTGACAGGCCGATCGCTTCTGGATCAAGTCTTTGGTCCACACTCAGGTGAAGTTCACTCTCTCTCAATTCAGAATTCAGGTCTTAAGAACAGATTTGGATATAGTCTGATTCTTCAGGCTTCTTCACACTGGAAGATGGTAGCAGACAGGCCAGACATAGCCTTTCCGCTGAATCCCCCATGCTACCACGGAGGAGCAGCTGCTGAATCACTCAAGTTGTTGCATGCTCCTAACTCCAACTCTCAACTGACACTGCTGCAGGCAGCTCTGGGACCTCCCAGTGATCCAAAAGGTTCGGTTGGTTGATCCATCTGTCTGTCACAGAAATTGCTCCCCCTCCAGGTCCATTTAGGTGCCAAAAAGTGAAAACTACAATTCCTACAGAAATTCACTCCCACAAGACCTCTGGGGACAGTCTCCATTTTAAGGACCCCCAAGGTACTGATTGGTCCAAATTGGCAGTCCAGAACCAAAATGGTAGCTCTAAGCAGACAGTCCATGCTGCAAAGCAAGGCAGGTTAGACAAACTTCTATATTATAATTATTAAAGCAGATAAACAGCAAACAATCACAGATCCTAAAAGGACTCCTGTGCACTTAGCGATGGCAGAATGAAGCAGCTGTACCACAGCCCGGGTGGGACTCGAGCCTGAAAACACTCGGCCCCCACCCAGATTAATTATATCCTACGAAATAGATAGCTCTTAAAGAGACAGGCACAGAGGCTAACAGGGCACTCTCATGCAGGCATCTTCAAAGCTGTTTTAGACACATAACACCAGCCTGGCAGTGAACATTAGGCAAGCCCAGGACGACATTTTAGGAAGCCCCATTTGTGGGGGGGTACTCTATAATTGGCTGAACCTGCTTGTCAGTCCACAAAAGGAATATTCATTAACCTCACTCGATGCACAATAGGCTCCCTGTTTTGGCACTTGAAGTTAGGTCCCTGTAACTTCCCCATAAGCCTTAAGCAACACCCCAGAAGTCTTTGGCAAAAGTCCCAGAAGTCCTGGCTGAAATTCTGGCTTTTTGATTGGTTGTTACTGCACTAAAATGGCTGCTGAATTCACAGTCCCCTTGCAGATTAAACATGGTCCCAACTTTAAAGTCCTGGTGCAGCCATTATTTATTCACTTGCCCCACAGTACAGTAGCTGCTTTTGTGCCCTCTTGAATGCTGCCCAGCTTTAACATTTACCATCAGTCCTTAACCTGTTGCTGCTGCCGAAATCAAGTGCCTCCCGGGCAGTAGACAGGCTGTTATCTGAGTCCCATTGTTTTAGCCTGGTGCAGCCAGCACATTTATTTTATTTAAATTACTTTCCCCTTAGCAAATAGCCCCTTAAGTGTCTATGGAGGTGCTGCCTGTACAATTACTTATTTACACTTTTACAAGTTACAGCGCCTCCGAAATTTGCAGCCCTTTACTTTGAAGTGGACATGCTTATGAATATTAATGCCCTGCTCATTAATATTCATGAAACTGGGCCCGAAAACACACAGTGCTCTTTATTTATTTATTTTTGCGTCTCCCACCGGCCCAACCTGAGTCACCGGCCCCCGGCCTGCACTTTAAGGGGGCTGGGGCTACCAGAGGAGCCACCTGATGACCACAGTTACAGTCCAAATGGAGCACGCCTTTTCTGCGAGCATCGTGAACTCACCAACCAAAACATTGGTGGCTCACAATTCTGCTTCATGAGCCCAAAGAGGGCTGAATCAAGGTAAGGGACCAAATGGGGACTCTGGGGTGCATTCTGGGACTCGGGCTGTGGTGAACGGGGGAACAAGATCGGGGGACCTGGTAGGCATTCAGGAGGTGCTCCATTGGCGGGAGTAATAGGAGAATGGGCAGAAGGTAAGCCCCCATTTGGGGGGGGAGTTACATACATGTTCAGTGCCTTTAGTCAATCCTCATAGGATCTGCCTTCTGGGGCATGAATCATCTTGTTCATTCTGTGTTGTATCATCTGTAGCCTGTCTCTGTCCTTTTTTAGGTGGGGACTCCAAAACTGGGCACAGTACTCCAGGTGTGGCCTTACCAGTGACCTATACAGAGGTGTCAGTACCTCCTGCTTCCTACTGTTGAACTCTCTTCCAGTGCACCCTAACATCTTATTAGCCTTGCTGAAGGCCTTGTTACACTAACTGGCTTGTTTAAAAATCTAGTGGAGCCAAAACAGGCAGGCAGGAAAATAATACAAATTTTAAGAAGTAGTCGGTTGTAACTTTTTATTTCTGAAGTAATTTTCTTTTACCATTTGCTTATTAGAAAGTCTTCTATGTGATAATATTGTGCTGGATGTGTGGAACAGCTGTTAGCCTGGCAGCTGACATTGCTATCTCTCTCTCCCCCACTACATCATAAGCACTGTGATCTCACTGACAGTGACATCACAGGTGAGTGACCTGGCTCCTAAGCAGCAGAGATGTCAGTCAGTGAGATCACAATACTGATGATGTAGCGGGGGGCAATAGAGATATATATGTCAATTACCAGGCCGACTGCTGTTCCACACCTCACACCCACTAACATCAGGTAAACAATCTTTTAATTAAACAAAGGGAAAATAAAAAGTACCTCAGATATAAAAGGTAATAGTTGACTGCTTTTACCAACTAATATTTGTCTTAGGCAGTACACTAGCTCTTTAAGGAAGTCACTGATGATGACTGCTAGGTTCCTTTCCTCTGATGTTGTGTCCAGCTGAACCCCTCCCATCAAATACTCTGTTCTGGGTTTTTCTTCCCTAAATTCATCACTTTGCACTTCTTGGCATTGAATTTCAGTTGCCAGACTTTGGATCTATCTTCCAGCATTTTCATGTCTTTCTGAAATTCCCTTATCTCCTCCATGTTGTCAACTGTTTCACAGAGTTTAATTTCATCTACAAATAGACACAGTCTGCCTTGGATTCCATCTGCTTTGTCGCCGATGAACATACTGAAGAGGACTGGGCCTAGGGCAGATCCTTGTGGTACTCTTCTAAAGACCTCTCTTTTCACTGATATGACCCTATTCACCACAACTCTCTGCTGCCTTCCCTCCAACCAACTCCCTACCCTCTTTACTGTTTCCCTAGCTGTACCCAGATCCATTTTTTTTATTCAAAGTTTATTCAATTTTTCATAATACAGCATGACACCTAGTACAAGGCACACATATAAGAATAAACAGAACAGGAGCATGTCATGCCTCCCCCCCTTCCCTCTCCATACCCCCTTCCCCATGGCTTCTCACGAAACAGCAGGATATCAATATAGTGGCCAGTAACCAAAACCTAACCCACTTCAGGGTGCTTAACCTTCCTCCCTTGGGTCAACATCCTTAGTTGGCGGTAAGCCTGAGTGTGAGGTGTAAAGGGAGTGGAATCCGTCCCAAATATAGCGAGACAAAGACCCCCATAAGCTAGCCCTCAACTGTTCTGTCCTAAGATTAAACAATAAGTCTTGGAGTCATTCTATGTACAATATGTACTTCCCACCCAGCCAGTGGCGTAGCACTAATTTCTTCACAGTCAGTGACACCAAGGCCATATGGTATCTGCGTGCACACACTGGTATTGAAGAAAAGACCCCAGATACACAAATTTCAGGGGTGGAGAGATCTTATAACCCTAGCAGCAGATCTGCTTTTTTTTTTCAATCTCTGTTTCTCACTCTACAAGGCCAGGCATCCTTCCAGAGTACCCACTCGGTTAAGTCTCTACTCCCAGCTTAAACCCTCGCTTGCCAGTGTCCTCCCCCGACTAACCAGGCAGGTCCAGCGCCCCCCCGGATCACCCCCCAGGGCTGCCCACCTTCCCTCGGTGGCCTTTCTGAAATTAGAAGGGCCTACCTGGCGTCGGGTCGGGCCGTGGAGTCCAATGGTGTGCTGGGTCAGCGGTGGGATGTGGACTTGCCCCTGGAGTCTCCATCTCTTGGTTCCACAGAGGGCTTTTCTGTGTTTTTTCTTTCCCCTGAGGGCTTAGACCTGCAATGGCGGCTGGGCACAGCATACTGCCGCCCGCCGAGCTCCTCCCCCCTTGCAGCGTGCACCACCCGGATGTGCTGCCGACCACGCCAGGTGCCGCCACAGAGTGGCACATCCCTAACCTTCCCCAAGGAAGGGAGAGCTGTCCACCGGGCACTCAATCCCTTCCCTCCCCATCTCTGCCAACCCCCGGTGGCCCTGGCTCGTTCCCAAACCCGGGTTGCCGGTGTGGCACGAGGTGTGGTGTCCAGCACCTCAACCCTCAGCGCCACCGGGCTGGCCAAATCTGCTTTGTTTTTGATAGTTTCCCAAAGATTCTTAATAGGGGGACACTCCCACAATACATGGTACAGGGTACCCTCCTGCTGTGTACATCTTGTACCCTGCGGTGATGTTGTTCGGCTCAACTTATGAAGTCTCACTGGGGTCCAGTACATATCATTAATAATTTGATACTGTGTTAACCGGAGTCTGTCTCGGGGATATAAGTATGTAGATCCTTCCAGATACCATCCCATCTGCCTTAAAATTGAGGGAACAAGTTCGACCAATATCTAGGATACAAGTGTTGGGCATCCAGGGACTTACCGACTAATGCCGCATATAAAAGAGAGACAGCATGAGGCTTACCACACACTTCATTCAGAGTGTTCCCAATTTTTCTCTCCATTTTCCCTTCTCAGGCCCCCTAATACTTGGACAACCAAGTGTCCTTAAAAATCTGGCTCTCGTCTATATTGTGTCTGGCCATAATTTCCCCTGAGGCTATACATTTGTCCCTAACTATAAACTCATTAAGACTAGAGTCTTTAAGTTGGGGACTCCAAAGTGGTGTGGTGCAAGCCCTTCCCAGTTTTGAGGTTGGGGTTGCCTGCCACAAGTTGGTGGATGCTCTGGTCATTTTATACTTCAAAAAAAGAGCACAATTGGGCATGTATTCTTACAGATGTGGCAATGGGAGAGGTAGCCAGGGAATTCGGCAAGACCTTAGGAGAGATATACAGCATTGCCCCAGGTGATACCCCTGCTTGTGAGATCAGTTCTTTCTCCAGTAATAACCATGAAGGGGTATTTGCGTCTAAGGCTATATTTTCTTGAGAACCAGACCACCTCATACATTTGTTCATTTGGCTTGCCTAGTAATATATCCCTAAGTGTGGTAGTCTCAGGCCTCCAAACTGCTTTGACGTGGCCAGTTTGGTATAAGCCCTGCTGGGAGTCTTACCCCTCCAAATAAAGGAGGAAATAATGGAGTGCACCTTTTTGAACCAAGTGAGGGGGACGCAAGAATTCAACATATTCAATGGGTAAAATAATCTGGGGAGAATATTCATTTTAACTAAGTTGATACAACCCCAGAGCAAGACGGGAAGTCACTGCCATCTACCCAGGTCTTGCTGGATAATGGTGAGCAGGGTGTCCAAGTTTAGTTTCCTTGTCTGAACTTCACCCCTGGTTAGAAGGAGCCCCAGGTACTTAATCCTGTGGGGACACCACTGTAGCCCCAGTGAGACCATATCTCCTTTGGATAGTCTGCCATTTAAAGGGAAAACAATAGTTTTGCTCACATTGATTTTGTAGTTTGATACTGCGCTGAACCCATCAATTATGGAAAGTGCCACTGGAAAAGATTGTTTAGGATGCCTCAGATGCAACAGGACATCATCTGCATATGCAGACAATTTAAAAACCTGAGAGCCACCCTTTATGCCTTGAACCCCTGCATGTGCCTGTAACAATGTTAATAAGGGCACAAGGTAGATATTGAACAGGAGAGGGGATAAGAGGCATCCCTCATGAGTTTCTGAGTAGAGGGTGAAACAGTCTGAAAACACCCCGTTACAATAGATGTGGACTTTGGGGTTGTGATATAATGAAGAGACCCACTCTATAAACTTGGAGAAGAAGCCAAAGCTGGACATGGTACAAAATAAAAACTGCCAGTTGACCCTGTCAAACACCTTCTCTGCATCCAGGGACATCAGGCCAGCCAGATCAACTGAGTCCCTGGAGGCAGAGAAGACGTGTGCCAGTTTCCTAAAATGATCGGAGGAGTTTCACCCGGACATAAATCCCACCTGGTCAGGGTGTATTATATGGGCTAACACTGGTTTAAGTCTATTAGCCAGCAATTTTGCCAGGATTTTCACGTCACAATTCAGAAGTGATATACTGTAGGTCCTTATCCAGTTTATGTAGTACAATTACAATGGCCTCAAATAAAGAATCATCTATAGGATTCACATTTAAGATTAAATTGAAGAGACGCTTTAGCAAAGGGGACACTAAAGTACTAAACTTTCTATAGAAGTTTGGAGAGATTCCATCTGGGCCCGGGGCCTTGTCTGACATCAGGGTAGCTATGGCTGCCACTATTTCCTCTTCGGAGATAGGCATAGTCAATCCATCCCATGTTCTGGTGGTAGGATTCGAAGGGGGATAGATTCCAGATAATCTTGGACTTTCTCTAGCCCCAGCTGATTCTTCATGGGGCTGTCAAGCTCCATGTAAAAATTTGCAAACTCTCCTGTGATCTCCTTAGGAGAAAGGTGGAGTGACCCCTCGGATTGAGATCTGATGCCTCTCACAATCCTGGAGGCCTCAGCTTTCTTTAACTGTAAAGCTAGAAGGTGACCTACTTTCTCACCCTGGTCTATCTATTTTGTTCCTGTCTTCAAGATGGCATATTCAGCTCTTTCCCTAAGAAGATTGGAATATTGGTCTCTAAGGCTAAGTTCCATTATTCCCCACTCTATTAGCTTACATCAGGTTCACCCACATTTAACAACACTGCCCCGAATGTAACCCACAAAGAAACCTGCTGTTCGAGATAACCAATAAACTTTAGCTAAGCAGTGCCTCCATAATAAAACCAATAACTCTGAGTCCGTTACAGTTCGGTTCACATTCCACTTCCACCTTGGGTACAGTGGACCGATGAATAAAAAAAGTTGAAGGGAGCATGTTAGGCTGCCTGGAAACAGTCTCCAAACAACACTGCAGCTACTTACAAAACTCCATTAGGCCCTGCGAACTAACACAGAAAGAATTCAGTTTTCGGTGACAGTCCAGTAAGGTGAACTTTACCCGATGCATATGAAGTCCTCACATACTCACTACCACTACATTGAGTCCTTGCAGCAATCTTCTAGGCCCAACATGTGAGCCCCTTCAGCCATCGCAGAACAGATCAGGCAATGTCTTCTACAGGGTGTCCTTCGTCACCTTAGGGTCTTCATATGCGGTCCACCTTCCATCCAGGGAAACTTGAAGGATGACTGGCTATCCCACCCTAAATCAGATGTTCGCTGCCAGGATCTTCGTTACAATTTTATGAAATGCTGCTTTCCTCTGATGAACTGTGAGTGGCAGGTCCTGGGCCACACAAATCCCCTTTCCTTCCCGCTGTACCTCTGTAATTTTCCTGAGCTTCTGCATGAAGTACTGGCGCTCCTGGAAGTTTAAGAACTTAAAAATGAAAGTCCTTGGCTGTGATCCTGGTGGGGGCATTGGGCGAAGTGCTCAGTGAGCGCGTTCAATTATGTACGCTGCCCCAAAAGGCGAGGCCCCCACCAGATTTTCAATTAATTTTTGGGCAAATAACATGGGGTTGCCACTATCCTCCTTTTTAGGGAACCCTATAACCACCACGTTATTTTGGCGGCTTCTCCCCTCTAAATCTTCTATTTTTGCTTCCAGTTTAGTGATCTTTTGCCTCGTCTCTGCCAGGGCCGGATCCTCTTTCTGGAGCTTCCTCTTCGCCAAGAAGATTCGGGCCTTACAGTCCTCGGTGCGCCTCAACAGATCTTCCAGGGTGCTGGATATACTTTTAACATCATCCTTTAGGGATCACATCCCCTCTCTGAAAGGCCTAAATTCTTCCAGGAACCTGTCCAGTTTGAGTAAGTTTTGCTCCTGTGAGCCAGCTGGTGTTTTGTTTGCCTTCCCAGTCTGTGCTCTAACTTTTTTCTGGGCCTTCTCTGGCGTGGTGGGCGGTGTATGTCTCAGAGGTGCTGCATGCATTTCTGCTTCCACTGTTCACCAAACACATGCACAATTGCTGAACAGCTGCTCGGTGAGTACCACTACTATTAGGCAGTAAAATTGTGGCCAAACAGGAGAAAAAATACCTATTTATTGGTCGAAGATGGGAGAGTTTAGCGGGAGCTCATGCAAAGGCTACTACTCAGTAGGCTGCACCATGTGATCTCCTCAGATCCCCCAACTTTTGCAGCAGCCTTTGGTGTGGCACCGTGTTGAATGCCTTTCTGAAGTTGAAGTATAGTAAGTCTACTGTGTGCCCCTTGTCAACTACCCTGGTTACCCAGTCAAAAAATATGATCAGGTTGTTCTGACAAGACCTCCTTCCCACAAACCCATGCTGCTTACTATCCTAAAGTCCATTGTTCTCCAGGTATTCCACTAGATTCTGTTTGACTAGTGTCTCCATCAGTTTCCCTTGCATGGAGGTAAGGCTGACAAGTTTATAGTTTCCCAGTAGATTCTTGCCCCTCCCTTGTGTAGTGGAATTATGTCTGCCATCCTCCAGTCCTTGAAAACTAATCCTTGTTGCAAAAAGCTATTGAACAGCTCTGCCAGTGGTTCGGCTAACACCAATGCCAGTTCTCTTAGTTCCCTCAGATGTATTTCATCCAGCCCCAAGGCCTTGTTTAACTTCAGGGCTGCTAACCCTGTTCAGACTCTTTCACTAGTAACTTCTGCAGCCTCATTTCTGAACCCCTCTATCAGCCACCTTTTTGCCACTCTCTAGCAGGGCCCACTGTTCTCCATAAAAAATGCAGAGCACAAGTAGTTGTTCATCATGGCTGCTTTCTGCCTGTCTTCCTCTATTACCCTGCGCCCACTTCTCTAGCCTGACAATCCCTCTCCCATCTTTCTTTTTTCCCTTACAAATCTAAAAAACTCTTGTTCACCTCCCTTGACACCCTTATTAGTGCACAGTTCTGTGTCTGCCTTTGCGATCTTGACTGCCCTCTTGGCATCTTTAGTTTTTCCTGAAACTCAGCCCATTCCTTATCCCCCCGTTTTTTGTTGTACCTTATAAAGGCCTTCTTTTTTGCCTCACTGCCTCTCTGACCTTTTCAGAGAACCAAATTAGTCTTTTATACTTGTTTCTGTTGATAACTGTTCTTGTGCATGTTTTAATTGCCGTGAAAATGGCACCTTTTATGACTCCCTCATCATTCTTCCACCCCCCTGCTACCTAACCCAGCTAACCTGCCCAGGACTAGTTCCTTCATTTGGCTGAAATCTGCCTTTCTGAAGCCTCACACCTCACTCTTGGATGGAGGCTTACTGGTGCCCAAGGCCAACTCAAGCCACATAGTATTGTGATGGCTGGACCAAGTGGTAACCCCATCCCCCACTCCATCTATTCTTTCTGAGTTGGTGAGTACTGCATCAAGAATGGTTGATTGTCTAGTATGTTCCCTGCCCTTCTACACCAGCATGCAGTCCTGCAAAGGAGAAAGAGAAATACAGGATGGAGGTGAAGGCTGGCAGTAGTCGTTGAAAAATCTATATTTAGGGCATTGGATGAGTTGAGCGGGACACTTCTGGGCAAGGATGATAGCTCAGGCAAGGTGATTTGCCTGCCTTGAGCACTGGTGGAATGAGTGCTATCCATGGCAGAGCAAGAAACCTGGGGATGGAGCAGACCATAGTCATTCAGTTTCCATGTTAACATGAATGACACAGGAGGTCATTCACAAAACAAGGGGTGTTCCTGCAGGGAAAGGTATCTATGGAAATCTTTTCTGAGATCTTCACAGTCCTCATCTCAGAAAAGATCTCTCTTGATACCTTTTCCTGCAAAAACACCCCTAAACTGACCCAGATGGACTGTGAGATTGCTTTCCCCTGATGTCCTCCTTGTCTTCCACAGTGACTCCCTCCCTTTGAAAAGAGCCATCCACTCCCTTTCCTGTTAGGTCACTTTGGAATACTCTACATCCCACTATCCTGGAGTCCCAGTCATGTCCTTCCTGCACTAGGTCTCTGTGAGTGCCACATCTTAGCCTTTAAAGTACATTAAGCCCTGGACCTGACTATTTTGCTTAGTGTTCACCTTATATTGGCCTGCATGAAAATGAGGAAAGTTACACCTCTGTACCCCTCTGGGATCTCCTCTGCTGGTGCCCTGTTGCTTTACTGCCATTCCCTCAGTAATCCCTTGCATCTGCCTCCTACCCTTGGTAATCCCCTGCATTAGCACCCTTACCACATCTTCAAATTTAATACTCACCATCAATTGCCCTGTTCCTTCTCCTGGGCAGTAATCCACTCTCTCATGGCACAGGTACAACACATACTGGGTATAGAGGCATCCCCTGCTCCAGAAAACCTGACGGTTGGCCAGTAAAAGAAAACCTTCCCACTTGCATTAGACCTTAAGTCAAGCATTAGAATAACTAATGGTTCACTAACACTGGTTACTGAGACTAACGAGGAGTTTCAGTGAAACATTAGCTACTCTGGCTGACCCTCTCCCCAGCCCCAACATTCAGCTTCTCTTGGGCCTATATGCTTGAGTTCCTCCATTGCTTACCTCCAGAGGCAGGGGCATCGGGGAGTGTACTCAATCGCATTTGGATCCAGAATGGATGGTGCTTGGATCATCGGTGTGGGGCCTGTGAGAGATTGTCTCCTTCATCCTGCCAACTGGTCTTATCATATTTCTTTTTCTGCACCCACAGAAAGCCAGCATGCATGGGGTGCAAGCGTGAGCATTTATGTGTGAACGGCACCTGCCGGCTTCTGTCCCTCCCAACATAGCCCCACCTATACTGCCACCTGGGATCATTCACAGGTGGCAGTCTCACAGTGTAGCTGGATGCCCTTACTCTCTGGAGGAAGAAAGTGTCCTTTGGCATGCTCAGTCCTCCTCACCCAACTGGCTCTCGATAACTTGAGCTCACTCCCGAATGTGGGTCAGTGGTATCACGGGTGGTAGCCCTACTGCTGTGTTAATGGGACAGTGTCCCTTCCTTCTGTAATCTGATATTACCCTCCTTAGTTTTCCTTTATTTCCTAATACACCTAAAAAAGGATTTTCTCACCCTCCATGACCCCCTCCGCTATTCCCAGCTGCATCTCTGCTTTATTTATTTATTTAGGAAATCAGAATAACAACCCTTTGAGTCATAGACTCATTTCTAAAGGCTCCACGTCAGAATAAAACATAGACATTCATACAGTATATACATAGAATAGATGTGGGTGACCAATCATGTAGAGTACAATGAGCACGGGTTAATGCCAGTACATTTGGTAGCTAAAACAGGGCAGAGCTATCGACATATTCACCTAATGAGCAGTTAAGACCTATACAATTGGCAGCTAAAGCAATGCATGATGTGAGTTGGTAGTCAGGGAGGCCTTGTCTTATACATAATACAATGCATTCATTGTCCAGTGCAACTATATAGTAACTGAGGGAGGTGAGGAGCCTGTAGGCTAAAAATAGTGAGGGCTCTCCACTGCCTGGCCAAGGGCGGGTGTGTGGCCTAGCGGCATGGTGCAGGATCCACAGGTTACTGGTTACACTGGCATTGACCTGAGGAGAGGATATGGGCCCTTAAGGCAGATTTAAAAGGACCTAGATTGGTGATTGATGTGCCAGCCGGAGGGAGGGCATTGTACCAGGATGGAGCTCTAAGGGGGAAGGATCTCTGGGCCAGGGTGGTCCTGACCCTAGGCACCTTCCAAATAGTTTTTGGGGCAGCCCATGTGGATGCTGAGATGGTGGCTGCCT
Source organism: Neoceratodus forsteri (assembly GCA_016271365.2). Classification (NCBI taxonomy): domain Eukaryota; kingdom Metazoa; phylum Chordata; order Ceratodontiformes; family Ceratodontidae; genus Neoceratodus; species Neoceratodus forsteri. Next base: position 394,922,796 of record CM028136.1, read on the forward strand.
GAAGAGAAGTCATGACACCTATTAGGGTTAAACCCAGGTGGATTGTTTTGGTGAAGAGACAGGTATGGTATAATAGTCTTTCCTCAAGAACCTCTTTCAGCTGTTTTAGATAGTCCTGCTGGTTGGCCGCGCCCTGCTCCCCCTTGTATTTCTGGAATGCTACCCTTTTTGCCCTTACTGCCTCTCTCATCCATCTGGCAAACTAGATCCTTTTTTTGTGCTTTTTCTTTTCCCCAGCCTCTCATATGCCTAATGCCGACACCTCCTTTACACTCATCTTTATGATATCCCATTTGGCTTCTATCTCTTCTGCTCCCCCTACTCTACAGCTTATCTTTTAGCATTTCTCTCAGCTTGCTGACATGCTCTTCTAAAGTCCAGGACCTCTGTTTTTGTTTTGGAGTGATGTGCTCCAGTGGTTATGTTAAGCCACACTGTATTGTGGTCACTGGCCCAGTGGTACCCTCACCTCTACTTCTTTAACTATCTCAGCATTTGACACAACCAGATTAAGGGTAGCCCCTCTTTAGTCAGTTTCTAGACCCACTGTACAAGAAAGCAGTCTTGCATCACATCTACCAGCACCTGACTTTTTGCAGTGTTGGCTGTTGGGATTTTCCAGTCCACATCTGAACTATTTAGTTGAGGCACCAGTACCACCTCCCCTTTGGCTTATTCCTTTCCTGATATCCTCCCTTAATTCTCTTTACCTTTCTTCCTGGTTTAGTGATCTGTACACCACTCTGGCCCTGATCATTTTATCAACTTCTGTTGTCAGTTGCACCCAAACTTCTTTTGTTCTGTGGCCCCCAAAATAGTATCCTCTATAGCTTCTATATCTCCCCTATGTACAGGACCAACCCCCTGCCTTTTGTCTGTCCCTCCTGTAGAGTGACTAGCCCAGTACTGCAAGGTCCCAATCATTGTTTCCTCCTGCCCATGTTTATGTTATAGCTAACAGGACCATCTTAGCCTTTGCTGCCACAGACTGAAGCACACTCTTTCTCTTTCCCAGGAATCTGGCATTTAAGCAGACCATCCTCCAGGACCTCTGTCATCTACCCTTACCCCTTCCACTGACCAGACCTACCATAATCATACTCTGTGCTCTTTCACCTTCATTACCCCCCAGTTGCGGTCCCCTGTTGCTGATATAGTCCCCTTTTCACCCTGCCTATCGATGTTGCTCTTCTCCCCTTGACTGCCTCCACTAGGAAAGTGCTGTCTAGGTCTCCCTTGGTTCTCTTCGCAGATGTTCTTAACCCTGGCTTCTCCATGCTAGTTTAAATGCCTCCAAAATGTGTGCCTTGAACCTCTGCCCCAATACCTTTGTTCCCTTCCCTATGAGGATAAACGTCATCCAGTTAAATAGGCCTTTATCTCACCAAAAATACCACAGTCTCCCAGGAAATGAAACCTCTCCTCTGTGACCACCCATGTAGCTGCAAACCCATGGACAGGTGTGCCCATACCAGCATTCACTAATGCCGGCCACTTGTCTGCAGCCTCTCCCCCCGGCATGGAGGACTCCGTAGGGTGACTGGGGGCAGAGTCGTGGACCTGGGCAGGCATCCAATGGGATGCCCATCCTGGGACCAACAGTGGATCCCTTGTGCAGCAAGATGCAGGTCTGGGGTAGTGCATGCCTACTGCAGGCACCCAGACCCACACTGCATGGCCCCTATGGCCAGTCTGTACACTGGCCCAGCCCTTGGAAAACAGTGCCCTCCCGGCACACTGCAGGACCCCAGCATCAGGACCCACCTCCAGCCAACATACCCACAATGGCAGCTGTGCCCCAACCACAATGGGGCCATACCCACTTACTCCAGAGCACTCTTAGGTGGGCATGTGCCACAGTCCCCCCCCCGGCAACATCCTGGTGCTGCCACTCTGCTGACATTTCAGGCACTTGCCTGTACCACTACTGCTGCCCTCCCCAGCTGCCTAGTGGGCAGGGGCAGCATGAGGAGCACTGTCCTGGTCCCCTGGAGTCTGGCAGTTGGAGAACGTAGGAGCACGCAGTGTGTTACAGCAGGGTCCTGGCTGCCATTACCTATGCCCATCTCTGCACCCATGTGGCCAGCACTACATGGTTTAGTGCATACCATGTAGTGCTGTCAAGCCCCAGGAATGCCCCTGGCACAATGCAGTCCGTGGACGTGGGGGATCGGGTGCGTTGGGTCTGCATGCCCCCCATTTGCACATCCCGCGCGAGGGGCACAATGGGTGCAGAGTGGCTACATGCCCAAGATACATGGCACGTAGCCACTCTTCCCTTTTGTGCATAGCACCCATTGTGAGGACCTCGGAGAAGGTCACAGTACAAGAAAACTCCTAAATCTGAAACTCAACATCTTGAAGCTTGCCTTCACTGCTCCTAATGGCTTTCCTGCCAGATTGTTGGTCCCAAGATAGACAGCAATGTCTGACCTCCCTCCAACTTCCCTAACCAACCATCTACCCTGAGGATTACCATATCTGCTGCCACCTCATGATAAAAAAGGGCAACCATGTCCTCTACCTGAAAAAAAGCATTCTCCTGCCTAAGATGAACTGACTATTTTTAAACCTATTTCAAGCTTGTCTTGAAATTGTGGATTGTGGCCCAGCAATAGAATTCATTTGGGAAGGAAATGTTATATTTACTGCTGACTTGGTAGAAAGGAGGAGGGATGAAGGTATGGATACAGTGTGGGTGGGTTCTTTTTTTAAAATTTAAATTATTTATTTATTTATTTATTTTAGCACCTGTGGAGTTGTGTGTTATGAAGTCTGGCAGGGAGCCAAACACTTCACAGAACTCAGCCTAATGCAAAGCTTGTAACAGTATAAACTTCTAGTGCAGACTCAATATGTACTTTAAGAAAAAAATAATTAACTGGGTATTCTTATTGAGACAGTGAATGAGAGGGAATCCATGGACCAATGGTCTTCCTTCCTTCATAAAACTGTATGTGTAGTATGTACACTGCAATCCATTGCTATTTCACTTGAAAAAGACACCTTATCTTCCCAAACCATCTCATGGGTTAGAGAATGTAGAGAATAGCATCTCTGCCTGATTAAATTCTTATCCTTTCATCCTTACTAGTCTGCTGAAAATCCAGGATCATATTCATACTGTCTTACTAGTTATGTAGGGCATTCCTAAAAGTGTTTCTGCTCATGTATGAAAGTGACTATAGAAAACTACCAACATTTAACCTTGGTAGGAGCATGGAATCCGTGGACTGCTGTCTAAAGCATTGTAAAGCTCTAAGAGAATAGCTTGGCAATTGAATTTTCCACAGCGTAACCAGTCCTAGACTTCAGCTGTCAGGGCCGAATGCCTGTGTGTGTGTGTGTGTGTGTGTGTGTGTATGTGTGTTGGGGGTGGGGGGGAGTATTCTGGCATCCCATGCAAGCAGCTATTGCTTGCATTATTGCATTATAGTATATGGTTAGGGCTCATTGCGTATGGAAAACGTTTTTCCAAATCTTGCTGTAGGGCAGTTCAAAGGTCAAAAAAGTTGTTGTACTATTGTTCTGATGTCACATCGATAGTTCAAAAACTTTTCAGCCTTGAACTGCCGTCTGATTGACTGCAATGGTGCCATTTCAAAAAATACACTCTAAACTGGCAGCAGTATTTAGGGAGTGATGCAGTCATGCGAGCAGTTCATAAACACAGTTTGGACATGGACTGCTATAGTCAGCTCTGTGAATCCAAACTATTAATTTGCAGGTTTTCTTTTTTTTTAAATTATTGGCACAGTTATGGAACTGGAGCAGAGTGGGACTGCCGCGGGGAGGACCGGTATCTTCGGGGATGGGACTGCAGTGAGGAGGACCAGAATCTTTGGGGACTGGAGTGGAAAGACCAGGAATCTAGCGAGGACTGGCATGAAAGCATGAACACAAGGTGTGAACACATTTCAGGGAACCATATACTATATAAAATAATGGATGGGTGTCCACCCACAACTAAGACTGTGTTTCCATCTTGGGAGCTGATGAGGTTGTAGAGACCTCTCGAGCTTTGCTCTCAAGGTCTCTATGACATCATCATCAGCTCCCTCGATAAAAAAAAAACAGCTTTTTTGTGGATGGTCATCCATCCACTATTCTATATATTGTAGATGAAGGGGGATGGCTGATCACCAGATATCAGAGGAAATTATTATTACAGTTAGAAAAAGGGTATGGTAATCCTTTGCCGAATTCTGCTGGTATGCTCGGCTTGCTTTTCCTGACTGAACTAATACCTTTCATTTACCGATATGCTACAAAATATACATTTTTAAAGGGGAGCAGTCAGCAGTAAGGGCACCAAGTTGCACTTCGTGTACAAAAACATTTTTTTCTTACTGTTTATTGTCGTATTGTAGTTTGTATCAGATTAATTTTGATTACTTCCAGGCTGACATTTTCTGTGCATACAAGTCCCCTGCAACTGACATCAGAGCAGCACTGTAGCAGTGGGAGATTCAATAGCCTGCTGTGCATGTTACAACCTTTACAAGCTCTGATCTGATGTTTTCCAGTCCTGCTGTTCTCCCAGGGCTAAGTACAGTCCTTTGTGACTGTACTTAGCACTGGAGGACAGCAGCACCAGCAAACAAACAATCAGACCTAACATAATCTCTAACATGCACTGCAGGTTATTGAATCTTCCATTACTGCGTCCATGCTCTGATGTCAACTGCACAGGATTCTGGGATCTGTAGATACTGAAAATGTCAGTCTGGAAGTAAGCAACATTAGTTACAGAAATTTAGCAACATAGGAGTATATGGACAAGAGGGAGCTTTTGCCCATTTGGTCTGTACCATTTTTCAACAGGTGTGCACGCCAAAGTCTTCCTCTAGTAAATGCTTATCTACTCTTTTATCATCATCACTCATTACGATTGTATCTGGTAACTTGTTCTGGTATTGTACTATCTTCTGTGTGAACCACATTCCTCTCTTTCCTCTATGGTTAGTAAGGCAAACCTATCCCAGATCATCCAGGAACCCACCAGAGTCTCATGGGGCGGCGCCTGTGCCACCCTGCTTGACTGTATACTCACAAACAGAAAGAAATACATCACTTTGGTCGGAGTGCTTCCTGACACCATTAGTGATCACTATCCTGTTTACTGTGTCTGGGACACCGTCACCCCATCTTTCCCGTCTAAAATAGTCACATTTCCTAACCTCTCCCACCTAAATGCTGATGCTTTCATAAATGATCTCAGCCTGATCGACTGGTCTCCTCTGTACCAAACTGAGGACATTAACTACACAACTGACTATTTCAACTCCGTCCTCCTAGCATTACAAAACTTACATATTCCAGTCACCACACGCAGGGTGACAGGGAAGGTAACCAAGTGGCTAACGCGCCCCCTGCTTAAACTTCTCAAAAGCAGGGACAAACTCTGGGCAGTGTGGAAGGTATCCCATCTTCGCACTGACTATGAAGCCTATCGAGCCTCGTGGAACAATGCAAAAGGGAAATTCGCCTTGCCAAAAGTACCTACTACAAGAAAATCCTAAAATCCTCATCCAAGAACCCTCAAAAGTACTGGGCCCAAATAAAGGAAATTCTTGGCAGTGATAAGCAGCAGTCCCCAGCAGACATGAACATTTAAGGCGTTCACTGCAACAACCCAAGTACAATTGTTAACGCCTTCAATTCCCTCTTCTCAGTGCTACCAGGTGCAACTCAGACTCTGCCTCAAGATTACTGTCATCATGCCCCTTCCTCATCTCACACTCCACCCACCCTTGTGCTGGCTCCAACCTCATACCGAGAAGTACGTAAGCTACTTAACTCACTCCCGGCACGCGGGGGCCAGGGGTCGGACGGCATCCATCCTGATATCCTCAAGCAGTTTGCACCATGGCTGGCCAAGCCTGTCACCTGGCTTTTCAGCTTCTCGATCCGTACTTCCACTGTCCCATCTATTTGGAAAACGGCCAGAACCATCCCAATTCACAAAAAGGGTGATGTCAAACTTGTGACCAACTACCGACCCATCTCTCTCCTACCTACTCTCAGTAAGCTGTTTGAGAAAATAGTCCACCGCCAGCTAGCTGAACACCTTGCCAAGTTTAATCTCCAAACCCCCTCCCAACACGGATTTAGGCCGGGTCACAGCACCACTACAGCTCTGACACAACTTACCAGCGACATAAAATGCAATATGGACCTTGGCCTTCTCACCGGAGCCGTCTTCATTGACCTGTCCAAAGCTTTTGACATGGTTCATCACCCTCTCATGCTGAAGAAGCTCCAATCCATTGGAGCATCTGACCCATCTCTATCCTGGTTCCGCAGCTACCTGGGCAATCGCACTCAGGCGGTAGCTTTCCACAAGACTCTCTCCTCCCCCATACAAATCTCACGCGGAGTCCCACAGGGGTCCATGCTTGGACCTCTCCTTTTCTCCCTCTTCCTAAATGATATCCCTGCTCTCTCCCGACACAGCTGCACCCTTATGTACGCTGACGACCTTGTACTCTACTCTACTCTGGGTCTAAATCAATAGATGACATCAACTCCACTCTCTCAAATGACTTTCAAGTCCTTTAACGCTGGCTCTCGCACAACCATCAAAACCTTAACCAGGACAAAACTCTAGCTATACTGTTCGGTTCTTCAAAAAAACTGCCCTCAGCTGCCCCCAGGCTCTTGGTTCACTGCCTTGATGGTTCCCCTATCACCAATACGGTGTCCTTCAAATACCTGGGGGTCACACTTGATCCCTCCCTCAACTTGTCTTTACATGTAAACACAGTTTGCTGAGCAGTCAATGTAAAAATTGGTGGCACCTATCGTCTGCGCCACTCCCTCACTCCTTCAGCCAGACTAGCAGTAGCAAGGGGAATCCTCTTACCCCAGCTCCAATACGCTCTATCTATACTGCCAACTCTTCTATACTCAGTAAATGGGACACCGTCTATAACAACATCTGCAGATTCGCCTTAACTGCCCCTCGCCTCACTCATCACTGCCTCCTCTACTCGGGTTTAAACTGGCTATCACCTAAGGATCTATGGGCCTACTCTCTGGGATGCTTTATTGACTCTCTGACTAGACCTCCTAGCCCTGACAATCTGGCTAACCTGCTGACTCCTGCCTCCTATAACTGAACCCTCAGGTCCTCCTCTGTCCCAATGCTCTCTACCAGACCTTGCACTACAAAAATGGGCGAACAGGCATTCTCTCTCTTTGCTCCTAAGTTCTGGAACTCACTCCCCCTTCAGGTTAAAAATTCTGCCTCCCACCGGGAATTTAAAAGCTCACTCTTCTCTCACCTGCATGCCCGTGGACACTGCAATTGCTTGTAATCTGTTGCACCCTATTGTCGGTCTGTGGCACAGACACAAGCCTATCCTTGTTCTACCTGTCACTTATTATGCACTGTATTTGATTGCGATTATTATTGTGCTGCTCTAATAACCTATGTATGTTGTTAACTGCTCCTGCTGTCTTATGTTTACCTTATTGTCATCATGTGCTACTGTAATATGTATAACAATGTCCTGTACTCTCCCGGGTCGTGCCTGAAAATAGGCAGGTTTGTTGCTTAGTGCACTTACCCGGTTACCAAAAGCTAATAAATAAAATAAATAAAAAATGTAATTTTTAACTTTTAATTGTAATTTGTGCCCTCTAGTATTCCTGTTAAGTTGTCTAGGTTCTATGTGTAAACAGGTCCAGGTGTCCTCATTTGAGATAGCTTCGTATACATATATTAGATCCCCTCTGAGTCATTCAATATCTAATCTGTACAATCCCAGACTGTTTAGTCCTAAGTAGCATGGCTGTCCTTCCACGACTTTTGTCATTTTGGTTGTCCTTCTCTGTCTGTATTCTTTCAAGTCTATGGATATCTCCTACATTTAGAGGTGACCAAAAGGATCACAGTACTCAAAATGGGGTCTCGACAAGAACCTGTATACTGGAAGTATCACCTCTCTGTCCCTGTTGCTAATAATTCCTTCTAATGCACCCCATAATCTTATCACATTTGGAAACTGATCATCACACTGTTTAATATATTTTACAGTATCTGAAACCCAGATACCAAAGTCCTTTTTACAACCTGTAACTCCACACTGTAGTACCCCCTATATTATATGATTTCTTATTGTTCCTATTACCAAAATGCATTACTACACAATTGTCATGGTTGAAATGCATCTTGCTATATACAGACCATTTGAAAATGCCATCCAGCTCCATCTGGAATAGTACTTCCTGTTCCTTAGTATCCATAATATGTCCCACCTTCGCATCATCTGCAAATATAGTTAACCATCCCCCTTTTGATACCGACATACTGGTTGTGCAGATGTTGACTAAGCTCCATCCAAAGACTGATCTCTGAGGGACTCCAATGGTGACACCCACTTTGCTAGAATCTTGTCCATTCATTCTTACTAATCTCATTCTGTCGCTCAACCAGGACATAATCCATTTAATAATTTTACTATTTAGCTTGACCTTAATTACACTATTGCTCAGTTTAACTTGTGGCACAGTATCATATGCCTTACTGAAGTCGAAATACACAACATCCACTGGCTTCCTTTCATCTTTAGCTTGATTAACCCTATCAAAGAAAATCTATTGATTCGATGGCAAGATCGCCCCTTTCTGAATCCATGTTGAGGGTTGTCTCAAAGGTTGCTTTCACAGAGAAAATCATTAATTACTGTATATATCCCTTAATAAGGTTTCCATAGTCTGATGCAATCTACTATACTACAGTAAACAGTATGTAAAAGAATGTTTTGGCACACAAAGTGCAAATGGAAGCCAGCCACTTTAACATAGCCATCTGTTTCTTCACATACTGTTACATGGAAACTAGTGATAGGACATATCAGTCTGTTTTTCCCTTTGACTTGACAGGTTCCTTTTATCTATATTTAAAATAATTGATCAATATGTTTTTAAATTAAGATTTTTTTCAACATATTAATACATGGAAATTGTATTGACCTATCTACTGTAGGTTGACATAGATCAGTTATGTTGATACATTTGTTCATGTATTGATATGTTGTGAAAACATCAACACTTTTTGTTGTGCGTATAGTTTCCAATGCTGTTTTTAATTTTAAATTATTTTAAAAAAAGATCTTTCACTTTTTTGATTTTAGATTCTACTATAACATATTTAAGGATAATCTACACTATTTCTGAGTAGTTACATCTACATCTAATGCCGTATGCCTCTAACAGCTTTACAAACATCTCGCTACATCTCCTCACTACCCTTAAGTTTCCTACTTTCACAGGCTTTGCCTGTGAAAGCATCAAAAAAAGAATTAGAATGTGACAGATGGACTAAAGCTGGAAAACTACTTATGCACCAGCCTTACACGTTGGATGCAGGGCTGCATATATGTGTGTTCCCCTATGAAACACCTAATAGACTTTGCACAGTACAAAATAAACAAATAACCACAGGGTAGGCTTTGCAGTATTTGAGGATTAGGTATTTCAGAAAGCTTGGTCAAACAGAAATCCAGAAATTAATTAGCTGGCTCCTAACACACTATCTAAGGACAGCTCTTCACTAGGGATTTGAGGTGAGCTTTAGCCTCCCTTAGCAGAGCATGTGGAATATTTTCCAGACAGACTTCTGGAGGTTTTATCATCAGCACCAAACTTCCCTGACTACTATTTATCTTAGAACATTCCAGGTCTCTAGTGAATGTGAATAATGCTGCTGGAACCTGTCCTATCAGTTTCTTTTGTCCCTGGGGATAGCAATATGTACATCATCTGTATAGTGCCTACTTATATCAACATGTTATACTGATTGGATAGTTTTGTTAGCCTCCTTCTGGCACAAACAACGTTTGCGATCCCACTTGGTGGTTAGGCTAGGAGTAAGACCAGATGAAAACACTTTTGTTCTGTTTGTAAAGCTCTAGAAATGGCTAAATGAAGATAAACTCCAATGTAAAAATTCTTACGAGGGTTGAAGAAGTAAAGAAAAACAAAGTGGTGTTTAGGAGTGTACATTACATAGATCTTAATTCCTGAATACCACTTATAATGAGGTACTCAGTGGTGCAGAGTATTTTTCATTATTTGTGGTTATTCAGCAAAAAATATTTGGTAAAATAGAAACAATTTTTAAAACCCAATATCCCTCCCGATGTGGCCAGGCTGAGACCCATAGCCACCCCTTCCTCAAGCAGGTACTCTCCTGCCATCCACCACCCCAATTCCCCCATCCCCCACAACTTCTTTGTTATAAAAAGAATTTGTCTTGCTACACTGTGCTAGGAGGAGCTGGATCTACCTTCTTAACCCACCTCCTCTCCACTACAACTCCTCTCCATTCCTAAATTACATTTTTTTAATAGTTTCCTATTAACTCCTGACCCCTTATCCTTGTTTTGAGAGATGGACCAGAAGTCAAAATTGCCAGAAAATTCATCCACTTATCTTTGTTAGTTCAGTCAGTCATCTGACTGAGCATGTTCCGTGAACAACCAGAAGGAAAGAAGCCTGAGAGATTTGCATAACTGATGACATTAGACAAGTCTACCCAGCATCATTAAATGATGCAAACCACTCTGCCCTTTCCGTCACAGTCACACACAGCATGTTCTCAGTCAACTGACTGACTGAACTGAATGGGACAGTGTGGGATGGGGGCATGGGCTAGCCTGAAACTTTGAATACTGTCCCCAAAGAATGATTGGGGGTGAAAGGGAATCCAAACTATGAAAAAATGTTATTGTGGGGTAAGGGTCAGGCTAGGTAAAGTAGATGGGTTAAAAACACATAGACAGCTCCTGGCACAGTGCCAAGAGCCAGCAATATTTTAATAATAAAAAAAAAGATGGTGGGGGGATGGGGTCGGGGGGACCACTGGGGAGCGAGGGGTGGCCACTGGACTAGCCCTGGCATCCTGGTGAGGGCTAGAGGGTTTATTTATTTTTTTTAATATTTTCATTGAGTTTTGCTAAATAATTAGTACTGAGTACTGAGTGAGGTTGCCAAGTACAACAGCTGGCTAAGGATTTGACACAAAAGGTACTAGAACAGCTGTACTGATGCTAATAAAAAGTAACAATCTGCCCCCCCCCAATATATCACAAAAGTAAATGCTGACACCAAGAGTGGGATTTCTCTTGAAACTGAATATGTTTTTCAAAAGATCTTGTAAGTGCATAGAAAAACTCTACACATTTTTAAGCCCTGGACCCTCCTTTCCAAAGGACTTGCAATGTATACAATAGTTTTCAAACAAATGCACCTACAATTTAAATTAGTTTCATAATAAAATAAATACCCCCTCATAGTTTACAAGATCAATCAAACTCTTTAACTTCTTCTGTAACTTGTCGCATATGAAAACAAGCAGTAATGCTCATCATGCCTACAAGTATAAAAAATTAAAAATGAAAAAATTGAAATATTTTATGCTATATGTATGGAGTTATTTTTAAGAAATCAATCAATCAATCTTTATTTAACCAGGTGAAACAACTTTGAGCAAGGTTCATTTACAAGCTGGGCCTGGACAAGGATACAGACGGATCACAGCAGTTAAATACAACAAACAAAGAACACAAGAGATTAATGCAACACAGTAATTCAATGTAGATGCACTCCTTGATAAGTGCAGAAAACATATTGTATAGGTTAATAAGTGCTATCATGGTTATACAGGTTACACTGCAGATATGGTCTAGGTACACAGTAGAAATATCACAAACAGTTACAGCTGGGTGTATGGTAACTGGGGAGTGAGCTAAAAAAAAACTCCTTCTGAAGTGAGGGGTAAGGTTTTCATATAGCTGAATTCTGGGGGAGTGGGAAGAGGGGGTTAGTAAAGTGAGGGGTACTGGTTTCTTATGGCTGGAGCTTAAGGTAGAACAGGAGAGGATATCAATGGCAAGTTAGACCTAAAAGGGAGGAGAAATGATTATCCAAGACAGTTACACTGGTCCTGTAGAGAATGTCTAAGTAGAGATTTGAAGTTAGCCACGCTGACCAGTTGTGCAAGCTTAAGTGTTTTTTGTACAAAATTCCAGGCAGAGGGGAGTGCATGACATATCAAGCTAGCTCCATGTCATGTTCTGATTCTTGGAGTTATTAATGTTACATAGGAATATTTTCTAAGTGAATAGTTCCTCTGTGTAGCAGAAAGTAGGTTACAGATATATTCGTTAAGCTTATGAGTTAATGCTCTAAGTGTCCAAATGGCTGCGTTTTTTAGCCTTCTAGTTTTTAGGGAGTCCCAGCCCATCGAGGAGTAGAGGTAGCAATGATGTGTATTATAGGGGGCATCGGTTATAAACCTTAAGACCCTGTGATAAAGTGTGTCTAGTTTAGACAAGTCATTACTCGGGCCTTGACTATAAATGAAGTCTGTATAGTCTAGAAGTGGGAGGAAGGTAGCTTGTACCAGCCTAATTTTGGCATCAAAGGAGAGGAGGGGCTTTATATGAAAGAGGATGCCCAGTTTGTGCCTTAATATTTTGGCAAGCACTTCTATGTGGACAGTAAAAGAGAGCTTGCTGTCGAGCTAGAACCCCAGGTATTTTAATTTCTCCGCTAGTTCCAGGGATTCTCCTAGCAGAGTAGTGACAACTAGTTTTGCACATATTGCTTGGCGACTAGTAGAATGAGCTTGAGAGGATATGAACATAGCCTTGCTTTTCTTAGCTTTAAGCAGCAGTTTAAGCCATACCAGAGTGTGCTGCAAAATGTCAAATTCTTGTTGCAGGATAGCGCCAGTTTGTTCAAGGGTGGGTTTGGAGACATGAATAACTGTGTCATCAGCAAACAGATGGACACTTGCATGATTTATTCTGACATTAAGATTATTGATGTAAATGGCAAAAAGCAGCGGTCCCAATATGGATCCTTGTGGGACTCCTCTCAGAACAGATTTTAAGGGAGAGAGTTCACCTTGAGCTTTCACCTGTTGTCCACCAGACAGGTAGCACTGGAACCATTTCAAGGCAGAGTCATGTAGGCCGATATGGCGCAACTCAATTTGTAGCAGGTTGTGCTTTACTGTATCAAAAGCCTTGCTGAGGTCCAAAAATACCCACTTGATTTTTGGTGTCCAAAGTCAGTTGCCATTCGTTAGACACACACAGGCTAGAACAGAAGCTGTGCTGTGAGTAGGCCGAAAACCAGATTGGATTGAGTTAAGCTTATTATGAGACTCCAGATAGTTTCGTGGTTGTGCATTGACTATTTTTTCTAAGAGTTTAGAAAGTATGGGCAGGATAGATATGGGTCTGTAGTTGTTAAGAGCTCACGGGTTCCCAGATTTGAATAGGGGGACAACCTGTGCTATTTTCCATGACTCGGGGAGATATCCTTGAGAGAGAGACAAATTAAATAGGTGGGTGATTGGGGTAGTGAACACACGGTACCCTAGTTTCAAGAAGAAAGGGTCAAGTTGATCAGCTCCAGCACTTTTTTTGGTGTCAAGTGCAAGTAATAGGTCTTCGACTTCCTTGTAAGAGGCAGGGCTGAACCTGAACTTATCGGCAGATATGTTAGTCATGGTCTCCTGGCTTATCAGTTCTGATGTAGAGCATTGGGGAAGTAGTTTGCTGATTGAAGAGGTGTCAAAGGCAAGGCCGGCCATTGCAAAGTGATTACTAAGAAGATTCAAAATGGTGGGTTTGTCCGAAGTGGATGTGTCACCAGTGGTAGTTTTAGTAGGAAGCAAGGGGTAAGTGTGGTGCCCTTCAGTGTTTCTCAGGGTTTTCCAGAACTGGGCCGGGTTGGAGGAAGAAGCGTCGAGCAAGGTCTTGTAAAAGTTACCTTTCTCGGTCCTAATTAATTCCTTGTGATTCCAAAGGCTAGCCAATCAATGTTGAGCTTAGACTTGCTGGCATGCTTCCAGAGATAATCTCTATGGCGTAAGGCTATATTTATTGTGTCATTAAACCATGGGGGTGACTGCTTCTTAGTTCTAACTTTGACAGTAGGGGCAAACTTATTTATTATATTTGAAATGAGAATATGGAAAAAGTTGCAGGCCTCTGTAACAGTTTCCGCAAGGTAAAAGTCTTGCCATCTTATATGATGCAGTTCCGTAAGGAAACCATTGATATCAAAACGTGTTCATTTTTTATTTTATATCTTTTTACATGGTGTTACATTCCATTTTATTCTCTACATGTTAGAGATTTAATATGACATGCATTGGAAGTTCCATCCTCAACTTTGTATGCTGTAGGAGTCCTGCCTTCCACTCTTGGTCAGCTGCAAGGTTGTAATCCTGCCAGTGTTTGAATAGGCAGATGTAATCTATAGAACTGCCCCCCAAACTACCCTTGCAAGGCTGGCCTTTCTCTTCCACTTTCTCTATAATTTTGCTCTTAACTTTCTCTCTCTCACACGCACAGCCTTTCTCCCCCTCCCTTGAAGACAGGTAATTCATTCTCACTCTTCCTCCTCCTCCTCCTCCTCCTTCCTTGCCAAATTCTGGTCCTTATTCTTTCCCTGCACATCTTCTTCTCTCCTGTCCTATCCACTATCCTCCCCTCCTCTGCCTTCTCTTCTCACCACCCTCACCTTTGGGACAGTCCCCCCTTCCTATTTGATCCTCCTCCTTCTAACTCAAGGCTCTCTTCAGGAATCATTTTGTTCTACACCTAACCCTCCTCTCTCTCTCTCCTGTTCTTCATTTGATAAAGTTAGTAGAACCCCCCGAGAGTCTTCTGCCCCTGAAGTATAACCTGCACATTTTACTCATCCACAGCCGCTGGTAATTTACACACATGCACGTTTGTACACACACACACACTCACTCACACCAATAGCTCATCCAATGTAAGCCCCCAGCCTCAGCTTTTTAAATCACATTGTTTTAACATGTTCATTTACAGCTGAATTTATACACTCTGTTCATGTGGGTGCCCTGCAGGTGCCCTGTATGCTCAATGCTTTACTGAAATTAGCATTATTTATGTATTTGTATAATTGGTACTTCACTGTTAGTTTACTCCATTGCTGAAAATTGCACCTTTTTTGCAGCTTATTTTCTCCTACGTATAACCCCTCCCCAGGTCATACCTGGATATGAGCTCTGACTCAGTGTACCTTTCATGAAAAGCAGTTTTAAATAGTATAAATACATACATTGTAGACTGGAGTTAGTTTTGTTGTTCATTGAGGTTAGGCAGCTAGTTACATAGAAAGTTAGAAGCTGTCGGCAGAAAAGGACCGCAAGGCCCATGCAGTCTGCCCATTTTACCAATTTGCTCCTACTTTCCTTACTAGGTCAGCAGCCTCAGCTATGCCCCCCTCATATGTATGATTCCTTTGTGCCTATCCAATGCCCTCTTTAATCCCCCCACTGTATATTCTCCCACCGCCTCCTGAGGTAGGATGTTCCATGCATCCACCACCCTCTCTGTAAAAAAGAACGTTCTCATGTTACCCCTTATGCGACCACCCCCTCCAATTTCATTGCATGCCCGCTAGTTCTATTTTACTTTTTATACTGAAAGATGCTATCCCCTTCCACTTTATTTATGCCCTTAAGATATTTAAAAGTCTCAATCATGTCCCCCCACCCCGTCTCTGTTCCATGTGTATATATTGAGTTTTGTAGTATACTAGGTCATCCTGATTACAAGAAAAGTGATGTTAAACAATAGGGTCCCCATTATCAGTTTTTAAGAGTAGTAATGCAAACTGAAGGAAAACTAGTTGCCCTGTTCTCCCACCACCTGTTAGTACCATACATAGCTTGGCATATATTGCAGGTGCAGGAAGGAGTTACCTCACAACAGAAGTTCAATGTAAATTGTGAATTATACACCTGCTAACATGCTGTATTGCACTTGTGGCTTTGTTGCAGCATGGTGTTTTGGCAGTAGAATGGTGCAATGCCATATTGTGAACAGGGCACACTAGTTTGCAAATGGCTATCCCATCTGACAGTTGGCCAGTGCTTGCTGGAGTCTATGGCTGATGGTTTGTGTTCCTAATAGTCCAGTGACTTCTGCTTCTCCAGGCAATCACCTCCCTGGTAGTCCTGTGGTTCCCCCTTCCCTGGTTCCCATGTACCAGAGTCTCTTATTTCTTGGCATTCCATCAGTCATCTTCCTCCGGTCAGCCTGGTCTGACTGGTGACAGTTCTACCCCCACCAGTCTGTTACCACCTGCAACCAGTTCAGAGGAGGATACCATTCTTTTGTGCAATGCCCTGTTGGCCACCTGCATACATATGAACATAGGAAAATATGAACTGCCAGCAGATACAGGCTCGAATGTGCAACTAGCAGTCCTTTACACTGCAGCTGCTTCTCCCTCCTCTACCCACATAAGTGTGACCTTCTCCCTTACCTTGTCCTATCCCCTCTTAAAACTGTCCACCGACTTACAGGATATCACCTCTTCAGGCAGCATGTTCCATTTTGTCACTACTCTTTCCGTAAAATAATGCCTTCTCATTTCTCTCCTGAATCTTCCACCACCAATCTCAGACCATGCCCCCTAGTGTCTCTCCCTCCCTTTAACTTAAAGATTCCCTCTGTAACTGTCATGTTTATGCCTTTTATATATTTAAAGGTTTCCATCATATCCCCTCTATCCCTCCTCTCCTCCAGGGAATACATCTTAAGCTCCCTCAGCTTCTCCTCGTAGGGACTATCTTCCATCCCCAGAATCATCTTTGTTGCCCTTCACTGGACCCCCCTCCAGCAATTTAACATCTTTCCTTAAGTACGTGCACCAGAACTGCACACAGTACTCCAGGTGCGGCCTCACCAACGACCTGCATAGCGGCAGGATTGCCTCCCCTCTCCTTGAGGTGGTTCCTCAGACAATACACCCCAGAATCTTATTAGCTTTAGCTGCTGCTTTTCTACACTGTGCTGAGTGGTTCATTTGCCCTGTTATTATCACCCCAAGCTCTTTCTCCTCCTCTGTAGTGGATAGCCATACCCCCAGCTGATAACAATTCCTTTGGTTCCTTACTCCCAAGTGCATGATTTTGCACTTCTTTGCATTGAACCCCAGCTGCCATGTGCTTGACCAGTAGTCAAGTTTAGCTAGATCATCCTGCAGCCTCTGCCACCCTTCTGTATCATCTACCACTGCACCGATCTTCGTGTCATCCGAAAAAAGACTAATCTTGTTCTTTAATACCATGTGAGATGTCCATGATGAAAATGCCAAGCAACACAGGGCATAGTACCGAGCCCTGTGTAACTCTGCTAGTTACAGCCCTTGGAGATGAGAGTTCCCCTTCCGCCACTACCCTCTGCTGCCTGTCCTGCAGCCAGTTCTTGACCTATTCCACCATTTTTGCCCCTGCTCCCTGGTATCCCAATTTTTTAATCAACCTTCCATGTGGCACAGAATTGCAGGCCCTGCTGAAATCCAGATACAGAACATCCATTGCATAGCCCCCATCAAGTGCCCTAGTCACCCAGTCATAAAAATTAAGCAGGTTGGGCTGACAGGATCTGCCAGAGACAAACCCATGCTGCCTTCTGTTCTAGAGATGATTACTTTCTAGAAGGGTTACCAACCTTTCCTTAAGGATTGTCTCCATTAGCTTCTCCACAATGAATGTAAGGCTGACTGGTCTATAGTTGCCTGTTTCATCCTTGGGTCTGCTTTTATTGAGGGGCACCATGTGTGCCATCCTGCAGTCCTGGGGTATGCACCTACTTCCCAGAAAGGTATTGAATAAGTCTGCTATTGGCTCTACTAGGACCTCTGCCAACTCCTTCAGTACCCGGGGGGTGTATATCATCTGGGCCAGGTGCCTTATCCACCTACAGGGCCATTAGGCCTTCCAGTACCCTTGCCACTGGGTTATCCCCATCTGTTATCCCTACCCCCATGCCTAATGCCCCCATCCCCTGTGGCAGTGACCCATCCTTTTCCCTTGTAAACACAGAACAGAAGTATTCATTAAGCACTTCCACCTGGTCTGCCCCGTCCTCCGCCCACACCCCATCTTTCCTGATCCTTACAATCTGGTCTTTGCAGTTCCTTCTTTCCCTTATGTACTTGAAGAAATCCTTTACCCCTTCCTTTATACCTTCTGTCAGTCTAAGCTCTCTTGAAGCCTTGGCTGCCCTGACAGCTCTGGTCACTTCTCTTGACTTCTTCAGGTACTCCTCCCTATCCTCGCCCCCAAATGGATCCCTTGTATGCTCTGAAGGTTGCTCTTTTTAACCTGACCTTCTCCAACACCTCCCTACTTAACCAAATTGGTTTCTTGGACCTAGACTTTTTGCTTTGTGTCCTTATACAACAGCTAGCTGCCTCTGTGAGCCCTAACTTGATAGTTTCCCACTTTGGTTAGCATCCATGTGTGGGTGGATGCTGGCAAGGTACCCAGCCACTATTTCCCTCATCCTGCCAAAGTCAGCTCGCCTGAAGTTTAACACCTTGGTCCCTATTCCTGCAGCCTCCTTGCCCATGTTAAGTGAGAACCACACTGTGTGGTGGTCACTCCCTGCCAGTGGATCCTCCACCCCCAGCTCTCTGACAGACTTTCCATTAGTGAGCATGAGGTCCAGAATGTTTCCTAACCTGGTTGGTTCCTTTACCATCTGTACCAGGAAGCTGTCCTGGAAAGCCTCCAAGAGGACCTGCTCCCTGGTGCTCGAGGTGGCTGGGGTGCTCCAGCCAACCTCTGGCATATTGAAGTCCCCCACAGTTATGGTGTTACCCTTCCCACTGACCCTCCTTATCTGCTCCACTAGTTCCCTGTCCAAGTCCTCCGACTGAGACAGTGGCCTATACACCACGCCCATCCTTACTCTCCTGCTTCTCAAATCTTGGAATTGCATTCATATTGCTTCACCTTCCCCTCATTCCTGGTATATCTTGCCCCCTCCCTCACATATATACTGTAGCTACCCCACCCCTTTCCCTTTCTCTCTGTCTCTGAGGTAAAGCCTGTACTGTGGGATCACCAGACCCCAGTCCTGGTATTGGGTGGCCCATGTTTCAGTGATGGCAGCTATGTCCATCTCTCCATCTGCCATCAGAGCCTGCATCTCAGCTGCCTTGTTCCCCAAGCTCCTCACATTCAAGGAGTCTACCCTCCAGTATGTACTCCCCCTTTGAATTCTTTTACTATCAACACTATATGAATTCTCCCTTGTTCCTTTCCTGCCAGTATGGGGGGGCGGTAAGCCCATTGGGCTCCCTGATCTGGAGACCTTGTTTGATTTCCACCCATTTGCCCCCCCCCCCACCTAGCTTAAATCTACTCTGGTTGCAGTGTATTCACCCAGCCTCTGTTTTAAGACCCTTGAGCCCTCCTTGCTTAAATGTAACCTGTCTGGGGCAAACAGGGTGTTTTTATCCCAAGTTCTATCCCAGTCTCCCCCACCAGCCTGTACTCTTTGGTCTGACACCAACCCCTTAGCCATGTGTTAAACTCCAGTATTCTCGGCTTCCTTGCTGCACTTGCTCTGGGTACTGGGAGAACTGAGAAAACCACTGGACTCCCTGATTCCTCGCATTGCCTCCCCAGCTCCATGAATCTCTTCTGTACCTCCTTGACCATGTTCCCCTCCAAGTCATTCATGCTCAGGTGCACCACGATATGAGGGTTCTCCCTTCATCTTTTTTGCATACTTAAGAATAAGCTGCCCCACCCTTCCTGATGTCATTCCTGGCATGCACTGCACCTAGATGCAATGATGCCATTCAACCTTACTTCCCCATCTTACCCCTTTTAGTATTGAGTCTCCTGGAACTAAGACCCCACCTCCTTTTTCATGCTTTAGCCCCATACCCTTACCAATTTCCTGGCCCTTGCTCTGAGCAATGACCCCATCTTGCATGTCCCCAATGCCTCCTGCCCCACCAGCCTCTTTCCCTGCCCCTACCCCCATCCTGTCTCACAATCCTCTACGTCCTCTACCTGGCCCACCATCATCTCTCCCTGCTGCACTACCTGGATCAGCACCATCTCTCCTCTCTCCACTACAGCCTTGCTACCCCTCCCCCTCCTTAGTCGCAGTCCCCATTCCCACTCCTTTAGCTTTCACCCTCTTATAGTTACCCATCAATGCCCTGCCTCCTCCAACAGCCATACTGCTGCCCTCTGCGTCACTAGTACTCCCCTTTCCTCCAGTCCATCTATGAGCTCCTCCCCCTCCTTACTATCCAGCGTAGCCAGCAATGAGCACCTATTGTTCAACATCTCTACTCTGCCCCGATCGTCCCCTGGCAAACTGTTTTGTGACTTCCATTTACTACCTGTTCTAGGGTCATTTCTGCTCTTATTCCTGATCCTCATCCACTTCCCTGGTTATGTTCCCATAGGTTCCTTAAGAGGTGGCTGTTTTGGTCCACTTAACCCTCCTCCCTGCTCCGACCTGAGTCTGGGATTTCTGCCATCTTCTGGGGAACTCCTATGAACGCTAGGTCCCTGATGGTTCTGCTATTCTGACCCAGTTGCTCTTCTCAGTTCCATCCTTAGCCAACTAATCTCTCTAAGCTGCTCAAGTTGTCTGCACACCAAGCACCCTCCATCCTACATGCAATCCCTAAAAAGATAGCTGCCCCACAGTTGTTGAAGCCTACTACCCTTCCCATGCCATCACCCCTCATATCACTACCAAACCTCCTGCCCACCCCTGTGTCCCCAGATGAAGCCTGCCTGCCCCATCCCCTAGGACCTTTCCACCTTCTAAGTATATCCACTACATCCTGTCTGCAACCCACCCTCTTCTCCAATGATACCTTTATATCTGCACAGTTAATTTTTTTTCTCCCCTCAGCCTTACTTCCTTAATCTGTTATAGCCCCTGCTGTGCTGTGTGGTAGCATTCCCTAGATGTTCAGCTAGGAACAACTATGGAGGATGTACCTGGCTCTGCCTGCCAGCTACCATGATGTAACACCTCCCTATAAAGGTAGATGAGCTCAGGTGTGGGTTGATGGGGAGGGTGGGATTAACCAGCATTAATAGCACAGTGAAAAACAATCAGCCCTTCTTGGGAGCAACTCCAGTGGTGTACATGGTGGCCCCTTCTCCCTTTACCACATGGTCACAGTACCATGTGCAGCCAGATGTAAGGGTTTGCAGCTCCATTGAGCATACCTTGACAGTGTCATAATGTCATCAGTGGTTCTAAATGCATCAACCAATTAGTGCCATTGAGGGGGCTGTGGGCATTTAGAATACAGCCAAGAGTTCAGATGAGAATCTGGGGCAGCCACGTTTCTGATTTCAGATCTTTCAGAAAGCTAAAGTAGACTCAAAACAGGAAAAGGGGCATCTTACAAAAAAAGAGATGACTGGCTATCTAATTAGAATGAAAATATACATGTACAAACTTTCTGCTTAACATGAACTGCTATTTTATGGAACCCAGTTAACTGTAGTACAGTATAAAGAAAAGTTGATCTTTTCTTCTGGATCACAGTGTGACTTTTGGCACTGTCAGTTACTCTGTCCTCCTAGATTGCCTCAATCATTACACTGGATTCTCTTATTTCATACTGTTTTGGTTCTGTGCCTACCATTCTGACCCTGCTGCTTTATCTATGGTTCTAACTCCACCCCCAGTCCTGAAGCCCTCTTCTATATAGCACTGTTCATGGCTGTTTTCTCAATCCGCTCCTGTTCTCCAGCTATCTTCCCATTTTGTGGCAAATAATTTCTTCCTTTAACCTCAGCTATAACTTTAATGTGGATGATTCCCATCTCTCACAGCAACAAGACAGGCCCACATGGACTTCCAGTATTCAAAGAACCACGGTTGGGCTGTAGGATAAGCATGCACATGTACTGTGCCAGAACACACTCCCCCTGCCAATGTTTTTCTGAGCATATGCCCTTCTCTGTGGTCTATGTCAATCTCAGCTGCCAGGACACCATCTGGAAGGCCTCAGCTTGTCTTTGCACACATGCCAAAAGCAAAATCACATTACTCTTATTCTCTGTGCGCTCCACTGTCTCCCTTTCCTTTCCCTTTTAGAATCCAGTTGAATACCCGCACTCCTTTAGTTAACATCCTCCATGGCTGTGATCCTGCCTATCTCTGTAATCTATTCTGCTGCTGCCGTCCTTTATACTGTACACTCCCTTTGCTCCTATATTACATCTGTCCACTCTGTTCCTTCCCACAGCCTATCCATTGTCTGTGACAGAGCCTTTTCTTCTGCTACCCTCTTTCTCTGGAACAAATGTCTCTGTCTCTTTCTTTGTACCTCTCCCTCTCTCTTTCTCTTTCTCTCTCTCTCTGCTTCATGACTCACTTTCCATTTTTAAATCTACCCTGAAAACTCATCTCTCCTCCCTCACCTTAAACTCCTAGACTAATCCCTCTGGGTTAGACTGCTGCAACCCCGATGCTTCAACCGATATGTTATCATGCATATCTGCCATGAGTTATGGATGGTACAAAGTGTGCCCTATAATGATGCATGCATCTTTATTTTATCATAAAGCAGTGTCAAATGCCATAAACAGGGAAAAACATTTGAAAATAGCATTCAAACATTTTGCAGATTTATTCTGCTACAGGTGCACTCCAACATTGGGTCATGTGGCTGCAGCAGGATTTTTGAAAATGTAGACCTCTGCCATACAGTTTCCTGGGTTATAAAACTTTCATAGTTGTATGCCCCACTGATAACTCTGATTGTCATGTTTTATTATTCTTCTAAACCTGTGAAGCATTTTGTATGAAAGGTGCTATAGAAAATAAAATTGCATTGGAGAAATCCTTTTTATTGCTGTTTCATTTTCATGGCAAGAAAAGTGTGTTTTAAGATTTTAAATGCTCATGCTTCTTTTCCAGGCCTATTATAACTGATGTAAGTAGATCAGGTCGGTGTTACATTGTTGGTTATCAAAAAACCTGCCAAGTCAATGACACAAGGACATGTTAACTTTATGAATACAACATTCACAGCAGAAGAAATTGTTAAATACTGTGAGGCCTGCAGTCTTTGTTGTAGATCTATACTATCTAAAAAAACAAATGATACAATTTTTTGAAGATAGAGATACCTTTTATAGGGCTAATGTAGATAATACACATAGATGTTATTGTATACACGTTTTTGGGGCAACACAAGTCTTTTCCTGAAGTAATTTCCAGGAACTTAATGGCTATAAACACTCTATGTTTCAAAACAAATATGCAGAAGTTGACCGCAGGTAAGGGAAATCATGGAAAAGATTGTCCCCAAGAGATGTACAGTACTATTTCCTGACAATAGTCGTATTGCCCAAAGTCGAAGGCTGAGGGCATTATGACTATTGGTAGGCAATAATTCATCCTGAGGGTCTATATTTTCATACCATATCCCAACACAACTCTCGTCAATATCTGTTGTATTAAATCTTACCTGAGTTACAAGAATTAGGATGAGCAGTAGTTGAAAAAACTATGAGGATTAGAATGGGCAGCAGTTGAAAAAACTATTGCCAAGTTCTAACGAACTACTGCCTGGTTCTAATGAACTATTGCTTGTTTCTTTGTTTTGAACTGGGCAATAGCTCAAAAACCTTGCATGTCACCAGCCTGACAGTGCATCGGTAGTGCTACCACTTGCGATGCCGACAACCCAAGTTCAGGAATGAACTTGAGTCATCAGGGGTCAGCTGGGGGGAGGAGGACTGAGTAGCCCAGGGATAATCTCCTTCTCCTGGGATGGTGGGCTGCTGTCCTTGTTACAGAACTGCCAACTGGGTGACCACAGGTGGCAGTGCATTTGAGGGTGCTGTTGGGGGGTGAATGCAGACTAGGGGTTCAATGCAGCAGCACGCTTACATGCAAACACACCTAGGACCTCTCTTGCATGCCTGTGTCTATGGGGAAGGGGTGCAAACAAAGGAAAAATTACACCATCCAATGGATGAAGGATCCTGGTGGACCAGAAGAGACCAGACCTGCACTCCCCAACTGATTTGCCTGACGCAGCACAGTGTGTTTAGAGGGGGATCCTCCCCTCTTCCCCACCTGGGGGGGCAAGATGCAACAGTATGGAGGTAAGGCAGCTGCCAGTGAAGCCAAATCACCTAGGGCACACCAGTGGAGGTCATGATGGTGGCGTAGCAGTGGACAAAAAACAATAAAAAAAATAATTGTATGTCATGTGATTGACTCTGGGCTAACCACAGACCTGGATTTGTTTTCTAAGTTTCAAGAAAAACTGTTTTACAAGGGTTGAGGCACTGGACACCTTATCTCATGCTGCACTGGCGACCTGGGTTCTGGAATGACCTCGGGTCATTGGGGTGCTGGTGTGGGGGGGGAGCATGATTGAGCAGAGCCGGCAGGCTGCTGTCCTCCCCTTGGGGTGGTGGGTTGTTTCTCTCCCATAGTTGTGCTCCCACTGGGTGGTGGTCAGATGGGATAGCATTGGTGGAGGGGGCAGCAAGAATGGGAAGGTGGAAGGGGCTCAGCTGGTACCACGGTGTGCGTGCATGCCTCCACATGCATATATGGCTATGTGCCAGGGCTTCTGGTGGGGAAGTGGGACAACCTACAAAGGAAAATCCACAAACATATATATATTTAAAAAAAAACATTGTGAACATTGAAATACTCCAAAGAATAGTCTGTGATATTAATGAATTCATTTATACTACAAAAAACTCAGATTATTTTTTTTTCTTGGTTAGCAGGACTTCTGGTTTAAAATAAAGATGTAGATACTAAGAATAGATGTCAAAAAGTACAAGTCCTTTTAACACTACAGCCTTTGGTAATTGGAACGGGCTGAATGTTATCATGGAACAATATTATGTTTTGCAAAAAGCCCCAGTGAGAAACTGAAGTGAAATAAATATATTTGTAAAATGTTGGGGCTGCATTTCTCCATGGTTTTAAAGAATTGTTTTGTTCTCCAATTTCCTGTGAAAATAACTGAAATATTGTAGGAATGCAACCATAAACCTCAAAGCTTCAGGGGTCCTAGGTGACCCCTCCTGACCTGGGGCCTTTCAAAGAAACAGATTGTAATAGTCTGAAACCTGTTCAGATTTAATATTCTAGAGATGCCCTTGACACTTTTTACCTAATTGAGAAGGTTTCCTCCTCTGTACAGTAAATGAACACTAGGTGGTAGTTTTCCTTCTTTTATGCTAGCAGCTGGCTGACATTTTCATAACTGTTAGCATATGGGGTTCATCTCATATTAAATGATTGTGCCATGCATCTGACAGGGTTGATCAGAAGCCTATGGATTGGAGTTTTAAAGGCCCTCCAGATGTGTGTGACGACTTGTGTCATGATTTTAATTTTTACCACAGTTGCACTGCTTGCATCAAAAAGTCAGACCACATGAAAAGTGGTTAGAATTCTTATCACATGTTTTGCTCAGAAAATGACACATGGTGTTAAAATAATGACTCATGCCATTTTTTGTGCTGTACAGAATATAAACTATTGACAATTTGACAACATGTTTAAAAATTGCAGCCCAACATTTTGTTGCATTTATTTTGATGCAGGCACAGCTAAAAATCGGGAATTGTGCCCGTGTCACATCTTTTGAAAATCCAGACCTCATGTATTTTACAGTTGTATGCAGCTGCTGTTTACAAAATCAGCAAAGGAAGGCTCATATATTTTGTTTTCCCAAATGTGAAATTCTGATGCATTGAGCTCCTCAAGCAACATCATTATCTTTATGAAAGATTTGCTTTAATTGCAAGGTTACAGTAAAGCTCATACTGAGAACTAAAATGATGGCAAAACAGATATGTACTATTTAAATCCAGTTGGACCACTAAAACTTCTTAAGTACAGTACTTGACCAAGAATGCCAAGAGTTCAGGATTCATACATAGCATCAACAGTTGCATTTAAACATCATAAATTACTTTTCCTTCACCATTTGCATGAGTTGTTAATGTGTTCTGCAAAAATATTCCCCCCAAATGTTTTTTTTTTCACCCCATAGTGTTGATTATGAGAAGCCATACTTGCCAAATGGGCAATTACATTTATCACCACTTTTACAGTAACTGTGTATGAGGTACAGAAATGTTTGACATAAAGCACTGGTAATTTTTTTTCATGACTAAATGCAGTTTAGTTAGGTATGTTCATCTACATTTCCAGTAATCATATCTAATATCCATAAACATTCTTGTCAGTGCAACAAGGCAATGGACAAGTTAGACAAAATGCTGGGATGAATCGGTAGGGGAAAAAACAGTAGGCAGCAATACTCCCTCTCCACAGATCCCTAATAAGGCCACATTTAGAGTGCTGCATGCAATTCTGGAATCCACACCTGCAAAAAGAAAAAAGACAGGTGGGAGACAGTGCAGAGAAGGCCCACGGAGATGATTATGGGGCAGCATGGGAGGTCCTGTGAGAAAATGCTGCAGAACTTGAATAATAATGTATGGGAGAGCATGATTATTGTCTGAAATCAGCAAGTTTATAATGTTGTTACAGTAGTAGCCAGAAACATTGCCAGCTATTTCCAGATATTTTGCGAAATTAAGTTTCTCTTGGCTGTCCCTACTGTGGAAATGCAGAAAGCAGGAGATATTTCTGGGAATATCACAGACATTTCAGGAAATATATGGCAGTGTCTGTGGCTGCTACTGTATAGTATCATAGTGATGTCAAGAGGTTGTTAACCCCTCTTGGATACGTCACAATGATACCATAACAGCTTTAACTCCTTTGCGCATGCGTGTCCCCTTTTCTGGATTTTTTTTCTGGCTAAAAATCTTTTTTTCTCCTCCTTGTTATTTACGGCAGATCTGTCCATATAGGCAGTGACACAGTACTCTTGAAGTTTTAATGACAGTGATATCCTGCGTACACCGGTGCGGCTAATAAGAAGGCGCGCACAGTTTGCGGCACCACTCGTGCATGTGTGTTTTGTGGACAAAAGCCATAGTGAAGAAAAATGGAAACTAAGGGTGCAAAGCAAGATAAACAAAAGTAGGACACATCCTTTTAAACTCTGTGCCATACACTATAAAATATAATAGATGGCAATCGGACAGTAACCTCACTGTTATCACTTCTCGAGGTTTCCATCACAACAGTAAACCAAGTGATAACAGCATGGTTACTGTCTGATCACCATCCATTATCCTCTATGTTACTATTTGGAGGCAAGCAGGGTACGGAAGGGGGGTGGAGAGAGGGCACATTCAAATGTGCTAGGAAAGTTTTACACCTCTAGATGTTTGCCCATTGTCCCTTTAATGTCTATCCAATATTCTGATACGTTTTTGAAATTTTTTGTTAAATTAATAATCTAATTGTGTTGCCTTTTTAACTACCCTGTTTATCAGTTGCTGGTGTCTCTTTTCATACTGTGTGAACATTCTATGACATCAATAGCTCCATTCCAGGCCATTCATGTGAATAGCATGGAATGGTGTTATTGGTATCATAGAATGTCTTAGAAATATGAAAAGAAAGATCAGCAGCCAGTGAAGGGAATGTAGCTGTGAGGGCACCCCAAAGCTTGATTATTTATTGATCAAAAATTCTGTCAAAACATATCAGAATACATAACTTCTGTGAAAAGAAGATGAAAGGGCAGTTAACTATGTAACAATCATGAAGGGTTAAACACAGTTTTACAGCAGTGTGCTGTTCACCTGCAGTGCAAATACGAACATGACGGGTAATGCAAGGAAACTGGTAGGAAGATTTTAAAAAGGGTCTGAGGAGGTGCAGATTCATGGAGAATAGTGGAAAGTGCAAAGGACTGCCCAAAATGGTAGTCTGTGCAAAAACAGTGGTTGGGTTCAAGTAGGCATGGGATAGACACATGAGTTTAGTTGGAGGGACTGGGGGGAGTGGGAGAACAGGGGAGAGGAGATAAGTAACCATTACAGGGCTGTTTCGGTAGTTAGGTAGGGCAAAGGGCAGATGGGAAGACCAACTGGCCTTCTGCTGCTGACTGTTTTCTCTGTTTTTATGTTTCCCAACATGTTTTTATCATTAATAAGTATGAAATTATCACAATGATTCATTACAAAAACTTGCAGTAATAAATAAAAACAAGATTAATTAAAAAAGGATAGCAGCAGTAAGTTAAACAAAATGCAGATTTTGCGTAGGGGTGTTTACTACTGTAAAAATTTTCATTTTTGACCTTCTCAAAAATTCTCAACAGCATAGAATATATTTGAAAGGTGCAATTTCTTATTTCATTTTGTTACCCAGGTAGGCATACTGAACCAAGAGCCCTTTTTCAGGTGCAACCTGGGCCACAAGGGCAACAGGCTGAAACTAAGTTATGAAATATACAAATACATATACATATACCGTACAAAACGTAAATCAGATATACAGTGCATGTAAAGTCATTTTAGGTACTGTTTTATCCATTTATGGTGGTTGCTGATATGTGCACTCACTGTTTGTGCATTTGCTATTTAGGATTCGCAGTTTTTGTATGCGCAGTTTTTTTATGCTGTTTTGACATGGAACCTTCAGGGCAACACGTGACTCTTCGCAGATGACACAAAGCTCTATGGCAGGGTAGATAGAGAGGAAATGTTTAGGGAGTTGCAGAAGGACATGTCAAGTTTAGAGAGATGGTCCAACATCTGGCACTTGAAGTTCAACACCAAGAAATACAAAGTAATACACATAGTAAACAAGAACCGTGGGCTGAAATATTTGTTAGAAGGTGGTTAATTTGGACACTGCTTCAGAGGAAAGGGCCAGGGGAGTCATCATCAGTGACTCCCTAAAACAATCTAGCTAGTGTAATAAGGCATACAGCAAGGCAACCAACATGTTGGGGTATATTGGGGGGGGGGGGTCGACAGCAGGAGGAAAGAGGTGATACTACTTGTCTATAGTTTACTGGCAATGCCACATCTGGAGTACTGTGCCCTGTTCTGGAGTCCCTGCCTAAGAAAGGACAAAGACAGGCAAGAGGTAGCTTAGGGTGACCAAAATGATGCAGTACCAGCAGGGAAGATCTTACAAGGATCAGCTTAAGACTCTGAACATGTTAATGCTAGAAACCAAAAGGGAGAGGGGCGATATGATGGAGACTTTCAGGTTTCTGGAAGAAATGAACAAGGTAGAGTGCAAGAAAATATTCAGCAGGACTGGTGAATCAAGAACATGCGGGCTTGAGTGGAAGCAGGTGGCAGGGGAGATTTAGGAGGGACTCGAGAAAGATTTATTTTATAGAGAGAATAATTGAGCCTTGGAACAGCCTACTGGTAGAGGCAGTGAGTGCAAGAACCATTACTGTTTTCAAGCACAGCAGGGACACAGTAAAAGGCTTCTTAGTTAGACAGGGAAGCAGTAGATCAGGGGGTAAGGGGGATGGGAGGGCCAAAACCCAATCTAGACAGTACAGCTTGACCCTGACTAGACAATAGGGTAAATCAGGGCAAACTGGATGAATTAATGGCATTTTTCTACCAACATTTACAGAACATGGGTCATGAAGGAGGTTTTAGCTAAGGAAGAGGGGAGTATTCAATAATACAGTGTCTGGTGTGGAGTGGGGAGCTGAAATGGGGGCCTTTGGTTCATTCTAATATGGGTCTCAGGGGTGTTTAGGGAGGGATGGGGCCTTAAAAAAGACAGTATTGGACTGCAGAAGAGACTGGCCATCTGGGGGTGGGGGAAAGGCTTTTTTTTCTATTTTGGGGATGTAAGCTAAATAACATAAATAACAAATAGCAGGACTGATAGTCATTATTTGAATCCAAATAATAGCGAGCCTATTTTTCACTGAATTCGTGAAATAATATTTGTTGCTCACACACCATCTACATGGGCCCTGTGTGCACCTATTTTTAGAGTTACATTAAGCAATCCCACCAACTTCAAAAGCCTCACAACCCTCACCTAATTTTTAAATGTCATTATATCTTCAGGGTTCCCATCTATTTTGTCCCTAATCATATCCATATGGTTGCCATGGAGCATCGTTGCTGTCCCTGTGTATAATAAAGTTGGAAGAGTTGAGGCTTGTTCCAGTGTGGTAAAATTGTTTAGGCTGTTTCTAGAGCTAGTGCTGGCACTGGCCTGGAGGAAGATGAGCAGAACTGCAGTAAGGGCAGGGGAAGGTTTACTAAAGTACCCAGTTGCAAGGATGCCCTTTGATAAGCCTTGCCCCACTATAATGAGGCTCCTCCAGTCCAGTTTGTGATATCGGGGGTGGCAGTGCTAGGGATACCAACAAAAAAAAGAATCACAGCATAGTCTCGTGGCTAGAGCACGAGACTGGGAATCAAGAGATCTGTGTGCAAATCTCACCTCAACCACTTACTGTAAGACCATGGAAAAGTTGTTTAACTTCTCAGTTATTCAATCTACTCAGCTGTAAAAGTGAATAAAAGCTGCATCCACTGAAAATAAAATATTGTATTTCAGCCAGGTTATCCTAGGTAAATACCTTAAAAAAAGACACAGATCCAGTCTAGCCCGTTTTACCCAGTTGCCAAGGCCCCTATGGATACCATACCCCTACAGTATGTATGGACACTAGAGGAATGGATGAAGGTAATGGGGCATTTAAGATAACAGGTGCCATGAAGCTCCGAAGGAAATGGAGGGTGAGGAATTGTTAATGTAATGGTGAAGGGAAAGGACTGTGCTGAATACAAATTTTGGCTATAGTTTTAGAATAGTTAAAAATGAATCTGAATCCTGGTGACTCCCAGTAGTCATGTCATTAGGTATTTGGCATTCAGATTTGTGCACATCCGTTTCCTAGGGTACACATGTACCTCAACGTGTGACCTCAGTCTTTTTCAGCAATGCAGTAGCTGTCTGCATCCTCATACATGACATGTCTAAGCTTATGTAAACTAGCAAAAATAGGTAGGAGCAGCAGCAGCCAGTTTCTTGTTCCTGATAGTAGGATACTACTGTATTGTGAGCAGTGTTTATAATGGACTCCATAGTTTCTCACTTTATACTGTTGCACATAAAGTACATTTTCATTGTAGCTGGAAGAAATCATATGTGGTGAAAAAGGTTGTATCCATTATACTTAGTAAATACGTAAGATAAAGAATGTATGCAAATCAAATCAGAGCTGCTGGCTTGGGCTGAGCCTAAAACTGCACAGACAAATTTCATTATATATCGAGGGAGTGCTCCTGACCAATCAGAGTGCTCCTTTCCCCTGTGTGTGAGACACTCTTATTCTGCGAAGAGCATCTCACGCACAGATACCCTGTAAATGGGCACATTCCAAGACAGTTTAAAAACCAAAAAATAGCAACATTGATTCGATCTATAATATATCAATATGTCCCACATTGCCACTCATTGCGGTATAACAGTGGGTTCACTTGCATTCTGCTTAGGTCAGAACAACTCAGCTTTACTTCACTGCTCTTTCACGGGCAGAACGCGTATGAAACCACTCTTATACCACAATGAGTGGCTCCGTGGGACATATTAATTTATAATATAGCTGAAAGTGGTGTATTCAGATTTGGTTTGTGGGATCTAAATAGTGCTAGATTAGCCAACACTTTACAGGACTTATGAACATGCACCATCTTAACACTATGGCACATGCCCACTGTGTTTCATGCATGCACCGTAACACCAGAGTTCAGGTTGTCCAGATCCAGAAATTTGGGATCTGAGGATTCTGATTTCCAAGCATAAAAAAAAATCTGAGCCCTGACCTACTGGCTTGTCACACACCACTACTGATATACAGTTCCACAGTCATATACTGTACAAGACAAAAGGTATAATTCATGTGCAATTTATGGTTTATGTCACAACAGGTCATGGAGTGCCTCTTACACCACAGGGACAACTTAAAAAATGTACTAATAACTAGACACTATTTAACATATATTTCATAAACAAACCTTACTGTCATAGTTTATTACTTATGAACGTTTCATGAAAACAGTGCATCTTCTTCAAGGCTGTCTCCCTCTGTAGAGCAGCACCTTTGGAAATGTAATCTATCAGCATGAGAACCACTAGGAAACTTGGGTCTTTCTGTGGCCACCCATATTGACACTTGTCAGTGCTACCTATATAACGTGAGCAACCCCATACCACCTCATTTTTAAATTTGCGCATGCGTGGCAAACTTCTTGAGATAGTGACTTTTGAGGGGTGTGACACTGTCTGTCCAATGCAGAGTGCTCTGCAAGGGACTCGACAGTATCACACCAATCATTAGCCAGGCTGATCATGATGCTGTTTTACCTGAAGTGATCTGCACTTGAAAAGGAAAAGCTGCACCAATCATGTTGTGGCTTTTTTCCTTTCATCTGCAGGTCACTGGACAGCAAACAGCTGTTTGTGACCTGATCAGCCTGGCTGACGTCTCTGCCCCCCTGTCACCCCACTGGTCCCTTCCTGGAAGATGGGAGGAGGTGCTTTCCTCCCCTGCCTCCTCCACTTTCTGCTGATTCCTTTTGCTCTTCTCTCACCCGTGCAGAGTAGGCCACAGCCTAAGCTCTGTATCGGGCTGGGGCATCTACAGTGCCTGGAAGGCACTTTCACTTGAACTGCAACTGCTCAGAACACCTCCCTCCACCTGCCGACATCAGGGTGCTCAATCCCCATGTCAGCATGTATCCCCCTCCCCCTTTAAAGTGGCACACTGGGAACCCACCCCAGTGTGCTAAAAAAATACCTCTGATGTTTCCAATACAGGGATGCCCACTCCTGGTGTCGGATGCGCCGCCCCCCACACCTCTATATTCTCAGCCGACCTCAGGATGCCCAATCCCCAGGCCAGCACTGACCCCCCCCAGTACTCTGGCACACTGGGAGCCCACCCCAGTTTGCCAAAATCTGTGTTATTAAATATTTTACTTATAAAAAAAAAACAGTCCTAGGAGGTATTTTTTTTTTAATCAGAAAATAAAAGAAAACGGTCCCTCGCTGTTCCCTCTGGCCCCCTCTCCCAACCTGCACCCTCCCTTGGTGCACTTCACCTCCCTGCACACCCCCTTACCCATACTTACTGCCAGAGGTCAGGAGCTGCAATCTTCTGTGGACCGGGAACACGTTTGCACTCTTCAAAAGCCGATCGCAAACTGAAGAAAATCACGGCAAGCCCTATAATGGCAATCAATGGGGGGGTTTAACTTGAACAGTACAGCCCTCATTTTTGACATCCTGCCCAAAATGTGTTTTCACACTTGTGGTGCTGAATGACACACTCACTGTACAAAATCATCTTTTGGGATTGAGTAACGAAATCATACTGCCACTGTTCATGAGGTGGGGTCCCAAAAAGCCCATGTTGAAAATTTGGAGCAAAAATACCAACAAACGCCCAGGGTGTTAGGGTTTCCAACCATAACGCCCACCCTGTACAGAGTGACAGGCATCGGGAGTGTGACTTGGGGTCATCAGCCGTAATGTTCATCCCATTCCACCCCCACCCCCACCCTGCAGCCACTGATAGGCTATCAAGGTGTGCCATGGGGTCTTGGGCCCTAACGTTCACCCCATTCTCCTATACTGCACCTATCTCAGCTTATTTCCTTATGGAATGGGGTGAGCATAAGGGTAGAAGACCTCAAGGCACACTACAGTACTGGTCAGTGTCTGCAGGGTGGGGTGAGCTAGAATGGTGTGAGTGTTATGGCTGACAACCCAAAGGCACATCCCCAACACCTGTCAGTCTCTGCAGGGTGGGGGTGTGGATTGGCATACTTCAGTACTTCACTACCATTCCTATTATGCATTTCTCTAATTCTTGCACTACCAATGCCAATACCAACAAGCAAATATTCAGCATTGACAAATGCCTTTTTTTCTAATGAAGTAAACCAGTGCTGGAAGAACATAAGAAATTTGTGTTGAGAGTGATGTCTTAAAATGCAAGGCTGAGGAATATACACAAAAAAATATGGGAGGCATGTACAACAGCAATACCAAGAGCGAACTTTTGGTATTGACAAATGCTTGTTTTCTTCAGCTATTACTCATTCTTCTGAACAAGAAAATGCCTCAGTCAATTTCAGTCTTTAAAGTACCATTTTCTTTTAATATACTCACTTTATATTGTTATTGCATGTTGTCTTTGGCTCCTTCAAAGAAGACTCTGCTTTTTCTGTTTTGGTGGTATGGCATGAAGATACTTAGAGAAGACACTCACGCACTTTGTTTTCTGCCTGGACCTTTTTCATTGCATCAAATTGTGTACTGAGGGATTTAAGCAGGCTTTGAGGATGCACTGTCAGAAGGTTTTAAAACATTTCTGGCAGGAACTGGAGAATGTCTGGTAGACAACATCTTACAAAGACTGTCTTTGTTTAGCTGAGATGTGTAGGACAGGGAGGTTCTCAGGATACTGGGGACCATTATTGTTTGAAGTTTTGTATGGAAGCAAAATAATTTAAAATGTTACTCATAATTTAATGGGTGGGCAACCAGTGAAATTCATTTTTAGAATTAGAGTTATATAATATGCTGAGGGAAATGAGACATCCTGCTGCAGAGTTTAATGCCTGTTGTAAACTATTAATTTTATTTGCAGGCAAACTTAGAAATGAAGTATTAAAGTTAATCCATTATGAGCATATGGACTAGTGAGGTTAAAGCTTCATGAGCTAGGGAAGCATATTGTAAGGAAGTATTTTTATGATGATAGTAATTTTGTAATTACCACTGATATACTGTATGGGCTTTCAATGTTAGGGCACCATCAAATTCCCCCCTCACTCCCCATAGGATTTTCAACCTTCTCAGCAAGTTCCAAGGGTTCACCATCAATAACTGGCATCTGAAAGAATTACTAGCTTATAATTCTTTATTACAAGTATCTATAATACTAGCAATATTTCTGTCTGGCATACTCATTAGCTAGGCTGTGGTAATCCTTGTACAGATCTTGTGGTGGGATCAGGCTCACACCTCTCAGCTGTACCTGATTTTCACAGATGTCCCTGATTACACCTCAACAATGTTCTCTTTTCCTCCTGAATTTGGCATTTCTCTCAGAAAAGAATAGGGATTTGAAACATGTTGAAATAATACAAGACACAAGTTTTAGAGTCTACATTAGTTCTTCAGAAAACAGTTTTTACATTGGGCCACATCTTTTAGTCACTTTGTAATCTTCAGAAGGAAAGGTGAAACTGTAAAGAATGAGGAAGACATCGGAAAGGAAAATAGTGCCAGAGTCCATCTGGATCAAGTTAGTGGAAAAAGGGGAAAAAGAATCACCTTGAATGTGTGCTACAATCCACCAACAGTTCATGGTGCTTGGCACCCAGCTAGCTGGCAAAATTATGAGAGCATCCAAATCACATGCAGTGGTGATCCTAGGGGACTTCAGTCTCCTGCACATAGACTGGTATCTTGAGAATAATAATGGCAGGGCTGAGACTGAGTTCCAGTGTACTATAAGGACTGTATCCTAGAACAGCATGTCCAGCAAGGGACTAGGTTAAAACCATACTTGTTCTTGTTTTCAGCAGTGTGGATAGGATCCTCTCTAGTGTGACAGTCAAGGAACCAGTGAGAGGAAGTGACCGCACCCACTGCTACCTGATACCAGGGAGGACTAGTCGAACCACCAAGACCCTAAACTTTAGAACAGTAAATTTTGTCAAGATGAGGGATATGGTGGCTAAGGCTAGGGCACCCTTTTTCCTTGAAAACAGAAAACTGAAATTAAAATGGAAGTCACCATTTTTAAACACCACTAAGGCCCTGTACACATTAGAGGTGAAGATTTGCACCGGTTTAAAAAATGTTTAAAAAACATTTTTAAACTCACCACAGCAGCCCATCCAGATCAGTCTTCAACTGAATTTTAACTTGGTTATACCATAGCCAACTCCCGTCCGCATCTGCCTCCAGTAACGTTTTTAAAAACGGGTTCTCCATGACCGTTAACATGCTTCCTAGAGGAGCAATATGGAGATGCTCATCCACCCTACAGGGAAACATTCTTTCCCTCATCAAACCGATTTTAAAAACAGACTTGAGACTAGCTTCCAGCAGGGTTTCAGCACGGTTTCCTAACATGCTTTGAAACTATGCTTAAATGCAGACAGGCACCGTGTTTGCGCTAGTTAAAACTTTTTAAGCACCTTAAAATGTTTTAACTAGCCTGATGTGTACACGGCCTTAGAGTCAATATTTCTTATAATAATTTGCACCACATTAGCAACCACAATTGCCTTCAAATATGTTTAAACCACTCTGTTTATGCTGCATTTTAGTGCAAAAAATGCAATTGGCACTCAATTTTGGGAAGCTGGTAAAAAATGGATTTTAAGGTTTTGTAAACTGTTTCTTTTTTGAAAATGGAACCAGTGGCCCTGCCAAGGATCTGGAGAAGCTGTATCAGGCTAATAATGAGGAGCATATGTGGGTTTTATTGAAAAGGGTGTTTGAAGTGGCTCAGATGTTTGCATCCCTGTAAACAATAAGGGAAAAGGGCTCCCTGGCTCAACATGAGCCTAACTGAAACTACACAAAAAGAAGGTTGGTTTAAAAAGAGGGTTTATAACTGCTGGAAAGAAACAGGTTGCCTCCAGGCAAGAGAGAAGTATAGAGCAGCCCTGGGGGACTGTAAAGAATAGAACCGAGGAAGCCAAAAAAGCTCTAAAAACAGTACAGCACTACCGCTACAGAAAACTCCAATGCTGCCTTCTGGTACATAATTGAAAAGAGAAAGATGAAGGAGGGGATTTGGCCTCTGAAACCAAGGGGGAAGGGGAGTCTAAGCATACATTAAAAGCAATGGCTAAGGTGCTGAATCAAAGATCAAGCCAGCTGACTTAAAAGGGGTGGACAGCATCAGGGATCCAGATAAGGTGAGTACCAACCTATTTTACTCACCTCATTTTAGGAAACACTCTTCAGAATTTTTTTTTTAAGGAGTATCAATACTCACCCAACATTTCTAAATGTGCCACACTCCATAGAATAGTGCTTTATAGCATAACTGGTGATTCAAAAGGAGTTGTGTTTTACAGATTTATAGCACTTGTATGCATCCCAATTTTGTTTTACTCACTATATTTTAAAACTGGTGAGTAAATTACTCCTACCTTCCAACATTATCTGGAGCACAGTTGGCACCTGATCAATTCTTATCCAGGAAAATAAAAGCTATATTCTTTTTAAAAATGTACTTCTGACTTCATCTACTCTGTCCAGACAGTTGTATGCATCTGAATTTGATTTTACTCACCTCACTTTCAAAAGGAGGAGTACAGTACTCATCCCCAAAAAATCTTATCTGGAGCCCTGGACAGGACACATGCAAGAATCATAGCTGAGCTAAAGGAACAATGGCAGGTCCTCTTTAATAATCATTCTTGAGTCTGACTGTACAGGGGTGGTACAGAAAGACTGGAAAGTGGCTACTGTGGTCCTCATCTTCAAGAAGAGGGGAAGGGCGGACCCAGGCAACTATAGGCTGGTCAACCTGACATCAGTGCTGGACAAGGTCTTGGAATCCATTATCAAAGACAGAATAATGGATTACTTTATTAAGGCCAAGGTTATCGCCCCCTCTCAGCATGGCATTATGAGAGGTAGATCATGCCAAACAACCTGATCACACTCTTCAGTGGAGTTACCAGGGATGTGGATGGGTACAGGACCATAGACATAGTCTGCCTGAACTTCAGCAAGGGCTTTGTTTCTGTGGTGCTTGATGAGTTTCTGGTCAAAGTACACCAGTGCTGTGTACACTAGGCATACTGTGCACAAGGTAGATTGCTGACTTGGGGGCAGAAAGCAAAGGATTGTGGCTGACAGACTCTACTCCAAGTGGAGAGAGGTACTCAGTGGTGTCCCTCAATAACTGATGCTGGTGCCACAGCTTTTCAAATATTTCATCAACAATCTGGAAGCTTGAGTCTTTGGAAAGTTGCTTCAATTTGATGATCACACTAAGCTGGCCAGTGTTCTAACACCCTTGAGGATGCTTATAAACTTCAGGAGATTCTGATCAAGCTGAGTGACTGGTCAAACTCCTGCAGTCTTAGATTCAGTATAGCCAAAGGCAACGTGATACACTTGGGCAGGAGAAACAAAGGTAGGGCCAACACAGTGTGTGGTACTCCTCTTTCCGTGGAGGATGATGAGTACCTGGGGGTCATAATAGGCAGTGGGGATAAAGCAAGACAAGCAGTGTGTCGCTGCTGTCAAGAAGGCTGGGAGAATTCAGGGGTACATCAAAATGTGGCAAACAGCAGAGCAGGGGAAGTAATTTTACTACTGTACAGGATTCTCGTCAGGTCGTGTCTGGATTACTGTGTGCAGTTCTGGGCTCCTCAACACAAAAATAACATTGATGCAGTAGGGACAGAGCAATGCTGGGATCAGGGATATGGATGATAAAAGTTATGCAGAGAGACTTGAGGCCCTTAACATATTTACCCTGCAGAAAAAGAGGCTGAGGGGCATTATCTCGATCTTCCTCATACAGAGTAGTATCACCAAGGCTGAACTGTCAGAAATGTTACATCTGTGTGCACCAGCAGGACCAAGGAACATGTCTGGAAACTCAATGGTACTAACTTCTTCCAGAGGTTATTTCTATGGTACAGCTTACCAGTACAGACAGTAGGCATGAAGACAGTTCAGGCCTTTAAGGTAAGCCTGGACACATTTCTGCTTACCGTATGAATTGCAGGGTTCTCTGGGAATAGGTTAGGTGAGGAATTCATCTAAATTAGTATATGTCTGAACAGCATACCTATTGCTCCCTGCTTATTGGGGGGGCA
This sequence comes from Neoceratodus forsteri, assembly GCA_016271365.2. Taxonomy (NCBI): domain Eukaryota; kingdom Metazoa; phylum Chordata; order Ceratodontiformes; family Ceratodontidae; genus Neoceratodus; species Neoceratodus forsteri. Next base: position 394,961,416 of record CM028136.1, read on the forward strand.
GGGAACTTAATGGGCTGGTGTCATTTTGACCTTAAATTATTTTGTTGCTATGTTGCTTCATTTCATCCTCCTGATTTTTCTTCTGTTGAGGTCATAATCCTTTCTTTTTGAGGTTATAATCATTGCCTTTGCAACAGATTAGTATGTCACAACAAAGGGGTATTTTTTTCAGTGTAGGGGAAAAGCAGGAGGAGTAGATGAAGTCTGTGGGACAAAGAAATTTCTCGTGTGGTTGTCCTCAGAAATGAAGAATGAGAGGTGATAAATACAAACATTTGATGAAATATACATGGAATTTGGTTTGACTATTATACTGCATACTGTATTTTAAAACATTTTCCTGGAAACTGAAGAGCTGCTATACCATTCTATTACAATCACAACAACAAAGACAGCTCAGGATGCTCCGGGTGTGCTGCATAAATAAAAACTGTGACTGAGATGCCTGTATACATAACAACATACTCATCCACAGTATGAACATCATAAGGATACAGAGGTCAAGGTTACCAAAGGGAGCACAGCTCAAGGGTTTTTCTATATAATGAGTAGATTTCAAATAATATAAAAGCTTCCAGCGTTTTGAACTTTGGCCTCTGTATCCTTGTGAAGTTCATACTGTGAGTGGGACATGTCATTACAATCCTTGCATGAAGAACTAAAAACCAAGAAGGTAGGCTTCTGATCAATTGCTGCTTGCCCTGCTATAAAGAAATTGTAGAACTTGGTACATGTGGCACATTTCCTGATAACATTTTTTGAATTGTGTGTATTTGTGGCCAGCCTCAAATGCTGTAATTTAGATAAATCTGGGATATGCACTGGCCTGACTCAGAATATGCCATTTATCTTCGTGAACAAGAGGTCAGGGCCATAACCAGCGAGTGGTACAGCCACGAGTGAACTGTTAAAAAGTCCTGCCCCATCACAAGTGAGCATATATTTTATATCCTAAGGGAGGCCATTGTTTGCCCAATTTATACAATGTATTTTACATTGGAAAGCTTGCAGACTAGTTTTTTAGTGAAGATGTAACTGTTTCTGTTGGATTTCTCTGCCCTGTTTTGAGTGTAGCAGAGCATGCTGTGATGTCATTAGGATTGTGCAAGCTGCTCTCCCATTGGGTAAAAGCTTCTTTTTGTGACCAACCTAAAGTGGAAATAAATGTTGGTATATGCTGATGACCCCTCAAGCACTAAAACAAATGATTTATTTTCATTTAGAATGCTTCAGTGGCTAAAACAAATCATGTGTCTGTAAAGATTTAACTGTCGGCTACGTTGTGTAAATAGTCATTGTGTTTCAGCAGTTCTGAAACCTCTTAATGGCATCTTGGAAGATCTGCAGTACAGAAAAAAAACACAAAGCTACTGAGTCAGTTTAATTTGCTTTTAAAGCCTTTAAATCTTGTGCCAAAGAATGTTGGGGGAATCACTGTTCCCTTTTTGTTGTAGTCTTTTACAGATCACCGAGTTCATCAAATGATCATACACTGTAACACTAGCTGAAAGTGATTGCTGAATAAGATCTGTAAAAATGAATTTGCTGCTGGAGTTTAGAAAATATGTATGTTTTTAACAACAGAGACATATAGCCAGCAGTTTTGCAAGAGAGGGCCATACATCAGCATGGCTGAAAAGACTCCTCAGTTTGACCTCTTTAATCTTGAAATTCAACCCCAGTAGAAGAGCTGTCAGAAAGTTGAAAATATGATCAAGATGAGTACTGACTGTGTTATAGAGCCACAAGTACACTTCCAGAGGTTAATCAAAAAACATGTGTATACACGTATATACATAGAATAGCCTGACACAAAATATTCAATTTATCTTCAAATGTGAAGGTACAAGACCATAACTCGTGTGGTGGAGCCACAAGGGAGTTATGAAAGACCTGCTTCCTCATGAGTGATGACAGAGTGCATTGTCTGAGTCTGGCCAATGCATATTAGATGTATACAACATTGTGTTAGTTAGAACTCTAAAAATTTGCTCTTTCTACGAGGAGTTAACTGTTTCACTTTGATTTCAACTGCTGACTTCAGGGCTGCACAGGAATTTTGTGATGTAATCATTATTTTAAAAGCTGCTTTCCAGTTGGTTTACTCCATTGTGATGTACCCAACCTTCCAGATATTAATGTGACCTGCCAGGGTTAGATTTATATGCTATTGGGCTGATACCTAACATTTAGCATGGGCCCTCCCCAACAACTGGAGTTTAATGCAGATGTGACTGTGATTGCAAGAGCACCACTCAAGAAAGTATTGGCATGACATGGCATCAGTCCCATGGTGTTGTGTCTTGAAACCAGCTCTAGCATGAGCCCCATCCATAATGCCCCCCACCCACTCAATTCTGACCCTAAGGCCGATTTCTGGGCTGCTGAGATTTTTATTTTGCTTTGGTCCCTTCACAAACTGCAGCCCTGATACAGTCTTTAGCATCAAGTAGAACCCCCACCCCAGCCCACATCCACCATGTGCTACTTGTTACTATCTGGTCCCTTGTCAGTCCTCGAGAGTCACTGGCTAATGGTGAAGCACAGGATTTCAACACATGTAATGCCTGGCTGTGTTAGTTCTTCAGGTATGCGGCATCTGAAAACGTTATGCCCGCCACTGTGAGGGTTGAGACATATTGAGCATGGCCATGCATTCCATTTACATGGTGATTCTCGACCATTCCCCCACATGGTTGCAATGTCACTAACAACAACACTAAAAAAGGCTTGCAATCCCATAGTACATAGTACAACAGGGTTGCTGGTGGGTTACTGAGACTAAGTGGTTAATCTGACCACTTTGAGACACTATCATCTGTCTCTCTGCTGGGCCCCCTGTCTTTCAAGTTGACCCCCCACCAATCAGATAAATCAGGTGAAGATTAAAGCTAAGGCTCATTTCAACTCTGCATCTTAATGAGCTAGTAGCATCAAAAAAAGACAAAACATTATTCATTTTTAAAGTAGTCATTCTTTTATTTTGAAATATTTTTCCTTTTGCTCATTAGAACCTTTACTACTTGATTGGTTTTGTTTATTTTACAATGTTTTGGCCTGGAAAGGCAATTGAGCCAAAGCTTATTTCCAGGTGCATCCCAAGAGCACAGGGAGAATGTGACTTGTTCAGGGTCACGCAGTATGCATGCGGTGGTTGTGGGACTCAAACCCAGGTCTGCTGGATGCAACAAGCTCATTCACAGCTCATTGGTGTAACCTCTAGGCTTTACTGCCAGCCATACTATTAGGACTGCTGCGTAGAACATAAGAGGATAACGTAAGTGCAGCCATACAGAACAAGCCTGTGTCTGCATTAAGAGGTTTCTATGACAAACAGGAACCTGGAAAGTAAAGCTTGAGAGGTGCCCTGGTTGCCACAGAAAACATGAGATGAAGACATAGGCATGATAGTGTATGGATGCCCATATATTATATTTTATAATGGGCCTCCATGCCCTTTCAGACATTCCACTTCCTTTCAGTGAACTACCGTTTTTTTTGTTGGGGGGGGGGGCTTGAGATTGGTGGCAGGCTCACATGACTGATTCAGCTGTATGAATTTCTTATGTTTTATTCTGACGTGGAGCCTTTGGAAATTAGTCTATGACTCAAAGAGTTGTAATTCCGATTTACTAAATAAATAAATAAAATAAATAAACATATGCTAGCAGCTTCAGTTATTTCTATAAGTTCATGATTTTAAAAAAACAGCTTCCTGCTCATTTGGATAGAGGAAAGCAGCTGTGCATCAACATTCCAAGTTGTGCTGCAGTAGTGACATCACTAGTGTAGCACAACATCGTATTGATGTCACTACTGCAACACAACAGCCCTATTCTAGGCATTTAAAGAGTAACATTCCACCACACACTATAGTGCTTTACCTGGCAGCTGACAAGCAGTTCTGTTCCTCATCATACCATATAAGCAATGTGACATTGCTCATTGTGACATCACTAGTAACCAGTCTGGTAGCTCTTGAGTGCCTCTTCCTGAGCAGTTGTGATGTCACAGAGCTGATAAGGCATGAAGAGGAACAGAACTAGATATGTCAGCCTCCGGGTTCGGTATTGTTCCATGCATCCCATCTAGTATTGTCAGGTAGAAAATCTTATTGGGAAAAGAAAAACTAGCTCCGATAGAAAAAAAATAATAGATGACTACTGTGAAAAATTAACATTAATTTCAAGTAGTACACTAACTCTTTAAGCCTTGTCTTTTACTGCTCCATGATTGTCTTCTCTGACGTAACTAATGGCATTGGAGCAGTAAAAGACAGGGCTTAATATACTACCTGCAAATAATAGTCATACTTTGCCCAGTGTTGGAATTGCACTTTATGAGCTTTGGGAACTGTTGGAGCCCATGAGGGTCCTATCTATATACTGAGCCCCCCTTCCCATTATAAGTCAGTGGCAGGGATGACTGAGGTACCTAGGATCAGTTCAGAGCTATATGGGCCTCAATTGTGAATGGGGGTGAGATTTGCTCATAGTTTTGGCTTCATACAAAGGTGGCAACCTTATTCAGCTCTTATGGTGGATTTTTAATTAAATATGTTTTTAATTATTATGGCTATATTCTAAGAGGAATAACTCACTTCTGGGTGTCCTACTGTACTAGATATACAGATATGTCTGGAGGTTGAAAGCAGTCCAGTATGCCTTGTAATTCACAATGCACTGGAAGTGTCCATTTATCTCAGCACAGCTTGATATCCCAGTGTGAGTTATTCCATACATATAGAGTGCAGCCAGCCAGGATGCAGTGTGGTAACTTGCAGTAAATGGACATTTGATAAAATACAGCATTACAAAAGAGCTTACTTGCCATTGAATTACACTGTTCTCTGCAGCATACTGGAGCAATTTGCAGTAATACTGCAAGATACTTTGCATCCTGGTTGGCACCACTGTACTGAACTTGCTTAAAATAAATGCAACTGATGCCCTTGGGAGGGTACCACAAATATTGATGGGGTAGGCAGCAAGCTAGGCCTAGCAGCAGTTGTGACAGTGGTGTGTGCAGCCTTCATAGGCATTGATCAGTGCAGTGTGGCAGCAGCCATGGCATCAGCCAAGCAAGAAGCATGCAACACAGGTTGGGTGGGTTTGGTTGGTGAGGTGACTTGGTCACGGACGGACCATGTTGAGGACTTGGGATGATCAGTTTTGCATCCAGCTTCTGGCAGAAGTGTGGAGGAGGACAGGACTGAAAACTGGGCTGGTGGTACACTGGGCCAGGCTGCAGGTTCAGACCAGATGGCTGGGTAAGTTAAAGTAAATAATTATTTTTACAGGGGGATTGGGGAAGGAGGAAGGACTGAAATCCTGATGTGTTTTTCACGTTTCTGTGCCTTTGGGTGGCTTCATGACCCATATGGGATGGGTATGGAATGGAATGGAGTCAGGGAGATAAACTGGGACAAAGAGTTTTTTTTGGGGGGGGCAGAACTTTAGCCAGGAAAAAAATTGGTTAGTAACTGGGTAGATTTAAGCACAAATCTGATGCACTGCTCCAGGTTATAGACAAATGAATCTTATACATTTGAATTTTTCCTGATTTGCATATCACTTTTCAGTCACAACAAATAAGTTTTACCTTTTAGGAACATTCCAAACATTCTAGAGCTTGCCACCTAGGGGCTAACTAGCACCTGACCTCCAGTGGTTGTCGGCTCCTCCCTGCTGAAATCTGAAATGGCACCCCTGCCATAAAGTCTAAATTTACAGGACATCTTCTTTTTGAGCAGTATGTTTTCCATGAGGGATGGATGAGGAGCAGAGCAGTTTTCAGGGGTAAAATGAGGGCTGTCCTTTGCATTCAGGGACAGTTGAGTGGTATGGTATGCACAGACTATTGGAGCCCCACTAAAGTCAGACTTATCCACCCCCCCCAATGAAGCTGATCTTCACATCCCCATGCTCAGGCACATTATGACACTGGGTGAGGGAGACTGCAGGGACATGCATCATTGAAATGAATGGGGGTATTTTTTATTATTGTTTTATACATTATTCATGGAGAAGTGGAGAATAATGAAGGACACCACTCAACAAACAAGGGCCTTGTTGGTAGAACAGTGGCCTTCATTATTCTTCAACTCACCATCATAATTTATGTGGGTGGGTGTTGAGTTACTGCTACTTTTGTGTTTGCCCCTTAAACTCTGTTTGCATGGAAGCATTCAAAACTACAGAGAGAAGTAATTAAGTTATTCCAATTTAACTTTTAAATCATGCTTGCAGCATGCATATCACATGGGTATTCTTATGTGCGCAACATGAAAACATTTTATATAATTATTTCTGTAAGGGGTGCTTTCTTGGATGTCTTAGGGTTATTGGGTACTACTTCTTTATAACACTACTAGGTCCCAAAAACTGTCATGGTGGCTTCTGAGTTTGTGATGTATCCTAAATCACATTGATAGAAAGAAGTAGAGTGATGCATCCACCCAGAGAAACAAATATAATGGGAATGGTGTCTGTGCAATACAGCCCCCTGGTATGTCATACCTTCCCACTGTAGTCACGCCACCCATGGACACACAAAATACTGTAGCTATACAGTCCTCACTGAGCACATACATAAACTTTGTACTGATTGACAGCAAACAAATTCAGACAGTTCTATAGTATATTTATTAGGGTAGCATATTCTAAAGGGGTAAAGGCAGTATAAGGTCAAAATAATATCTGACTGGTCTTCCAGTACTCAATATCAGCCCATCCTGTATAACAAGTGCGGCTGCTCCTTACTTATATTGAGCACGCAGGCTATAACTAAAAAGGCCCTTCCTTGCACAGCCCATTAACTAAGCATACCTCTATACCACAGTGCACAATACAAAATTATGTGTATTCTACTGTATTGGAGGCACAGAAATTTGAATTTGTATATTCCATAATAAACTAACATTCCATATCTTAAATGTGTGAAAAGACAAGTGATTGACAGTCAGGGAGGTACTAGTCTTTTCAAGCTACTTCTAACAAAAGAAAATACCTGTTTTTGATTTAAAATTTGACATTTTTTTTTGTTTGTTTTTTAAGTAGTTTCTCAATGTGGTTATTTTATAAGTGCAATAAAACACTCCAGGATGTGGATTACATTAGATAACTACCCTTCCAGGGCCTATTAGACCCTCCGACTGCGGAATTAAGTCTCTCTTCACCCTTGGTTGGGCATTTATCTCAGCCTAACCCACACTCTGTTGGGTCTTATTACTTGCTAAAAACATATAAAACCATCCTGAAGCAATATAATGATATTCTACCAAGAACAATTATGACATGTGCAAAACATCTGCTATAACAAATAGTACAATGCTGACAGGTACACTAAGCTAAATATACCCCTGAGTATTACAGTAAGATCCATGATAAAAGTGCAGAGCCCCTTGTATCTCAATTTGGTAAGCAAATTTAATAGATCTGTACCACAAACCAAAACCTAGACAAATGTAAATTTAAAGCAGCGGTAGCATGTCATGTTTATTTTTAGTAATGCAAGAGAGTCTTGAGTTTAGCATTATGCCTTTTACTGTCTGGTTTCTATATATAGTTGCCACACATTGTTAAATTGTTATATGCAGTTTTCAAGAAAAAAAATGTAGGGGTCAGGTAAAGCACTTAAAAAAGGAACTTTACATCAAGTTTTGCAAGTTTGCACAGCTTTAAATCCTAGAGTGCACTTCTTTTCTGTTTGCCTTGTGGATGGAAAATTAGTTAGAAATGTTTTTCAGGAGTATAGTTGGGACCTTAGCCAAGGATGTTTATGGAATAGGTTGGTGGGACTTTGCCTGGAATGTTTATTGGGCATGGGGTGGTGGTGGTGGTGGTGGGACCTTAGCTAGATATGTCTATGATGTCTAGAGGGAGTGGAACCCTAACTAGGCATGTGTGTGCAGGGGTAGGTGGGACACTGGCTAAGAATGTGTGTAGAGGGAGTTGTTGGAACTCTAGGTAGGAATATCTCTGGAGGTTGGTGGGGGTGGTTGGAACCCTAGCTAGGAATATGTGTCGAGGGGGTTGGTGAGCCCCTAGTTAAGAATGTCTGTGAAAGAGATTTGAGTCCTTAGCTAGAAATGTCTGCTGAGAAGGTTTGTAGGTACCTAGCTAGGAAAATCTGTGGAGGGGTGGTAGTGGGAAGCTAGCTAAGTGTATCAGTGGAGGGGTTAGTGGGGCCCTTGCTAGGAATGTCTGTAGAGGGGGCTCTTCAGACTAGGGGTGCTCAGACTCCCAGGAATCTGATCTGCTTGCTGAAGATGGAATTTTGGAACTTCAGATTCTAACTCAGATTCTGTTCTGCATCTGATTTAGGATAGGATAGGATAGGATAGGATAGGATAGGATAGGAGCAAAATCAGATAGAGGATCAGAAGTTCTGATTCTTTATCCAACTCCACATAAGAGCCAAACCTCCCATCATTCAGTACACAATATTTGTATGCAAAACAAAAAGCTTTTCCCCCATCCTTGTCTTCCTCCCCCTCCCTTACCTATACCAGTGTCAGTGGCTCAGTAGGTAGCACACTTGCCTCTGAGGCCAGGCGATCAGAGGGCTGTGGGTTCAGTTCCCACATCTGGCACTTGGGTTAATATCCCAGTACTGACACTGTAGTGCAGCATGAGAGGGGTGCTGCACTTCTGAGGTGCTGTCTTTCAAATGAGACGTTAAACCGAGGTCCCATCTGCCTGGATTGCTGGTAGTTCAGGTGGATGTTAAAGATCCCATGGCACTTATTGAAAAGAGTAAGGGAATTTTGTTTTTATTAAGTATTGTACAACATCACAACAAAAAATTACATACACAAATAAGAAAAGAAAAAAAGAAAAGAAAAAACACAGAATTACAACTTCATGTAACTGAAACATCTGAATCAGTTATCCAAGGAAGATTGCGCCATACAGTTCGAATAAACAGAGCAGTTTGGAAAGCCTTTTCCTTATGATACAAACAGCGCATTTTCTTACAAACATTCCCCACAATATCATCATAGGTCAGCAATTTTTGTTGTAGTGTAAACAAACAACGTGCATTCCAAATATACCATTTTAGAATAGAAAATAGCACAGATAAGGTACTAGAGTCCCAAGAAGACCATTCTCTACCATAAGTACTGTAAATCAAAGTTTCATAAGAATTCGTCTGAAAAGGTAACATATTCCAACAAAGAGCCATATAAGACCAAAAAGAGCGAATAAAAGATCACATAAAAAATAAATGAAACATAGTTTCGGATTGTGCCACACGCTGAGGCCTACTACAAAATCTTTATTTCAAAGCTTTATGTTTTGATTAGATTTAACATTTAACTTTAGTGGCAGCAAAACCACAGAACATCTTGAAATTTGCAAGGCACTGGGTGTTACGAAACAATCGCATAACATCAGGTGTCAAAGACGGGGGGCATAAAGGTAGAGTAATGGATTCCGTAAAATGCTTATCCCGCACCACAGAGTACAGTAATTTCTTTGAATAATGCAAAATAAGTTGAGATGTAATACCCCAACGTTTAAGACGCACAAAAATAAATCTATAATAATCAGAGGAAAAAGCAGGTTTATAAATTTTCATGGAATCTAAAACCCAACCATCATACCAGGGCGGATTCGATTTTTAAACAAAGGTGACCAACCAATAGGCCACCCACTACAAATGGGATGAAGGTTAGCAAACAAAAATTGAATAAACAAAAATAGAAGTGGATTTATCATATTCAATCCACCATCCACCACCCTAAGATACAATATGTTACGTTTAATAGGATTCAATCTACTACACCAGATTGCTTGAAAAAATAAACCGGAAAGAGTGGCGTCACACTCTTTTGGAGGGGGAAAAATTATGCTCACATATAAAAACAAAGGCAACAAATAAGTCCTGATCAGGTATACCCGTTTAAGTTTACCCATAGTGCACTTATTCCAACCTCCACCAAAGCCTTCCCCTGTGTAAGCTTTAAATCCCAATTAACAAGATCCTGTCTACCAGTATCGAAGGCAATCCCTAAAATAGAGATAGGACCCTTCATCACTGGTATACCAGCCATATGAGTGGCAGAAAATTCCAACCCTAAACATTTGAGGAAACATTTATCTTTATTCAGGTGTATACCAGAAGCATTACCATAAAAAGTACAAAACTCGAGAGCTGTATTCAAATCTGCCTCTGACTTTAGAAATAGACAAATGTCATCCGCATAAGCAGCAGCAGTCCAAGGGGCATGATGACCTGATAGCAAAACCGGAGTAAAAAAGCGAACATCATTTAACAACCGAAGTAAAGGGTCAATACAAAAAACAAATAACAAAGGGCTTAAAGGGGAAATTGTTTAACCAGGAAAGGCACACTAAGCCGGAGCTTGTTTCCAGGTGCGACCTGGGAGCACAAGGAAGTTAAGTGACTTGCTCAGGGTCACACAGTATGCAAGTGGAGACTGTGGGATTCAAACCATGGTCGGGCCTGCTGGATGTCACCAGATTTGTAGCTCAGAGCCTTAAATCACTGCACTATACTGCTTAAGGGACACCCCTGATGGACACCTCGTTTCACTGGAACCAAAGGCCCCAAAAACCCATTCACCAGAGGTTTGATAAAGATGCAACGATAAATAGCCTGCAACCAAGCAATAAACGAAACAGGAAGACCATATCTGTGAAGAGCTTGCCATAAAAACCCAAATTCCACAGAGTCAAAAGCTTTTCTTTGGTCCAAAGACACCACCAATCCAGTAGTAGAAGCAAATGAGCCAGATTCAAAAATTTCCCTTAGTACAATAAGTTGGTCCGTAATTACCCTGCCCAGAACAGCGCAGGATTGGGTACAGGAAACAACACATGACGCAGCCACAGATAAACATAGGGCTAATATCTTCATAAGAATTTTAAAATCAATATTTAACAAGCAAATCGTCCTCCAATTATCTAAATCTTCCCTATCCCCTTTCTTATACAACAGGGTTACAACCCCCAAAGTTGTGTGGATGGTAAAATAGCTGTCTTGCAACATAAAATTATAAACCTGGGCCAATTCTTGAGAAACATGAGGAACAATTAATGCATATAATTCTGATGGAAGTCCATCTAGACCCGGTACCTTCCATCTGGGTAATGCAGCTACTGCCTCCAAGACCTCTGTAGGAGAAATGGCTGAGGTAAGGGCAGCAACTGCAGATCCAGAGAGGGCAGGAGTATTCAAAAAAGTAAACCAGTGGGAGAAAGTAGCAGTGTCAGTGAACTGCGTATCAAACTGTTGTCCCAAATATTTAGACACTACTGACATAATATCTGATTGTTTCGTAACAGTCACCTTATCAGAATCCCAGACAGCAGACATGGTTTTATGCTGAATTCGGGAAGAGCAGCTAAGAAAAGGGCAGACCTCTGCAAAAGACCCTGTGTCCCAAAACGCTGTTGCATAGTCAAAGATGCCAGTTGCTTCTCATGAAATTCTTGCATTTGTTGCTTAATAAGTCGAATCTGATCCCCATAATCATGTGTGGTGGTATATGCCAAACTCAGCAATTGCTGCAGCTGCTGTCTGAGTGTCTGATATTTCACCTTCTCTAAATCCGAGACATGTTTGCTCTCACTTAATAAAAGCGTCCTTAAATCAGACTTCAAATTATCCCACCAGAGAAAAGGATTATCAAATAACTTAAATAGAGTTTTTTTTCCACCTATTAAATATAATATTTGTTGGGGCAGTGAACCCCCAGAGAGTAATAATGTATTAAACTTCCAAGGCCGGGCCATAAGGGGGTCCCAAGACTCCTACTACCACTGAAAGGGCGCGTTATGGTCAGAATAGGCCACCGAATCTACCTGGGCAGCAAGTACAGGAACCTGCTTACTGAGAAAAAATCAATTTGGGTAGTATGTGTACCTCTCTGGAACGTAGGGTAGCCCCTCAGATTGAAATGATTTAGACATCTTTTAATGAGCCAATCGAACTGTAGACTGCAAAAGCCGACATATCGCAAAATCTTTTTGTGGTAGAGGTGCTACCAACACGATCATGAGGCATAAGACCGCAGTTGAAGTCACCACCCCAAAGCACAGGTTGTGCAGAAAAAAGAAAAGGCTGAAGCCGAAGAAAAATGTCCACCCTGTCAGCTTTCTTTTGTGGTGCATAAATATCAATAAGACGAAAATAGGTGTTACGTATCTTAGCATCCAACAAAAGAACCCTCCCCGGCACTAAATCTATCAATTTTATGAGCCGGAAAGGTAAGTTAAACAAAATCTCTACCCCAGTACATGCCACCAAACCAATAGACCAGTAAGAAGGACCCTTGTACCAGCCACTTCTAGCATGGTGAACCTCAAGGGCAGTGTGTAGTCTCGTGTCCTGTAGAAAAATTACATCCGCATGAGTGGACATTAAGTGGGAAAAGACTCCACCACGTTTCTTCAGATTTTTAATGCTATTGACATTAATCATCAAAAAAGTTAGCTGGGCAAAGAGGCTTATTGAAAGGAATTAAGGGGGTTTAAGTAATTTAGATTTACCAGAGGCTCCTTTCTTCCTCCCTTTAAGGGTAGGCTTCCCTTTCAGGAGGCCTGCCACCTGCTCACCTAACACACTGGATTCAGAATCAGAGCAGGGGTCAGCACACTGAGAACCCTCCGAAGAAACTTCGGAGTTCTTATCCAAAAAATCAGATTCCAAAAGTAGAGGGTGAAAACGATTGGAAGTTTGGGTTTCCGAAATTTTGTGAACCTTGGGGGCTGGCTGTCTCCAACTCTGACGGCGCGTTACCCGCTGTTCAGGATCAACGGCCGGGTCCATAGAAGGAGGTGGAGGCGGCATATCAGGAGAGGAAGCGACAGGCAAAGGCCTCTGTTCCTGCAATGGAAGGACCAAAGGGAAAGGGTAGGGTTCAGCAGGCTCCATCGACTTAGAAACCACCTGAGACCCTTGAACTACCAGAGGGGGTTCAGAACAGAATTCAGGAGGAGGAGGCAACATTGACAGGGTAGAAGAAGTTTGGGGATCTGAGGGCAAGGGGGAGTCCCCTGTCTGGACATGCATCTGTTGAGCAATCACAACCATTAATCTTTGCTCCTCCAAATCCCCAGAGCCAGATTTGGAAGCAGCGGCCTGGTTACAATCTCCATAGGTATGACCAAAAAGGCCACATAAATTACAACTGGCAGGTTCAGAACTATGCATGGACATATGACCCAGCTTACCACACAGGGAGCAACGGGTTTTATTACAGACACCACTAAGATGTCCCGGAGCACCACATTTATAACAAGATTTAGGCTGGCCTGGGTAAAACAAAACACCACGGTCACCCCCCCCAAAAAAAAGAATTTGGTAAATGTTGTAAAGAACCATTCAATTCCCAAAGAATAATTCTAAACTTCCAACCCCCCGTCCAAATGTTTTCATTATCAAAAATAGCCTTGGGGCCCCCAAAACAGTACACCGTTGTTGAAGCCAAAAAAGTAAGTCAGTCACACTAACACCTTCATTACAAAAAAGAACTGTGACAGACTTCTGAGCAGGTTTAGTGAGAGGAATAACCTCAAACGGGGCCCATAGTGGAGTATTCTTGACCGTCCCATACCTGTTCCAAAAGGCCTCCAAACCAGCCTGTAATTTAAAGCTAACATCAAAGGAATGTTCTCCAGAAACATGGATAAGAGCATACAATTCAGTAGCTAGAAAATGCAAACTTTGTTTAAGCAATATTTTCCCCACATATTCTCTATCAGGAAACACATCGAGACCTCCCTTATACACAATACGAACAGCATTACGTATTTTGGCTGGCAACACCTTTTTCTTAAAAAAGGAGGCATATGTTTTAGAAGAGCCAGCATTGTCACTTCCTGAAGATGTCGCACTCTCACCCACCGAAGACCGGGTGGAAGAGGCAGAAGGAGGTGGGGGGGGCTCCGAATGACCACCACCAGAAGGAACAGGGGATAGAGAAACAGTACACATAGGGTCCTGAGGCGGTAGTACAGAAAGCAAAGGAAAAACAAGGTTAGGATTGGGGGTACGCTCCAAGTCAGTATCTAAATGAAAATCCGATACATCACCCGAAGAGTCCTGCACAGTCTGCAAGGGTATAGGAGAAGACAACGGAGACTTTGTAGCTATCTGTGCTCCAGGAATTCGTATAGGGCCAAACCCCGAGGTCCACTGCTAGGAGACAGGTGAACGCACCCATCCCGCTGCCCAGAGAGAATGCTCCACTGACCACTGCTCCATAGCTTCCAGAACCGAGTCCGCCCAACCTTTTCTCGAGGCTGTCAGTTTAACCGTTCGCTGAGGAGCAGTAAAAGAAAAAATAGAAACACCGTCCTGCTTCAGGTGTTCTGTTTGAAAGATCACCGGCATGGGTACGAAAGCATTCCCTGAGAGTCCCTCTGCCACACCTGACTCCGGAGTATTCTGGGTTAGCAGCGCAACCTGACAACTCCCGCCAGACTCCACAATACCTCCCTGTGCACTCGGGAGCATAGAAAGAGGCAAACCACTCGATAAGGAACTGCCAACAGAAACCACATCCTGAGAAAGCATAGAAGTGACAGCCGTACTTGCAGCATCTCCCGTAGGTGATAAGGAAGGTCCTGAATCCATGTCCTGCAGTGTAGTAACAGAAACCAGGTCTAAAACAGGCTCTGAAGGCACCTCAGCAATTCATAAGTCGGAATTCACAACAGGAATCCCAGAGAAACAGTAGCTGACACAGGCAGCTCAACAAGCGCACTACACTCTTCCATGTCCTGCTCTATGACCAACCAGGCAGAGACTGACTCTGCAGCAGACGGCAAAGCCCCCTGCAGACACAGTAGGGGAATTTCCCCGGTGTCCTGGCCAAATTTCCCTCATTCACTAAAAATACCACCAACAGCTTAATCTGGTTCAAGGTCAGTTGGCATTCATTGTATCCCCCTCCCCCGGGTCGTGCCTGAAAATAGGCAGGATTTGTCTAGTGCACTTACCCGGTCAACAAAAACTAAATAAAAAAAAAAATAAAAATAAATGAATATACTGTCATGGATGATGGGCTGGCTGGGGTCCCTGGGTGCTCAGGTGGCTGTTAGTAGGTACTATGTTTTGGTGAGAGGTGGCACTGCAGATCCAGTCCAGTGGTGACTTTGTAAACTGCTGTACTGCCAAGTCCAATTCAGTAGTAGTCCATGACTAAATGACCACCTGTCTCCATCCCCAGCAAGCCTCTACTCTACTGAGCTGCATGCAGTTATGTTAGATATAACCCTCCCCCCCCATCATAACATCTGACCCCTAGACAATGAGTCAACTCAGGCACTCAGCAAAGTCCCAATATAGTAGTACTCCCACCCACATATGTAATCCAACCCCTCCATCCATAAGTGAGGAGTGGACCCCTTCCCCCTGATTCTGCTGGCTTATGGCACAGCAAGCAACATAAAACAAAGTTTTTGTTATTCTAGTAGTGCTGCCTGCCGTCCAACAACTCCCCATCTGCTCCAGCACCAGTTCATCTATTTTGTAATACCTCTTCTTGCAGAAGCCCCAATTTTCCCATGTAACCTGACTGGTAGCCAACCTAAAGAAAGCCCTAGGGTTTGACAACCACCAGACACTGCATACTAAGGCATTTGGTGGTACTGTAGCTAATGCCAGGGCTTTCTTTAGGTTGGCCGTACCTCACAAGTCAGGTACCAATGGAGAACTGGGGCTTCTGTGAGTGGGAGGTATTACGAAGGGAGCTGAATGAACCTGTGCCCAAGCATACAGGGAGTCAGATAGCAGGCAGACACACACTAGAATAATAAAATGTTATTTCTACCAAGTTGCTTATCAGTGTCACCAGCCATCAGGATCAGGGGAATGGGGTCCACTCCTCTATCATGGCTGGCCAGGGCAGAGGTCAAACTGGATAAACTGGGGTACTAAGTTATCTGGATTTAGTTTGCTTGGGACCCAGGTTGACTCATGGACTGGGGGCTGGAGTTATGGGGAGTTATGGGGAGAAGGTTAGAGCTAACTTAATTGCATAGAGCTCTGCAGAGGGGAGATCTGCTGGGGAGGGAGGAGGGGTGGTTTGTTCACATGGACTATGGGGCATATTGAACTTGGCAGCACAGTTATTTAAAAAGCCTCTGCTGAACCAGCCTCTGCAGTGTCAATGACACCCACCTACAGCTACCTGAGCATCAAGGACCCTGCCAGTCAAGCAGCCATGGCAGTAAAGGTAAGGTGAAGGGGAGGGCTTTTTTTAACTGTAATGGATGGGAGGTTTTCGGATGCGGAATCAGAATTAGGATGCAGAATCAGATTCTGATTCTGCATATGAAAAGGATTTTTCAGAACTCACTTTTTGCTAGTAATTACAGAAAAAACGCAATCCTTAAAACAGATCAGAATCCAGTGATTCAGAATATGTCATCCAAAATCTGAACAACCCTAGTTGAGACTTTTGATAGTTATGTCTGAGGACAGGGTTGGTGGGACTCTAGCTAAGTATTTCTAGGGACGGGCTTGATCAGACTCTAACTAGGAATGCCTGTGAAGGAGTTGGGTGGGATCCTTGCTGGGAATGTCTGTGTAGGGGGTTGGTAGAACACTATCTAGGTATGTCTTTAGAAGTGGTTAGTGGGACCCGGGCTAGGTACAGTATGTCTGTGGAGAGAGTGGGGACCCTAGCCAAGAATGCTGGGGGGGTGGTGAGTGGGATTTTATCTAGCTAGGAATGTCTGTGCTGACTTCCCAGAGCTGTTTCTTACTGGACCCCTACTGCAGGAGGGGAGCTGCTCAGAGAGAGCAGGGAGGGAACAGTAAGTAACACAATAAATGGAGTGTGCCACCATAGTTAAATTGCTCATCTTGAGTTATTTCATTGTTTTTACAACACCAATTTTGTAACATGTTTTTTATTAAAAATGTGGATGAGAAAAACAATGCCACTTAAATGAATTGCTGCTTAAGAAAGCTAGCTAATATACTTCACCTGTGATTTGTTATTTTCACTCTTACAGTTTTTACTATCTTGATGAAATATTGTGATGAATATTATTTGGCAAGACAAATCGATTCACATGCCAAAGTCTACAATGATCTCCAGTGTTTTTGTTTCATTTATTGATACCAGCTGTGAAATGGATGCTAATAGAAATCAAATTGAAAAAAATACTGGCTCCCTCTAATGACCTGTATATTTCTAGTTGTTGCAGAATGTGTTCTCATTGTTTTTTTTTCTGCTTGTTTTACAGTGATGAGTATGAAGAGGATGGTTTCTGCCAGCCATACAGAGGAATTGCTTGTGCAAGGTTTATTGGGAACCGTACCATATATGTTGACTCTTTACAAATGCAAGGGGAAATAGAAAATCAAATCACAGGTATGCAACATAGTTTTCCTACAAATTATGGTCTACAGTGGTAGCCATCCTAAACTTCCTTCGTACCTCAGAGCTTATGGTATGCAATAGCAAAGATGCCATTTCCACGTACCATGGAATACTGCCCATAATTTCTCTGTTAAGGAACCACGCACTTGAATACATCCAGGAACACATTCTTAGTCACTATTCGGGGGTGACTCAGAACAGCTGTATTTTGGTTGCACTGTGCATTGACAATCAATAATGTTATTTAAAAATAAATCGTGACATGCCACCAGTCGATGAACCCCCACCCCCACCCAGTGACAGAAGCACAATTCAAATGTTAAATGTATTTACTGATTGATTGATTGATTGATTGATTGATGTGAAAACCGGTGACTGGGAAAGGCACACTGAGCCAAAACTTGTTTCCAGGTGCAACCCAGGGAATGGAATAGGGGATATAAAATGAATAGCACAGATACAATTCACAGTTACAATAAAGAGCAATCGAAGAATGTGAATTAATTACAGGAGTAAGTGCAAAATGAGCAATCAAGCTAGAAACAACAGAATAAGGCATATCAGCCACCCCATACCAGGGTATGAGGCAAATGCAGTGGGAACAGTCAAGCAGAGGAAAAACAGGAACAGGAGAGAGGGAGGGAAGAAGTTTCAGCTGATACCTGAGAGAGCCAGGGAAGGCAGTGAAGTAGAGGGGAAGAGGGCAGTTGGTTCCAAAGTCATGGAAGAGCATAGGAAAAGACTGATTTCTCAGTAGAGGAGCAGGGTTGAGGAATGGCAAAGGTGCAAGCATCTCTAGAGTGGAGAGAGGAGGAGGTAGAGTAGATGAGGGAGAAGAGTGATGAGAGGTAAGAGTTAAGAGATCCAAATGAGTATTTGGATATGAATGAGGCACAGTGCATTTGGTGACATGAGGGTAGTAGGTGAATGGCTATAGAGGAATAAAGTGAGCAATTATTAGTACAATGGGAGGAGTTTTTCACAAAACAGCAGAAGGAGTTGCATAGAGTGTCCAGTCTGGACAGGGAGGTTGAGGGAGCAATATCATATACCACATTCAGATAGTCAATGACTGGGAGCACACTTTTGGTGGTAAGCTTACAGCAGACCTGCAGAGACAGACAATCTTTATTGTGGTAAAGGGCATCAAGTTTAGGGTGGAACTTGGCATAGGTGGTGGCAGTGTGAGCAGGAAAGTCAAATCTGCTGCCTAGGCACACAGCAAGGTACTTGAAGGACTAAACCACTTCTAGAGGAGTGCCGTCCAAGGTGCAGAAAATGGGCAGACTTGGGATTCTGGCTAATTTCTTGCTGGTACTAAAGGTCATAGACACAGTTTTATTTGTGTTGAACTGGGGTTGGTTTGATTGGAATCAGTGCAGGACATTGTGGAAGTCATGCTGAAGCAGACCTTCCATGGCTATGGCAGAGAGACCAGAGGTGTAGAAGACTGTGTTATCTGCATACATGTATATATGTGAGTTGGCACAAACCAAGGGGAAGTCATTAAGGAAGATGGAGAACAGGATGGGCCCCAAGATGGAGCCTTGTGGGACCCCTGCCTGGATAGGAAGAGGAGTGACAGGGCGCTACCTACTTGTACTGACTGCTGATAGCCTGAGAGGTATGGACAGAACCAGTTAACAACAGGAGCTGAGAGGCCAGCAGAACTCAAATTGTCCAAGAGGAGTGGGTGGGACACCAAGTCAAAGGCCTTGGCTGGGTTGATGAAGTTGGCACCTGTGATATGCCCCTGATCCATCCTGAGAAGATAGAATCAAGTTACACCCAACAGGCAGAAGATGGTGGAATAATGTTTCTGGAAGCCAGACTGAAATGGGGAGAGAAAATCAGTGGAGGACAGGAAACTGGAGTGTCTGGTGTAGACAAGCTTCTCTTGCAGCTTAGCAAGAGAAGGGAGGAGGGAGACTGGCCAGAGGTTACCCAGCAGGAATGGTCCCACACTTTGAGGGGAAGAACTCTGGCCAACTTCCAGGACTGAGGGCAGTACTGCAGGAGAAAGAGAAGTTGACTAGGTGAGTGAATCCAGCTCTTAGTGAGAGCAAATGGTGTTTGTGCCTGCCAACATCCTGAATCAAACCTGTTTACTTCATATCATTGCACAAGGTGTGTGGTGCAGTGCCATGCTGCTGCCTGGTCACTATGATGTGCACTTGTCCATCCTACCTGGAAGTGCCCCCCAACTGACCTATGTGTAAAGGGCCCTGGTGTACTTGTTTCCCACATCTCACTCCATGGCCCCAGCCACATTATATCACACTTTGTTGCACTTTCTATGCCCCTTGACAATCTGAATCCGCTACAGACCCTTCAGCACCTCCTTCTGGCTCAGTGTTTGGATCATTTGAGGTCTCCAAATATTTCTGTCATGGGGGGAGGCTGCCACCACCAGTAAGAAGGAGTCTGTTTGGCATGACAGTGGTTGGGGGATGTCCAAGGTATGAAAGGCTGTGAAATCTGTGTGGGGTAGTGGGGGGGTGGTGGTAATGGAGCCCTTCATCCAAAGCACCAAACAGCCTTTTTCTCTTCTTTCTGTTGTGCATCAACCTCTTCCAAATTGTGGGATGGCCAGCACTGCTCCCCTAGGCAGGGCCTGGCTGACAGCTTCTTGTTGCACCTGGATTGCACTTCCATGGGTTTTTTTTTAAGAATGAGCCTACCTTGAATAATTTTAAACTTTTAAAAATGAATTTACGTTTTCACGTCTGTCATTTTAAATGTCTAACAAGCAACTGGATATCATTTTTTTTATTGTCCTTATTTTGTTTTTTAATTATTTTAATTGATGTTTTTATATTGTTTTTGTTTGTTTAAGTTTTAATTAGGCAACTTCGGTGGTATTACCCTGAATGTCCTTGTTTGAATAAATGGTTGATTGACTGGGTTGTGCTGCAGAGGGATGATATAACTCACACAGCATAAATAATTTTTCCACAGTCTGTAGCCCACGTGGCATAAACAGACCTCTAAAACTCATCTGCAAGTGTAATATGCAGCCTGCAGCTAAAAGTGCAACTTGTAACAAATCATTTGAAAATCCAGCCCCTGAAATCTGTTCAGTTTGGTTGGTCCGATTCTTCTCATCAGTACTCAGGAGGTACATGGTGTCCCTCACCATACATCAAGAAGGTGCAGGGAACATACTGTAGGTTCAAAATGTATACAAAATGTATTGTAATTTTTCTTCTGGAAAACATTAGTCATTAACTGTCACTGGTAGGCATAAACGTCTGCAAGCAACTCGGTGCAAATATGTAATCCTATATACAAGACCGTTCTTAGAACTGAGCTCAGATATTTTCCAGTTGCAGTGTGCTTAAAGTTGTTTTTTTTCCAGTTTCCTGCACCCCAAAAAAAAAAGGTTTTTGGTAGTGGCAGGATTTATAACATTCAAAAAAATGTGAAATTCAGGACATTCATTTCTTTATTACTCAAAACATTTGCATGAAAACAGGATCTTTGCCCATTTAACTTCAATCAGTTTATCAGTAATTTTTTTCTGCATCACCAAAAGAGATAAAAGACCATTTTTTTATAGTGGTGTCTCACTTAGAATGAGCACAGAGTTATTACATGATACACACAAGGTGATGCACAATATAAAAACAAATCAATTCCAGGCCAGCCCGCTGATGCAGAGGCATGGCTGCTGTCTGCAATGCCAACGGCCTGGGTTTGGGAATGGATACAGGAGTCGGAGCGTCGATCGGGGGGGAGTAGGATGGAGCATCCGCTGGACTGCTCTCCTACTCTGGAGAGAGGTGGGGTAGAGTGTCCGATGCACTGTGGACCCCCAGCAGAGCCCAAGGTTACCACAAGTGGTCAGCGCCAGCATGCATGGGGGGAGGGGTGGACATGGGCCATCATTGCACGTCCCCGCCCCCGAGGGAACTATAACAAGAGAAAAATGCCAGCCCTTTCTAATGAGCTGGCTCCAGTGCCTCACCTCTGGCCATGTTAGTTCTGCTGCCCCCGGCCCCACTGGGGGCATCCTTGAGTATGAGGAGGAAGGTTCCCAAAGCCTGGCAGGCCTGTTCAGCAGTTAGGGATGCTGGCACTAAAATATATACATATATGTATATATATATATATATATATATATATAAATAAAGAAAAATCTATTTCAACCATTAAAAGTAATACTAGAAACCAGGCTGGCCCACTAAGCCAGCGGTAGCACTACTGCTTGTGATGCTGACAACTCGGTTTGGGAATAAGGCCATGCTGTCAGAGGGCCAGCTGGGAGGAGGTTGAATGAGAATCCCATGGACTTCTCTTTACCTCGGGGGTTAGTGGCACCTGGCACTTCAGCAACATCCAGTGGAGGCTGGGTGTTTACTTTACTAGGACCACACATGTCAAGGTTATGGCAGTGGCAGACGTCTGTGGGGCTTATGTGGGAGCGAGCATGCCCTTGCGCTGATGTCATTGCATGTCCGCGCCGAGGGGAAACTGACAGAAAGGTAAAACCCTAGGTGGCAGCACTTCATAACAGCCCTCTACCTCTGCCAAACAACATCACAAAGCGTACATCTTGGGTGGACCACAGGTGAATCTTGGTCTCTTCCCTTGGGAGCCCCACCATAGGGAGCAAGCTACGGGACCTCCAACCTGGGCAGCTGAGTGGGGGATGCTGGCGAGAAATGCAAGTGAACGGAGATGAGATAAGTACCCGCTTGCAGCCAGAGAATAAACAAAGTCTAAAAAAAATATAATATTACAAACCAGTGGAAATGCAGAATTTCAAGTTTTATATCTCATATTGTAGAATAATGCCTGCACTAATGCAATCTGCTGTCTATGCAGTATACACATTATATTGGTACATTATCTAGCAGTCATTGGGAAAAGTTTGACTGTGGCAGGGGGCTGGAACATTACCTCAGATTAATGGATATTGTGTTCCAGCACTTGGGCCTGTGAAGACAGAACTCTGCTTCCCCACATTTTTGTGCTAACAACTGGAAAATCCTACTTAAATCTTGTGGTTCATCACAGATCCTACCTGCTGCTCCTGGCCTTGAGCAGGTCCAAAATGTACTAGGAACCTTCTGGGTAACACACCTGTACTCAAATTTGGCTAGATGTTCCTACCTATGTTTTTACAAGGTGGTCCATCCCAACTCTTTGTGCTGGTAGGAATAGTGAGTATCATGGGATGTGGATAGGAAGAAACCTTGTCTTTGATAAGCTTTAGCTGTTCCTGCTACTTTCCTGCCATGAAGTTATTATCCTCAGTTGGCAATATCAAAATAATTTCTGTGGAAACAGATTGTTATGATATAAGGTAAAGGAGAAATTGTTTAACCAGAAAGTCACACTAAGCCGAAGGTTGTTTCCAGGTGTGACCTGGGAGCACAAGGTGGTTAATTGACATGCTCAGAGTCTCAGTGTATGCAAGTGCGTGCTGAGGGACTCAATCTCAGGTCTCTAGGTTTGCAGCTCAGTGCCCTAAACCACAGCACTATATACTGCCTCCTAAGCATAAGCTTAGATTAGGACTGTAGGGCAGATATGATCAACAAGAACATATGAAGAGTTTTCAAAAAAAATGTCTTCAGCAAAAAACAAGGGAAGGTAATATTTTAGTTTTAGGGGACTTTGTGCACTTGTGTTCTGCTAATGATGGTAACTGTGAATTATTTGTCAAAAACTGGAAAATCTCTTGAAATGAGTACTATATTAGGATTCTACTAACAACACAGTTTTCTTTTTTCCATCATTTTTTACCAGATGGTTCCCCCATTCCTCACTCCAATGATGGGTTTGCAGAGTGAGCACTTTTCTTCCTACTGAGAGGGCCAGCACACAGCTGCCATCATATCCAACATCAATGCAACTCTGACTGACTGTCCAGAGCCGTGCATATGTAACCCTAGGTGGTGCTATTCCAAGGGCTACTATCCCTGCCTGCTTGGCTAGTAGCAGGTTAAGGGGCCTGAGTTCTGAAACAGGTGCCTCCACCCAGAGGTCAGGGTTGGTAGTGGTCAAGCTAACCTGGGCACAGTCCTCTGGGACACTGTCACCCAACTCTTTCGTTACTAGTGGCTGGAACAATACACAGTAATCACTTTCACAATTCCCCTGATACACCACACAAGTACACACACTGTTTGCACTTACCACCAGGGCTTTCCTCTGGCCTGGCCCTGGGGACCCCCCTGTAAAACAAGGTTATACACAGCAAATAACAGCAGTACAGTACTCTTGCACAAACTGGAACCACTGTCAGGGTAAATGCAAAAAAGAGTTATATCTGATTTATTTAAGGGGCTTGAACAAGGGAGAGGCATAATCAGGTTAATTTGCTTAAAGGCTCTATCAGTCAAACAGTTATGCATGCACTTCAGGGTCCATAAACAGTCACACACTCTGGTACCCAGATGTAGAATTGTGGGCTAGCCAGGAACGTTGCAGCTGGTTGGGGCCCTGTGATGGAAGAAAACAACATGCACAACACACACCATTTGTAATCTGGAGCCGGAGGGCTCAGTTTGTGAAAAGAAAACAAAAAAGACAATCAGATGACACACTTTAAGATTAGGCTGTTGTTGCAGGGAGCTACCCTGATGATTACTCATGATTCCCAAGACTGGATACAGGCTGGATGAAAATCGAGACAGCAGGTGGTTAATCTGGAGTGCAAGGAGAAGCAGGGCCCACACGATTCACCGAGGCATCATTTCTGTTCAAGCGTGCAGCAGGGGGCTGATCCCCCCAGCAGGTCTCTCATTGGTGGCTTTCTCTGTGCAGTGGGGTAGTCTGACAGGGCCAGCGTTGCATGGCCCAGGCTGAATGGAGATGAATGCAGATTCAGTCCGATTAGGCTGGATAAAGCTGCCAGCAAGCAGAACACAGTTCAGTGGGGAACCAAATCATGACCCACTTTCAATACACAGCACATTTACATGTAAAGGATTCTATGGTACCAGCAAGTAGAACACAGTTCACACAGTTGGGAACCAAATCACAACCCGCTTTCAATACACAGTACATTTACATGTAAGGAAATTCTACTATACCAGGCAAACTGCTCTCCGGTCACTATTGCAAAGTCTCTGTACAAACTGGGGACTCAAAAGGAGCTGGAAATCCTCACAGGCCGATCACATTCAGCAAATCTTCAGTCTTCTTCAGGTTAAGGCCTGGTCACAGTCCAGTGGTTTAAATAGTCCTCACAACTCAGATTCAGTCCGAATAAACACTATTTTCCCTCTCAGGGACAACAGGCAGACAGGCAGGCCAAAACTCAGCTGTTTCACAATTCTCCGATGCAAAACTACACAGAACTGCTGCTCAAAATTACTTTAGTTGTTACTTCTTTACGTCTCAGCTCAAAACTGAAACTAGCCGCAGCAGCCTGGGAAATTCCTCAAGATCCAAATGGTTCAGTTGGCTGATCTTACTGTCAGTCACAGCAAAGGCTCCCCCTTCAGGTGCAAAAAGGCACAAAAAGCCCAAAACTACAATTCCTACAGATTTTGACTCCAGACAGCTCCTATAGTCCGGCTCCATTTCAGATCCCACCAGTACTGATTCATCCAATTCACAGTCCAGGACCAAGATAGTGGAGATAAACAAAACAGTCCTTGCTGCAAAGAAGGCAGGTTAGACAAACTACATTATCATTATCACTCTAAATGATTTTCAGCAAATAGTTACATCTTTCAACAGAGCTCCCTCTCAGATTACTTACGACTGCAACCCAGGCAGCTCTCAAAGAGACAGTACACAAAGGCTATACAGGCACTCTCTGGCAATCACATTTAAACTGTTAAAATGCAGAACACCAGCCAGGCAGTGAGCATTTAGGCAAGCTCGAGGAAGACTTTTCAGGAACCCCCATTTGTAGGGGGGGGGTTACACATAAACATAAAGGGGGGCCAGTGTTCTCAGTCCCCTGGCACTGAGCACCTCACCTCTGCAATGTGCTTGGCCCCCAGCTGGCAGCAGTGAGAGATTCTAATACTTGCACACAAGCCATGGCCTCTCAGTGGGCAGTATAATGCACTGTCACTATGCCAAAGGAATGATTAGTACAGCTGCAGCTAAAGACACAAGACAGATATTTCCTGAAATTTCTGTGATTTCTCTAGAGAAGTTCAATGCCTGCCTACAGTATCACTGTGAGCAACCAGAGGAAACCTCTTTAGATATATCACAAAATATCTGGAAATATCTGAAAGTATCCAAGACTACAGCTGTATCAGGAATCTGAACTGATGTGTTTACATGAATGTGTGACTTTTGTTTTTATTCAGATTTTTCTCCCAGTGGGATGACTCTGCGAGCTCTCAGCCCTGTCCATACCATCTGATTGACTTCTCCTGAGTTAAGGGGGGCAGAGATCAGCTGGCAACACAGGAGTGGGGGCAGGCAGGGCTTCACAGAGCCAGAGCACTCCCTTTTTCCAATATTATCCTTGTTATGCTTGAGCGTGTAGGGAGGAACGTGCATGCCATGGAGTCCCACAGCCCTTCCTTCTACTGCCCTGTTTGACCCACACTACCACTTGTCCTCCACCAGGTGGCAGTCATTTGGTGGAGCAAGCAGGTCCTTCCCCCCACCCAGGAAAGGAGAGCAGCCTTCAGATGCTCAATATTTTCACTCCCCGGCCAACCCCCAGCAACCCATGCTAGAACTGAACATGGGTCGCTGGCATGGCAGGAGGTAAGGCTCTAATAGTGCCTCAGCCCTCCATGTTACTGGGCCAGAATATTTTTGAATGGGCCAACCCATCGGCAGAGCAGTAGCATTACCAATTGTGAAGCCGGCAACCCAGGTTCGAGAATGAGCCTGAGTTGTCTGAGGGCTGGCTGTGAGGAGAGGACCAAGCATCAGTTCACCTCCAAGACAGTTCTGGAAAAACCACTGGGGTCACAGCATTTCAAAAGCCACAGTATTAATTGCACAAAGCTTGGCTGCACAGTGTAGAAGAAGTAAATATGCTCACCTCAAGTTAAGCAAGAAAAAGTGCCACATTTTATTTGTGCAAACTCGACATCAAGCAAGCAGTTTTCCACACCATCCATGGGTCGCTGTTCTCCTCAGGGCAGCTTGGTCACAGTCTTAGCTACAATACTGCCACCTGAGTGATCACAGGTGGCAAGTCAGCAGGAGGTGTTATGGGGGGGAGGCACTGACTGGCTCTGACAAGTACAGCCATGCATCTGCATTTGCAGGCATGTCATTTGACCCTTGTGATCAATGTCCCTAGAAGATGGGTAGGGAAAGGAAATACCTTGCAGGTGCGCAGAGGGAAGCTGGCAGCACTCTCAGGTACTGATGCACTGACTGCCCACTGCCTCACAGAACTGTATAGTTAGGGGAGGGGGGGAATATCGTGTCAGCTTTCCACTGACCTCACCCTGGAGGAGAAAGTCCATTATTACTGGAGACATGTAAGTGACAGAGAAGGCATGTGTGGGGTTGGGAGGGTGCCTATCAAGTGGATATGTGCCACCACAGAAAACAGGAGCGGGAAAGTAGAGTGCAAAATAAATAGACTGTCATTTCTCAGTTTGTGCTGTTTAAAATAGGAATATAAGATGTTTCAACGTCAAAGTAATTTTGGTTTGAATTTTTTTTTTTTTTATGAATTACGTGCATGCATTAAAGTGACAGCAATATGTTCCCTTTTTTATATTACAGCTGCCTTCACCATGATTGGGACATCCAATCATTTATCTGACAGGTGTTCCCAGTTTGCCATTCCTTCACTGTGCCATTTTGCTTTTCCTTATTGTGATGAAACTTCAACAGTGCCAAAGCCTCGGGATCTTTGTCGCGATGAATGTGAAATTCTAGAAAATGACTTGTGCAAAACAGAATACATTTTTGCAAGATCCAATCCTATAATACTGATGAGACTCAAGCTACCTAACTGTGAAGATCTTGCTCAACCAGACACCCCAGAAGCTGCAAACTGCATGAGGATTGGCATTCCCATGGCTGAACCCATTAACAAAAGTATGTGGCTCTTGTTGCTTTTTTTAATTGTTCTACTTTTGCTGTAAGGCAACATGTTCATAAACGTGTTCCATTATTGACAGTGACAAATACAGAGTTGTAATCTGCGATCCATACTGCAACTTAAAGTGCACAACAAATATTAGTAAAAAAAATGACAATATAAAATACTTCACAATTATGTCTCAAACACGTATGTACAATATATACAATGCACAATCAATAACTGTTAATGTAATCAAGAATCAAGGAGATTTGATGACCTCACCAAAACAAAGTTAGATAACCTCATAACAAGAACAGATGGACTGTTTTTTTCCAGATAATTCCCTATGTTGTTCTTAAAAACATTTTTCTTTACATGAAATTCTAATCCCATTTGCAGGAAGTTATTTGACAATTTTGGTCCATAAATGGTCAGTGAGCATTCAGTAGTTTTTGTATTGGTTATAATTAAGCTTTATAATTAAGTTTTAAACTGCAAAAAAGTCCTCCATATTATACTTTTACCATCCAAAGTATGCAACTGGGGATCTATTTTCCAAATACTGTATCTGTCAATAAGTGTGAGCCTGTACATTTCTGTCATGTGTAACTACTCCCACCTGCCTGCAAGGTGAATAATGCAGCTGGATAGAATTAGGAATGGTGGAGTCTTCAGACCGTTGGATGTATAGCACTCTCCTGGGTTCTGTTGATGTACTGTTTTGGGGATTTGGATGTGGTGCAGTGCCCCCTTCACCAGTGGGGATCATTATATATATATATATATATATATATACAGATGAAGCCACTTAATAGGGATGGCTCCATTGCACCTCTTTTGTCCCACTTAAGCGGGTGTCCCTAATACCCGAAGTGACAAAAAATTCAACATCCCTCCATTGCATCTTGCATTAGCTATAGTGAAAACCCAAACCAATATTGTGCAGCTAAAACAAATTCTATAATAATTTCTTTAATAAACAATTAATTGTATTTTATCAACTCCTCCTCCCTCCCAAAAGCAAACACATCACTCAGCAATCAGCGCTCAGCATGCAGTATAAAGTTCTGTTCACTGTTGTGTTTTACAAAAGTCAGTCATTTGGCTCTGATGTGAATCAGAGCACATTCTGCCTGCTACTGCTGCTTTGACAGTCTGGAGTAAGTTCCATTCATCTGCCTTACCGTGATGCTGATACCATGCCTGTAGAGAGCGGAGATGGGCAACTGCCTCACAGTTCGTTGGAACATCAAGCGCAAACTCTTGGGCTCTCTTCTCCTGTGTCCTCTTGGTCAAGCACATCCAGGCGTGCCCTCTTTAGACTGGAACAGATGTCTTCAGTTGTTAATTTACCGTAAGTTGGTAGTGCAGCATCCATATCCACTAGCTCGGCGAAATCGACCGCCGACATGAATTCCGGCATCACCACATTGGCCAGCGCTGATTGGTCATCCCCGCTTTCTACATCCTCCAAGTTGGCAGCGCTACAGAAAGCTTTCCGGAATCAGTTTTCTATTGTTGCTGCTTTAACTGTGTTCCATGCATTTGCGATCATGTACTGTAAATCGCATCCAAGAGGGTGACAGCTTTTGCAATCTCTGAGGTCTGTTCATTACCACCCCTCATCAATTGCTCCAACAGTTCAGGTGGCCATCAAAGAACGGTAATGTCCTTTTAGATTTCTGATAACCCCCATGTCCATCGGTTGAATGATAGACGATGTGTTTGGGGGGAGGAACAGGATGTTGATATGGGGGTAGCAGCCAACAATGTTGAGGGGGTGGGCAGGGCAATTGTCCAGCAGCAATAGCATTTTGTACCTCCTTCTTTGCAGCTGCTTCTCCCATGTTGCTAGCCATTCACCAAAGATCCAGCCTGTCATCCAAGCATTTGAGGAGGAGGAGGTGTAGATGTAGTGTTTTTAAATCTTTTGGCAGACATCTAGGTTTTTTACTTTTTTACAGTCAGCAGCAGGGGCCTTTTCTCAGTGCCGTCCATGTTGGCACATACCAACAGAGAGACATGTTCTTTAGCTTTCTTCCCACTGAGCAACTCTTGTTGTTTGTGCATGTGTCCGCGGTCAGGGTACCCTCAATAAAACAGTCCAGTCTCATCCCCGTTATAGACATTAGCTGGAGAGTATTCTTGTAGAAGTGTGGGTGACACCATTTGCAACCAGGCCCCTGCGGCACCATTGTCAGCATCACCTCGCTCTCCCTGTTCCTTCTTGCACACTATAGCATGCCTCTGCTTGCATCAAGATAGTCAGCCATCTGAAGCAGTAAACGTTTCATGGATCAGCTGAGCAGCTAACTCATTTGCCTTGTTTTACATCAGTGGACCTGAGATTCTAGCACCTCTGCTAACCACATTATTGAACCATGCCAGGAGGGCTTCTTCGACATCAGCGTCCTTACCATCTCGCTTTCTTTTTCTCAGGGGGTTGCTGTTAGAAATCCACTCGGCCAGTATAGCATCACGGTTTTGCCTGACTTTTGGAAATGCCAAAAGCAGCTGCAACTTTTAAAAGTAAAGGTTTTGGTCCTTGGAGTGCCTTAAGGACCTTGACTCATTCAGCCAAAGATAGCTCCTTGCGTTTTGCCTCCATGGTTAGATAATGCATCTGAGTTGCATGGCAAATGGCACTATTTTTATGAGGTGAACTGACTCAAACTCATCCCAATTGGCCGAAATTGGTGTCCCGCTTAAACAGCAGCTTCAGCCATTTACTATCATAGAGACTAATCTGTAACCAGGGAAACGTCCCAATTAACGGAACATCCCTATTAGCTGCATTCCGTTTAAGTGGCTTTGTCTGTATATTTTGTGATTTTCTCCCATTTTTGCCTTAGAGCTGAGACCCTGACAGGCACATACGTGCACGTTCATGGAGGTGCACATGTGCACTGGGCACTGGCTCGGCCCCTTCCGCCCCACCCTTGGCATTTTTGCCACCACTCCCTCTTGCCTATGCTTCCCACCAGACCTCCACCCAGAGGGAGTAGAACTATGGGGGGAGTGGACCCCCAAGAAGGGAGAACTGCAGCTCAGTCCCACTCTGACCCTTCCCCATGCTGGCTCCCTGGTGACCCAAGGTCATTCCTGATCCCAGGTCGCCAGTGTAGCACGAGGTAAGGTGTCCAGCACCTCAGCCCTCAGCGCCACCAGGCCAGTTAGTGGGGATACTTTTGACCCCATCCCTTTATGCAGCTTCTAGACTTCTGATTTTGTGCCAGTGGGCACCAAACAAACAAGCAAACAGTCTTTTTGGGCTTGACCACCTATTCTTCCATCAAGGTCAAGCAGGGCAAGGACAGCATCCAAGCATGCCTTTGTGTGTTCTGTGCCCAGGTAGCATCTGCAAGTCTCCACTCCCTGACAAGTTCTGGTAGGGAGCCAAAGTCTTTTATTTTATTTAAAATCCTGGTCTCTCAGTACAGGCACATGTGCCTGGTCTTCATACCCCGGTGGCAGCTCAGGCCATGAGGAGCAAGTGTGCATGACCAGATCAAAGAAATTGAGTTTCTCATTCCCCCAGTC
This sequence comes from Neoceratodus forsteri, assembly GCA_016271365.2. Taxonomy (NCBI): domain Eukaryota; kingdom Metazoa; phylum Chordata; order Ceratodontiformes; family Ceratodontidae; genus Neoceratodus; species Neoceratodus forsteri. The sequence continues at coordinate 394,992,297 of CM028136.1, forward strand.
CCTGTTTTTTAGTGTCTATGGGGCCGGGGGAATGTAGGTGTGGCTGGTGACCCTGAAGAAAGTGGTGCTATGGTTGGCGACTCTAATATTTCCCATAGGAAGTAAGGTAAGTGCCTCTTTTGGGAGGGTAGTCACCCATGTATTTCTAATTTGTTACTATTTTCAAAAGATATTTCCACCTGCATTACTTTTCCACAGTCAAATATGTGCTTGGCAGGCATGGATCCCGATACAGGAACCAAGTCATGAAAATTCCCAACATTTTGACCTGCAACTAAATCCCTACCTAGTGTTATAAGTAAAATACCAATAGTTACTCTTGGTAGATACATGGTACAGTAACTTAAACCTACTAGGGCCAGGGATAATTTTTGCAATATCCCTCTAACATGGCAGTAAACTGGGGATGCACACTGCCTGGCATCATAGGAAATACTGCTCTCAGAAGAAATCATGAGGTACTGTTGGGGTCATCTATGAGGTACTTGTCACAAAAAAACAGAAGAATGTTCTTCTGGTGTCAGCATTGCTGCACTGTCTTATGAGGCAAATAGTATTACAATCCAAATATCAAAAGATCTCTTAAGCACCTCTCAAAACATGACCCATGCCAAAATGGAGGAATCACTTGGTTTGACAACATATTCCAAAGCTTTCTACACATTCAAGGGAGTGCACGTGATGCCAGTTCATGCAACTGACTATCTAGAATGTTTTTCTTACTGATACTTGCTACTGTTTTAGTCTTTCCCCAGAACTAGTAAAGGGCATGCTCAGAATTCTGGTTACCTAGAAAGTGGTAACTAATCTGCCGTTCCTATGCTGTCTATTGGCACTGCATGATAGATGTACACTTATTGGTTTTGTGGGCTGTTTATTTGTGATATAGTAATTAATGGCACTGGAACTATATTCCACAGTGCTGATAACAGGACAGTGCTAAAATCCTGTTTTCAAATTCTTTGCTACCTTTTAATCTTGTCCTACAATATTTATCAACATTGTTGGACACCATGAAGCTGTTGAAACTTCAGACATGAAGCTGTTGAAATTATTTCACAACACCTGAATTTCTTTCATGTATATCCTGGATAATAGCATGGCTGTGGAACTTTTACTGAGTCATGTTGTAGGAAATGTATACGTTAAAAATGGGTAGACCTATTATCAGTTGCAGTGGTGACACAGTGGTCATCATGGCCATTTAACACATCCAGTGATAGGGACTGAAACTCATGCCATGTATAATTACAAACAGCATTGCAAGCATACAGGAAAATGGGTGGGGTGGTTCTTGGAAGCCTGCTTGCAACCTTATGTGACTCCCCCCATGGTTACCACTTTTAAAACAGGGTTGTGACTAGGAGCGGGACATCGCACTGCAACCAGGTTCAGCAAGGCCATGGGAAGTGGACTCTGGCACCATTGGGGCATGCAGGCTAAGGTGGGTGTGATATCATTGGACTGCCAGGGAGCTGGACAGGTGGGAGAGCAGGAGAGGGGCCATATGACCACCTTGGTGTCTGGTCATGGGTCACGGACCGAGGAAACCACATGTCCACTGGGAGTTGGGTCATGGACTGAGGGAACCACATGTCCACTGGGAGTCACATGGGAAGGGGGGTGGGGGAGACTTCCAGGTCAGACAAAGATTTAGCAGTATTGCATCATGGCAGTGCAGAATGCACTTACGATGGCATGGTGTAACCCAGCTGAAGTCACAAACCAGCATGTTGATGGGTAAAAAACATTGTTTTTTTCCTTACAAATAACATGGTGGTTTAACTCTGAGTTCCTATGGATGGCACGGGTGATTTCTAGGACCAGAGCATAAAGGTATAGGGTGCTCTTTTGATCTCATTGTGAGGGTGAAGACTGTGCATCAGGGGCCCTGCGACAGTTTTACTTGGACTTCAGTTGTAGCTTCTCTGTGACTCCTCTTCCTCACTTACTGCAAACAGCATCATGCCTGCTTCACACAGAATGATGGAAATGGAGACACACTTAGCAGCATTTATTAAAACAGGCACAGTACCCTTAAGTAAAAAAACCTTGCAGTCTGAAGGTTGCAATCACAGTGAGTCACAGAGAAATGTAAATGTCAGATGGAAAACCAATGTAAAAGTTCTTAATACAGTCCAGCTTCACAGATCATGAAAAGATCATGAAAGGAACTTCAAGCAGAAATAGTTTTTATTCTTTTAGTTTCCAACCATATAATAGTGCATAACACATGGCATTAATGTTTATCTCTACCAGAAGTGGAGTGATGTTAAATGTTGATGTGAAGAATATAGACATAACACCAGCATCCCACCCCATGAGACCAAAACATGGGTGACTTCATACAAACACAAAACAAATGCATTTTCTGTCAAGGTCTACTAAATTAATTTAAACCACAGGAGGAATCATGTAAACAATTTTACAGCAGTCATTCATTCTGTAGCACCTTGATACCTTGACCTTGAAATTGTAGTTTAAGGGTTTGATGCCCTCCGAGGCCTTCCAGTCAGCTGCCTGGCTGTTGTGGAGAGATGCATGCCTCTGTGGCCAGCAGAGTCTCTGGCATGATGGCCAGGTGTCCAGTGTGGCAAATGAAGAAGGCTGCCTCAGAGTCTGCTCCTTACCCCCATCTGGAGATCATTGCCTGCCCCATGGCCACTTGTTCCAGACCTCAGCAGCACTGCTGATCACAGATGGGTGGAAGCTACCCATTCTCCACAAGGGTGACTGCTCCCTTATTCCTACTTCATGATGCCTGTAATGGATTTATTCTTTTCAGCTCCTCCAAACCCAAAGCCACAGGTTTCTTTTTGTATTGCCCCCTATTACTTTGTGTGTCAAAGGGCAAGTATAGTCAGAAACTGAGCCTTAAGGTTATTCCCCAGCTTAAAGCGGATTACACTAATATTTAAGATTTCTTCAGCTTGGCTCAGTGGCACTGACTGGTGTACCACTGGCCTGCCACATGGGAGATCCGGATTGAGTCTCAGTCAGAACTCCCCATCCCAGGCTGGAGAGAACAGGATGCAGTAAGGAGGCATTGTGCATTGGTCCTGGGGGGTGGTTGAAGGCTACCCCACTACTACAGTGATTCCTATGGCAGAGTTGGTGATGGCATTGATGTCAAGGTTGACCACATGATATTGGCCATACCCTGTCAATAAGAAGATCACTGCATGGGTCTTGGCTTTTGTCATTGGGTGGTAAGTGGGCCTGGTGGGTTGGCCAACAGCACAGGTAATAATGCCCACCCTTCAAGAATGATGCTGGCTATCTGTCCACCCACTTAGAGCCATTGAATGGTCTGCCCCCCCTTTCTTCATGGGTAGATGCGTGCGCTATATATGGCCCCTAACTCCAAGAAGCTGCAGAGGAAGGGTTCTGCTGCAGGAAAAACAAGTCACAGGGCTGGAGGACTCTGAGAGGAACTGGCTGGGGCTTTAAGATCCAAATAGGTATGTCTGAGGGGCATCTGGAGTAGTTGACCTTGCAGAAAAATGCAGGAGTGGAGGTGAGGTGGTGTGGTGCAGGGAAAAATAGATCAGTATGAAAAATGTCTTTAGCATTTCCCTGTAGTTTTGTGACTTGGCAATGATGCTGCATTTTTACTTGTAGATGACCCACTACTTTAATGACCAAATATCCCTTACTGTACTGAACTGTATTTGCAATGTTTATAACTTCTGAGTTATTTAACAGCCAGGCCAAAGCATGTCCAGCTGTCCTACAGCATTAAAAGTCTACAGATCATTTAAACAGTTTATTTTCTACATAATCTATTAAGCTATTGGGCTAATACTACTAGTAATTGCTTATTGACTTGAGAAATTTTGTTCAAATATACACCAAAAGATTGTTTATACAGACAAGTATAAAATGGTAGTGTACTACTTGTCACGTTTTACAATTTTCCTGATAAGTCAATATTCTATTACTGATCTAATCAGTTGGAATGTGTTAGAGTTTACATTGTAGGCTTTACTTACACACATAGTGGAATTTAATTTGTCCTAGAGCTGAACATTGTTCTATTTGGAACGAAGTAAGATAAGCAAAAATACAAGGGTGGATGAATCAAAGTGAACTTTCTATATCATGTTTCATACCCTTAGAAGAATAAATAAGAATTTAGACTTTCAGTTGTTCTGTTGTCTTAGAACAAATTTAGATATCTCCTTAACTTAAACACAAATGCAGTAATTAGAGATACTGTACCCCTCATCCTCCTAAAAAAGTAAGCTTTCAGAGGTCACGTGATGAGCTGATCGGGAGAGACGTGTCCCGAGTCTCTCTGAGGCCTCGCACTATAAAAATTAAGCTTTCTCGCTCCAGAACTGGTAAAAAGTACTTTACCTTAGCTGTTAAGAGCTCTGGAGGCAGCGTGTGTTGCCTTCCTGGCCAGGCAGCACAGAGCCGCGGAGTTTTTAGACGGCGATTCCACAACCAATCCGGGCGAGTGGCAAGTTCAGGCCGCGCTTTGCCGGGAAGATGGAAGCCGACCTGTGGAGCCCTGGTGGGCGAAGCCCAGCCACCAAGAGACCTAAGTCTCAGTCGCCTACCACAGAGCAAGGGGAAGCAGGGAATGAAGGGGCTTAAGCACTAAATGCAGATGACATTCGGGAGATTAAAGCACTTTTACAAGGGCTGGTGCTGGATTTTGCTGAGGTCAAACCTGCGCTACACTCTCTGGCACAAAGAATGGGCGATGCTGAAGCCCGGATCTCATCGCAAGAGAGGAAGGTTTCTGTACTGGATCAGGAGCTGGGGATGATTCGGAGAAAGCTGAAGAAATTGGAGGAGAGGGTGGAAGACCAGGAATCAAGAAATCGCAGAAACAACTTGATTCTGGCGGGGCTACCAGAGAAGGCTGAAGGCTCTGACTGTGTTTCTTTTATGCAGGAGCTCCTGTTAAATCTGCTAGGCCCTACACCATTTGGGGAGGGGTATAATTTGAAAGAGCCCATCGGACATTAAAGAGATGCCACATACAGGCGAGACCCGAGTTATAATAATCGATTCCTCAACTATAAAGAAAAATCTCATGTGCTGTTTGCTGCCAGACAAAAGAAGCCCTTGCAATGGAATGGTGCGCGTCATTATGGTTTTCAAGATCAGACGCCAGCGATTGAGAAAAGCAGAAAGAGTATGTTGATATCAAGAAGAAGCTTTATCTTGCAGGGATAAGATTTGGCTCCAATTTCCCGCTACCCTGGTGGTGCGTCTTCAGACGGGGAGAAGAAGTTCCTCATGGCAAAGGATGCGATGGATGGGCTACGGGTTGAGCTCCCAGATCTATTCAAACCCCCAACATGACTGTTTGCGGGCAAGGAGGCTGAGCTCTTTTGAGGGCTGAGATGGAAGCTAAGCAGCGGTCTCTATATTTTTCAAGACTGGTGGCTCTTCTGTTTTTGGTTAAATCTGGACATTCAAGTGACTAGCCAGGACTGGGTTCATAGGTCCTGCGATGGGTCACAAAGTGTTAAACCACAAGACTTTAGTGCATTAACTAGAGGGCATGGGGGAAGGGGGTTCACTAATCATAATATTCTTGTTATCAGACCCAGGAATACTTTTCAGACTCTGGAATTTTAGAGGGAACTGTTAGAAGGGGGTGATGCAGGATTTCGTTTATTATAAAGGGGGTCAGTTAGCTAGGGCTATATTGGCTGGTGGGTGTTAATTGTGGTAAAGCGGGCTCATGCCAGCTTTGGGATAGATGGAGAAGGGGAGTGGTCTAGGGGATTTGGACTTGATCAATATTAATAACTGGAGGGATACCACTCCGGGATGTAGGGGACTTTAAAGTGGAGCAGGGTTGGCTGGAGATATAATTACCAAGGAGGGTTATGAGGGGGACTCCCTTAGTTTCCTCCGTGCTTACCTTTTCCTTTTATTTATGGGAAATGTAAGGAGGGCGATGGATTGCAGAGAAAAAGGCGCCTTTATGTCCACGACTCTGGGGTTCCAGGGGCCAGATTCTGGGGTTTAATGCCAGAGGATGGGGCGGAGGAGAGGCAAGGAACAGGTTCATCCATGACTCAACATCAGATGGTTGGTCGGTCTAAGGATCGGGGATAAGGGGAGGGAACAAGGGTGGAAAGAGAGAGTCCAATTATGGAGCATTAGGAATGCAGACCTTAGAAAGGCACAATGCGTGGGTTCAATTGAAAAATTTTGTTGTTACTGATGGCTTGCCTTAAAATAATTTCTTGGAATGTAAAGGGCTCAGGGGTCGACGTAGAGAATGATCATTCTACGTGTATATTGAACAACGAGGGGCTCACATTGTAGCACTTCAAGAGACACACTTATTGACTGATGAGTTGGATGGTCTCAGGAAGCGATGGGTGGGGCAGGTATATGGTGTGGGAGGGGACAGGGCCTCTGGGGGGGTGGCGATTCTAATTAAGAAATCCTGCCCATATGTTGTGTCCCAAGTGATAACCAGGCAAGACTGCAGGGGAGTCTACTTGTCAGGGACCTTGCTTGGCAAGGCAGTTTCGGTTGCATCCATTTATGGGCCAACCCCTCCCGACCCCAAATTCTTTGCTTCAATAGAAAGGGATATAGCCACCCTTCCTTCACACTCACTTATCCTGGCTGGTGATTGGAACATATATTTTGATAACAAGGAGGACAGGATACCTCCACACAGCGGGCCGAGGACCAAGGCCCAGTTAGCCCTGGCTAAGTTTTTGGAGACAGCGGCCTTAGTTGATCCAATTAAGATTCTTTCAAATAGGGGCCGTGACATGACATTTTACTCGGCAGCACACAAAAGTCACACTAGAATTGACTTTTTTTTGGTTAATAGAGAGGCTCTTGCAGAGATTAGAAGTGCTGACTGAGGTGTAGGACTCTTTCAGATCACTCTCTCATCCAGCTGCAGTGGAACCCAGACCAACGCCGCCTAGACCTTACAGATGGAGGCTTCATGATTCGCTCCTCACAGAGGATCGAGAAGGATTGAACTAGAGGGGCTTTACAGGAGATCATTTGGTCCCAGCTCCCACGTTGGAAGATAAAAGACAGTTAGCCTACCTGTAAGTTCTTATATGCAGAGGCAGCAAGGGCCCTAGCGGCAAGGGACAAGTCGCTTAGAAGGGCCAAAGAGGAATTCCTGGTTGGGGCGATAAACTCATTGTCGCAACTTGAAGGGTCTTCGGGGGAAATAGATGCGGAACTTAAAAGTCTGAGGAGGGAACTGTCAGAAATTGTATATGGGAAAACAGAGTTTTGGTTGAATAAGATTAAGGCTAATTTTCTATTGCAGGGTGATGTCCCGGGGCGCCTCCTAGTGGCCAGAATCAAAGAGTGGGAGGCCAGCAGGACAATCATATCAGTTATGCATGAAGGGAAGCTGGTCACAGACCCGCAAGAAATGGCTGAGGCGTTCGCGTCATTTTTCGCAGAAATCTACCAATCTAGAGATTTGGTGGGGGAAAAGGAGGCTAATCATTATCTAGAAGGAATCCAGTTACCTACTCTGGATTCTGTCCAAGTTAAGGAACTGGAAGCCCCAATAAGAGCATCTGAGATCGTTGAGGTGGTGCCGTCTCTCCCTCTAGGTAAATCACCAGGGCCCGATGGTCTTACCGTAAAATTTTACCAAACTCATATCCAGACCATACTCCCTATACTTCATGAATTTTCCTCACTATAATGGAGGAGGAATTCACCACTCACCGCTCTATCAGGCGTATGTCACTTTAATACCCAAGCCAGACAAGCCTAGGGACATACTGGGTAACTATCGGCCTATAGCCTTAATAAACCAAGATATTAAGATTCTTACTAAAATCTTGGCAAATAGGATTTTGACTATTTCCCCTAGTTTAATTAGTCAGGAACAGGTAGGCTTTATGCCGGGGAGAGGGGCGAAGGACGCCCTTAGGAAAATCCATCATATTTTAAATTTTGCTCTGGATTCCCACCTTCCCTTGGCCCTGATATCCCTAGACACTGAGAAAGCGTTTGACCGGGTTTCATATTCATTTCTTTTTGCTACAATGGAGAAAATGGGGTTCCCGGGGGTCTCCTTAGAGGTATTAAGAATATATATGCTGCTCCAACGTCAGGATATTATGTAATGGTTATATTTCGAGGAATTTCAGCTCAGTAATGGGACTCGTCAAGGGTGTCCTCTCTCGCCGATATTGTTTAACATATATCTAGAACCCCTGTTAAGATCTATAAATAGGGATGTTAAGGTCCAGGGGATTAGGATTGGGGGATTGGAGCTAAAATTTTCAGTTTTCGCGGACGATATTCTCCTTCATTTACAAGATCCAATATCCAGCTTTGAGGGAGTAAGAGACTCAATAGATCGCTTCTCTAAGGTCTCTAACTATAAGTTAAATCTTACTAAAACACAAATCCTACCACTGACACCACATGTATTTAAGGCAGATTTCTCATCCCTGGGAGTACAGTGGCATACTGACAAATTGAAGTATCTGGGAATCTGGATTACAACAAACCAGGAGTCCGGGGTTGATGCTAATGTGGGGGGATTATATCTGCGGTTAAAGGAGATATCATAAGGTGGAATAAGTTACCTCTGAACTTTCTGGCGCGTCTGGGCCTTATTAAGATGAATGTCCTACCAAGACTGATATACCCAGTATATTTGGCTCCATACAACATCCCTGTTAAACGGTTTAGCTTAATTAGAAGGCTAATTTCAGGATTCCTATGGAATAACAAACCAGCCAGGATTAAGCATAATGTCTTGCGTTTGCCATATGAGGTGGGGGACATTAGTTTACCTGACCTCCAGGTATATTATGTGGCAGGCCAGTTAGGCCTTATGGTTCAATGGGCGGAAAGTGCCGAGGGGGGAAATTATGTACCTGCATGGTTGCAAATTGAGAAGCAATTGCTATTGAGCTTCGGCTGCATCCCTGAGTCGATGCTATATGCTAGGCCTAAAAAAGGTCTGTTCAGGGAGGGGTGTGGCAACCCAATTAGGAAAACCCTGGAGGCCTGGTGGTCTTTTCTCACCCCGGTACAAAGGTGCCGTCAAATGAAGTCCAGAGACCAACCCATACTGGGTAATCCTAATTTGGTTATAGGGGGTCGGGTACTTGGTCACCGGTGGTCTAATTATTTGGGTGGCTTAAGATTGATTGATACACAGCAGGGAGATAAAACAGTTTTACCACCACAATGCGAGGGATTGTCCTTTTTTCAAAGGTTGCAGCCTAAACAAATGATAGCTGGGTTCCGGAAGGGGTTGGGGGACTTTTCAGATAACTTCCTCGCGTGGGGGAATTTAAGGGAAGCCTTCCGGAAAGCTCACCCACTCTCACAAGTTTATAAACTTCTCCTGGACTTCCTGGGCCCGAATACTTCTACACAAATTCCTTACTGGGACAAGGTGTTGGCTCCTAAAAATCTTAGGTGGGAAAGCATTTGGAAGGCCACTAAATACAATGTGTAACCCCTAGATGGCGCTATCACAGGAGCTACTACCCCTGCCTGATTTGCCACTAACAGGTTGAGGGGCCTGGATCCAATGGCGGGTGCCTCCACCCAGAGGTCAGGGTTTGCAATAGTTAAACTAACTTGGTCACAGCCCTCTGGGACACTGCAACCCCCCTTTCTTCCCACTAGTGGCCCACACAATATATCAGAATTACCTTCACAGTATACACTTACCCCAGGACTGATTCCGGCACTGGGACCTCCTGTGAAATAAGATGCAGTGCAACAATCACAGTACAGTACTTTAACATAGACAATTACCTCAGGCAGTATAACTTTGCTGAAACAAGCAGCTCTGATTTATTTGGGGATATAACAAGGACAGGGGAAATCAGGTTAATTAGCTTATCACTCTACTCATCTACCTATGGCTCTGTGCACAGGCCTATCCCTATCAGTTACTGTCCCTGGGTACCCAAGCCCTAGTGGCTAGTCCAAACCGTGGCAGCTGGTAGGGGCCCTTTCACACAGAGAAAAGAAAAATTAGTTAAACAGTCAGCAGTACAGTAATCCCATTTGGATTTAATGTGGCAATTCAACAGGGAGCGACCCTGAATTAGTACTCACGACCTCCAAACAAGATAGGGTCCTTCAATGTCAGCAGGGCTACTCTTGAGCTCCACGAGACTCCTCACACATTTATATGGCAAACAGGCAGGCTGCTTCTGTATCCCGATCGCAATTACTGCACAATACCCGGGAGAACACACAGCAGATTCAGTTCCTGACAGACAGAGTGCAAATCAGCAATTTCTCCAGTCTTCTACAGGGTGAGCCTGGTTTCTACTCTTCAGATATCCTTTGATTCTCTTCACAGGACGGATTCAGTCCTAACAAGCAGTTACACAAGCTGCAGACCGGAACTCTGGACCTTACATGTTTTTGACTAAAACTGTGCACTGAAGGAGCACAGGGTTCCTTTCCCTTCACTGTCAGAGCTAAACTGAAACTCCAACAGACAAAACCGGGCACTTCCTTTGAGTTCCTCCCAGTTCTTGACTGGATTGGCTGTCACCACAATAGACTGCTGCTGTTGGTCCAAAAGGTGCCAAGTCTAAACTACATCTCCCAGAGTCACTGCCCATACAATCCTCTTGTGGCTGGCTCAGATTATGAGTCCAAGTTCTGATTCAGTCCAAGGCACCATTTTAGAGCTAGCTTACTCCACACTGATTGGTCCAGTTCAGCAGTTCAAAACCAGAATGGGGAACTAGGCAGACACAGTTCTGACTGCAAAGAAAGCAGGTTAGACAAACTGTAATTTCATTATTACTCTAAATGATTTCTGGCAAACAGTTACATCTTTCAGATAGGTTCCTTTGCACTCCTAATGACTGCAAAATGGAGTGAATTAGCAGCAGCTCAGGGGTACTCAATCAAAGAAACACACAGTCCCCCATACAAACTAATTATGTCTGCAAGCAGACAGCTCTTAAAGAGACAGTACCAGATGTTCTAAAAACACTCACTGATAAATGGCTTAAACGCCAAACACCATTCAGGCTTGGAGCATTCAAGCAAGCTCCTGGAAGTCTTTTGGGAACCCCCATTTGCAGGGGGGTTACACAATGTGATTCCCAAATATAGAAACATGCAGATTTTTGTGGTTCACAACATATACTATACCCCTGTAAAGCTATATGGTAGAGGGTTGAGACAGACAGATCTGTGTTTCAGGTGCGAGAAGGAAGTGGGTGACCTGCTACATGTAATGTGGGGTTGCAGTAAAATCTCTTCCTTATGGAGGGAGATTAAACGGGTATGGATCAATGCTAGACTATACGGCTTTTATAACTCCAGAAGTATTTTCAGATTACAGGACTGCACCCAAATTTCTAACTTTCCTTAGTGGTGTCGTAGTCAAGGCTGCTCTTTAGTAAAGCATTGGAAGGACGATCAGGTTTGTGCATATGAACAATGGGTGAGAGAAATGTTGGGGTATTGGCCAAGATAAAGAGACACCTTTTCTTGGAGGGGAGACAGGAGCTGTATGCTAAAAGATAGGCAATATTGGATGAGATCTACTCCCAGCAAGTCACAAGCTCTGGAACACAGGTCTGTCTGTCAGACAAGGATTAGCAAAGGATTATATGTTGGAGTGTTTAATGCCTATATTGTTTTGTGCCTTTTATACCTTGTTTACTTTCTTTATTTTCCCCAATAATTTGGGTAATGTCAACGGGTCAAGCTGAGTCTATTACTAAGGTTAAAGGGATTGGTTGTAGTCTGCAGGGCTTGAGGGTTGAGACTCTCTCTTTCTGGGGACACACTGGGAAGCCGTCCAGGGTATTTAAGGCTTCATGCGGGCTTGGTGACAACACCCTGCAAGTAGACTTACAAGGGAGGTTTGAGTTTCTGAGGGAGGTTTTCTTAACATTGGTCAGTGCACTATACTAAGGCACTACTGATTTTGGAATTTTGGCCATAATACGGGGCGGCTCCTCAGTGTGCTTGTACATAGGGGTTGTACATAGTTTGCACAGCCAGTTTTGGGTTGTGTCCCTGGCCTGGCCAGGTATGTGTAGTGTACGTGTGTCTGTTTGTCTGATTTTCTGAAAACGAATAAATGTGTTTTAAAAAAAAAAATAAAAAAGTAAGCTTTCTACAGAAGGAAAGTTTACAGCAGTTCTGATAGTACTGTGTCTATGCCCACACAGTATGTGCTTTAAAAAGTTGTACTTTCTTGGACTAGTCTGCATGCCACAGTAGGACTTTCGAGACTGACAAAAACAGGAGACACAGTTGCTCTGTGTAGAAAATGAAATATTGTTTGAGTAACATAAAATAAATGATCTGTCTTTTCAACATAAATATGCTATGTGGCTATTTAATATGTTGAAAGTAAAGGTCAGGCGTAACTTTTTCAAGTGCCTGGTTTTAAAAAATCATCCTAATGTTTATGGGGACACGTTAGTTTGCAATGGGGATTCCGCAGCACGACAGCTCGCTCTAGGCTATGAGCTCTGGTGTCAATCACCTCCCCGAGAAATTCATTTCCGGTTCATGCCACCATGGAGTTTTTCTATTATGTGTATGCTGGGGGCAAATTTCCAGTGGTTGATTTGTTGTTCAGGGGCATGGTTAATGCTGGAGCTCACAGGACAGAGCAACGCGTTGGGGGTCATCGGGTTGCATTGACCTGTGCGAATTGTTGTGTTGCCAGTGTTTATAAACCCTCAAGAAAATAAGCTCCTGTTTTAGTCTCAGTGTGTATCACACAGACAATTTGCTACCTGTAGATTAGCAATCAAATCTTAATGAGAAAGGAAACGTAGTTTTAAGTGATTTTAACAAAACTGAAGACTCTGTTGATGACACTATCTTACGTTTAACTTTTATTTCTGTTTTCATAAGAAAGTGCAAACAGAATTAAATATGCAGTGTAATTTAGCCTGTTTTTCTTGGTAATAACCTCCACCTACAGTATATCTTGTAGCAGGTCACAAGTTTTTTTTTTTTTAATTTTACACTTAATTTCTTTATGATGGTGGTCCATCACTTGTACGTGTTTAATTTAGAACGTGTTAAATACTTGTATAGACTTACCTAACTAATTTTATAGACTTACCTAGATTTTACTATAACATGGATATGCTATGGCCATGTTAGCCCGACAGCATAATTTTGCCAATTGTATAAAATTTATTTTTTCATTCTTTGACCAAGTCCTTACATTTCAGTGCTGAAGATGGTGGGAAGCAGCATGGGTTAGGTGGCCATATACTTGATCCTGTGGTACTAAGCACAATGGTTTAATTCCTAGCACAAAACTGTTGCACTGGAAATTTTAATTGCAGATGCAGTAAGTTTCTGTGTCTCTTTCTGGCTGCTGAGCTACTCAGTCACTGAAGTAGTTACCTCTCCAGGGAGATGAGGTGAAAATCAGGGTAGTAAGGTCTTGAATGATCAGGTTCTGTTGAGTCACTGCATGTTACTGGAGTTCCATTCAGCACTGTCATCTCTCTGCTCACCCTATACCACCAGTGGGTGTTGCAATGGGCGCCAGACTAAGAAGCCATTGGAAATGGAGGAAGGAAACTAGGCTCGTTCAAGGAGATAAATGTCAATAACAAAGTAAACAATTACATTTTAAGATAGAAACATAGAAGTTATTGGCAGATAAGGACCTCTTGGCCCACCTAGTCTGCCCTATATTCCCTATCTACTGTGCCACCGCAGACCCCACTTGATCTCCAGTCTCCCCCCCTTGCCTTACATCTAAGGTCCCCTTGTGTCTGTCCCTTGCATGCCTGAATCCTGTTACCATTTTAGCACCCACCACCTCTGCTGGGAGGCTGTTCCAGGTGTCCACCACCCTCTTCGTGAAGATGTATTTCCTCACATCTCCTCTGAGCCCCCCAGCTTCATAGTGTAACCCCTTGTCCTGGAGCATCTTCTTCTACAGAAAATGTTACCTTCCTGTACTTTATTAATACCTGTGAGGTATTTGAACATTTCTATCATATTCCCCGTTTCCCTCCTTTCCTGTAGAGAGTACATATTTAGTTCCTTGAGTCTTTCCTCATGGGGCTTTTGATGCAGGCCCTGCACCATTTTGGTAGCCCTCCTTTGTACTGCCTCTACCCTGTCTATACCCTTCCAGAGGTGGGTCCTCCAAAACTTGGCACAGTACTCAAAGTGGGGTCTTACCAGTGATCTATACAGGGGTAATACTACCTCCCTCTTTCTGCTGGTGATGCCCCTCTCTATGCACCCAAGCATTCTGCTAGCCTTCCCACTGCCTTATCGCACTGCTTGGCTACCTTCAGGTCATCAGAAATTATTACCCCTAGTTTCCTTTCCTGTTTTGTGCATGGTATTACCTCGCTCAATTGATACGTTGCCCCTGGCTTTCTGTGCCCCAAATGCATGATTTTTCACTTTTTTGCATTGAAACTGAGCTGCCATTCCCATGACCAGTCTTTCAGCTTTTTCAGATCATCCCTCATTCCCCCCCCAACCCAGTGTGTCCACTGCATTGCAGATTTTTGTGTCATCTATGAACAGGCATACTTGAAGGCAATATAGCATAGTGGTTAAGGGCACTGTGCTGCAGACCTGTAGACCAGGGTTTGAATCTCATCAGCCCCCACTTGCATACTCTGTGACTCTGAGCAAGTCACTTAAATTCCTTGTGCTCCCAGGTCGCACCTGGAAACAAGATCCAGCTTAGTGTGCCTTTCCTGGTTAAACAATTTCCCCTTTCCTTTCCCCTCCAGCCCTTCTGCAATGTTACTAATAAAAACACTGAAGAGGACCAGGCCTAGTACTGACCCCTGTGGCATCCCATTGGTCACCTTGCCTTTTCCAGAGTGGACCCCATTTACCATCACCCTCTGACTCCTATTGCTTAGCCAGCTTCTTACCCATTTTACTACTTTTGGACCCATTCTTAGGTTGCCCAGCTTGCTCATCAGTCTTCTATGTGGAACGGTGTTAAAGGCCTTACTAAAATCCAGTTAGGCCACATCTACCATTCCTCCCTGATTCAGTTCCCTGGTCACCCAGTCAAAGAACTCGATCAGGTTTGTCTGGAAAGACCTACTCCTGATGAAACCATGTTGCCTCGAATCCTGTAATCTACTGGTTACAAGGTGTTCCCCAATCCTTTTCTTCAGTAGAGTTCCATTACTTTACCTACTACTGAAGTCAGGCTGACAGGTCTGTAATTTCTGCCTCCTCCCTATTTCCACTTTTGTGTAGTGGGACCACATACGCCCTCCTCTAGTCCCACAGAACCTCCCCTGTTTCTAGTTATAGGTTCAACAGAGCTGTCAGTGGTGCAGCCAGCACCTCCTTGCGCTCCATCTGTAGCCTAGGGTACACACATCAGGTCCCATTGCCAGGTCTGCTTTTAATTGTGCCAGATCTATGAGATCTGGAAAGGAATAAAGTAATTTGATTAATTAAACTGAAGCTGTGCATGTATTATCACTTGAAAATACCATATAACTCCTTATCAACTGCTACCTAAAGAATTCACAAATAATAAAGTGCACGTGCTTTCCAATTTCCCTTGGAATTAAATTTATCTTTTGAAACTCTAAACTCAACTCAGTTTATTTATAAAAAGAGCAGTTCAACAGGGTATCAAAGCGCTTGTACAAACATTTTAAAACATTGAAATTAAGAAATGTCAATGAATAATAAAACGTATATTTATAAAAACAATTCATCCGAACTCCAGAAAGGCAAGTTTATACAACTGTGTCTTTAATGCAGATTTAAAACTATCCACAGCCAGGCACTCCCTTAGCTGGTGAGGTAGAGAGTTGCAGAGGGTCGCAGCCACAAACAAAAATGCCCTGGCACCGGAGGTCTTCAAATGGACCCTGGGAGCCTCTAACAATCCCTCATCAACATAGAAGAGTGGGCAGTAGGGGCAGATCAGATCTTGCAGGTAACATGGTCCCTGTCTGTGTATGGCTTTATAGGTCAGCAAACTGACCTTGAAGGTGATCCCCCACTGAACAGGCAGCCAGTGCAGATCATGGAGCACAGGCATGACGTGACACGATCTTGGTAAACCCTTCAACAGCCTGGCTGCTGCATTCTGCACCAGCTGCAAGCGCAGATATCAACCCCTGGTAGCCCTAGGTAAAGGGAGTTGCAATAGTCGAGGCGGGAGGTCACAAAGGTGTGGATCAACATTGGTAGATCATCTGGCAGGACCAGGTGCTTAATCCGGGTGATATTCCTCAGAAGGTAGAATGAGGTCTTGATGACAGATGACACCTAAAATCTAAGTGTCACTCGATCATCAAAACTAATGCCCAGGTTTCGCACCTAGTCAGAGGTCATCAGCTGGCTGCCTCCAAGCCAAAGCCCCGAAAGCAGTTTAGCCAAAAGTCCCTCTGCCCGATGACCAGGGTCCACAACAAACACTTCAGTCTTAACCAGGTTCAACCTCAGCAAGCTGGCACTCATCCAGCCCTGGATCTCGGTGAGGCAGTTGTTAAATGTCAAGATAGCACTATCCTGCTTGGGTGCAACCTCCCACCGACTGTCACCACACCCATTGTAATGTGCTACGCAGATCTCAGACCTGATGTCGGCAACCTTATCCACAAAGAATCGAGCAAACTTGTTACACTTCTCTTGTGACAATGCTCTCCGAGACTGCAGATGGGCTGAACTGCACAGTCTGTCAACAGTTCGAAAGAGCTGAGCTGTTCAATTCTGAGTGGCGGCGATCTCCCTGGACAGGAACTCTGCCTTCTTATGGGAGATAGCTGATTGATACTCAGTATAATGAGTCATCAGTCTACATGTGTTGGCATCAAGGCACGATTTCCACCAGCACCATTCCAACATTCATCCCACTCGCCTCAGCTCCGTCAAAGTCCCATCAAACCCAGGGGACAGAGGGTGGAGGGTGATGGGGCGAACAAGGACAGGAGCTACAGAATCCAAAGCCTCAGCCTAATATTATATTGAACAGTTTTGTTAAAACACCTTTGCCTAAGACTTACATGTTAAAAAAATAAAATTTGTGCAATGTATTTAATTAAACCCTGAGGACTCCAAATTACTCATACTTTTTCAAAGCTATTCAAATGTATCTATCTTTGAGAAGTTAAGGAATTAATGTGACTTATTCAAACTAATTTCCTAGGGTGGAATAACAGGGTTTGCATCCAACAAGATGCAGCAAGCATAATTTGGGCTATTACAGCTTCTTGTTACTTTCTAATGAAATATGCACATTAATCTGTTTCAGATCATAAATGCTATAATGGCACAGGAGTAGATTATCGTGGAACAGTGAGTGCGACCAAATCAGGCCGACAGTGCCAGCCATGGAATTCACAGCATCCACACACTCATTCTTATAATGCAGTCAGGTACCCAGAGCTGAATGGGGGGCATTCATACTGCAGGAACCCTGGGAATTATAAAGAGGCTCCATGGTGCTTCACTTTGGATGAAAACGTAAAGATGGAACTTTGTGAAATTCTGCCTTGCGGTAAATATTGACATTGTTGTGTATATTCGCTTTTTTAATTATTTTTACATGGTGTTCTAGGAACATGACTGTTAGACAACTAGAGATTGAAAACATCATAAATATACAGTACACACAATACACATTATTACGTTAAATAAAATTTGCTGTGCTCTGCAGCTACTTCATTTAGTTAAAATACGTGGGAAGTAAGGAAAAAACAGAAAAAAATGTGTTTATTCTTAAACAGAACAACTACTAAACTCTTCTCGCTATTTCAAAAAAATACTTTATAATATTTTATAATGCCTGAAATTATATTTTGAAAACTGTAACTTTTGAATGCTTAAACTTAGAAACTTAAGGTTTTGGGATTGTGTGTGATCAATAAGAAGTGATCATAATCACACAGTTCTCATGTGTTGCTACATGTCTATACATGTTAATATATATTTTTTAAAATAATAGGATTTTTAAAGCTGTCCCCCGGTGTTTCAGATCTGCATTTTTCAGATGCACCCAAAAATACTTTCAGAGCAGTTTACATATTTTTATATATGTATAGAACTGTTAGTAGGTTAATGATTTGCATTATTGTGTTATGTCCAGGTAAGGATCTAAACAGTATATTAGTGAGGAAATAAGCTGCTACAGTTATAGTCATTGCCATTTTTCAAGATGCCCTATGTGCATTTCTCTGTCTTGGGTTGCATTGTTTCTTTTATAATAAAGTCTTTAACATCATATATGTATTTTTTTACTATCTAAATGACTTTTGGCCACTTTTTATTTTTTTTGGTTTTTTTACTTAAATATGCCCAGGGTTTATCAGCTTGGAACCTGGCACTATGAAAGCAGATCTATCCAAAAGCAACGTGGCAGCTCCTATATGTCTTTCTTTTGCTGTTTTAACAGTCATCTTCTACATCTAACAAAAATGTTTTACGAAGGTGCCATGGGATTTACATGGTTTTATGCATAAATAAATGTACAAATTTCCACATTTTGTAAAATATTAATACAGGTTGGGTGTCATAGTATCAGTAATTCATCCTTTATGTTCCATCAGTAGAAAAATATTAAGCAAATATCTTGACAGATGCTATGTTCTTGAACTTCCTAGAATTAATCTTCTCCAAGGAGTCCCACTCTTGTCCAAGACAGAGGCACTTGACAACACATGGTGACATGTGCCTGGCAATTAAGCAATAATGTATGATAGGGTGTGTGTTTTGCTGGGATAACATCACACCTTGGGTGGTTGGGCATGAGGCCACAGGCCGAGTGCATCCAACACTCAAGAAGTGATGTTATCCCAGCACAGCACACACCCTGGAGTGCATTATTGCTGTTATACGATGGTTTGTTTTCAGTAATAAAAAAAAAATACAAAAATACTTTTAGAAGCATGTTTTTATTTTATTTTTAGATGGGGATGTATATTGAATGGAAAAATAGTCCTGTTGGTGCTTTCTTAGTGGATGGCCTGCTGTCTCCCCCCCCACACACACACACTCACACAGTGCGTGTTCTGTTACTGTGGGGGAAGTGTTTTATTCACGCAGTCCCACTGCCTGCCTTGGGACCAGGTGAAGATCTATAACTGGCAGAAGACACCAGGAGAAAGGACTGCTGTGTGATTGGACTTCTCTACTGGGACTAAAGAAGTAGAACTCTTGTACTTGGAACTTTAATTTAGGGTAGAAAAAACTAACAAACAAAACAAAAAAAAAGTGTGTGTTTGTCTGAGTTAGCTGAACTGAATGGTTATCTGAACAGTTATCTAGGTGTAAATCTCAGGTGATTGAAAGGACTTGATAGCTGTGAGGTTTAAATTACTTGTAGAAAGATCTAGTAAGTAGGGGGAGTGGCTTAGCTAGAAGGAAGCTACATTTAAAGACTGCCTTAGAGAGATTTTGCTAGTAGCTTGGCAGAAGACACAAGGAGAAAGGATTGCTGTGTGACTGGACTTCTCTACTGGGACTAAAGAAATAGAATTCTTGTACTTGGAACTTTAATTTAGGGTATAAAAACTAACCAACAAAACAAAAAAAAAGTGTGTGTTTGTCTGAGTTAACTGAACTGAATGGTTACTAGAACAGTTATCTAGGTGCAAATCTCAGGTGATTGAAATGACTTGATAGCTGTGAGGCTTAAATTACTTGTAGAAAGATCTAGTAAGTAGGGGGGAGTGGCTTAGCTAGAAGGAAGCTACATTTAAAGACTGCCTTAGAAAGATTTTGCTAGTAGCTTGGCAGAAGACACCAGGAGAAAGGACTGCTGTGTGACTGGACTTCTCTACTGGGACTAAAGAAGCAGAACTCTTGTACTTGGAACTTTAATTTAGGGTAAAAAAAACTAACAAACAAGACAAAAAAGTGTGTGTTTGTCTGAGTTAACTGAACTGAATGGTTATCTGAACACTGGGACTATATTGCCCTCCTTCCCTCCTCTTCATCCTCCCACCCAAAGCTAGTTCTACTTTTATAGGCACAGAATTTGACTGACAACAGGAACTTCCTGTTTGGGAGCAGGAAGTGAGTGATCACAGAGCTGCCAAAGACCCACCATCCTAGAAGGGCAAGAGTAGCTCTCTGGCCCCCTCTAAGCTGCTGGAGGTCTGCCTCTGAGCAAGTAAGGAGTCTACTGAGAAATATAGGATATTCTTGTCTCAGAACAGGACAATCAGGAGCTTAAAGGGCACACAGGCAGAAAGTAAGGAGAGAGAGAAAAAAACAGAGGAAAAAGTAAGGATTGCAAACAGTTAGGGGCCAGAAATAAGACATGATGGGTGCAGTGCAGTGGCTGTGGAGCAGCAGTCTTCCGGGAGACGTTCTGGAGGATGTGGTGTTGTCCCATCTGCAGGCACCTCTCTGGGCTGGGGAGGAGGTTGCTCATCTCCAGGCTGAGTTGGCCAGGATTTGTGGGACCTCCTCTTCCATCCAGGGTCCACCAGTGCCACTGCTGTTGCCTCAGAGGTTGCCAAGAAAGAGGAACGGCTGGACCACAGTGGGCTCAGGGAGGGTGAGGGTGGTGGAACAGAAGCACATCCCTCCAGCTGTACCTCTCCACAATTCCTATGCCATTCTGGCAAAGTGTGGTTCCTCTATGGAGGCACCCACAGTGGAGACCAAGGAGGATACTGGGAACCTCCACAAAGGAGACACACAGGAGGGTGACAGGGGACCCCGCAGGGGAAGGAAACAACTCCTGGTGGGGGACTCCATTGTTCAGAAGGTAGAACTAGGGGAGGAAGGGGAGAGGTAGGTAAGGTGCCTGCCTGGTGCAGTGGCTTGGAGGGACAGGGAGCGAATCCTCAGGATTAACGGAGCAGCTGCACAGATGAGGGAGCTGGATGTCATTGTCCACCTAGGGACAAATGACCTGGCTAAGAAAGGGATTAGAGAAGTGCAGGAAGAGTTTGTGGAATTGGGGAGGGGCCTTAGACAAGTAGCATGCATGTAACCTTTTCGGAGGTGCTGCCCATCTATGATGTAGGAGAGGTTAGAGTGTTCCACACCATGGGATTCAATCAGTGGTTGAAAAACTGGTGTGGAGTTCAGGGATTTGGCTTCATTGAGGACTGGGGGTCCACCTGGAGTGATGCAAGCCTATACTGGCATGATGGGTTGCATCTGTCCAGGAGGGGAACCAGGATCCTAGGTGATAGGTTTAAATGCTTCATTGGCAAGCATTTAAACTAGCCAATGGGAGTAGGCACTGGAAAGGAGCAGGGAAATCCTAGCCCCCCCAAAACAATCATGGTAGTAAGTGCGGTAAACACCAACATAGAGGTGTCGATAGAGAGAAGGGCGGGGTAAATTGAGAAAGTGACAAAGGCAAGAAGGACAGGGATGGGGCAAAAAGGAGTAAGGCCATCAGGAAATTGGGGTAATGAGTACCAATGTCCGTCAGTCCAGGCAACAAGCTCCCTGAGCTGGTGGCCTTAATGGAAGAGGGATGCCTGGATATCATAGCAGTCACAGAAACATGGTACACAGAGAACCATGACTGGGATGTTAACATGCCAGGGTACATAACCTACAGGAGAGACAAGCAGGGGAGAAGAGGGGGAGGAGTAACTCTCTATGTAAAGGAAAGGATAAAAGCAACTGAACAAAAGAGTAAGCAGGGAGGACAGAAGGCACTGTGGGTCACCTTGGAGACTGGAAAGGGCACCACAGTCCGCACAGGGGTTATGTACAGACCCCCATGTCAGGGGGAGGGAATGGACAAGAATATGATAGAAGGCATTCTTAGAATGGCAGAGAAAGGGGAGATACTGTTGATGGGAGACCTGAATATGCCAGATGTTAACTGGAGCATATTTGCTGCAACCACATCCAAGAACAGAGCCATTCTTGATGCCCTACAGGTGGCAGGCCTCAGACAGCTAGTTTCAGAACCCACTCGTGAGGGAGCAATCTTAGACGTCATACTCTAAAACAGGGGCAGTGAGAGGATCTCAGATTTAGAAGTGGGTTGCCATCTGGGAACAAGTGACCATCAAACAGTGTGGGTCACATTAAACTCAGTTACAGAGTCAAGCCATACAAAAGTGAGGGTACTGGACTTCAGGAGGGCTGACTTTGGCAAGATAGGAGAGAGCCTCAGAAAAGCACTAGCAAACAGGCTAGAAGGAAGTGTGGAGCAACAATGGGGAATCATCAAAACTGCCATCACAGAGGCAACAGACCTTTGTGTGAAGCAATTAAACAAATCAAAACAAAAGAAAAAGCCACTATGGTTCTCAAAAGAGGTGGCTGTGAAAGTCAGGAAGAAAAAGATAGCATTCCAGAAGTATAAGGAAACACAGAAAGAGCAGGACAGAGAGCTGTACCAGTTAAGGCAGAAGGAAGCAGGGAGGGGAGTCAGAATAGCAAAGGCCCAAACTGAGGAAAAGATAGCCAACTCAAGTTAAGAAGGGGGATAAAACCTTTATAGGTACATCAGCGAGCTGCTGAAGGCAAAAGGAGGGATAGTGAGGCTGAATAGAATGAACGGTGGGTGGGCAGAGGGGACAGTGAAAAAGCAGGGATGCTGAATGAATATTTCTGCTCAGTATTCACAAAAGAGGAGGGAAGTGCCTAATCCAATTAACAGAAGCAGTCTTGATGGGGGTGATCCCAGTCCTTTCACAGAAGAAAGGGTTCTGCAAGAACTCCTAAAACTGAAGGTGGACAAAGCAATGGGGCCAGATGGAATTCACCCCAGAATTCTAAAAGAATTAAGGGGAACTAGTGAAACCACTGGCAACTCTTTTAATAAATCATGGGAGGATGGTGTGGTACCTGAGGACTGGAGGAAGGCGGATGTGATTCCCCCTTCACAAAAGTGGGACCAAGACAGAGGCAGGAAACTACAGACCTGTCAGTCTGACCTCTGTGGTAGAGAAAGTGATGGAGTCACTTCGGAAGGAAAGAATAGTTGAGTACCTAGAGGTCAGTGAGGCACAGGACCCAAGGCAGCATGGGTTCACAGTGGGAAGGTCATGTCAGATGAATCTAATAGATTTCTTTGACTGGGTGACCCAAGTAGTAGACTAGGGAGGGGCTGTGGACATGGCCTACCTAGACTTTAGCAAGGCATTTGACACAGTCCCACACAAAAGATTAATAGTCAAATTAACCAGCCTGGGAGTGGATCCCAGGGTGGTAGCCTGGGTAAAACATTGGCTGGACAACAGGACACAGAAGGTAATTGTAAATGGAGTCCACTCTGAAGAAGGAGGGGTTTCTAGTGGGGTACCGCAGGGTTCAGTATTGGGTCCAGTCCTTTTAATGTCTTCATAAGTGACATTGCAGAGGGACTGGAAGGAAAAGTATGCCTCTTTGAAGATGACACAAATATCTGCAACAGGGTTGATACAGGAGGCGTGGAAAGGATGAGAAGGGACTTGGCAAGGTTGGAGGAATGGTCAGAAGTATGGCAGCTAGATTCAATGCAAAGAAGTGCAAAATAATGCACCTGGGAAACAAGAACTCAGGGAAGAATACACAATGGGGGAGGTAGTAACAACAACAAAAAGGAAAGGGACCGGGGGTAATCATATCAGATGATCTTAAGGTTAGCAAGCAATGTGAGAAGGGCGTAGGAGCGCTTGGGGGTATTCTGGGATGCATAGGGAGAGGCATCAGCAGCAGAAAACAGAGGTTGTTATCCCTCTGTACAGACAATTGGTGAGACCCCATCTGGAGTACTGTGTTCAGTTCTGGAGACCCCATCTTCATGAGGACATAGACAGGTTAGAGGCAGTCAGGGAGGGCAACTAAAATGGTGCAGGGTCTGCAAGAGAAGCCATATGAGGAGAGACTAAGGAGCTTAATATGTATACCCTTGAGGAAAGAAGGGAGGGGGACATGAGAAACTCTTAAGTACCCAGTGGAATCAACAAAGTCCAAGAGGGTAGCATCTTTCAGAAAAAGAGACATGCAAGAACAAGGCCACACAATTTAAAGATGGGGGGGTGGTTCAGGGGCAATGTGAGGAAGTATTATTTCACAGAGAGGGTAGTGGATAAATTGGAACAGCCTTCCTGAGGAGGTTGTGGGGTCTAAAACTGTGGGAGAATTCAAGAATGCATGGGACAGACATAAGGCAATTCTTGTGGGGGGTAGGAAGAAATAGGCTGTTGGTTAACTAGGATCTGTGGCTTATCCTGTAGGTAGCGAACTGGGCAGACTAGATGGGCCAAGCGGTCCTTATCTGCTGTCAAAGTCTATGTTTCTATGTTTCTTTGTAACCGCAGGAGTTCAGGAACCGCGAACCCACATTTTGGTGTTTCGGGTGTTATTTTTGAGGCAATGAGAGGCACTGGTCAAAATGTGCAGTTTTTGTACTGTGGTTTTATTGATTTGACTCTTTTCCTTTTCCTCAATATGGCCATGACCAGTGCCACCATTTCAGGAAGCAAGTGGTCTGTTTGGTGAGCTGGAGTGTGGCTGTTTGAAAGGGCTCACGCTAGACATGAGGAGGAAGAACTGTCTTGTCAGATCACAGCTTTTTTTTTAATTTAGAAGATTTTTCTGTTTGGAGAACACTGTGTGTGTGTGGAGGGGTGGAGGGGAGTGGAGGTTGTTGTTGCTGTGTGTGGTTGGGGTGGGTGGTGGCAAGCGAGTCAGGGACACTGAATGCGGGTTCCGAGTGAGAATCACTAAAGCAGACTGAGGAGTGGTGCTGGGGGAGTAAATATGGTAACTTGCTGGAAGGTAAGTGTTTAGGAGTTGGGAGGGAATCCCGAAGGCTTGCAAGCAGGGATCAAGTAAAACAGCGTTAATGAGCGGGAATCGAGGCGGGCTGCGTGGAGTGATTCTGAATACAGTTGATGCAGTCATCTGTGTGCTGGGACTAGACCCGTGATGTTGTACTGGGATAACATCATGGGTCCAGTCCCACACTGACCCAAACACAGGCCAGCATTATTTCTCGCCATTGTATAATAACCATTGCTGGTCCTACACCTACACCTACCTCATTCATGTTTTTCCCACCATTGCATGTGCACCATAGGAGTGAGCCATCACCTAATTTCGCATCTTCAATTAGCTTTTGTTTTGCCATTTTCCAGCATGCCTAGGTTATAGAAAAAGAAGATTGAGGGAACACTTTTCTGTTTTATTGTACAGTATGTGACAAGAAAATTAACCATTGCAATAGGCATTTGTAGTGTTTCTCCTGCTTTTGATCAGGCCACAACATGAGCTTCTGTGAAGCCTGCTTCTCTTTCAACTGCCATGTGCTCCAAATTCAGTATTTGATCTTTGGCAATCTGGTTCTGAACTTCAGTGGCAGGTGACATTACAGAAGTCCAAGGTATGAGTTTGTGTTCTTCCCCAGGTCTCCTCACTGCTCTTCATAGTCAGAGGAAGTATGAAATTCTCCTACTCCCATTGCACTGGGGCTTTGTTTTAATCTTCAGTATTAGCATATATTGTTGGCTCATTCTAGGCAGCCAGTACAGAACCTACCATGGTCTGTTTTCCCCTGTCCACTAATGTTGAGCCATTGACATTGATAGTATTGCTGGACTGTTGTCCTCATTTGCTGTGATATTGCCAAGGGTGACACTAACACTGGTGCTGTCTCTGATGATGATGACACTATTCACAGTATTGACACCATGGTCAGTGTTAGTGTCAATGCCAACTCAATGGTTGATCTCAGACTCGATGATGCTATCAGCACCAAGAAAGAGGGTGGCATTAAGCATGGTGTCAGTGCTGGTTCCAGAGTTGGTGCCACTGTCACTGTCGAGGGAGACCTTGGTTCCAGAGGCATCAGAGCTTCTGGTGTCTGTGCCAATTATGGTTTGAACTTAAACAGTGACAACAGCTTTGGTGCTGAATTCTCTACAAGCTTTGACATTAGTGTTGACACAGAACATCAGTTAGACCCCTTAGAGAGGTCTACTCAGTCACAGGCTTCTTCTGCTCATTTGGTGGTTCCACACCTAGGCCATCACTCTGTTGCCTCCTCGGATGTAGAATGCCAGTAATGAGAGTTTGTATTCGATCATCCCCTAGGATGGGGGTGTCACGGAGCCTCAGGGCTTTTCTTGTGGCTTGGATAACACAGCTCAACATGCTGTTTCATCCCACCTTAGGCTGCAGTATTCTTTAGGCACCCTGGGCCTGTTACATGGGAGAAACATCATGCATGAGTTGGTACCATAGAATAATGGTACAGAGACTGTGATAAGGCTCAGTTTAGGGTCCCTTCACCAGTATGTACCCCGGGAAATCTCCACACCTCATCTCAAGTGACTACTCCTTGAAGGACAATGAGTCATCCCTCCACCTGGCCTTTTCCACTGAGTGTGTTCTGAACTAGCAATTTGTGTGGTCAATGTTACAGGCACTGGATCTCCAAACATATGCAAGTCATGATTTGTTACCCTGCCATTGGGCTTCCTTGGACTTTCCAGTACTGACACTTGTATCATTCCTCCCTGACCCAGAACTAAAGAGGAGGCATCTAGGGCACTATGGAAGCATCCCTTTTCCACATCTCCCACCCTCAGAGACCTCGTAATCAGGTATTGTGCTCCCACAGTGTCTGCAGTATCCATGCCGCACCCCACCTAGGGGCTTCAGTTACTGCAGACACAGACTGTGCCACTGTGTACAAGATATGACCAGCCCCCCAGCCAGGATTCAGCAGGTTTTGATGCACTGGGCAGGAAAGGTTTGTCATGGGTGTACTCTTTTCTTTGCATTTCATCACATCCAGTAAATATAGAGGCCTTCTAGTGTTGTATGTAGTTGTAGATCCACACTGTGCTTCTTGCATTGCCTAATTGTGAAGTCATTAAGTGGGCCATTGATATTTGCATCAGGGGTCTACAGGCAGCATGATACCAGTTGATGGCATAGTATAGTACAAATAAGGTGGCCTCTAGGACTGTCAGATCAGCCATCTATAATGGATGGATATCATGGCTTCGCCTGTCTGGAGAGGCACCTTTGTCCTGGTGAATGATGCTCAGATCACAATAGCAGTGACTCATTTCTTCTCCCCAAGGACTGGGGCCCCTTCCGTTCCTGTGCCCCAGGAGCCACTGCCTCAGCCTGACCAGTTCTTTGTCCCTTCAGACCAAGAAGAACCCCGCTTTAAGTGGATTTCCCTACATAGAGGGACAAGGAAAATTCTGTAGCATTAGGGTGATCAAGCGTCTCCCTTCCAAAAAGGAGCAGCTTGGTACATTAGACTCAAGAGTGAAACTCCATAGAGAAGACTGAGTCTGTGAAGATAGAAAAAGTTTTGTACTTGTGTAACTGAAAATCTTCCAGAATATCTTCTCCATGGTGTACCACTCACCTGCCTGGCATACACCTCTCTGTAATGAGCCAGGGCTACTGGGCCGCTCACCTCTTCCTGTGGGCACTGTATCTGACCAGTACAGAGTTTATGTCTCTCACCAATCTGAGGTTCAGAGTTTTCTGACAAAAATACACCCCCCCAAAAAATGAAACAAAATAAAAACAAAATTGTTTTGAAAACCAAAATAAAAAGGGGAGATTTGGCAAAAACCCTAAAAAAAATTATGATTGAGGAAGCTCCTCCATACCTCTCTTACCTCTTGTTATCCCCAGCCCTATCCCTGCCCAGGGTACATACCCTCTACCTTGGGTATAGCCCTATTAGTTGCTATATGTAACACTGAACCCTAGCGATGTCCTAATATCAACCTAGTTCATCTTCATAGTAGCAATATCAGTAGTACAAGGTGAATAGCCAGGCTGTGTCAATTCACTGGGTGCATAGCTTCCCTGATGGGGTAGATCCCCATATGTACATCTGTATTGCAGGGACAGGGTAAGTGTAAGCAGCTCCTCTCACTAGTACTATATGTGTAGCTACTCACAAACTTTTTCAGTGTTTATGCTATCCTTCATCCTAGCAGTATTTTACTTGTTTCTGGGCTCCTTGGTTACTGTGTATCATTATAAAAATATTGTAGTTTGCAACTTAACTTTCGTTCAACTTATGCCCTTAATCATATTGAAAACATTTAATTCTCCCCTCCAGCAGCCTCTACCCTTCCTTGCTTTTGCAGGATTCTCCTGTGAAATATTTGGAAGAAAATAAAATAAAATTAATTTGTACATATGTTACTGTACACTACAAAAAAACTTTCTTTTTTTTAGCATTTGTCCATATATGTCTGTGTGTGTTTGTGTCTGTGCACGTGTGAAACTACCTTAAAATTATTAACAGCAACAAAATAAAGGTTTATGTGGCTAATAACCACTGGTGTGATGGAGTCTCATGTATGTTGATTTCTAAACATTGTTTTAATAAGTCACTTTTTGTTGCTGTATGTTTTTTGATACCTGAATGTTTGCATGTACTTGTTTTGGACCTGCTACAACTGCCCTAATATAGTAAAATCTACTTTTGCTTTGTGCATATACAACACAGCATTTATGGGAAAAGTAATTCTTTGATAATGCCTTAGTTTTACTGAAAATCAATATTGGGAGTCAAAGGATCTGTAGAACGCTCCCTTGCATGTACTGTACAAGAGGCTCTAAAACTGTATGTCAAGGAAAGAGATCTCATACAGTGTATCATCCTTTATACTATTGTCGAGTTTATAGCACAGCAAGCATGTTCAGTGATCATTTCACATTGTTTTATCATGAAGCCTTATTGTTATTCTTTTTCTTAAACTAGACTCCAAGGAGAAGAACAAGATGGAGATCCTCTACATCCTAGTGCCAAGTGTAACAATTCCCCTAGCAATAGCATTTTTATTCTTCTTTATCTGCATCTGCCGCAACAATCAGAAGTCTTCAACACCGCCTTTACAGAGACAGCCTAAACCTGTTCGAGGACAGAACGTGGAGATGTCAATGCTAAGCGCTTACAAACCAAAGGTGAAAATACTTTTAGTCCATCTAAGTACTGTACTGATGTATTTGTAAGCTGTTGTGCATGAAGGTGTGGCTTAAATTTAGTTTTAACTTGGGACCAAAGTACATCATAACAGTTCCATAAGAGGACAAAAATAATCACCCAGCTATTTCACTAGTAAACTCTTAGTTATTATTTTAATGCCATCACTGTTTGGTGAGATAACGGTTTGATATTACAACACTGGGAAAATAGGCTTTTGCTGTTATATGTACAATAAATACTGATTAGAACTTCAAATGTTCAACCTCTTTCACACTAAATCCCACTTTGGAATGAATTGTGAACTCATATTCACAAACCAAAACATTTATAAGACCCTCAAAATGGAGCTTCACTCCCATCTACAGATTTCCAGTCCCTATGACCTAATTTGCTCCCCGCTACCAAACATGCTGCTGCTTGCCTTGGTAGGCTGGGTCCACACATCACCACTACTTCCACTGTCAGTGTGCTCCATCCATAGTACAAAACATCACAGGTTGCCCTGTCAAATATTAATACATGCCATGAAGTCCCTTTAAGGACTCCTGTAGACATATACCAGCATTTGGTAGATCAGCTATAATGTCATGTACTATGGAAAGAATACTTTGATTTAGGCATGAATTTCTTGAATAAGCACTAACAATTAATAATTACCATACTTTCAAAATGTGTAATAACCCCAGCATACCAGACATATATCCAAATCTATAGTCATGGGTTTCAGTAGGTAATGATAAATAGTTATGTTACATTTGAATAGATTTACTAGTTTCCAGTGAAAAATTAAGTTGGTGTCAGTAGAACTTAGTTACACAAAATTCCCCCAAATTAGAATTTTTTGGACAGTCTATTTTTTTTGTAACTAAAGACATTTTCATTAACACATAGGGCTTGATTCTCAAACTTCCCCAACTGACACAAGGGTCTTGATCCACAAGAAATGACGCAAGGTGTGGCTTGCACCATGAGATGCACCAGTAGCGATTCTCAGAAGCAGCCTGCAGCATCCACAGGCTGAGTACACCAAGGGGGACTTGTGCTATCCTTGTGGCACAAAAAGGGGTGCGGCATGGTACAAGGAGCCGTGCACCAGAGCACCACTGCAACATCACCGTTTATTGAATTCTCCAATGTGGATGGTGCTGACAGAACCTGACCACCCCTTAGACTAGCCAGAGCTGGTCTAATGATCTGTGTACCACCCATAGGTGCTCCTGGTCAACCTACTGGGGTGTTTACAGCACATATGCCACATACCACCATGCATATATATGATGAGATAGCACATATAGTATAACTAATCATCAGGTGAACAAATTTTTTTTTTAATTTTTTATTTTAGTCTTTTGGTAACCGGGTAAGGCCCACTAGGCACAAGTGCCTGTTTTCAGGGGAGACCTGGGAGCACTGGGTGGTTAAGTGACTTGCTCAGAGTCACACAGTATGCAAGTGGAGGTTGTGAGAATGAAACTCAGGTCTGGTCTGCTGGATGTATCAAGCTCGTTCACACCTCGTTCCTCTAACCTCTAGGCTATACTGCCAAATGAACCGGCATTACTGATGATACAGACAATGCATGTTAGGAACATTTCAGCAATGTCTGATGCTTCTGCATGTACATTTGTGTTGTCACCATGATGATTATGTATAGTATAGTATAGGTGTGCAGTTACATCATTATTCAGCACATACCCTTCTTGCTGTTCTGCATGCCCCTACAGTATTGCAGACCATCCTAGAGTGCTGCAAGGCTGCCCTGCAGCTTCTGGCAAGCCTTCCAGATGCACTGTCTGTTTGACATATGGCAACTGTTGACACAGGCTGTGGGACTTTGCCACCAGGACCCTTCCCAATAGAGAACTGGGTGTAGGGTAACTGGCGCACTGAGCATTGATTCAAGCTACTCTTCACCGCACCTTGTGTCATTCCACGGGCCCTTTGAGAATTTATACTAGGAGTCATACTAGAAGTTGTAAGATAACAGAAGGTGTAAGCCCAGGTACATTGTTCCCACTACTCAGTGGAGGTAACCAAGGTTACCAACCAAAATATATTTGCCCAACTTGACCTTGAAGCTATTGAAACAAGAACAAGCGCAGAATCTTCTCCTTTGGGCTTCATCTGTTTTTATTGCTTATGCCTGCCCCGAACTCAGGAGTTCACGTAAGGATGATCTGATTTGAATTGGCTATCAGTGAATGCACTGAAATCTGACGTTTTAGTCACCAGCAAAATGGGTCCCAAGGAACTCAGGTTTCCCTTAGGCAGTTCAACATATTGACATCATGACGTAGTGCTTCTTACATTACAGGAAGCATGCATTGAGCTTATTCAAGCTTTTGGCAAACTGTGTAACCTGCAGCAGGTAATCAGCAGTGCAGTAAATTGAGAAGTCCTCATGGTGCACTCATCTCAGTGCCATTTCCAGCTCTCTCTCACAGGGGAAGGGCATGGTTACTGAAAGAAACTCCTTTCATATAAAAAAGAGTGGCTTTTGATCAAAAAAATGTTAGAACTTATGAGGAAATTCTGTACTATCATTCCGATTAGCTAAGTCACAACATAAAACTATAGTTTCAGACAGGTGTGCTAGTAAAATCATGATGCAGAGGAGAAGAGAGAGTGCCCAGCGTGAGCCTGCACTGGCAGCTGCGGCCCTGCAGCAGCAACAGGACATCAGCAAAGCGAATTAAGCAGAATATTTATTTTCAAATTGAAAATTGAGTAGACACCAACCAGCAATCATAAAAAAATAAATTATATGTGACCACCAGATTCCTTCCCAATGTTTCAAAGCAAATTACAACTTTTCCAAGTGATGTGGTGCTGTAATTTCAGTAAGAACAATCATAATATCAGTTTCAATATTTATATATGTTCATTTCCTCATTCAACATCAAAGACACTTTTTAAATAGGGATGTTCATCTTATCAAGTATATACAAACATGCCCTACTATAATCAATTTATATCCTGCAGTGGGCAGTACATTTATTTAGACACAATTATTATATTCAGGCTGGCAGTATAGCCTAGAGGTTAGAGTAACAAGCTATGAATGAGCTTGGTATGTCCAGCAGGCAAGACCTGACTTTGATTCTCACAACCTCCACTTGCATACAGTGTGACTCTGAGCAAGTCATTTAACTGCCATGTGCTCCCAGGTTGCCCCAGAAAACAGGCACTTGTGCCTAGTGGGCCTTACCTGGTTACCAAAGACTAAAATAAAAAATAAATAAATAAATATTTGGATCGAAAACACATTTTGCTTTTTTACTCCATCACAAATTTTCATTATCTCACACTCTCTCTGTCTGTCTGTCTCTCTCTCTCCATATACAATATATGTGCACAAAATCACACATATCTGTACAATATACATGTTTGGGCCCTCGTTTCCATAGAAAATGCTATTGTATATTTCCCTGTATACCACCATAGCCAATTAGGGTATGTAAAAAAAATAAGGATGTGTGAAAAATACAATTAGCCTATATAAAACCAACTTAGGTAATTACAAATATGAAACCAACCTAGCTAATAACACTATATTAATATGTTATTAACACCATAATACAGTCGACTTCACTTACAGTGCCCACGAGTATAGCGGGCAATCGGTTTAAGTGGGCAAATTTAATTTACCATATGCCATTCCTATAGGCTTCAATGTTAAATCCTACTGATATAACATGTATAGGCCTCTGTCTATATCACCCACTTTTCTGTGGGCAATGGCAGCTCTGTGAAGGTGTAAATGATCTTAATTAACAGGACGAGAAACGATTCCTGCAGGAAGTGGCAGACTTCGTCGCCGATATGGCGTTGGAGTCGCCCAGACTGATGGTTCTGGGCGACTTCAATGCCTGGGTCAACGACGAATTTTCCGCCTTTGGTCAGCACTTCCTCCAGTTGATGTCATCACTGGGCCTTACACAGATTGTTTCCTCGGCTACGCATAATCACAGCCATTCCTTGGATTTAGTTTTTCTCCTGGGGATTGAGGCCTCTAATGTGGTGGTGGAACCTGTCAGTTGGTCTGATCACTACACCGTGAGCTTCAACTTCTTTGCTCCCCTTCGTAGGTCTGCCCCTGTGGAGATGGTTCGATACTGCCTATTACGGGATGTGTGCCCTGAAGACCTGATGGTGGTGTTGTCCCTCTCAGAGTTTCCGATTGCCAGCATGGGTCCAGAGGCCATGGTCTTGGCTTATAATCAGGCCATTTCCTTGGCCCTGGACGAAATTGCTCCTGTCCGTCTTCGTCCCCTCTCTCTTCGCCCTCGGGCCCCATGGTTTGATGGGTCCTTGAGGGAGTTGCGACGTGTGGGCCGACGGTTAGAGCGTTGTTGGAGAAAATCTGCTCTGGATGCCGACAGCCTTAGTTTGGAGGAGCATTATCAGCTCTACCAATCAGAGATCTCCCATAAGAAGGCAGAATTCCTGTCCAGGGAGATCTCTGTCGCTCAGAATCGACCGGCTCAGCTCTTCAGAACTGTGGACAGTCTGTGCAACCCAGCCTGTCTCCAGCTCTGTCGAACTTTTTCCCAGAAGGAGTGTGAAGAGATCGCTCAATTCTTTGCAATAAGGTTGTCGACATCAGATCCGAGATCCAGCTAACACACTCTAAGGGGGAAGCTTTTGGTTGGCGTTCAGCCACGAAACCTTCTGTCTCCTGGTGTTCCTTTGACCTGCCGACGTTCAATGATATTATGCGGATCATCCAGGGGATGCGCTCTACGTGCTGTAGTTTAGATCTGGGCCCTACCTCCCTAATTTTGGGTTGTATCGAGATAATTGGCCCGTTTCTGGTTCAAATAATCTGGTGCTCCCTAGAATTGGGTGAGTTTCCCAGCTCCCTAAAGGAAGCTGTGGTGACTCCCCTTTTGAAGAAGGCTTCTTTGGACCCAGATGTTTTTTCCAACTACAGACCAATCTCAAACCTTCCCTTTATTGGGAAGGTTATTGAGAAAGGTAATGGCAAACCAGCTGGATGACCATTTGACCATCCATAGTATCTATGAACCTCTCCAGTCTGGTTTCGTAAGGGCATAGTACGAGACTGCTCTGGTTGGGTGCTCAATGATCTCCTGATGGCGAGAGATCAGAGGAACCGCTCTATCTTGGTCCTCCTTGATCTCTCTTCAGCCTTTGACACTGTAGACCATAGGGTTTTGCTCGAACGCCTGGAGTCCATCTGTGGCCTGTCTTGTACAGTGCTCAGATGGTTTTCATCTTTCTTATCTGGGAGAATGCAGAGAGTTGTGTCAGGGATTTTTTCTTCTGACCCTTTCCCTCTGCATTGTGGTGTTCCCCAGGGTTCGGTGCTTTCCCCCATGCTGTTTGCAGTGTATATGCTGCCCCTTGGAGACATTGTAAGAAGGTATGGGCTGAGGTTTCACTGCTATGCCAATGATACCCAGCTCTACCTATCTTTTGGCCCCGACCAGGTTAGTGCTCTCTCGGAATTTAATAGCTGCCTCGCTGAAATCCAGGACTGGATGAATGCGAACTGGCTAAAGTTGAACGCCGGTAAGACTGAGGTTTTGGTTGTGGATCCGGGGCGTGGGACAGGTGGGTTGGGGTCTGGTCAGCCCTCTGGCATATTACTGGGGGGGAACCGATCCTTTCCTCTGAACAGGTGCGTAACCTTGGTGTGGTACTTGACGGGCTGACCCTTTGTCACCAGGTGTCAGCTGTCGTTAAGTCCGCATTTTACCATCTTAGGAATATTGCCAGGTGAAACACCGTTCCGATCCAGCGATTTACCGTGTTGGTCCATGCTGCTGTGACATCTCGCCTTGACTACTGCAACTCCTATACTTTGGGCTTCCTGGGGTTGATATCCACGCTTGCAGCTAGTGCAGGCGCTGCTGCAAGATTAATGAGGGGGTGACTAGAAGGACACATATCACCCTGTGCTGCGCGATCTGCACTGGCTGCCTATACAGTGGCGGATCACCTTTAAAGTAGGTCTTTTGACCTTCAAAGCCCTGCACGGACTCAGCCCTGATTACTTGAAAGAGCTTCTGGTTCCTTACCGCCCTTTGTGACAGCTCTGTTCAGCCGATGAGGGGTTGCTAGAGGTTCAAAGGTTATATTGAAGTCCTCTGGGGCTAGGGCCTTTGGTTTTGTGGCCCCTACCCTTTGAACTCTCTGCCTCGCGGCTTAGAGAATGCTTGAGACCGTGGAAGTTTTAAGCGGGACTTTAAGACTTTCCTATGGAAAAAGGCTTTTATTGACTGAAGTTTGTTTGTTTTGTCGATTTTATTTGTATATTTTGATTTTATGTTCTGTTTGTACAGCGCCTTGGTTTCTGAAAGGCGCTAAATAAATAAAGTTATTATTATTATTATTACACTATGTACAGCCAAGCAATTAACTGTGTATGTTTTAACATGAGAGTGTTGCTGCTAGCGGCTCATTGTCAACTCATTTTCATACTGTTCACAGCTCAGTTCTTAGCATCGGAACAATGGCAGGCAAACGCAAAGTGATGTCACTCAGTGACAAGGTGGAACTGTTAAAAAAAATTGATGCTTTGCCCAAGATGAGTCGGCGGGACTTGGTGCAACATCTGTCTCTACTGAAATCTACTTTTGCTGATCTTTTATGGCAGAAAGAGCAAATTCTCAGTGACTGGCATAAAAATGTGAACCCCAAACATAAAAGAAAATGGGAAGAAAAGGATGGGGAAGTTGAGGAGGCTTTGGTTTGGTGGTTCACTAATGCCCGTGGGCAGGACACACTCATAAGTGGCCCCTTGTTACTTCAGAAGACACAAGAACTAGCTGTTGCTTTGGGGCACACTGAATTCATGCCATCTGAAGGCTGGCTACACTGTTGGAAAGCTAGGAACAACACTTGTTCCCACAGACAGTATGGGGAAAAGCAAAATGCAGACACTGCCAGTGCTGACCATTGGCTCGCTAATGTTTTCCCCGGTCTCCTTTCCTCCTTTGTATCGTGGGACATTTCAACTAGGATGAAACCAGACTATTTTTCTGGTGCATTGGCCAGGGAACCCTGGCTTTCAAAAGTGAGGCACTAATGGGACAAAAAAAGGCAAAGGAAAGAATTTTGGTGTTTATGTGCTGCAATATGGAGGGCACAAAGAGATCAGAGCTTGTCATTGTGGGCAAATCAGCTTCCTCATGTTGCTTTAGAGGGGTGAATCACCTGCCAGTTGTAGGTATAGCAACCATTCTATATAATGGGCAGATTGTGTTTGCACATATATGCCCATTATAAGCGGGTTGCACTTTAACACATTAATACCCAACACTATATTATAGCACCCTAATAACACTTTATAACCTAACAAACTATAATCCACCTTGTTACTCACATAACACAGCTAACAAGCACCATAATAACACATGCAATATATTGATAGTTAAAATTTACCATCAAAAACCATCTAAAAAAAATCCTGTAATACAGCAGTAGAAATCAAATAATACTATAATTGAACTCTCATAAAACTGTTGTTTAGAGCTTGTGATACTATCATTCTGAGCTTTCAATTATAGTATTACCAGAGAGATACATGTCTATGCGCTGCTAAAATCCTCGTGTGGCTGCTGAAATCCTCGTGGTCAGTGCGAGTCTGTTTTCACTGAAACTTCTTGTACAATAAAAGTTAACTCAGCTCTGACTGGAAACTTGCAGAAAATGAGCCACCTGAAACTTTGAGTAAAGCAGGTGTCAATTCATTTTGGCTCAGGAGAATAAAAAAGTAAAAGAAAAACTGCTTTGGATCTAAGGCTTCTTTGAAAGCCCCTCCCTCCCTCCTCCCCAGTACTTGCGCTCAATCCAACACGATAACCACCAATGAAAAACACCACAACCACCAACGAAAGTATGGCACAGGAACAAGAATAGCAGTTCAGATCTTTATCTTATTTTACCACTACAAAAGAAACAAAACTATTAATGCAGCACACCTCTCAGACAGCAACAAGATTCTTCATTCCTATCCATTGACTAAGACGTACCACCATTTTTCTCTCACAATTATTCAGAAGGCCACCAGCCCACCAATGAAAACACACGTAGGAGATGTCATCAGCACCAGGACATTAAGGTGTCCCTAGCAACCACCTTGTAACCGTACTGTAAACCAGAGTTACACATGGTTTTCCAGCTACACTACATATGCTGACTTTGCTGGACTACAACTAAAAATCTATCTCAGATCCATATATTACAAAAAATAACAAATAGGGATTGTGATTACTTGGCTATAAAACCATCTTGAGATTCTGAGAACATGTTGGAACCTCTTAATGGTATTATAACCGTGTAATACAGAGTCCTCTGTCTATTATTCTATTTGTAACAAACACCTTAATACATGTAACAAGCACATTAATAACACACATAGCAAGCACTTTAGTAATACATATAACAGCCACCTTAAGAAGCCCTCACACAAAGTTAAGTCTCACAGCCTCCCAAAACAGCAGCTCACAAACTGGCAAACCACAAGGATCTAAACCACACTACTGCAGTTTCCTCCCAGAATCCCACCCAAACATCAAATTCCCAATCAGCCAGAACCCATTGTACACGCACCTGTACATGTACCTGCCCTTCATACTGCTACCTTCTTAAGGCTGCTGAGATTGAATGTGCTGCTGCTTGCATAGAAACATAGAAACATAGACTTTGATGGCAGATAAGGACCGCTTGGCCCACCTAGTCTGCCCATTTCCCTACCTACTGGATAAACTGCAGATCCTAGTTAACAACGAGCCTATTTCTTCCTACCCCCCACAAGAATTGCCTTATGTCTGTCCCGTGCATTCTTGAATTCTCCCAGTTTTAGACCCCACAGCCTCCTCAGGAAGGCTGTTCCAAGCATCCACCACTCTCTCTGTGAAAAAATATTTCCTCGCATTGCCCCTGAGCCGTCTCCCCTCTATCTTCAAATTGTGTCCCCTTGTTCTTGCACATCTCTTTTTCTGAAAGATGCTACCCTCTTGGACTTTGTTGATTCCACTGAGGCACTTAAAAGTTTCAATCATGTCCCCCGTCTCCCTCCTTTCCTCAAGGGTATATATATATTAAGCTCCTTTAGTCTCTCCTCACATGGCTTCTGTTGTAGACACTGCACCATTTTAGTTGCCCTCCTCTGGACTGCCTCCGTCCTGTCTATGTCCTTGTAGAGATGGGTCTCCAGATCGGGACACACTACTCCAGATGGGGTCTCATCAACTGTCTGTGCAGAGGGATAACAACTTTCTATTTTCTGCTGGTGATGCCTCTCCTTATACATTCCAGTATCCCTCCAGTCCTCCCTACTGCCATCTCACATTGCTTGCTAACCTTAAGGTCATCTGATATGATTACCCCCAGGTCTCTCTCCATTTTTGTTGTTGTTGCCACCTCCCCCCTTCCCATTGTGTACTCTTCCCCTGGGTTTTTGTTTCCCAAGTGCATTATTTTGCACTTCTTCACAGTGAATCCAAGCTGCCATACTTCTGATCATTCCTCCAACCTAGCCAGGTCCCTTCTCATCCATTTCACCCCCCTTGTAAATCAGCCTTGTTGCAGGTCTTTGTGTCATCTGCAAAGAGGCATACTTTTCCTTCCAGTCCCTCTGCAGTGTCACTTATAAAGACATTAAAAAGGGCTGGACCCAGTACTGAACCCTGCGGTACCCCACTAGTTACCCCCTTTCTTCAGAGTGGACTCCATTTGCTATTACCTTCTGTGTCCTGTTGTCCAGCCAATGTTTTACCCAGGCTACCACCCTGGGACCCACTCCCAGGCTGGCTAATTAGTTTATTAATCTTTTGTATGGGACTGTATCAAATGCCTTGCTAAAGTCTAGGCAGGCCATATCCACAGCCCGTCCCTGGTCTACTACTTTGGTGACCCAGTCAAAGAAATTGATTAGATTCATCTGACATGACCTTCCTGCTATGAATCCATGCTGCCTTGGGTCCTGTACCCCACTGGCCTCTAGGTACTCAACAATTATTTCTTTCAGAAGTGATTCCATCATTTTCCCTACTACAGAGGTCAAACTGACAGGTCTGTAGTTTCCTGCCTCTGTCTTGCTACAACTTTTGTGAAGGGAAATCACATCTGCCCTCCTCCAGTCCTCAGGTACCACACCATCCCTACATGATTTGTTAAAAATGGTAGTCAGTGGTGTCACTAGTTCTCCCCTTAATTATTTTAGAACTCTGGGGTGAATCCCATCAGGCCACATTGCTTTGTCCACCTTCAGTTTTAGGAGTTTTTTCAGAACCTTTCTTCTGTGAAAGGACTGGGATCAACCCCCCTATCCAGAGTGCCTCTGTTAATTGGATTGGGTACCTCCCCCTCCTCCTCCTCTTTTGTGAATACTGAGCAGAAGTATTCATTCAGTATTCCTGCTTTTTCACTGTCCCTCTCTGCCCACCACCATCCATTCTGTTCAACCTCACTATCCCTCCCTTTGTCTTTCTACGCTCCCTAATGTACCAATAAAAGGTTTTATC
This sequence comes from Neoceratodus forsteri, assembly GCA_016271365.2. Classification (NCBI taxonomy): domain Eukaryota; kingdom Metazoa; phylum Chordata; order Ceratodontiformes; family Ceratodontidae; genus Neoceratodus; species Neoceratodus forsteri. The sequence goes on from CM028136.1 coordinate 395,031,630, forward strand.
CCCCTTCTTGACCAAGTTGGCTATCTTTTCCTCAGTTTAGCCCTTTGCTATTCTGACTGTCTTCCCTGCTTCCTTCTGCCTTAACTGGCACAGTTCTCTGTCCTGCTCCTTCTGTGTTTCCTTATACTTCCTAAATGCTATCTTTTTCTCCCTAACCTTCCCCTCCACCTCTTTTGAGAACCACAGTGGCTTTTTCTTTGATTTTGATTTGCTTATTTGCTTCACACAAATGCTTGTTGCTTCTGTGATGGCAGTTTTGATGTTTCCTCATTGTTGCTCCACCCCTCCTTCTTGCAGGTTTGCTAGTGTTTTGCTAAGGCACTTTCCCATTTTGACAAAGTCAGCATGATGCTCCTCACACCAGATAACCGCTCCCGACCATTCAACTCAAGTCTACATACTGCTGCTTCTGACTGCATGCTCAAAACTGCTCACGCCTTCCTGACTTGAAACTCCCACCACATGCTAAACTGCTGCTCCTGTCCATGCACTGAAAGCCACTCATGCTGTCCTGAAAAGGAAATCCAGCCAAACCACTATTCCTGAAATGGGCACACACATGCTAAAGCATGTGTTCCCACCCTACACTACAGAAAAAGGAATAATTCAGTGAGCAACTGCACTAGCAAACACCACCATTATACTATGGAAAAACCCTACACTATGGAAAAATACTAAGGAACACACTAAGACCCTTCAGGAAACAAACAAATAAACAAACAAACAAACAAACAAAAAGCACCAGTACCAAAAGCACACAGTCACAATAATAACCAAACTTATATATTATATAAAATAAATGATGGCAAAGTCCACTATACTCATGAAATTATACCATCTTGCAGTTGAACAAGCTCATAAAGGTCACAAGCCCTTTGGGCTCATGGCTTTGTGGTGTGTTTGACCCCTCAATGGTAATATTTCTTTGTATACCATACGTTGCCATCATTTATTCACTATAGGTACATATATCAATATCTGTATCTGTAGCCATATCTGTATTCTTTACAAAAAAATGTATTAAAACACCAGTTAAGGTTCAGATTAAAGTGACAAAAATAGGGAAATGTGGCGTTAGGGTTCCCAACTCAAACTCCCCACCTCACACACCCCCCCATGCAGGAAAAAGAAAAAAAATTACGCTTTTCGCTATCCTGACTGTTGGGAAATGAGGAGTGGGGTCTTCCTTGTGGTTCAATGGGTGCTAGTTAAAACTCTGCCATCAGTAAAAGCCATGCTGGCTTGGTGTTCACACTTTTATACTTGTGCTTGTGGTATGTAAGGGGTGGTGGTGGGTCAAGCACTGGTACACGATGCACACGTTCATTGACATCACCAGCATTTTATTCCACATTGTCACTCTCAGTACTGTCTTGATATAGTTAATGCACTGTCAGAGCCAGTGGGTTGTAAAACACTTGTCCTTTATATGACTCTTGTATTCTACTCATGAATTTGGATCCATATGGGAAAGGAGCATGGCATCTGATAAGGTGGATTTAAATAAAAAAAAAACTCCAAATAAAAGGATTACAATTTTTTTAATTAACATTAGTGAGCCAAATTCAAAGGAGTCCTAAATGGCTTATAACATCTATGTTTTTTTGTGATAACCTGCAGTATTAACTATAGTAATAAAGGAATGGGATCTAAATCACGGATAAAGAGGGGGAATGCAGGTAAGTAGAGGGGGGAGAGATTTTATGGTTTATGTTGATTATATGAAGGAACACATCTACCAGGATATTGGAGGAAGGTATGATTTTTAACAAAGACACAGGGAAGGAGTCACACAGACAGCCTGCAGCTTGTATGTAAGATTTATTTGACAGTTTTTTTACTGAGTGCCAATGGTGTAAAGGGCACAGAAATCCATTGTTTTTCTTTATTGCCCCCAGCAGCAAGAGCAGGAATGAATAAATTTAGTAGACTGGGAAAGGTGCAAAAGGGAGTATGAGAATTTATTAAACAAATAATTTGACTGATAGTGGTGCAGGTGTGTGTGTGTGTGTGTGTGTGTGTGTATATATATATATATATATATACACACACACCTACATAACTACAAAAACTTCATTAATGTTCAGTTAGGGTCAAGTGACAAAAGTTGGGAAATGAGGTTTAGGGTTTTCAACACCCCACCCTCCCAAACCAGGCAGGAGAGCAGGTGTGGGGTGTGCCTTGGGCTTCTCAAGCCTATCACTCACCCATTCCATCTGTAAATAAGGCCAGATGTGTAGACTTTGATGGAATGGGGTGAGCATTAGGCAAGAAGCCCAAAATACAACCACACCTGCTCTCCCTAATGTGGGAAGGGTGGTGAATTAGTGGTGGACACCCTAATGCCTCATTTCCCAACTTTTGTCGCGTTGACTCTAACTGGAGCAATAACAAAGTTTTTCTGCAACTTATTTCTTTACATTTTGAGATACTATAATGGTATCTTTATTTTACTGTGGGAGTGCAGGGTCCTTTTGACCCTGCACTCCCATCTCTCCTTAGATGTGTATATGTATGTAGCTGTGGAGGGTCCTGTGTTTCCATTTATAGGACAGCAGTGTCAAAATTGTCAGCATGGCCACCTTACTACCCCACTTCATGTACCCAGTACAAAAAATGTTTGAATCCTTACCAAAATGTAATTCTGTGCAATTGCAATGCCATTCCGCACCACAGGTGTGGAAACACATTTTGGGCAGGATTTGGAAAATGACAACTGTGACATACATGAGATGAGGTAATAAGAAGGTTATGCTGCAATAACATTACATAATATTGATGTTTTGCACTTCTTCTGTGGAACAACTAGAATACCTTGCTTTTGAATGTACTCAGTCCCATTCCACCAGGCCATGAAACAACTGCTGTTAATTTTTTTTGTGCACAACTGTTCACCCTGTAATTTTGTATGACTCCTGCATCGATCATTAATGTTTACACCTTTCTTTTGTATCCTATTAATTCTGTATCCCTCCTGTGTCTTCCTCTCATTTAATCCTATATTACTTCAGTGTCTGTCCTTGTATACATCTGGAAGGAAACAAGCTGCTCACAGCTCAGTATGATCTTCTGGTTAAAAACAACAACTTTTAAATAAATTTATAACCCACTAATGTTTTTAAGTCACTTGACAAGGAAATACAAAAAAAAATTTGCATTTGCACAGCACTTTTACATTGTATGCCAAAGCACTTCACTAGATTTGAAATGTAGTGACTAGACTTGCACTAGCTGCCATATAAAAATAGGGCCACACATTGACACAGAAACATGTTACATGGTGCTCTGTGACTGTAATTTGTTCTGCCTCAAAACTGAAAACGTATGCTAACCAGCATGCTTCTGTAAATGTATACTCTGGAAAAATTATGTAAATATGGCAAAACTATTCAGCCCCCCCTTCTCCCCTATTCGCCAACCCAGATCATAAGGACAGCACCACATGAGTACATGCACAGTATTTGTTCTCAGTGCATTTATATATATATATATATATATATATATATACGCACACATTCATAAGTACTGTAAATAAAGCTGCAATTTGAAATTCACAAATATTACAGGACTCTGAGCAACTGTACATAGTAATTCATCACTGCAAGTTGTCCAATTTATCGGAATACCCCACCTACTCTTGTACCCATTACACCCCTTTTGCTGGGTGCTTTAGTAGTAATCCATTATAGACTACTGTATTTGCAGGCAAACTGAGCAGTCTACAGGGAGCCTGTTGTAATATAGGAAAGGCAGATCAGTGTAGGACCCAAGAAGAATTGCTGAAATAATGCAACTGACATGAAGTCACCAAGAAGAACTTTTTTTTCCCAAAAGTTTCACCAAGGAAGACATACTGAGCTAAAAAATAGCTAATTTGCAGATGAATCCTGGGGGTAAGAGGAAGGGGGTGCAAAAAAATAAAACAACTTATACAACAAAACATCATACAGAGATATAAATTAAACATTGAAAAATGAATATATCAGACAGGTAAAATTAAAGGCAAAATTGGTGGAACTATCCCATGGGTAAGCAAAAGTACATTTCAACAGATAAAGTACCAGGTGATAGGGTGCTGTAGGAAGGAGCACAGATGGGGTGGAGGAAGGTTAGGTGGAGCCAGTGGGGCAGGAAGAAAAGAGGGAAGGAAGATTGAAGAGGGGAGGGGCAAGTAACAGGCAAGGGGGTAAGGGGCATGGAGGAGAAAGTGAGGGAAGGTGGGACAGGAGAGAGGAGAGGAGAGGAAAGGAGGAGAAAGAGAGCGAAGGGGTTAAAATTGAGGAGGGAACAGGTTAAGACTCAAGGACAGGTATAACTTAGGTATCAGCAAGCAAAAACGGGTGAAAGATATGCATCCCTTTTGTCTGCATACAGTATGTGAGAGTAGGAAATAGTGTAGTGCAAACGCAACAAAAATCTTTTGCCCCTGAAGACTGCAAACATCCCTGGGAAGTACCGGAGCTGGAAGGAGCAGAGTCCACATGCCCCCTTTGGTGGACTGAGAGTGCTTCATTTCCAAACAAGGATTCAATCAGAAGGCTACTCTACAAGGCAAATAACACACACACACACTTTAGTACTTGCAATGGTGGTGGTGGTGCTGGTGATTTAGAGAAATGACCCGGCACTGCCATAGACCCACCCACCCCATACTTGCCTGAACTGTTCCGGTACCGATCCAATCAGAATCACCAGTTTCTTTTCTTTTTTCTGCCTATTGTACAAAAGGAGGAAGCATATGGGAAAGTCTTGCGTACCACAGAGCCTATAAAATAAAACTGCCTTTTCCAGTAGATGGGAAAAGTCATTCCCTTCCTTTTTTCAGGACAGCACTGATGTTATCCTCTTCAGCAACCCTCCATATAAAGCCCCATTTGAAAGGAAAAAAAGAAAACAAATATTCCATTTTTCCTAGAAAGGGTGGAATACAGTGCCAAAACCAACTGCCATCTGATACACCTTCTTCAATCATTCCAGTCATGAACTTCAGTTTAAAGAAAAAGGATCTATCAGATTTTCTTCACGTAGCCAAAAGGGTAGGAAATGATATGGTTTACAAAACCTAGTGACTAGCCAGGTCCATCGCAGAAAGCATAGCCTTGTGGATGGTGGAGGGAAGGAAATGCAAATGTCATGGTCTGTGCATTGCCAAGCAATCTCTTCTTCCTTTGCAACTTTGCAATGGCCTCTGTTCTCGGCATCTGATCTGCAGAGACATTTACGTAATTCTGAAGGCAGCGGAAGACATGGGAGCACCTTTGCATTAACTTTTGAGTCAATGCTCAGTGTGAACATCTCGGATTCAGGGCTTTTTTTAAACAACCAACATACCTCTTCATTTGCACAGCAGCCTTTCTTCCAAGTAAAGATAACACTTTTTTTTGCATTTATTTTTTTTTTTTAATTTTATTTTACTGTAAATTCGGAATTACAAACCTTTGAGTCAAAGACTCTTTTGCAAAGGCTCCACGTCGGTTACAGAGGGTGGAGGGGGGAACACGAGTTGGGGGAAGACAGACGGAACAGTCAAATTATATACAAGCACAAATTATTTACAGATTTATGTACAATCACATTTTAGTAACATTAGCTCTCCGGTGGTTACAGAGGGTGGAGAGACATATGACAGTAAAGGCAATGGAAGGCAACTTTCAATACATAATAAACAAGTGGTATTACTGAATTAATTGTCGGTATGATAGCAGAGACTTTTTCTCTGGTTTGGGCAGGTGGAGACATACCTCGACCCCTGGGTTGAGCATGGGGGTTTAGATAGGCCTGAGGGGCCCTGTGTGGGTGTGTGGAGGAGGGAGAGAAGACAGGTAGGCCAATGTAGCATTCACATTTGAGCTACCCAATAGGAAGGTTTTAGGCCTGCTTTGAAGAGATGGATGCTGGGGATTGGGAGAGGAGGCGGAAGAGTGTTTAGCCAATTGGGGCCCGGTAGCGGAGGGATCTCTGCGCAAGGGCGTTAGACATGGGAACCACGAAGGATATGAGTAGCCGTGGAGTCTAGTGTCGCCTGAGAGGGGCCGGTTTGACGATGTGGTGAAGGGGCGGTTGGCGCTAGCTGAGGTGGATCTTTTTGCTAGAATGCAGGTGTGGTACTTGAGCCTTTGATGGAAATTAAGCCAGCCAGTCAGTTTGTATAGGTCGCGAGGTGTGGGTGAGTCTGTCACAACCTGAGACAAGGCGACATGCTTTGTTTAGCGCAGTGGTTATGCAGCTAGGGTGGAGTTATCAGCAGTGCCGTAGATTACAATCCCGTAATCGATTAGGGAGAGGATGGAGGATGTGACAGCTGTCTGCATGGCATGTGCGCGCAGACTGTTTTTGATTCTGTAGAGGGTACCCACTCTCGAGTTGATTGCTGCTGAGAGGAGGCGTACATGTCTGTGGTAGGAGAGGGAGGTATCCAGGGTGACCACCAGGTATTTGAAGTGATTGACGTGCTCCAGCAGAGAACCATCCGCGTTGGAAATGTGAAGAGCCATCTGGCTGTGCGGGCTTTGGTGGTGAGCAAAGGTCATGGCCTTAGTTTTGGAATAATTAATGATCGGCGGTGGTAGTAGAACAAATTTTCCAGCTCCTGAGTATTCCTGGAGGGTGTGCTGGAGTCGTCCGGTTGGGGGTGTTTCCAGTAGAGAACCGCATCATCAGCATAGAGTAAGAGATGACCGCTGCAGGCTTTGGGGAGAGAATTAAGGAAGAGAGTGAAAAGCAGTGGGCCTAAGATTGACCCCTGCGGAACACCGGAGCGAACAGGCTTGGGAGTGGAGATGGTGGAGTTTATTCTTACTTGCTGCGAGCGTTCTGTGAGGTAGTCCTTTAACCAGGCAGCGGCCTCGGAGACTACATTTAGTTGCGGCAGGACTTGAAGGAGTAATTCGTGGCTGACCATGTCGAAGGCCTTAGTTAAGTCTATAAAGATAGCCCCTGCTAGTGACCCTTGGTCGAGCGCCTCATGGATGAACGTTGTGAGCTCAGCGAGAGCCGTGATGGTGCTGTGGCCAGCTCTGAACCCATGCTGTTCCTTGCTGAGCAGGTTGTGTTTTGTTAGATGCTCAGTAAGCTGGTCTGAGACTATTTTTTCCAGGGCTTTGGAGAGAGGAGGGAGTATAGAGATTGGTCTATAATTCCCGGGGAGGGTGGGATCACCGCTCTTTAAGATAGGGGTGATCACGGCTTTTTTCCAGATAGTGGGGAATTGGCCGAGGCAAAGCGAGAGGTTTAGGATTTGTGTGAGATGGGTTATGGTGATATCAAGGGTAAGCCTTATGAGTTTTAGGTCCAGGGAGTCGTTTAACTTACCTCTTGTGGCTACATTTCTTTACTTGGTATTCCAAGTTCTACTCATAAGAAAATGTTCTATGTTTGCAACATAGAAGTCCAATGATAATAAGACATGCTTGTTTAAGTGCAGGTGATGTACCTTGCATGAAAACTCTGAAAAACTGGAGAAAAGGATGTGATTGTAAAAACAAGCTGGTCACACAATAGCAGTACAACTTCCTTCCTCACATTTGCAAGCCTTCTGTTTTTGATTAAAACTTGTAATGGATTGCAAGAGTGATTGATTTTGGTATTCAACAGAGGGGTGGTCTCCAAGTCATAAGGGAACCCATTTGGCCACTGCTGGGTCCTAGTACTTACTGGTGTTTTATTTAGGGGGACAGTGATCAGGAGGTGAGGGGTGCCACTAGATTCCAGGCCAAGGGTGCTCACAGTTCACACTGTAGCCTGCAGCACGAGTTCAGCTGCGGCTGCAGAAGTCAAGAAATTCCTGCTGTTCTGATACAGAGAACACCTGGGAAGCACTCCTCTCATTAAGCTGGACACCCAGGATTTCAGGTGTCCAGAAGAAGTATTTTTGGCCCTAATTGTGAAAAACAAACACCAGAATCTAGCTAAATGGGACCCGTTTACCTAGGTTCTGGTGTTTGATTTTTAAAATGACAACATTTTTATGTATTTTCCATACTTTTAGTTCATGGAAAACAAAATAAGATAGCGGCACACATAAAAAGAATTTTTCTAGTGAAAAAGGATTGGCCCCTCATGAAAAAGATTCCTTTTTCGTGAGGCCAAATCTTTTGTCAAACTTTCTCCCTCTATCCTGGAAAGTGATCTTCACATTGAAAACAATGGGACAATGGGAACTTAAAAATTAAATAACTTTGCAACAGATTAATATTTTTTCACCAAACAAATGCATGGCAGTTCTGTTACCCAAACTGTTTCTACTACAGAAAAATCACACTAAAATTCCATACCTTCTGGGCGCAAAGCAATGAGTGAAAAACTGAAAAAAAGTGGTGACTTTAAAGGTTCTTGCACTATCCGGATCTCAGAATCTGTACATTTGACCATAGCGAAACTTGCTATGTGAAGTGATCTACCTCATAGAACAGAGCATACCAAATTTTGTGCAAATCCATTGATTGGTTGTAAAATTATTAAAGTGCAAAATTTGGGGTTTAACATCAAACATGCTACTCAACCCTAACTATAAGGGTGCGATCATGCCCGTATAATACAGTGGATATAGATATAGATACATAGTTTGCTGGTGAGGGAACTCTCAGTGTGGGTTAGGAGGACTTGACAGGGTCTTGTTGGGTGATGTGATGGGCATGTGCATGTAGATGTCTGCTATTGTATTGTGTAGAAACCATGAGGAAAAGAAATGGAGGAAATGGATACAGGAGGAGGAAAGGTACAGGGGAAGGTTCCACCATGCTAGTTCCGACAAGTACCAGTTCTGTAAGCAGTGGTTGTGGAGAAGGAGTCAGGACAGGGACTAGGTGCCATGGTGGTGGGGAGAGGCTATGCCTGACAGAAGGACTAGGGCTGAGCATATGATAGTCTGTCAAAAGAAAACATGATTCATTGGTCCACAGAAGTGAACTGGTTCCATGCCCACATCAAGCAGCAGCTTTCCCAGCCAGTCCAGTCATCCAGTGTATCTGGTGAGGAAAGCAACCTGAGCAAACCAGAAGCAACCTGAGCAAACCAGAAGCACACTGGTGTCCCACTGTTCCTTCTTCAGGTACCTTGAGGTAACCTAATCATGGAGACATACGAGATTCATTCCAATCTGCAAAGGCAAGATCTCATCTCTGTTCATCTTGTTTGAACAACATGACACAAGCTGCCAGTGCCAGTGGCACCAGCCCAGCTACCGTTGCAACATGGGCACATATGATTGCCTGTCTGCCTTAATGCACTATATAATAACTGGGTTTCCCTTTTTCCTATAGGGAAAATGTGGCACAATTTGTCGTAATAAAGGAGTGTTTATTATGGCAAATAGGTGCATGGTTTCTCTCACTGTGCGCATGTGCCGGCTGCAGCTTTCGTCACTTCCCAACTGCTCTCCACTTGCCTTCTTGCCGAAAGAAACCACCAGTGAAACTCAGCGGTAAGTTATTATCTATGTAGCATCTGTCCCCTTGGGTGTGTGTAAACTTCTCATTACACACACCTCCCCATACTTTAACCTGTATATAATACCCACTCTCCACCCCCAGCCCCCAAATCTGGCAACAGCAGCAGTAGCATCACCATGCCCAGTTCCGCTGCTCAGTCATTGTGTGAGGAAGGTGATAGTGAGCCTGGGTCTGGCACTAATGTTACTGTTATCTTGTCACCTGAGAAAAAAGTGGAATTGTTGCATTAGGACAAGGTACACCAACCCTGTATTTTGATAAAAGCAAGTCAGTAGCACTACTGCTAAAGTAGCTTATAGTGATGGAGAATGCCTCTAATGAGGATGTAGAAGTTGAGCTGTCAGAGCAGGGAGGCATGAGAGTATGGTGGTAGAGTAAGGGGAAGCATAAGCATATGAGGAGGTGTCAAAATGAAAAGGGAAAGCAGAAGAAACCAGCAAGACTGAGACTGAGGGGCATGGGGAAGAACAAGTTGAAGAGGAGGAGAAACAGGGATGAAGCAGGAAAGAAGGAAGCTCATGCAAAAGAAGAGGAGGATGAAGCAGAGGAGATTGACAATGTACTGTCAGTTACACCAACAAAGTTCTGATGATGAGTGTGAGGCAGAGGAGCTGAAGCTATCACTGTAGGAGATGGCCAAATTAAAAAAAAGAATGCAAAATAGAAAAAGCAAGAAAACAAGTTAATCAGGCCAGGAAATCTAAAAATCTAAATACCAGGCCCATTCCCAGCCCCCAGATGATCAGTCTTGCTGTAAACTTAAAGCTGCTGCCACCAGTGTATCCCTGAGAAGGCATCCAGCCCAGCCGCATCATTTTACCATGGTGGAAAAAAAATTAAATCACTGCAGCCATCGTCCTATTGCTCCCAAAGAACCCTTGCAATCTGTCACGGAGCTAAAAAAAGAAACAGATCTTTTGCAGTGTGGGGTAGTTTACTGATGACCTCACATATCTACTGAAAGCATGTTGCAGTCTGTGTGACAAGAAGATCATCCAGGGTCAGTCTACTCAGACATTGGGAACCAGTGTTTTAGCTGATCACATAAAATGAATGTGGCATCTTCCTAACAGTCACATCGATGCCAGATCCCCACTCCCATCACCCTGGCCAGCAGCAGAGACAGTCAGGCATGTGTGGTAGGATAAGACAGTTTTGTTTTTTTTAAGTAATGTAGCCATGGCAGTCACAACAGCCAACTGATGCATTCCCAAATATGGGTACTGATTCAAAAGCACCACTCCAACCACCACCAACAAAACAAACTACACTGCCACAGTCATTGCATGCCTGCACTAAAGTCACTCAACCTCTCTCTGAATCATGCAAGTGATTAGGGAAATGATCTCCCTTGATCTTCAGCTATTCTCCATTGTGGAGGATGCCGGCATTTAAAGAGCTCCTGATACAGTTGAGACAACTTTGAAAAAAATTAATATTCACACATAACTGTAGCTTAAATTTTGTATTTTATTCTGTAATTCTCACCCTTATTTCCTTATTCTAGGGGTATTTGCATCAATACAGTATCTCCGCTCTTTGAGCTCTGGCTGCCTGCCTACACCTGACATAATAATTCTGTTTATGACATTAAAATATGTTGCTGTGGAGATAATTATGATGTCATAAACAGGAGACTGTGATGTCATGTGTGGAGAAGCAATCAGAGTAGATAGGGTCTACCGAACAGGGATCTTGTTTTCATGCAACTATTTTCAGTAATAAAGACAATGGGGAACTAATTACTGAAAATGTATGAAGTACTAAAGAAAATGGGATGGAGCTGAATGTAAATTTTACTTTTTTCCAAGTTGTGCTAATGCTGTCAGCGGCTCTTTAAAGACCACTGCATAAAGTGTATCCCAAATGCAACATTTCACCACACTTCTCAACAGTATGCATGAGTTTGTACACATCATTGTTAACACTTGTGAAGGAGTGAGAGGGAGGTTCTGTGCATTTCACTAGTTCTTTTTTTTATTTACTATGCTTTTTACGGTACCTTGCACCATCAGGAATCCACCCTGGTCATGGCCCCCCTGTACCTCCACCTCCAATCATACCAGCGCTCCCCAGTCACCCCTGGCTTACCCCCCAGAGGGCGGGGTCATGGCAATGGCCCCAGTGCTGCCGCAAGTACAGTATCTGGTTAGGGATCTGGCATCAGTGGCTAATTGAGGCTCCACAGGGAGGGCATTACAGAGACAGACCAGGCCCAGGCCCAGGTTTTTCTTCCCCTGTAGGCAGGGGCGGGGACATGCAATGATGACCAGCATCTGCTCCGCTCCTGAGTGACACCGGCGTCGGTGTTCTTGCAGCATGCCCAGCCTCTGCTGGGTGTTGCTAGACACTGAACACACAGACCCCCCCTTCCCCGGAGAAGGAGAGCAGTCTGAGGATGCTCTATCCTTCTCCCCCTGGCTGGCCCTCTGATGATCCAGGTCCATTCCTGAACCCAGGTTGCCAGCGTCGCAAGCGGAAATCCAACCACTGCGATGGTGGGCCACCATTTCACTAGTTCTGTCTGTAGCAGTAACGCAAACCAAAGCTTCCTAAGTCTCACTGCCAGTTGGGTTGTGTACATATCAAGCAGCAGCACCACTGCCATTCCTACTCCACCTCCGCCACTAACAGCCACTGCCAGAGTTATACTGAAGTAGACAGTCTTATAGAGGCACACCAGTAGAGGACCTGTATTACTTAATGTGTAGGTCATGGAGGGGAAGCACAATGAGGAAAACATTCAGCAGATCATCCAATCACTGCTGGACATCTGGATACACCCTCACAATCTGAAGGTGGGAATGTTTGCGATGAACAGTAGAAGTACTGTAGCATATGAGAGGCTGTGAAAGATTGGTATTTCTGCCATGTACCTGTTTAGTACATGTACTGAATCTGGGGATGAGTCATGTACTTGGCAGACAAGTACAGCTAAAAAACAAATTGACATTGTATGTTACATCACTAGATATTTCCAGTAGTCCCCCAAAACTACTTGAGCTCCTCTGCCAGTACCAGCAGAAGCACAGTGTTCCATAGCATTGCTTAAATAAAGATGTGTTAACAAGGTGGAAAAAGGCTAAGGAATTTGATGATGTGGCCTGTGGGGATATCTGTCACATGTGTAGTGGTGTGTGCTGCAAAAGCTTTTTCTGCTTATGAGACTTTATAAACAGGTCATCAAAGATGCTGGTGCTGAACCAGTGACCCTTAACATCGTCCTTCCCTTGGAAAATCTATATTAACACCACACATGCCATTATTTGAGATCTTCTATAGTAACCTAACAAAACAGGGCTAGTGGTTGTTAAGTGCAGCAGCACTGGTGCCAGTAGTGAGAATGACAGCTATGATGATGGTGATGGAGGATAATCTGAGTGTGAGAAATGCTGTTCATTCGCCAGTCTAACAAGCGGTTGATCCATTTCATAATCACAGTAAGAGATACCAGGGTGTGCATTATCATGATAATATCATCCCTTCTCAGCTGGTTTAAGTCACTCGGATTAAGGCCTTGTGCCTCACAATGCACATGAGGTGGGATAATATTCCATGATAATTATTGGTGATCCTCCTTAATGCATGGAGTTGATCTGTGTTTCAAATGCCATAATAACCAGGTTAATCTGTTATTAAGGTGTTTTGGGTCATTCATTAGACCACACCACCTCATTGGCTCTTAGTCTGTGTGTGGGCCGGCCAAACACCTCAAGAAACATGGTGGCCCTATTTCTCCATTTCTGAGGACATGCACTTATTGTTTGCCTCTCAATCTCCTTACAGGTAAGTTATTAATTTTTATGAGTATTTATTTGGTTGATCCTACCTTTACAACACAAAAAATCTATCTGGGTGATCCTACTGTTGGTACGATTCAGTCGGGGCTTTGGGAGACAGAGACTCTGATCAGGAACAGACCATGGTTGAGTCACTGCTCTCTACTTATTGTGGTTCCTGGGCTGGTTCCACAGTGCAGTTTAAAAGAAAATGAAAAGAAAAAAACAAAAAAATGTCTGTACTGGAGAAAGAGACAGACAGAGTGTGTGTGTGTGTGTGTGTGTGTGTGTGTGTGTGTGTGTGTGTCTGACAGAACTGCTTCATTAAGTTGGCATTCACTCCCTCCTGTAGCAGTAATTTAAAAAATAAAGGACAGGCAACTGTGTTCTGCCAGCCCACCCCCCAAATGGCATCGGGGTGCACATTGGGGTCATCGGCCCTAACTCTCACCCCATCACATGTGTAAAGAAGCAGAGGTATAGGAGAATGGGGTGAGAGTTAGGACCGACGACTCCAACATGCACCCCGATGCCAGTTGGGGGTGGGCTGGGGTCCAAGGGGCTTTCAACCCTAACACCAAATTTCCTCACTTTTGTCACTGTGGAACAACCTAACTGATGCATTAAATGGAGTTTTTTGCCTCTAATTTCCCTGTTTTTGAGAATGAGGTTGATAGATAGTGAATGGAATGCGGTGGCGGGAGGGCAGGCCCTTTTGGCCCTGCGATCCCACCACGTGATGTCTTGTCACATAGTAACAGGAACAGCAATGCAAATGTAAATGGTAAAGCAAACGTTAATAGAAACGCAAGCGTAAAGTAACGCCAAAGTAAACAGTGACACAAACAGACACACAAGCACGTATGAAAACGCAACTGTTAATGCGCACAGTGATGGCACTGGTATTTGAAATGCAAATATTAAATGCTACAGCAAAAAGAACGCCAAAAGGAACAGAAACAGAAACAGAATGGCAGCGCTCATGTAAATGCAAACCGTAAACGTGCATGTGCACGGTACCCATAATGCTCTTTATAAATTAGCAAAATTAACAAGAATGATGCCAAAACAGAAACAAGAATGGAAGTGCGTACAGAAACACAAACCATAACGCACATGGTCACGTTACCGCAATAGTAAATAGAAATGTTAACGGTAACAGCAACAATAACGCCAAAGGAAACAGAAACGAGAATGCAAGCATGCACAGAAACGCAAACTGTAACGCACAGGGCACGGTACCACAATTGTAAATGCAACTGGTAAAGTTAACATGAAGAATAACACCAAAGGAAATGGAAACGGGAACGCAAGCACGTACGGAAATGCAAACCATAACGCGCACAATCACGTTATCACAATTGTAACTATAAATGGTAATGGTAACAACAACAATAATGCCAAAGGAAACAGAAATGCAAAAGGAAATGCAAGCGCATGTGGAAACGCAAACCGTGATGTGAGTGGTCACAGTACGGCAACTGGAAGAGCAAATGGTAACATTAACAGCAGAAATAATGGCAAAGTAAAGAGGAACAGAAACGTGAGTGCAAATGCGTATGCAAACAAGAACGCAAAGGGTAACACACACGGTGACGTACACAGTAATGGTAACGCAAACGCGTAGGGAAACACAAGTGGTAATGGTAACTGTAACAGTAATGTGAGTGCACACCCTGGTTTTGCCCAACAGCTGCATAGAGAAACACAGTGTGTGCAAAGAATGTATACATAATAATGGGCCTCAGAGCAGAAAATGAGCTGTTGGAATACTAAATTGCTTATATCTCAGTAACCGTACGATGCAGAAAAAAAAATCACATTATTCATCATTTTCCTGGCTACATTTTTGCTGCAAGCGTAGCCCATAAGGCTACATGTTGTCACGATGAAAATTCCGTTCCTTGCACCGTTTTCAAGATACAAGCCCTGAAAAGCATGGCGTACGCCACCATGTTAGTCTATGGGAAAAAAACACCAACTTCAGAGTACAGTAACTTGGGATCTGTGCAATATTTTTTTACTAAACCATAAAAAGGCACATCTGTGAGATGTTGGTTGCTTTCCTTCCAAATTTCAGCCCCAAAGACCAAACGGTTCTTTCGCAGCAGGGTGGCAAGCAATTCCTGTCATTTTGCTATAGTCTGGAAAAGTACTTTCGCAATTTGCAACACTTTTGGCAAAAATTTGCGAAAGTGTCGCAAGTGTGACACTACTTTGCGACACTACTGTTTCCAGAAATTTAAAAAACATATTTCTGGAGTGTTTAACCCCAAAATAAAGACATGGCTAGCATCCTCTGGGTCCGACTAGGTGAACACAGAAAGAACTATGTCCCTAGAGAGTCCCAATTTTAAATGCCAAGCATTTTTCTGATCAGTAACTGAAAACAAAATGGCAGATTTGCGACACTACTAGGGCCATTTGTGACACTAAAAAGTGCATTTGCAACACTTTTGAACTTTTTGTTAACTTTTCCCATTGACTTATAATGTTAACTTGTTTTTAGAATAATTTTTGAACCGTTCAATATTTTTTCACAAAATCTTCAAAAGGCACATGGGGGACCCTGGCCACACGTTCTCTGTAGTTTTTGGACTGGTTGCACAAACCGTGCAACCTGTAGGCGAGAGCGAAGAAGTCACAAAAAAGCGTAATTGCGCTTTCAGTTGTTGTTTAATAACTCCGCAGCCGTATAGCCAACCAGTATAAAAGTTGGCAGGTCCCAAGATCTACCATGCCCAACAGTGCCTGCCAAATTTCAGGCAAATCCGTTGAACGATGGCAAAGTTATTAAGGTGCAAAATTTCACCCTTTAACCTTAAAAGTGCTACTTAACCCTAACTATTGTAGCACTACCATGCTACCATATATATATATATATACATAGATATCTATATCTATATATATACATATATATATGTATGTGTGTGTGTATATATATATATATATATATATATGTATGTATATATATATATATATATATATATACACACACACACATATATATATATATATATAAGATTTTATATATATATATATATAACCCCTGCAAATGGGGGTTCCCAAAAGACTGGAGCTTGCTTGAATGCTCTTAGCCTGAATGGTGTTTGGCATTTAAGCCATTTATCTGTGAGTGTTTTTAGAGCCTCGGGTACTGTCTCTTTAAGAGCTGTCTGCTTGCAGACATAATTAGTTTGTATGTGGGGGACTGTGTGTTTCTCTGCTTGAGTCACACTCAAGCTGCTGCCAATTCACTCCATTTTTGCAGTCACTAGGAGTGCAAAGGGAACCTATCTGAAAGATGTAACTGTTTGCCAGAAATCATTTAGAGTAATAATGAAAATACAATTTGTCTAACCTGCTTTCTTTGCAGTCAGAACTGTGTTTGCCTAGTTCCCCATTCTAGTTTTGAACTGCTGAACTGGACCAATCAGTGTGGGTTAAGGTAGCTCTAAAATGGTGCCTTGGACGAATCAGAACTTGGACTCGTAATCTGAGCCAGCCACAAGAGGAATGTATGGGCAGTGACTCTGGGAGATGTAGTTTGGACTTCAGCACCTTTTTGGACCAACAGGGGCAGTCTATTGTGAGTGACAGCCAATCCAGCTAAGAACTGGGAGGAACTCAAAGGAAGTGCCCGGTTTTTTCTGCTGGAGTTTCAGTTGAGCTCTGGCAGTGAAGAGGGAAGGAGCCCTGTGCTTTTTGGTGTGCAGTTTAGTCAGAAAGCGTGTTAGGCCCGAGTTCGGTCTGCAGCTTGTGTAACTGCTTGTTAGGACTGAGATCCGTCCTGTGAAGAGATCAAAGGATATCTGAGGAGTAGAAACCAGGCTCACCCTGTAGAAGACTGGAGAAATTGCTGAATTGCGCTCGGTCTGTCAGGAACTGAATCTGCTGTGTGTTCTCCCGGTATTGTGCAGTAATTGCGATCGGATAAAGAAGCAGCCTGCCTGGTATAGTACTCTTTTTACCATATAAATGTGTGAGGAAGCTTGTGTAGCTCAAGTGAATCCTGCTGCCATTAAAGGACTTTTGCCTGTTACTGTTTACCATATAAATGTGTGAGGCTTGTGTAGCTCAAGTGAATCCTGCTGCCATTAAAGGACTTTTGCCTGTTACTGTTTACCATATAAATGTGTGAGGAGGCTTGTGTAGCTCAAGTGAATCCTGCTGCCATTAAAAGACTTTTGCCTGTTACTGTTTACCATATAAATGTGAGGAGGCTTGTGTAGCTCAAGTGAATCCTGCTGCCATTAAAGGACTTTTGCCTGTTGCAGTTTGTCATATAAATGTGTGAGGAGTCTCGTGGAGCTCAAGAGTGGCCCTGCTGATGTTGAAGGACCCTATCTTGTTTGGAAGTCATGAGTACTAAATCAGGGTCGCTCCCTGTTGAATTGCCACATTGAATCCAAATGGAATTACTGTACTGCTGACTGTTTAACTAATTTTTCTTTTCTCTGTGTGAAAGGGCCCCTACCAGCTACACGGTTTGGACTAGCCACTAGGGCTTGGGTACCCAGGGACAGTAACTGGTAGGGATAGGCTATGCACAGAGCCATAGAATAGATGAGTAAAGTGATAAGCTAATTAACCTGATTTCCCCTGTCCTTGTTATATCCCCTAAATAAATCAGAGCTGCTTGTTTCAGCAAAGTTATACTGCCTGAGGTATTTGCCTATATTAAAGTATTGTACTGTGATTGTTGCACTGTATCTTCTTATTTTACAGGGTCCCAGTGCCAGAACTAGTCCTGGGGGTAAGTGTATACTGTGAAGGTAATTCTGATATACTGTTGGGCCACTAGTGGGAAGAAAGGGGTTGCAGTGTCCCAGAGGGCTGTGACCAAGTTAGTTTAACTATTGCACACCCTGACCTCTGGGTGGAGGCACCCGCCATCGGATCCAGGCCCCTCAACCTGTTAGTGGCAAATCAGGCAGGGGTAGTAGCCCCTGGGATAGTGCCATCTAGGGGTTACATATATATATATATATATCTATATCTATAGGGATATATATATATCTATAGGAAGGCAGTATAGTGCAGTGGTCTAAGGCTCTGAGCTGCAAATCTGGAGACCTAGGTTTGAATCCCACAGCCTCCACTTGCATACTGTGTGACTCTGAGCAAGTCACTTGTCTTCCCTGTGCTCCCCAGGTCACATCTGTAAACACGCTTTCAGTTTAGTGTGCTACTTCTGGTTAAATAATTGGAAAAAAAAAATAACACACAGTTGTCTATCCATTATTCTCTATATATCACGCACCTTGTTGCGCAGTATTGCTTAATTAAGGAAGCGGCATAGATGTTTCTGAAACAATTGTATGGCATAGATGTTTTTGGAAAAATTGCAGACAAATTTGAAAACATTAGCTCAGGCCCATAATTTGGCATGGCAACACTAATGATCCCAGATATATGTAGAATAAGAGATTGATTTCTGTCTGTTATTGATTTCTATCTGTTATGGAGCTATAACTCCATCAAGGGATCATGATGACATCATAAACCTCGAGAGTGACACACTAGAGGTTTATATCACTATCCCAAGATGGAGTTGCAGTTGCATAACAGATTGAAATTCATCTGTATTTTTTGTAATACATGGTAAAAACTCAATGACCACATTTAGTCTTACCCTGCCTCTCACTCTAGTCTTCTATCACAATATCAGCTCTCTGGCTCATCAGCCTGCACACATACTAACTAGGCTCAGACTCACCAGCCTCACACAGCACTCTTTCCAGCTTACACACTTATGCAGCCCAGCTCGCACACTCACATAGCCAGCTCACACACATGGACACACTTGTCAGTCCAAACTGCTCATCTTGCTCCTATGCAGCAGGTGATTTCTGGACTCAGAAGTTTCAGATAGGAGCACGAGTGTGAATCACACAGGGATTTGAAGTCATACTACCATTGATCTCGCATCATAGCGATAGTATTATGACTTTGTGATGTCAGAACAATAGCATTAGAGAGTTGTTAGTTGACTAATTTCTGTGGCAAAAAAAAAGTAAACCATTTATTACAAAGATATATGCATCTCACCTAGACTCATAGAATAAACCAAGTAGAATCTATTGCATATACTTCAAATGCAGCAGTACAAACAAGGTGAAGAAACAACTAAGAGTCAACCTGTTCCTGCTCAGAGTGCTCATACTGCTCCTCCTCTTCCTTCTCAGTTGACCTTGCATGCTTCCAGTGCCAGGTGTCCGCATGATGAGATAAAAGGCGACTTGGATAGGGAGACAGTAAAGGTTATTTGAGAGCTTTTTGACACTGACTGCTTGTGCCACATGCACATTTTGGAGGAAGGCACTGATGTCTTACCAGAGGACATGATGGAGGCTTTTCTAGCAGAGAACAGGGGATCATAATCTGCAATCTGCTCATTTGGTGTGCTAGTGCTCACAGAGTGGTGGCAACCCAAACAATAGGCAGAAATAAAAAAGAACGGGCATTCACAACCTTCAAAAATGAATAGTAGAAGACTGTGGTAGTTATTCAATAGGAAGAGACATGCTGTGTTAACAACCCTGGCACTGCACCACTAAACAGTAAAGCTTCAGGGGGCCCCACTGACAAAGCCTTACTGTTTAGAGGTGAAGTGCTGCGGTTGTTAGTGCCACATGTCTCTTCTAAATCGGTGACCTGGAGAATTGTAATAAATATTTTTTTCAACTACTGTACCTCCGTCTTCTACTGCTCATTTTTAAAGACCATGAATGCCACTGTTTTTTTTATTTTTATCTAGCAGAGCCACTGAATAGTTGAATTAGTGATCCCATTAAATTCTGGCAAGACAGGACAGACATTTGGCCTCCACAGGCTAAACTGGCTTTGTATTTTCTCAGATGCCCTCCAACATCCATCTCTTTAGAAAGATGTTTTAACACAGCTAGTGATATTGCCTCACCGCATTGCTCTAGGCTAGATCCTGAGTATATTGAACTTTTAGCCTTTCTCAACTCAACTTATGATGGATCACTTCAGTTACCATTTGATTATTCCTATGTCCAGCAAGTCACATCTACTGCTATTCCCACAACATTACCTTCTGCTGGATAGTATTTTTAGATTCCTACTGACACTGGCAGCACCACAGTCCAGCTTAGCATGCCCACCAGCATTGGCAGTGCAAGGACTATGACACAGACCTCCACCTGAAGTCCTCTGAAAGATGGTATACCTTTTACAAGATTGCCACTAGCAAGATTGAAATGATCGGGTGTGATGTACTGCTCACACTGAATTATCATCAGCTTATAAAGATCCTACACATCATCCAACCCACTGTTAGGGGGTTGTGACCCCAACACCAAATGAGTCATTAGGGATGGCTGCACACACATGCTAAACTTCCTTAGTCTCATGATTTCATGTAGGTTGGTGACTACAGCAAGTTTGGCTGCAAGCAGTCAGCAGCTATCTTAATTGTTACTTCAGCTCAATCAATATAAAAAACATAACGGAAAATTACAAATATTAAAAACAAAAAACTCACAACCATGCATGGTGAAACATTGAGAAGATAACACTTACCAATCGCACATTGACTTTCCACAGCTACACTGTTACAGCATCGCCCCAGCAGTGACATCCAACATCCCGACAGGTGTGCCACAGCAACAGGGACCCTGCAGCGATGTGCAGAACTTCTATGTCCTCCGACTCCCGACAACACATTGGTCCAAATGGCGAGAAGGTGCCGCAGCTGGCATCAGTGAAGGGTGCGCCTACAGATAGGGAGTGTGCCCTCACTATGACCACATGCACATTGCACAGGAAGTGTGAGACAAAGGGGTGCACCACAGTGAAACACCCGTACAATGACTGGAGCTGCAACACAACACCCCAGGCATGGCACCAGGGGCAAACACTCCGACAGGGAGTGTGCCAGCACACAGGTGAGCATCAGCACCTGTGCGCTGGTGGTGCAGTGCAATGATGCCAACAGGTGGTGCCATCAAAAGGGGACTGGAAGCAAGGGAAAATGTGGCACCAGCCAAGGAGAATGAACCAGGAAGCAATGCTGCTAACGTCTGTAAAGAGTGCATGGGGGAAGGACCTATTGTCACACCACAGTTTTTTTTACCAGCATAAACACACCCAAGGCACAGTCACCTATTGGAAGTGTCTGGAGTACCACACAGGTTGATGTCTCAGGCATGCCCATATGGTCATGGAGGTGGATGACGTGTCACTGATGGGATGGCACAATCATGTACACGACAGTGGTAGCGCAGAGGTTTACCGAGTCTGTGCAGCCATGAAGCAGTGGACTGTGGACACTACAGAAAGCAGCCAGCAGGTCATGGCTGCATGCTGCAGTGGCCTCACAGATGCTGTGGGGACCGCCTGCCAACAGTGGGCAACCTCAAGAGGGTGATCCAGAGGGCCCAGAGGGGTGTGCAGCAGACACCAGTAGAGCCCACAACCCTAGCACAGCTCACAATTCCTGAGGAGTACTGGAAAACAGATACAGGGGAGCTGTTCCTGCTCCATAACTCCGGTGGGGGCCTGGCACATTACATCATATTCAGCACCACAAGTAACACAGAAACATAGACTTTGATGGCAGATAAGGACCGCTTGGCTCACCTAGTCTGCCCATTTCCCTACCTACAGGATAAGCTGCAGATCCTAGTTAACCAACAGCCTATTTCTTCCTACCCCCCACAAGAGTTGCCTTATGTCTGTCCCATGCATTCTTGAATTCTTCCACAGTTTTAGACCCCACAACCTCCTCAGGAAGGCTGTTCCATGCATCCACTACCATCTCTGTGAAAAAATACTTCCTCACATTGCCCCTGAACCGTCCCCCCTCTATCTTTAAATTGTGTCCCCTTGTTCTTGCACGTCTCTTTTTCTGAAAGATGCTACCCTCTTGGACTTTGTTGATTCCACCGAGGTACTTAAAAGTTTCTATCATACTGACCAGAAGCCCTCTCCTCCAGGTGAGGGGAGTAGCCTTCATGTCCAAGGGAGGAAGGGGGGAAACAGATTGGGGATGGAGGTTTCAGGAGGAGGAGAGGGAGGATGGAAGTATAAGGAATCTGGGTGGGGTTCGACAAAGAGAATCAGGGATAAGGGGTGGGAGTGGTGGTGTTAGTAAATGCCAGGAGCTTGGGAAACAAGTTGCCAGAGTTCCAGGCCATGCTGTTCAGGGGGTGGATGTGGGCAGTCCGCGAGGCGTGGGCCAACAAAAACATGTCCCCTCTCCCTCCTTTCCTCAAGGGTATACATATTAAGCTCCTTTTAGTCTCTTCTCATGTGGCTTCTCTGCAGGCCCTGCACCATTTTAGTTGCCCTCCTCTGGACTGCCTCTATCCTGTCTATGTCCTTGCGGAGATGGGGTCTCCAGAACCGGACGCAGTACTCCAGATGGGGTCTCACCAACTGTCTGTGCAGAGGGATAACAACTTCCTGTTTTCTGCTGGTGATGCCTCTCCCTATGCATCCCAGTATACCCCCAGCCCTCCCTACTGCCTTCTCACATTGCTTGCTAACCTTAGGGTCATTTGATATGATTATCCCCAGGTTCCTTTCCTTTTTTGTTGTTGTTACTACCTCCCCCCCCCATTGTGTAATCTATCTGTCAAGATGCACGTCCTGGTTTGCAGATGGGACATTCCAGTGCTGCCCATGCCTGTTCCACCAGATGTGCAATTATCTATGGTGTGGAACTGCATACTGTACTGCCAGTTGTCTATGTGCTGACATCCAGCAGGCCCATGGGATGCTACACCGTGGTCCTATGCAAGCTGCTGGAGCTGTGCCCAGGTCTGCATCCTGACAATATCATGATAGATTTCAAGCAGGCAGCTTTCGAGTTGCTGTGGGCAGTGTTCACACATGCCAGGCTGTGGGGGTGTTTCTTCCACTTCTTGCCATGTCTCTGGCACAAACTGCAGCAGCATGGCACCGTTGCACAGCTGTGACCAGTGATGAGTTCACCCTACACATCAGGATGTTGGCTGCACTGGCATTTGTGCCACCCCAGGACGTCTGCAGTGCATATAAGGAGCTCTGCACCTGGGAGGTGTTCATCAACCATGAGGAGGAACTGGCTGATTACCTGGATTACCTGGAGGACTCATGGCTGGGGCAGCCTGTCCACAGCGGTGTGCACAGGAGCCCGACATACCCCACTGACTTGTGGAACTGCTATGCTGTCTCCAGAGAAGGGCTGCCATGCACCAACAACAAGATCGAGGGCTGGCACAGGGGATTCAATTCCCTGATGGTTGCATCCCCTTCCCCATGGTTTGACATTTCACTGAAGTACTATGTGGAAATGGAGCTTCGCAAGCAGCAGCTGCTGCGTGGTGTGGATGGTAGGTTCAGCAGCAGGCAGACCAAGGCCTGCAGCAACAGGCTCATGGACATTGTGGAGCACCATGAGCAGTGATGCCCTTGTGACTACCTGCTGGGCCTTGCACTGAACATCAGGCTGCAGGTCTAGTGGCTGTCCTAGTATTGTGAGCCAGGCATGTCTCACACTGTGTGGCATGGGGATCCTGCAGATGAGTGGTTGGACTGCCAACCCCATGGGGCCATGTGTGGTGGTGGGGTGTTGTGTGTTATGTGTGTCTCACTGGGCCCTATCTGGCCCCTGCCTATGTATATGTGGCCGAGTACTGTGGCCATGCAATAGTAAACATGTCTCATTAGCAACCCTGTGCCCTGTGTACTGTGTCTGGGATGTGCACGTGGGCTGGGTGTCCACAGTTGGGGACAAGATAGCCCATTGTGCTCTGTGGGGGGGGGTTGCACATCTCTGCCCTGTGGGTGGGGGTGCCATGTGGCCCTTTGTGGCTGTGGGGGGTACGCCTGCATCCCACCCCTTGTTGCTGCATGGTGCTCTGAAGCTGTGGATCTGCTGGGGGGTAGTGTTGCCCACTGTTCTGCTGTTGCCGCAAGGTACTCTGAGGCCATGGTTCTGCTGGTGGAGGGGAGCATGGGCTGTATGCTGCAGGGGGAGTGACTCTGCCCTGGGTGGTGTTCCAGTTGTGATCGGCTCTCTGCTGGGGGGAGCAGACTACCAGATGTCACTGCCACGGGGGCCCTACCCCTTGCATACTGGTTGGTCGTGCTCTGTACTGAAGGTCATTTGCAGTGCAGGCAGTCGCTATCTTGGTATGTGATCTGCAGTACCCACGGAGGGATTGCAGGCGATGCTTCGGTGTCACTGTGGCGGCTGTCGGCGGTTTCGTTGTTGCACCAGCATCGTAGAGCTGGACATAAATGTAATGCTGTAGATTTATTGTATTTTAATATGTGTTTATGTTCTTGGATGAATAACTTTTTTTTTGGGGGGGGGGGTAATTATATATGCTTGTTAAGCAAGCATTGTTTTTGATTTGACCCAAACTGACTGTTCAGATATTTAAACTGAGCATTCAAAAGATGCCCCTATTGTTTCACAACATCACATACAAAGGTCATGGGGCAAGATCCACAAGTTGGATGCCACTGTAATGTTTCAGATGTAGGTCATATATCAGCTGTTTCCTAGAGAATGGAGGCTGCCACACCTCTCTACCACCCACCATATCAGATAGACAGAGAGAAAGTTCTGCATGGAGTCATCCAATCAGGGTATGGAGTACTTTATGTACCTTGAATGAATCAGTGCTGCATAAAAATGTTATTCTGGCAGAATCAACTATTCCATTGCATTAGAGTTTGTGCAGAACAAGTTGCTGTTGCACAGTGGGGAACCAGACTTCTCATTGTGAAAATGCCATCTGATTTCACAAATTCACTTGATTCCACAGCAAAAAAATAGATTCCATGTAATCAAGTGGATCTTGAGGAGTTCTTCTTTTCCATGATGGGAATTTCTTAGAACTGGAAAACCCAATTTTGCTTACTTCTAAAATGAACTATCCATAGGTATAGCCAGAGGGTTTCCTGGGTGCCTAGAACCCCCCCCCCCCCATCTTGCTTCCATTATGTTTTTATTATATACATTTTATTTATTAAATTGTGTTGACCAGGTGGGCCCAATGAGACTAAAAGTCCCTTTTCAGGGGTGTTCCAGATTTAATTACATAGAAGTATAGCAGAAAAACATTGTTCATTCAATACAATAGTAAGTTACTGCAGTTACATACATTCAAGATTCAGTACACACTAAGGCAGTAATGGATTACGGGTCACATACATTCAGAATTCATTAGGGTTATGGAGGCAGATAATTTTCTTGTAAACACGTCATAATCCTGGCAGATCAAACATTAGGCAGACCATCCAGGGCAGTTCCAACAGTGGATTTGCAAACCATTACAGACATTTCAGAGGACTACTTCTCAACTTATGGGAGAAGACATCAGTGAAAGCAGGTGCATTGGTTGCACTCAAGTCATCAAAATCATTTTTGGTACCCTGAGACTAAATAATAGGATTTATTTGGTGGACCGCCCCCCCTTCCCAAATCCTAGCAACACCCCTGGAACTACCTGCAACTGAGCTAGGGAGAATCTTATCTCATGTTGCTATTTGGACTTTAATTGTCTTCGTGTGTTACAAAACGTTTTCCTGTCACTGCATAGGTTTATCTACTGACTTTTTAAATGTACTTTTTATCATGACTACAAGCTGCATGTTTTGGTAGCATAGCAAAATAAAATGAAACACATAAGAGTTATTTTAATAACAGCCTTTTCAGCTGCCAGATACATATTGGCTTTGTGTAATGTAATAGCTTGCTTGCGTACATATTTTTACGCGGGAGCATTCCATGAATATTCTAGTTAGCAAGAAATGTTTACATTTGAAGAAAAGCAATTTTAGAACACACATTTCTTTCTTATCATAAATGACAACATGTTATGAAAGTCTATTTTACCATCCCTATATATAAAGCTGGTATAACTATTTTAGATAACAAAACAGTCAAACTAAAATATAAGCTTAATAGAAAGCATAATTTTTACACAGAAAGTTAATTCTTCTCCATGTGTGGTCAAGCTTCAGAGGAGGGTTCTGTTTTAGTTTAGATTGCAATCATTCAAGCTGTGTGGTCACAGACTTACTGCAAACACAGCAATGTCAGTTTCATATTGCCATATCAACTAGTCAACAGAAATAACTGAGCAAGTTCTTACACAGACTCCACCTTGTTGGTGAGGTATTCTATTTCATATCTGAAATACACAAATATATAGAATGATTAACAGGTTTTTAAGGTCATAACTTCTATTTTGGATTTGTACTCAGTTACAACATGACATAATGTATCTAGAAAGCCAGTTAATGAAGAAACACGTAATAATCTCATGTAAAGCAGCAGTACTAGTTAACAAAAAATGTAAATAATTTAGTTGGCAGTTAGGACAAACCAAAACATCACTAAAGCTGATTTTCTTTTTGCTTTATTTTATTCCTGAGGCAAGACAGAGAATTGTGAAGTTCTTAAAAGATATTGGTCATTTGCCAAGTCCAGCGTCATGGATGTAAGCAGGTCAGGGATATACTGTGCTTTTGCCCATCAGAGACATGTGCCAGCAACACTGATAATTCTGCATTAGGAATAAATGTGTACAGTTAAAGTGTGACATCAAGGGAGGACATTTTTAAAGGCTGCTCAGGTTGCCATCTTTGTTGTAGATCCACGCAAATTACTAGAGTTGTAATTAAACACTGCCTTAATAATAGCTGAATTAATTTAACATACTACAGTGATGAACCTAAGATTATCAGAAATACACTTCTGTTAAAAAGGCGAGATAACATTTTTGCCAACTAACTAGTACTGCTGCTCTAATGTACTAGGTTAATACCAGAAACATTTATGATACTATACAGTATATTTACTGTAATACTTCAAGAATAAGCTGTCATTTACATAGTTTCTATCATTTTCATGGGGTTTCCAAATGTAAAAAGTCTCACTTTACATGTATGAAATTGTACAGGAGTACTGTTATGTAAAAATTCATTTCATGAGTACATTCAAACTGCCTAAATGACCTGTTGATGCAAACGTCTCTTGGATGCACAAATGACATAGAAAATAAGTATGTATCATTGTGATTTGTATCCCAGATCAGTAGACTTTTAATGCCTGGTGTTGTGCTAGGAATAACATTTCTGTATCTGATGCATAATGATTTGTTAAATGTATTTTTAGGCTCCTGTTTCAAATTTAATATATGTTCTCCTACTTTCCAATTAAGCAATTTGCCCCACAGGGTCCATCTAGTGTCAACATTGTTGTGCAGAATTTTAATCTACAAATGGTGTCCTCAGGCCAGACAGCTAATGAAGCAGTTAAGGACTAAGTCTCGTTTAATTCAGTTGTAATGTATTCATTTACTATCCACCAATACATGAGCAGTTAATGTTTTATGGTTTAGCACCATGTCATCAGAAAAATGTGGTTACTGATCATTGTTCTTGTTTGTAATATATTGTCCTTTGTTATTTTATGGATAATTTTTTCCTCAGTTGATGCTGAGCAGGTCAAGTTTACCTCAAGACCACCTCAAATATGCCTCTCAGGTTACTTGATTCCTGATACTTTGCAGCTTTGAAGAGCGCCTAGCTTCCTTGCTCATCTGGAGGCTCTGAGGCCAGGTAGAGCAATTTCCTTATGTGGGGGCACTCCCTGTAATATCAGCATCTCACAAGCATCTGTGGAAGTAAATAGATGTGGTGGGGAGCTACCACTATGAAGAGCACTCTGACATGAAGACGTGATATTGCCCAGTCTAAGGACACTGCTGTATTTTACATTAAAATTCTGCTCAACAATATGTACAAATAATTACAGCAATATAAAATAATTATAGATGCAGTACTGATGCACACATAACCATGACCACTGTTCTTGCAGGGATGGGGGTGGATTAAATCAAATGTAAGCATTTAAATGCAGCTTAGTTCCACATGATATGTTATTGTCTTCTGACCATATCTTCTGAAATGACTGAATGTCCAGGCAGGATTTGGATGCACAAAAGGCAATTTTGATTTATTTGCATCAATATAAATAACATTACGTTTTATTCAAAGATCATTCCTAAAGCATAATAGATCAAATTATTATTGTCCATCAAATTCAATCTTGCATTGAGTTCCTCATCCTGTTCCATTCTTTATTTCGCCCTCAGCTTTCTTCTCGGGGTCCGGATGCGTAATCCGACTCCCCCCTTCACCATCAGTTCAGCTCTAGACTACAACCTTACTTGTTAGGTCTGTATATAACAGACCCAATCCCTAACCCTTCTCAACTCACCTCCCCCTCTAAACACATCCAGGTGCACTGCCCCCGGCCCGACCAACCTACCTCCCTCCCTCCCCAACTGCCTCCCCGCACTCCCTGTATGTCCTTCCCCTACCCTCATATTTCCTGAGTTCTTTCAGCCAATACTCACCAGCAGGAACTGTCCACCTGCCCCCATGGGACCCACAGTCCCACCCAACAAGACCCTTCCTCCTTGTTACTGCTGCCTGGAGCCCAATACTCACTCCACAATACAGGGTGGGTGGCTGGGTGGGAATGAAAAATCCCAGCAGAAAGAGGGAGAAATCCTTCACTCCTAGGCTTATAATTCCCCTAAGGACCCCAAGCAAGGATCCCTCTTGACTACTCCCCTCATCCAGTTCTGCTACATTATAGTGTACGCATCACCTTCTTGTGCCTGTCACTCAAGACCTCACCTGTCCCTCCCCTTCCTTGTCCCTGTCATTCATGACCTCACTAAGCTCCGCCCCTTCCTCCCCTACCTGTTTACTATCCCATCCCCCTGTTCTTAACCTGTTGTTCCAGTTCTTCAGGCATGCCATTAGACAGTTTTGGTTGCCTTTTATTGGCAACCCTGTTTGTCTTTTGACCATACCTTCTGAAATGATTGAATGTCCAGGCAGGATCTGGATGCACAAAAGGCAATTTTGATTTATTTGCTCCAATATAAATACCATTACATTTTATTCAAAGATCATTCCTAAAGCATAACAGCTCAAATTATTATTGCCCATCAAATTCAATCTTGCATTGAGTTCCTCATCCTGTTCCGTTCTTCATTTCGCCCCTCGGCTTTCTTCTCGGGGTCCGGATGTGTAATCTGACTCTCCTCATCACCATCAGTACAACTCTCCAACCTTACTTGTTAGGTCCGTATGTAACAGACCCAATCCCTAACCCTTCTCTGCTCACTTCTCCCCTCTAAACACATCCAGATGCACTGCCCTGGCCCATGCAACCTACCCCCACCCCCCAACTGCCTCCCCCTCTCTCCCTGTTTGCTCTTTCCCCCTACCCTCATATTTCCTTCCACTAACCCTCACCTCCAGCTTGCATTGGATGGCGGGGCTTCCCCCCCCTTGCGGGGCCTTTAGCTATCCTGCAACCTAGTCCTGGCTAGGTGCCATAGGACCAATAAAAATAGGGCCAGGCCTGCCTCAGAAAGGTGTACCCCATCCCTTCTATATAGATTTGTTTTTTCAAAGGAAATCACCTTATGTGAGATGCAGGCCCCACCCACCTCCATCATTGCTGCAGCCATCCTTCTATTTAGTATCTTCTGAGCCCTCTCGCTTGTCCCAATACTCTTTGCTTGCTGCCAAACCCTTCCGAGATATAATCTTTGACCACACCAATTCTACCCTCGGCCACCAGCCTTTTAATGTATACAGGTCAGCATTCATAGCCTGAAGCAGAGCCCCCCCACAAGGTGTCTGTCCCAACTCATTTCCCCCGAGGTGGATTACCAGTATATCCAGTGCACCCCCGGTTAACCTAAGTTCCCCTACTAGAGGAAGTAACTGGGCCCAACGCATTCCCCAGACCCCTTTCCATCAAAATTGGGGACCACCGAGATCCTTTAGCAATTCCCAACCACTCCTGGTGGTTCTTACATGTTGTTCCACCCGATATATAAATGACTGTCCTAGGATCCAAATAGTCTTTCTCTGATGTACACCTGCTGACAGAAAGAAAGCAAGAACAAGGTAATTTAGGAACTGATGTAGTGCTTATAGCAGGTGGCTCACCACCTGCCCAGCTTCTTTAAATCCTCCTCCTCCGATTCCCCCCAGACTGACCATGGTAGAAGCGGCACGTATCCTAAATGAGTGGGTGCCAAAATTCCCTGGGTCCTGCCCTTTAAATGCCAGCACCTTTTTCCGGACCCCCCACCAAGAAAATCGTTATGACATTTCCATTGCAATGCCGGAACCATGCCCCCGGGCATGGAAGCCATTTTTTTCTGTACTGCTCCATGGCCTGTACTGCACATATCCATTCCTCCCCCATGGCTGCAATGTGTACCTTCATCCCCTCCCCCATCTGGTCTGTTTTTGAATGCCACACCCAAATAAGTAACCCCGCCCCATTAAACTCCATGTCCCCCATCTGCAGGCCCCTTTTTGCATCCCCTCTGTTTTTTGCCACCATCTCACTTACCCTGAATGCCCCTCTGTGCATCAATGGAAAAATGGCATAACAAAGACAAGCTTGTTTGGCTAAACTATAAACCACCCCCAGGGCACCCATGATGCCAGTCAAATTATCCGGTGTGATGGGCTTATGAGTGTCCCTGTTGAGTACCCTGCCTCCTATGCCAGCCTAAGAGCATGCGTCTGATCTTTTTCCCCTGGTAGGATTCTGCCAACCCTGGGTGCCAAACACCCAGCCTATCCTGGCCAGCTGAACCAACATGGTAGAGTGGGCCATTCCCTCATCCCACCTGCTCATCATGAACCTCATTACCTGCTCCTCGGTAACAGGCAAACTTATCACCATGCCCCGCAGCAACCGAAACTCTTGGAAGGCTTCCCACGCACCCTCATACGCCTTCAGTGTACTGGCTGACCATGAGTTCCAGTACAACAGTCGGGCTCTTGCCACCCAATCTCCCACAGGTGTTCCAGCACCGTCATTTTCGCCACCTCCACCTGATGGGCCAGCCTCCTGAATCTGCCCAACTGAAAACAGGAAAGGCTGTGAGCAATTTTGTTCCTAATGCCCTCCATGTGCCTGGCCCTGAATGTAAGATTGTGCTGCAGTCCCAACAGAACCAGCTGCTGCATGACCCTTGTTACTGTTTCCGTAGACCCTTTTCACCTGTTAATAACCTCCACCCCCCCCCCGCTATCACACCAAAACAAGATCTTTCTATTCTGCATTTCCTTCTACCATATTACTAGGGCCACCCAAATGGAGAAAATCTCAAGCAGAGTGATGTCTGTAAGAAAACCCTCCTCCCACCACCATGTGGGCCGTACGTCTGACATCCACGTACCTCTGTAATAGGCTCCCAACCCCAAAGCTCCAGACGCATACGTGTATAACTACAAAGCATCACTGTCCACCCATTCCTCCTGCCAGAAAGTGACCCCATTATAATCCCTTAAAAATGAGTCCCAGACTACAAGGTTGTCCTTTACTCCCCATTAATGTCCACCCAGTGGTGTAGCCATCTAGTCTTCCCTGTGGCTCATTCCAGCTGCCTGGTGAGCACTCTGCCCAGGCCGATGGCCTTACATGTGAAGTTCAAATGACCCAAGAGCTGCTGAACCAAAACTAACAGTACCCTCCTTCTATCCCGCACCTGTCATAACAGCCCCTTGAGTCACTGAACCTTGTCCTGTGGCAGCCAAAAACATTCCTGCTCTGTATCCACCTCATTCCCCAAAAATTCCCAAACCCTGGCAGGTCCCTCAGTCTTTCCCTCAGCTAAAGAAATCCCATACTCTATACACATGTCTTGAAAATTCTGCAACATTCCTTGAACTTCCTTCTTACACTCCCCAATCAGCAAGAAATTGTCCAGATAGTGGACTAACCTCCCATGTCCATATCTAGTTCCAAAAACCCGTTGGATCCATGAGCTGAATGCTTCAAAGGTGGAGCAAGCCACCGAACAGTCAATGGGCATGGCTTTGTCAAAACAGATTTCCCCCTTCAAACTGGAAATCCAACAGGTCCCAGTCTTCTGGGTGCACTGGCAGGAGGCGGAACGCAGACTCAATGTCTGTCTTCTCCAGCCAGGCACCCCAGACCTCTCTGATTAAAGCCACAACTGTGTCCAGTGAGGCATAAGATACCACACTGTAGTCCTCGGGAATGCCATCATTCACTGATGAGCCTCAGGATATGATAGGTGATGAATCAGATGGTATTCCCCTGGCTGCTTTTTGGGAACTATTCCCAATGGTGAAATGCAGAATTGCCCACATGGGTGTGCCAGAGGGTCCTTGATCCTACCAGCAGCCTTTTTTCTAGCAAGTTTTTGATGGACTAAATACTCTCTCATCGAAGTGAGGTTCTTTGCCCTGGCTGTCATCCTAACTGCCTGAAAAGTTAATGTAAATCCCTGTGTGAACCCCTCCCTCAACACTGCCCCTTCTTTCTGATTGGGGTAGCCCATAGTCCAAGTCGCCACCATTTTTACCTTAATTGGTGTCCTGACCATGGGAAAACTCCATCTCAAAGCCACTGGCCCCCAGCCCTCAATTCCAACCATGGTTGGAATTGTACCCACCCTTGTACCCACAGACCCTGTCCCTTTCCCTGTTGCCGCTACTGTTTACCCCCTCTCCCTATGCACTTCGAAAGGGCTGCTCTGGGTTTTTTCTTCCCCTAAACATTTGCTGTTCCCTCTGCATTTTAAAACTGGGTGCTGCCCATTACATTTTGAGCATGCATGCTTAAACTTGCAGTTGGTCCAACTGCATGATGCCCTGTTATAGGCCCAGCAAGACTTGGCTACTACATGCCCTGTGACCTTCTTGCTCACTTACGCTACCCCTCCTGTTTGACCCGACAAGTTCCAGACCCAGAGTTCTGAATGCATGCAGTCCTATATCAAATCTTCTCTCAATGCCATCCTCTACAGGAAAGCTTCATCATAGTCCAGCCAGCCTTACCCCTTCTGTGCCTTGTAGGCATCTCTTATGATGGCTGTATATGTCAGTAGAGGTATTGCAAAACCTAGTTGTTTTTCTAATAGAATGGCGCTATAAATCAAGAATCCTGCCTGCCAAGTATCCAGGTTCTTTCCTTTATAAATCATTTCCTCCGCTTTGTGCCCCACCACTGCTAATGCCACCACCATTTCTGATTTACCCACTATTTACTTTTGCTCATATTTCTTAGCAGTTTTCTCGTCTAATAAACCAAAGATGTCCACATACTCTGCCTTTCATATCTTATCCTTAACTGATGTGGGCACATGGTCTCCTAGGGAAAACCCTGCTGGGGTCTCATACAGCATTCTACCCCCTTGTTTCCCATCCCCACCCCCCGCTGCCCCCTTATTCCCCTCTGGCCTTCTTGAGCTCCTTCAGCACCTTCTCCATTGTGTCCGAACCCTTACCTCCCATCTCCTCTAGTAATCCTGAGAGATAGTCCTTAAGGCTGCCTGCCCCGACAGGTCTTCTGTACCCTCACCCAACTCAGTGTCTGGATCCAAGAGTTCCGATGTGGGCTTCGGAAGAGGGGTAAGTTCTGGGTCTGGGGCTGTCCACCTTGGGCACTTGCCACCTGCCCCCTTGCCCCGAGTCTCTGCCAGCTGCTTCCTCTTTCTCTCCGCCTCTTCCCGCTTTTGAGCCTTGTCAATAAGCTCTGACATCTTGGACATCAATGACGCTGCCTCCAGTCATAGCTGTGCACTGGAACCTGTAGCCAGTTGCTTCTTCGAAGTCATTCTCTTCCAACCTAATGGATAAACTGTGAGGAGAAAAAAGAGGCGGGTGAGGTAGTGGGAGGGAACAAACCACAGTTAGCAACCAAGCCAAAAAGCTAAGATGTGATTTGATGTGTGGCCACTAGAGTGAGCACTGCACCAGTGGTGATAGCCCCTCCTCTCCCATCCATGCCCATGCTGCCTGGAAAAGCCCGATCATGGTCTGCATGGTGGGATTGGCTGGCCCTCCTGCCACTGTCATGCCTTTGAACAGCCATGCCTCCGCTTCTGAGTGGCCCCCCACCTGCTTCACCTGCTTGTCTGTGCCAGTTGAGCTGGGGGCCCTACAGCACACTGCCTGCACCACAGTAATTGGTCCCCCCCACATCAAGTAGCTGCCCCTCCCCTAAATAGCAATGTAATCAACCTCCCGTCCTTGTTCCTGCTTGAGGCTTTCTCCCCCATTTCTCTAAATTCTTATTTATTGAACTCCTCCCCCAAAGCATGTATCCCCCCTGCTCAAGCCCCAAATTTCCCCCTGCCCTTTATCCATCTCCTTTAAATTACTCTCTCTCTTATTTCACCAGCCCAGCAAGAAACTAAATGCAGGGGAGAGAGGGGGGGGTCGAGAGAACCTAAATCATCCTGCTGCCTGTCCACAGGCCACTCGAAACCTGCCCAATGGGACCACTTAGCAAATGACGTCACCCACCATCATACGTGGCTTTGCCCGGGCCTCTCTGCCAAATGTAAAAAAGCCTCTGTTCTGTCGGGGCCTACAGCGCATGTCCCCCTTTTATGACCAGCAATCACCCCAGTCACGGCTGTAAACCCCACAGTGAAAAACCAAGCTTGAGCTTCCGTCCCTCTTGATAGCTGCTCCATCAGGCCTTAGCCACACCACAAATGCCTGGGAAATCCTGCCCTATCTGCCATTCTATATTTACCCTTTGTTTCCCCCAACAACAAAAGTGCAGCTCCCTGAACCATGCCTCAGAGCTGGTGCAATAACAAGCAATCACAGCACCCTTTCTCCTGCTCCAGGGTACCGATCGTGAACCGAGATTTCAACCACAACTTCCCTAATATAAATGATCGCAATTACAGAAACAAAGAATCTTGAAAGGAAGGACTGAAAACAACAAGGCAAAGCATCTCCCACAACATTCCCCCAGCTCTCCTCATCTGTCCAATGGTGGTCAAAATGCCTGCCTGAAATCAGCTTGTTCATCTTGCAGCCTCCTAAGATTTCCTGGTCTCCTTCTTCTTCCATCTCCCCGATTTCCCCGGCATGCCCAGGCCTCAGCTCCCCCATAGCACCTGTAAGGGGCCTCCAAGCTGCATCTTAAAATGTGTACCCAACACCAGAATGGCTTTCTGGCCATCCTATCCTCCCAAACCAAAAGCCAGGCAATTGTTTTGCCTCTGCCGCCCCATAGTAGCCCAAGGAGAAGAGGGAGGCCACTCGTCTTCCACTTCCCCCACATCCATCACAGACCCCAACAAAGCCACTGGAATTCTGTCCAAAATAACTGCGAGCACCATGATTGCAAAAATGCCCAATCCCAACTTAAATCAAGTTGCTGTTTTCCACACTGGCCACCCACTCCTGCCAGGCTCCTCAAAAGAATGCATTGAATCACAATCTAAATATTCTGTTTAAACAAACACACACTGGACATTCTAATTCAGCAACAAACCAAAGAAAATGTCATTCTCTGAAATAATGCATTTTGAGAAAATTTGTATTCAAATGAATACAACTGTGTAGTCCACAACCATTTGTGTTGCATCTCTGCTGTTTATGAAATCACTTCTGAAAAACTAACTGAATCCAATTCCTGTTTACCTGTTAAGAGCTGCATAAGATTGTTTGCTTCTTGTGCCATTTCTTATCTCTGACCCATGGCAAACACTTCTCCCAATTACTTTGAATCAACTAGGCCTCAGTAGGCCATGTGGCCTGCCATGCAGCCATTGGGCCCACTAGGCCTTCGGTCCATCCCACATGATTTAATTCCCAGCTTCACTACCTTGAATTATACAAATCCAGCACATAGCCTGCTAAACAAATAAGAACTACCATTTTTCTCTTACTGTAATATTGTATTTATATACAGAATATTTTGAAAAACTGCCTAGTGAAAGAAAAACCTCCCTGGACTGGTGGCCCAGGCCCAGAGATGCAATACCTTACCTATTGATACAAACAAACAGTAGAAATTGTGAAATGCTGTGCTGAGATCCACTCAATGAAAAATCCCACAAAAAGAGGGAGAAATCATTCATACCTAGGCTTATAAATTCCCTAAGGACCCCAAGCAAGGACCCCTCCTGACTCCTCCCCTCGTCCAGTCCTGTTACCTTATAGCGTACGCATCACCTTCTTGTGCCTGTCACTCAAGACCTCACCTGTCCCTCCCCTCCCTTGTCCCTGTCATTCATGACCTCACCAAGTTCCGCTCCTTCCTCCCCTACCTGTTTACTACCCCCATCGCCCTATTCTTAACCTATTGTTCCATTTCCTCAGGCATGCCATTAGAAAATTTTGGTTGCCTTTTATTGGCAACCCTGTTTATTAAATGATGTACAAAATTGAACAGTGCTTTCAGCCTGACAGATGGTAAAGCGGGAACATCCAGGGCACGTTTTAGGTCTGGTCGGATATAATCTATAATTGTACTTACTGTATGTGTCCCTTCCTCTTTTACCAGACAAGAGAGGTGCAATGGACTGGAAACCCATAGAGCAGACCATATGATGTTGCAACTAAAAAAATTAAAAATTAATCTCAGTTTGGAACTGAGATATTATTTTATAAGAATGTATATTTCATATTAAATGTAGTCAGATAGTTGCTTTCTAAGGGTAAAACAAGGAAGGCTTTAACAGAATTCGCAGTTGGAAAGTATCCACAGAACATAGACAACCACTTCTTTGTTGCTATATCAGTTTTAATCTCTAAACAGATTAACATTTTCAGTTTGTGCACAACATTATGAAATATTTTATAATCTGTAAGACCAGCTTATATATTTTTTTGCATTACAAAAAGCAAGTGGAAAAACTGTTTTATCATAGCTTAGCTCTTTCAGTAATAAATCAGCATTTAGTCCATCTTTGTCTGAACCTTGATCCCGCCTGAGGACCTGGCCACAGTGGTACATGCTTTTGTCACAACCAGACTGGACTACTGTAATGCCCTGTACCTAGGGTTATCTGGAGGCAACCTCTGCAGGCTGCAGCTGGTGCAGAATGAGGCAGCGAGACTTATGTCGGGAGTGAGAAAGTATGATCATATTACCCTGGTCCTCCGAAAACTGCAATGGCTGCCAGTCAGGTGGAGGATTGTCTTCAAGATAGGGCTCCTTACCTATAAGGCCCTGCACGGAAGGGAACCTGGCTATCTGCAAGATCTCCTTGTTCCCTACCATCCACCCTGGGCACTTCATTCTGCCAAGGGAGACCTCCTTCAAGTTCCCAGTGTTAGGATGCAGCATTCTGGGGAGAGGGCATTCTCTGTGGCTGTGCCTACTCTGTGGAACTCACTGCCTGGATATTTAAGGGAGGCTCCCTCAATGGAAGCCTTTAAGAAAGGGTTGAAAACATTTCTGTTCCAGCAATCTTTTATTGATTGATTAATAGTGTACTTTTTTAAATTTGACAGATTATTGCTCCCAGCTATAGTATTTTATGTTTGCATTTTAGTATGATTAATTATATTGTTTTATTGTACAACACCCAGAGTCTAAGGAAATGCGTGCTTTAAAAATAAGTATCTGTCTGTCTGTTTGTCTATCTATCTGTCTATCTATCTATGTTCATCTTGACACAAGTCCAGTTCAGTAAGCATATTCAGTCATTTTCATTATTTATCTTACTTTATTTAATGCATTATGGTGTAGCTGGGATATATATGGTACTTGAAGTAACAGCAGACAACTGAGAATCAGAACTGTCCAAGTGTTTATCTGCCAAATTAACACCAGCAATTTGTGCATGTAGAATGCTTCAAGGAGCATCAAAGTCAGTAAACGCACACACACACACACATATTTATACAATAGGGGTGACACAAATGAGTAATGGATAAATCCATTTATCTTACACACAGTGATATAAATCTTGGCAAAAAATCACAGTGTGATAATATTTTACATTTATACATATTGTGCTTACCTCACAGGCAGATATTATTACTGTGCTGATGTCAGGCTGAAACTATGCCTAATAAGTCACTATCCTGATCTCTTAATTACATCCTGACCAATCAGAACTCAGCAGGACTCTGCTGATGTAGATATCATCACTCTAGTTAGGTTTCCCTAACACAGCAATCAGGAACTCCGCCAAACCCTCAGTATCCTAGGAAACTGATCAGTATATCAGTTCCACCTGCAACTCACCTGCTAGCCTTAGAAAAGCACATTGTGTTCCTGCAGAGAACCAATGCAAGCTAACAACAGCCAGTTTCATACTGACAAGAAGCCAAAAAAGAGTAAAGCCTTCCACACTCATGAATACCTCAACTACCAATGAATACAGCCTGCTTCATCACAAATGGCAAACTAGTGTTTCTGCTTGTTTTAGCAGAAGTTTCTTTTTTTTGTCCTGTGTCTTCTTTGTTTATTCCACAAGATAGTGAAATAAAAAACAAAATGTTCTGGAAAACCCTATTGTATAAATCGGACACATGATGTGCAGTTGTGTGCTGTGGAAAATTTTCTCACTCCTGCATCATGACCTCTGGATACTCTCACTCATGCGATTGGCACTCATGAGTATCCAGAGGTCACTCTGCAGAAGTGAAAATATTTTCCATATCATACTCCTGCCCATCATGTATCATATATATATATATATATATATATATATATATCTATATATACACTTCATTAATGCATCAGTTAGGGTTGTTTCTCACCAGCAAAGTGTGGGAAATCAACATTACGCCATACCCTACCCCTATACCTGCATCCTTCACACACCAACAGATGTCGGGTGTGCCATGGGTCGCTAGCCCCAACTCTCACCCTGTTCCATATGTAAGCAAGCTGACATGATACAGTATAGGAGAATGGGGTGAGAGTTAGGATTGACAACCCCATGGCACACCTCAACGTCTCTTGGTGTGTGGAGGATGGGGGCTTGGGGGTGGGGTGGTAACCCTAACATTGAATTTCCACACTTTTGTCGCTGTGGAAACAACCCTAACTGATGCATTAATGAAGCTTTTTGCAAAGAATTTTCTTTCTTTTTGAAAAAGTGTTATATAAATAGTAAATGGTATCTGTCCCAGCAAGCTGCCCATTTGTGTGTAATGATATCTGTCTGTGGGAGCACGTGCCCTCTGGGCCCTGCGCTCCCACTTACTCATAGATACAGAGACATACAGCAGACCCATAGGGCAAGGAACCCCTTGTAATACAAATCTGGCAATATCTCAGGAACCGTAGCAGGTAGGAAAAAAATTCAAGCGTCATTGTAATCGTGACAGCGAGACGTCCACGTAACATAAATTGAGCGAATCCATATCTTGCATCGTTTACAAGAAATGAGCACTGAAAAGCACTGTGAATGCTAACTCTGTGGGCGTAATAGTGGCCCATGAATATGAAAATGAGCAATTGGAATACTAATTCCCAAATATCTCAGTAACCGTACAAGGCAGGAAAAAAATTCAGATTTCATGGTATTCATGGCTTTCCAACCTACTTCTGCACTTAATCTCCCTATAAGTGGACTAAGAATTTTTGAGACGAAAAATCTGTATCTCGAACCGTTTTCGAGATACGGGCACTGAAAGACGTCACGGGCACTGCAATGTTATCCTATGGGAAAATTTCTGAACTTTGGAATGCTGTAACTATGGACCTGTTCAATGTTTTTGTACCAAACCACCAAAAGGCACATCTGTGGGACTAAGGCTTGCACCCTGAAAATTTCAGGCCAATAGCACAATCCACCTTTCCACAATGAAGTGACAAAGAAAACAACACGTAGCAAAATATGTTTGCACAGTGTTACTGTGATTACTTCTAATGTTATCGCGACACTCCTATCTCTATAATGGGAATGTTATTGCGAACACAAAAATGTTGCCGCGGTTATTTTTTTCCCTGAATGCGATTCTTTTCGTGGCAACAAAATATGTTACTGTGATCAAAAAATGGCAAAAGTTTAAAAAACGCATTTGTGGACCACCTAGTAAAAAACTAATGGCAGGGGCATGTTCCTCAGAGCCCGATTAGGTAAACACAACTGTTGGTGTTTACCAAAGGGCATTATTTTTTGAGTTACAAAGTTTTTTCTCTGTTGCTAACTGAAAAGCACAAAAACAATTATGCGGAGTTTGACAACAAAAATGTGATCATGAAAGTTTTTGCAATGCACATATACATTTTTCCACGGGCTATAATGGGATATGAAAAAATGGAATAACTTTTGAACAGAACAATATTTTTTTACCAAATCTTCAAAAGGCACCAGTTCAACCCAGGACACATGTAGACAAACAAATTCAAAGCCACTAAAATGCATTCTTCAGTCCAATATGGCTTACCGAAAAATGTGCAAAAAGAGTGATTTTTCACTTTTTTGAGTGCCCCACGGTTCTGCAATTGCACATCTGACCAGAATGAAAATTTCCAGATCCAGAGACATATGGTAGGCATTTTTGCGTTCCAAATGTTAGGTAAATCAAATAGTTCCAAAGTTATTAAAGTGCAAACCTTGAGGTTTAACATAGAAACGGCCATGCAACCTTAACTATAGTGGCAACACCGTGCCACTATAATATAATATAGCTGATTCCACATCCTCGCTACTGCCCATCTCAACTGGTGTGCCTCAAGGCTCTGTACTTGGCCCACCTTTATTCTTTATTTTCCTAAATGACCTGCTGTCAGTATGTTCCTCCTCCTCTATCTAGATGTACGCTGATGACACAGTCTTGTTCACTTCTGGCTATGCTCCCTCTGATGTATCCGCCAGCCTCCAGCTTGACTTCAATAATGTTCAGCGCTGGTTTAAGTCACATCAGCTTTTCCTGAATACCAAGAAAACAGTCTCCATGACCTTTGGCACAAGGCAGAGACTCTCTAGGCTTCCCTCCCTACCCACCTTCCACACACTGGATGGGACAACACTTGAGGATACCACCTCTTTCAGATATTTAAATATTTCAGATATTTAGGTGTTTGGCTTGACTGACACCTAAACTTTTCTGACCATGTCGACACCATCCTGAAGAAACTGCACCCCAAGCTTGGTGCGCTCTATAGGAAATGCAGCTGCTTACCTCTGTCGGTTAAGCATGACCTTGTTCAGAAAATGATTCTTCCTATTTTCAACTATTGTGACATAGTCTATTGTGCTGCTCCTAAGTCTTCCCTATCCAGATTGGATTTCCTTTTCAGTGCTTTTTGTCACTTTACTCTTGACTCCCCCTATCCACTGCTTTCTCTACCACTCCCTTGCTTTCCTCTCCCTGGAGTGCAGATGACTTTTGCACTGCATGAAATGTGCCTCTAAATTCTGGATTGGTTCTCTCCCCCTCTTATCTATCCTCCTCCCTTTCCATTCCGCCTCCCCCACACCATTCTCTGAGATCCACTGGCTCTTGCACTATGGCTATTCCACTACTACAAGCGGCCAAGGTGCTTTTTCTTATCACTTCCCAACACTCTGGAATGCACTACCTATGCCCATCTGACACTCTTCATCCCCCTCTTCTATCTCCCAGGCCCTACACAACCTTTACTCCTCAAACTGCACATCTATGAAGACTCTGCTGTATTTCACAATGTTTATTGCACTTCAAGCATATTTTGCTTTGTTGTATTTGTATAACCTTGTAAATGTATTTGTTTCATTTCTACCTATGTTTATGTCTTAGCCAACCATTTTTGCATATGTGCATTCAGTTTATCTGAACTGTTTTGCTATGTATATGCCATATCAAACTGTTATTGAAAATGTACATTCAAATTTATCTGTACTGTATTGCCTATGTTCCCCTCTTCCCTATCACCAAGGATGCACCATGAGACAAGCAACTAATTGCTCAGCATGTTTTTTCTGGTGAAACTCTTCAATAAATAAATACACATGACAGTGCCACCTGCCTACTATAGGCCTTGGCCACCACAGCAGACCCCCGGGAGAGCAAGATTCCCTGGTCTGCCACATGGGTTGCTGTGGTACAGAACATAGTGCCATCCACTCCCCAGGCTGGGAAGCACTGCCATTGGCAGAATGGTATCCCAGCCCCAGCTGCCAGCCCAGCCACCTGAGTCCACTTCCAAACCCAGGCTGCTGGCATAGCAATATGTTGGGCCAGTGGGAAGCCCCATACATTTGTTGATGTGCTCAGCTACTGACAGGTGCTACAGCCAGAACAATCTAGTGTTGGTGGCTTAGTGCCATGGTTATGACTGTTCCATAGCACCAATGTAAGTGAGTGAGTTTCTGTATTTCAAGCCATATTGGGGGGGGGGGGTATTCTTCTTGATTATGGTATTTTTTTTTGTTCCTAGGAGGTAAAATAAAAGTAACACTAGACAATTTTGCTCTGTCCCGGTGCCCACAAGGACATACAAGGGAAAACCAACCCAAAATACATTAATGCAAAAGTTAAAGCACAATTCTGACTTATGTCCTTACTTCCATTACTCAGCAAAATATACCAAATCCACATTTTCAGTACGTTAATGGACAGATAGAGAAGTGGGATCTGTTCTTTCTGTTTCTGCACTGTTTGGTTTATCTTGGCTTAATGCACTGTGTGTATTTTGTACTAAGTTATATATTTTACATTACAATAAGGCATCATATGCTTGTCAAACAAAAAACTTAACAGATTTATCACCTTCTAACCTGGAAAGAGCCTTTAGCACCAAATGTTTCTGACTTCATCTTCTTTTGATAATTGTCCAGTATCAGTTCAAAAAGACAAACCATGCCTGAGGTTAGGCAGAGGTCATTTCACTTTCATTACTGGATATAATTTACAATACACCAGACCTAAACAACATTGGCCTAAAGGATTTGTGTAATGTAAACCATCTGGTCTTCTAAAATAACCGCTAATTTCCTGCCATCACTGTGCAGTATACTGGCTGGTTTTTCAAATCTCTTTTCGGCTTTCTTCACTTTGCAAACAGTATTTGCATAAAGGTGAAACCAGCTGATGCATGTGGACTGAATTATATAGAAACAAATAATGACAGCATAAAGAGACCAAAGGTCCATCTAGTCTGGCTGAAGCTCCTTATCTGTCCTGGGACCTATTGTACATACTGGGTTTTATCCCTTACAGTCCACCCCCCTACTCCCTTCCCTGCTACTGCTGACCTAAACAACCATCAAACCCTTCACTCTGTCCCAGCCATGCTTGAAACAATTTATGAACATGGTGCTTGAAACCATCTACGGTCTTGCTGCCGACAACTTCTGCTGCAAAACTGTTCCATGGCTCCACCATACTTTCAATAAAATAGAACTTCCTTACATCCTTCTTAAACCTTCCCTCCACCAGTTTCCAATCATGACCTTGGGTTCTTGACTCCTGCTAAATAGTTCCCCGCAGTTCACCTTGTTTAGTCCCTTCAGGAACTTGAAGGTCTCAATTATATCCCCCCTCTCTCGACTGGTCTCCAGTGAGTACAAGTTCAGTGCCTTGAGACGATCTTCTTAAAATCAAACCTGTTGGCCTTGAATCATCTTGGTCACCCTGAGTTGCACCATCTCCAGCCTGTTCCTGTCCTTCCATAGGTGAAGACTCCAGAACTGAGTACAGTATTCTATGTGTGGCCTCACCAGTGGCCTATATAGAGGTAGCAGTGCCTCTCTTTTCCTGCTGTCAATACCCCTTTCGATATATCCTAGCATCCTATTGACCTTAATATAGATTTTGCTACACTGGCCTGATTGTTTGAGGGAGTCACTAATAATGACTCCCAGATTTCCCTCCTTTGCCATAATACTCATTTTAAACCCTCCCATCCAGTACACTATCCTGTTTGTTTTCACCTAAGTGCATAACATTGCATTTTGTGACATTGAGATTCAGCTGCCAACTCTTAAACCACTTCTCTAGCATTTGTAGATCCCTCTCCATCTCCCTGATCATTTTATCACTATTTACCCTACCACAGAGCTTTATGTCATCTAAAAAGAGACACAACTTGCCCTAGATGCCCTTTCCAATGTTGCTAGTGGACAGAATCTAGGACAGATCCCTGTGGCACCCCACTCATGATCTCCAGCTCTTCTGATTTGATCCTGTTTAAATTACTACCACCCACTGCTGTCTCTCCTTCAACCAGATTTCTACCCATCTAACTATGTCCGTAACCATGCCCAGGTCCTCCAGCTTCTTCAGTAATCTACTGTGTGGCACAAAGTCGAAAGCCTTGCTGAAATCGAAGTAGAGTAAATTCACAACATGGCCCTTACCTTTGTGACCCAGTCAAAGAAAACTATTAAGCTGGTCTGCCAAGATCTCCCTGCCACAAACCCATGCTGCTTATTATCTTGTAGACTATTGTCCTCTACGTAGTCCACAAGGTCCTCTTTGATCAATGACTCCATCAATTTAACCACTACAAAGGTAAGGCTGATAGGTCTGTAATTCCCCCAGTTGCTCCCCCCCACACACCTTGTGTAGCAGGACTACATCTTCTGCCCTCCAGTCTTTCAGCACTATCCCTGTCTGAATTAAACTATTGAACAGCCTACTAGGCATTCAGCCAGTGCTGCAGCTAATTCCTTGAGGACCCTTGAGTGCATCCCATCCAGCCCTGGGGCTTTATCAACCTTTGGGGCTTCTAGACCCTTCTTGACCCTTTCTCTGGTAA
Organism: Neoceratodus forsteri; assembly: GCA_016271365.2. NCBI lineage: Eukaryota > Metazoa > Chordata > Ceratodontiformes > Ceratodontidae > Neoceratodus > Neoceratodus forsteri. The sequence goes on from CM028136.1 coordinate 395,076,359, forward strand.
ATACTGTCTGCCTCATTTTGGGAATGATCATGACAGCCCCCTTGATGCCACTTTCAGGTAGGAACCCACTGTCTTCCTTTGTGTAAACAGTAATCATTAAGTATGGCTGCTCGTTGTTCCTCGTCCTCTAGTGCAGTCCCCCCTCTTGTAACCTAACAATATCCCTTCCTTGCTTCCTTTCTTCTTTACTATATCTGAAGACTTGTTTTTCCTCACCCTTGATCCCCTTTGCAGTATGTAGCTCAATGTCTGCTTTTGCCTCCCTGACCATCCTCTTTGCTTCCCTAGTTTTAATTTGGTATTTTCTCCATTCCTCCTCCCTCTCCCTTTCTTTGTACCTTATGAATGCCTTTTTCTTTGCCCTCACTGCTTCTCCGACACTTTTTGAGAACCATATTGGTCTCTTGTACCTGTTTAATTTTGTACTACTTCTCATGCATGACTGTGTTATCTTGAGAATGGTCCCCTTGATTGCACCCCATCTTTCCTCTATACGTTTAATGCTCTTCACCCGGTTCAGTTTGTCTAAGACCAACTCCTTCATCTGTTTGAAGTCAGCTCTTCTGAAATCTAAGACTTCATTTTTTCATAGGGGTAGTCTGGTTGCAAGGGCCAGCCTGAACCAAATAAATTTATGTCTCCCCTACCCTCATTCCACCCACCATCTCTGAGTTGGTGAGCACCAAATCAAGAATTGCCATCAGTCTAGTGGGATCCATAACCAGCTGCACCAGTGGATAGCCCTACAGTGTATCCAACATGACCTGACTTCTGGTGCACCTGGCTGCTGGAATGTCTCAGTTGAATGCCAGCAGGTCCAGATCACTAACCCCCACCACTTCCCCCTTCGACTCCTCATGCCTGCTACTCCCTGATCTCTCTATCTCTGTCTTCCCCTTGTCCTGGTGGCCTGTAGATCACCCCCACCCACATTTCCTTGCCTGAAGGCACCATGAGGTGAACCCACAGCAAGTCTGTTTCCCCTTTACTTCTCCTGATGTGTCTATCCTCCACAGCTTCTATGCACTCCCTGACATACTATATATGACCCCCTTTGCCTTACCCTCTATCCTGTCTAAATATTGTGTTACCTGGGACTGATAAGTCCCAGCCATTGTTCTCTGTGGACCAAGTTTCTGTGATGGCTACGAGGTCCATCTCAGTGTCTGCCATCAATGCCTGGAGGTCACTGATTTCATTATTCAGACTCCTGGCATTAAGACAGCCCCATTCCAACTAGCTCTGGATCCTCTTTTGCTGTTTTGTGATTCTGTACCTGCAGTCCTTCCTGTTCTCTTTGCTTTCTTATCCCATTCTCCTTACCTTCTTATTTTTCCTATTGCTTGCAGATCCTGAGATCCTTTCCCCTTTGCCTCTTCCACTACTACTTTTTGAACCTCAACCTTATTTTTTACCCACCTTACTGCTACCAGTGCCTGTAGTGAATTACAAATATTACTTTAAGAGCCTGCAGTACTACTCAGCCTTGCTTTGTACTTTTAACCAAAAATTGTTAGTTTTCTGAATTAGCAACAGTGGGATGTTGTAATCCGAAGTGTACCTTAATTCTTGTGTAAATTCGAATGCTCCTCCTCCTCCGACTGCAGCATAAATTCCCTCTCTCTCTCCTTCTCTCAGCAGCAAGCGAGGGGTCGTGAGGGCCTCAGAGAAGCCAGCCCTCCCCAGCCAGAGCAAAGCTGCAGCCCCCCCGACTCAGCAGGTATGGATACAGCACACGCTCTCAGCCCCAGCACCATCACATTCATTTGGCGACAGTGCTGCCCTTCTGGCGTTATGCGCCAGCTACCCCACTGCCCCCACCAACATCCATGGTCAGCATTGAGTTATATAGTGTGTTCCACGTGATTTGCCACAGCCTATCAGCCCACTCTCCCACTAGCAGCTTATCAGTTCCTACCTCTAGTGGCCACTACACTCAGCTCCCGACAGCTTCAGTCAATCAAGCCATAATGCTGCCTGTCTATCTCTCACTTTTTTCCCTGTCATTTCCACTAGTTGCCCTCCCCCCAGCTATCTACCTGCAATGGCAACCAAACCCCCCCTACTATCTACCCCTGCACAACTCCCCCGACCCTTTGTTCTACCACCACCCTACAACAGCTGCCCCATAGCCCCTTGCACTATTGGGTCCTTGGTGCAACCATTCTGTCTCCCTCCTTTCACTTGGGGCAATCTGTCCTTTGTATCACAGCCTCTTGTTGCACTCTGCCTACCCCCCACAAACCCATTTCCTTCCTTAGGCGAAAACCTTCCTGGCACAAAACCAAACAATTGATGCTGCTGCTACTCCTACTGGCAGGGGACATCGAAGCCAACCCTAGACCCACCTTCTCCGCTCTGATTACCCTCCTCAACCCCACCACTCTGATTACTCTCCCCAGAGGTCTCAGATTTTTGCACTTCAACATCTGCAGCCTCCTAAACAAAATAACCATGCTGCAACCCATTGTCCTATCGCTACATCCAGATGTCCTGATCATATCTGAGACTTGGCTAAAACCCCACCACACAGATTCTGAGGTAACCATCCCTGGCTACTTGCTTATTAGGCACAACCCCAGGGCAAGAAAAGAGGTGGAGGAATTACCATGTTTACCTCCGCCAGGCTACAGTTCACATTGGTTCAAATTCCCTCACTTTTGCTAGAAATAGACCCTCTACTAATCAAAATATCACTTCCTTACTCCACTACAGTGTATGTTGCCAGCTCCTATTGTGCCCCTGGAACCCCCCTGCCCAGTGTTCCAGACCATCTGGACACTCTAAAGACATCAGCATCAACAGGTGAACTCCACATCCTCGGCGACTTCAACTTCAACTGGCTAGCCAAAGGCAGTGCCAAGCTGCACACCAAAATAAACATTCTAAACCTCACCCAGCTAATCTCTCACCCCACCCGCCTAAACCATAAAATGCAAAACCACTCCCTCCTGGACTGGGCCCTCACCTCACACCCACATGGGATTATTAATGCTGGTCTGCTCCCAGACTCCCTAAGTGACCACCATATGACCTACATGGTCAGGAAAGTATACAGGCCCACCGCACCCCCCAAGGATGCTGCTCACAAGGTCCTACAACTCTCTAGATCTAGCGTCTCTCCTACATGACCTAGCACACATAGATTGGTCCTTCATACCGAAGGCACTTTACATTGATTATGCACTCGAAACTTTCAAGGCCAGATTCCTTGCAGTGTGGGACTCCCATGCTCCTCTGAAAAAAAATAAGGTTGGGGCTCCCACCTTCCCTGGCTCTCCGCCGCTGTCATTAGCCAATGCCACACCAGGGATCAGGCATGGAAAACATACAAGAAAACAGGTACCCAAACTTCTCTCCAATGCTGCCGTGCCCTTCGCAACTCCTGCACAAAACTTATACGCCAGGCCAAAAAACATTATTACATGACGGCTTTCAACTCAAACTTCAATCACCCAACAAATTTCTGGAAAACTAGCAAATCCCTCCTCTCCCCCCTCAACCACCGACCCTGACCCTAACCATCCAAGGTGCCACCATTACTGACCCAGGTGATGTGGCCTCTGCCTTCAATACCTTCTTTACCAGCTGCGTGGACTCTCTCTTATCAACTGTCCCACACCCATCCACGCTGAACACCTCCCCAAAAATACAGCCAACCTCCCAGCCATTCAGCTTCTATTTTTGGCTGGTCTCACTGGCCAAAGTGCTAAAAGTGCTGCAGGCTCTCAACCCTAACAAAGGCAAATGCCCCATGGGCCTGGACACCAAAATGTTAAACTTGTCTGCCCCCGCCATAGCCGCCCCACTGGCCGACCTTTTCAACCTCTCCTTTTCATTAGCCAAAATCCCAGCCAAATGGAAGCAGGCAATTGTCATCCCCCTCACCAAAGGTTGTGACCCCTCCTCACCAGGAAATTACCACCCCATCTCCCTCCTACCAATTCTGGCCAAACTGCAGGAACATCTTGCTCTTGCCCAACTCTCCTCCTATCTAGACGCATCCTCCTTCTTCACCCCATACCAGTCTGGCTTTCGCAAATCGCAATCAGCCATCACCTCCCTAATAAGGATCACTAATGACATCCTCACCAGCATGGACAAAGGGCACATCACTTCAGCCATTTTTATTGACCTGGTCAAAGCCTTCGATATCATCATCCATTCACTGCTACTAACCAAACTAAAAGTTGACGGACTCTCTGGCCCTGCCACCAGCTGGTTTCACACTTACCTGGTAGGCAGACAACAAGCTGTAAAAATCAGCCCTCACACCTCTAGTCCCCTGCCAGTCACTACTGGTGTCCCCCAAGGCTCAGTCCTGGGTCTGTTACTTTTCTCCATTTTCTTAAATGGTCTCCCAATGGCCTGCCTACACATCTCCATCCACATGTACGCAGATGACACTGTATTGTATACCACAGGCTCCACTGACGGTGAAGTGGCCAATGTACTACAGCAGGATTTCAACAGGATTCAACATTGGTTCTGCTTCAACCAATTGTTCCTAAACACCAAGAAAACCGTCTCACTAACCTTCGGCTTGCAGGTAAGACTCTCCTGCCTAGTCACTCGCCCCTCATTCCAAACCTTGGACGGGCCCCACCCTGGAGGTTTGCACCTCCTTCAGATACCTAGGGGTCTGGTTAGACCAGCACCTTGATTTCTCCAAACACATCGAATCAATTCACAAAAAACTGCACCCTAAACTTGGCGCCCTTTATCATGACAAGGGTTGTATCCCCACACCGTCCCGGAAAGGAAATTGATCAAAAGATGATTCTCCCATTACTTGACTATGGTGATGTAGTCTATGGCGCTGCTCCCCCCCCCAGCAAGCCTGGACACACTCTTCCATTCCTTCTGTCACTTCAGCCTGGACTGTCCACAAATGGCTCACTACTGTGACCTATACAGCTCCCTAGTCCTGCCCTTGCTCCAGACCCACATACAGATTCATTGCGCAAGGACTATAGCCAAATACTGGACTTAGTCCCTTCCCCCATACCTCATGTCTGCCCTCTCAACACAGCCTCCCCTAGGATATTCCCTCAGAAGCACAGACTCCAGGCTCCTCCATGTCCCATTAATGGGCACATCCAAAGGTCAATATGCTTTCAATACTGCATGCCTAAACTCTGGAATGCTTTGCCAACTGACCTCAGACATACCACTAACTCTCAGCATCTCAACTTCCTCCTCAGTGCCCACTTCTCCAGCAGCTGTACTTGCTCCTAGCTCTGGAATGAACTAAAGTCCACCTGACACTACGGGTAGTGGCACTCCTACTAACATTGGAATATGTCAACTGTTTGTATCACAACTGATGCGCTCTCTTTATTATTATAAACTTTTTTAAATGTTTTGAAACCTGATCTCTATAATTATAAGCCTTCTATAATGTATTATCTAAGCCTTCATTAATGTATTTGCTGAGCTCTCCTATCTTTGTATAACATTGAAATCTGCTTTTTGATTGCTTTCAAATCGCTGTTATGCTGTACCCCATCACCCAACCCCCAGGACACATCTGGAATCGAGCGGACACCTGCTCAGTATGTTTTCCTGGTTAAACTCTTAAATAAATAAATTAAATAAATATAGGGGGAGCAGTAGCCAAGTTCCCTTCCCTCACTCACTTCGCCATGGTTCCCCTAGCCTCTGTGCCCCCTGCAGTTAAACTGTTTTATGGAAATGTCAAACCTCTGCTCCAGCATGCTAGTCCCTTCTTTTGTCGGGTGAAGGTTGTTACCTTTGAAGAGCTTCCTGTCACAGAAGTCCCCCTAGCTCCCACACAAAGTGGTACCCTTTCTCCTGACTCCATCTCATTCACGACCTATTTAATTCATCTACCTCTGCCCTGCTAACTCTATGTATCCCTTCCCCACCTCCACACATGGAAGACCTCATGAATGGCCAGGGCGGCTGAGTGTGCCTGCAGTCTCTCACCTGGCCTCTAAAGTTCTGCTTCACTTGCTCCACAGGCTGCTTCACCAGATCATTGTTACCCAAGTGTACCAGCACCTTCGGCTCCCCTCTCTCTCTCCACTATCCTGTCTCTACTGTCTATGTCCCAGATGGCTGATGTCCCAGGAAAGCACCTGACAATCCCCCATCCCTCACCCTCTCAAGTCCCCTGATCATGGAATCCCAACAACTAAGACTCTTCTAGCTGTCTTTTTCTTACTCTCACCCCTTGGGGCCACCAGGTCATCACTTCCACTTCCCCCAACTGACCAAGAATTCCCCCCAATGGAGTCAGGTACCTGAGTCTACTTCAGGGGTGCAAAGTGATTTGCCGTTGGGATGATGTGGGGTTGGTTGACTTTTTTGTGGCTGCCTCTGCCCCCCTTCACCTTTCCCCTCCACTCTCCACCACTCTGCACTCCTGGACCAGTGGGCCTCTGGGGGAGTGGGGACATGGACTGTGGGCTACAGTTGAGTTGGTACCACAGAAGAGATAATTCTTCCCTTATTGCTAATAGCTTAGCATCTAAGCCTAGCATCAGAGCTAAGAGCTCTGCAAAGGTCCTGCCGAAGGGGCAGTGACCCCTCCTCCAGAATGTAGTAGCAGTAGGAGTAAAATATTTATTCATAAATCACTTTATGAATTGGATACACTCAATTGAGCATTTGCTTATTTACAATGAGGTCCATACGTCACAACATTTTACAATAAATTCACAAACAGATACAAAGATAAAAAAAATACATATTTCCATTGAAGAAAAACACAGCCTGAGTAACAATGCCCTACCATCTCTTATAAATTAAATTCTATTTTTTTTTCAAGTATGGCAGTCCAGTTCAATGTGTATTTGAACATGTATTCAGTTTAAAGTGCAACAGTGCCTGGTATTCTCTTTAAATACCCCTAACCAGTGTTTTATATCCCCCCACTTTGCAATGTTTCCCACAGTCTTTAGTGTTTTAGGCAAACCATTCCACAAGTGTGGTCCTCTCATAAATACTGATTGTCTCCCTATTTCCGTGTTGTATCTTGGTATAACAAGATCTGAGGTACCCGCTGATCTTAAAAAATTAATTTTAACCCTGAGGACCATTTTGTCCATAATGTAACTAGGTAATTTATCCAATAACCCTTTCTGAACAAAGGCCAGAAGGTGTTCACTATGGTTATAATGTAAATATTTCCACCTAAGTTGTCTATGCATCAAACATGCATTAGTCAAACAGTGGGGTCCTAATGCAAAGTGGGCCAGCCTACTAAGGCAGATATCCAACTTATGTAGATCCTTTTTTAAACCTGTAGAGTATGAAATATTCCCATAATTAAACAAGGGGAGGATCATATAATCCACTATCTGCTTCCTTACCTCTAAAGTCATGCAATCTTTTACCCTATGGATGGCTCCTAACCTTTTCATTATATTCATGGCCAAATTGTTTATATGAGTGGTCCAGCTCAGGAAGGTATCTAGCCATAATCCCAGGTATTTATACACCTGAGTCTGCTGGATCGGGAGGGCTCCACACATAATCAGGTCCAAATCTCCATCCCCGTCACCCACATCCATTCTATTAAATAACATAGTCTGGGTTTTCTTTACATTTAATATCAGTTTGCTACTGTCCAAAAAGGCCTGCAGCCCATCAGATGCCATCTGCAGGGCATGCTGTACAGCAGTCTTATCTCTATCAGCAATATAGATCACCATATCATCAGCATATAGATGATAGTTAACTGATGAATTACAAAATTGAACTCCATTAACATATACTAACATCTATACTAGAGCTATGCCACCAGCTGCCTCCACTGACGACTCCATGCCGCCTACAGATCCTGCCACCCGTGCCAGTACCTCAAACCCTATATCACACCTCTTCTACTTTAAAGCTATTACCAGCTGTCAGGTCCTGAACCATTTAAAAAAACTGTCAGACTACACCAGTCCCGGCTCCGACCATCTTGAACCTCACCTTTTAAAACTAGCCGCGCATTTCATCTCCAGACCTCTTGCAAGAATTTTCACCTTGTCTCTCTCCAGCTGCATAGTCCCTGATCTTTGGAAAATGGCTAGGATCTCCCCCATATTTAAAAAATGGAACAAAAGAGATATCTCTAATTACAGGCCTATTGCAATTCTATCCCCACTCTGCAAAATCCTAGAGAAACTGGTTGCCATGCAACTCCAGGATTTCTCGACACTACCAAGCAGCTCAACCATGCACAGCAGCATGGATTCAGAAAAATCATAGTACCACAACAGCGTAATTAAATTCACCACCGATATCCTCACTGGTATGGATCATGGATGCTCACAGGGGTTGTCTTATAGACCCAACCAAGGCCTGACCTTGTAGACCACCCCTGCTTCTATCCTCCTGAGGGATATAGGCTGCTCCTTCCCTGCTCTGGAATGGTTCAGGAGCTACCTGGCTAACAGGTCCCAGGCTGTCAAATTCAACTCAGCCATCTCCTCCACTGTGGTTATGAACATTGGAGTGCCCCAAGGCTCCATTCTGGGTCCTCTTCTATTCTCTATTTTCATTAACAAACTCCCAGATGCTTTACCTGCCTGTTCCTCGCTCCTCTACGCTGATGACTTAGTTATCTATACCAGTTCGCCCAATGTTGAGTGTATTAATACCTCACTTAATAGAGCCTACTCCAGTGTCCAGAGCTGGTTAAGCACCCACCGCCTTGTTCTGAATTCCGCCAAAACAAATGCCATGCTACTTGGGACCACGCAAAAGATCCGAAGGTGCCCCACTCCCCTAAGCATCCTTGACTCTAATGGAAATCCTCTGCAGACAGTTACCTCCTTTCACTACCTGGGAATCCTACTTGATCAATCGCTTGACTTAAGCCTCCATATCCAAGCTACCTGCAAAAACGTTAACTGTAAGCTAGGGGCAGCCTACAGAACAAGCATATGCTCACCTCCGCCCAGGCTTGCCATAGCCAGGGGATCCTGCTACCAACACCACTACTCAGCACCCATATTTCCTCTGCTCACAAATCTACGCTGCACAGATGGGATGTTACTTACAATAACATATGCAGATATGCCTCACAGTCCCCACGACTGCTTCATCACTGCCAGCTATATGAGGACCTTGGGTGGCTCTCCCCCCGGCCATCAGGAGCTACTTTCTGGCCTGCCTAAATGACTCCATACTGAGGCAAAGTCAGCCGGCCGCACTGGCGAAGCTCCTTCTCCCAGTGATCCCAAACCGCCCACTCAGATCTGCAGATAAAGACCTGCTGGAAACTCCTTGCTGCCGCACAAATAAAGGAACGGGCTGCTTCCAATATGCAGCCCCTAAGCTATGGGAACCAGCTCCTCTTGACCTCAGGCAAGCACCCTCACCCTCTTTTAAACGTGGGTTGAAGCGTCACCTGGCCACCTTAGATCCATGCACCTGCTTTGATCCTACCTGATCCCTCAAACTCCCCCAGCTGCTACTCTCCTCTCCCCTGCTACTGGTCTTTTTTGCTACCCTCTTTATGCTCCCTCTCCCCTGTTCTCAACCCCTCACCTATTATCATGTACAGTTTTTATTTGTGTCTTGCACTTATCTACTACTACCTACAGGACTACTGTATTATGTATTTCTTTCTGTCCTCCATTACTGTTTTGACGCCTGTGGACAGCGTCCACCACTGGCCCTTATGCCCAAGTCATGGAACCACAAGCCCGGCTGCACCTATCTGCCTCCTACCGCTAAAGCCGTATCCAAGTCTCCTTTTCACTCCCCACCCTCCACTACCCCCTTCTTCATCTCATTTCAGCTCCCCCCTTCCTCCCTCCCTCCCTCCCCTCCATCTCATCTCAACGCCACCTGTGCACCCACGAGGAGACCACAGCTCGCCACACCCCAGACCTTTGTCCCACCAACGGCGTAAAGCCACCAGGTCCTTTCCCTAACCCACAGGGCTTAGGAACCCACTGACGGACCCCCAGTGCCACCGAGGACCCTCCGTTTGCCTGTCCAGGAACCGCTGAGGTGCCACCAGCCCTGCCGCACCCACCAAAGTCCAACGCTTAGCCCCTCCATGTAGACCGTTGACAGGGGCCGCCCGCCGAGTTGCACGCCCAGAAGGAGAACCATGAGCTCAGCCTCACCCCAGACCATTGTCCCACTAAAGGCGTAAAGCCGCCAGGTCCTTTTCCTTGCCTGCCTCCTTTTCCTAGCCCTCCCTCCCCTTCCCTCCGTGTCTTATCAACGCCAGCTGTGCACTGCTCCAATCTAATCCTAGGTGGATGTTGTAAATCCCGACCTCCTCCTTCCCTTTCTTTTGGCTTCCATTTGCTATTGGATGTTCTTGGCCAGGACTGCCAGAGGCTCCTCTTGCCCAGCCTCGAACCACAGTCCCGCTGCTTATACACGCCACCCACCGCCAAAGCCGTAGCACCACGCTTTTTTTCTGTTGCTTAGATGGTTGCTCCCTGCACGCCCCAGTATAACCATATGCAGTCCCTCTGGACCCGTGGCCTTTTCTACCCCTCACCTGAACCTATTTCCCCTGTTAACACCTCCTTGCTCTTGACCTGATGGTCTCTACTGAGTTTAGCCCTTATCATGTTAGTCTAGCTGGTAGTGCCTCTTTATGTCCTAAATGTATGATTCTAATTGTATGGTTGCTGCCTCATATTGTATTGCTGTTTCTCCTGTGATATGATGTATTGTACTGTCCCGGGTCGTGCCTGAAAATAGTCACCTGCTGGCTAGCGCACCTACCCGGTTAACAAAAACTAAATAAATAAATAAATATTAAATAATAAAGGACCCAAAATTGAGCCTTGGGGGACCCCAGATCCTGCAGGGAGCAAACCTGAGACCCATGGCCCCAGAGTCACCAGCTGAGATCTACCCTTCAGATAAGAGGACAACCACTTTTGTTCCAACCCTCGAATACCAATGGATGCTGCCCTGGACAGGAGGATGTTATGGTCCAAGGAATCAAAGGCCTTTGACAAAATGACAAATAATGCTACTACTAATATCCTCCTGTCCAGGGCCTCCTAGATATCTCCCACCACTTTCACCAAGGCCGTAGTTGTTCTATGACAGCTTTGAAAACCCAATTGTATCTCATTTAAGAGACACTGGGAATCCAGGTGATCCTTTATTCATTCTACAACTTTTTAATTTTTATTTTATTTTAATCTTTGGTAACCAGGTAAGGCCCACTAGGCACAAGTGCCAGTTTTCAGGGGTGACCTGGGAGCACTGGGCAGTTAAGTGACTTGCTCAGAGTCACACAGTATGCAAGTGGAGGTCATGAGACTAATCTCTCAAAAATTTTAGAGAGCTGAGGCAGCAATGAAATAGGGTGATAATTATCCAAATCCATTTCATCGCCCCCCCTTTAAACATTAGAATGACTTTTGCTTGTTTCCAAGCTGTAGGAAAAACACCTGTGCTCAAGGACAAATTGTAGATGTATGACAGAGGGTACGCTGTAATAGGGGAAGTGTATTTAAGCAGCCTAGTTGGCAAATTGTCCAAGCCAACAGATTTAGGGGTATCTAATCTTAACAATTCCTTAATTACAGACTGAACCTTTATCTCTTTAAATAAAAATTGTTTAACTGAAAGTGTATCTCTCATAGTTTCCTGATTTATGTTTATCTGGTCTACTGTGGGTTTCCCCAGTCCTGAATATGTGAAGCCCTTGTTATATTCAGAACAGGAGAAACCCACAGTAGACCAGATAAGCATAAATGTGGATTAGAGCACCCCACAGTCCCTACAAATAACTTGCTTCCCACTGAACTTCAGCCCTATACTGATCCTAATAATAACCCTTAGATTTCTGATTGAAATGTTCAAGCAGAAATATTCTAGCTGCCTCACTCAGCTGCCTCCTTGCTGATAGTAAGAGCTAACTAAAGGGAAGTCAAAAGGGCAACAACAATGTCGGGGATGAAATACGTATGCTGTGCAAATTAAGATTGGAAGTTCTTCATTTCTAGTTTAGGTGAAAGCCAGTAATATCCTTGGGACGAGCAAACTGCAATACCTAAAGCTCCCTCTCTGTAAGATTGGTAGGGAGAGGATTGTCAAAAGAATCTGTCCAGTATCCACCAGTCCCTATTTTCTACAGCAGACTTATGTCTGCATCTGTCTAGAGGGGGTAACCTTTGTGTCAGTCTGGTCAAGTCTGAGTCAAACATCAGATGTAAATCAAAATTGTGTTTATTTTTTTGAGAAAATTAATTTGGTTGCAAATTTGGACTCAGATTTGTATGCATACATATCTATGGATGTTTACACTGCATTTTAGACATTATTTCAGATGCATATTTGGATGCAGACAGAGGCAGATCTGAAGTTGGTTCTGTATTTTCCCCCTTTTGAAAATCCCTCTGCCCAAGTCTGCTGCAAACAAACAAACTTATGGTGGGAACATTTGTTAATAGAGTTAGGTCCTTCCTTGAGTTTTATACAGTAGGTAAAAAGAAAACATATATGGCCACCCGAAACTGCCGTCCACCCTCACTGTAGGGCAGGATTTTCAAAGCGTGGTGCAGGGCTTGTGACAAGCCCTGTACCATGGCACTTAGGTTCTGGCAGTGCGCCAAACCCCTTCACTGCAGCTGCGCCAACTCTGCAATCTCAGGTGCAGTTGCAACAGTTTCCATGATTTACAGCAGCTTGCATCAAATGTCTGGCACAAACTCTGTAAAAATGGCCCTCAGGATTGCCTCAAGGTAGACCACAAAAAGTTGTTCTAACTTGTGGCAACTGGTGCACAGGATAGTATATCCTGATCACCATCCAGGGAATGCTACAAGCCCCATGTGCCATATGTTTGGTGCAATTGGGGCTTGTGGGATTCTCGCTGTTTTGAAAATCCTGCCCTTAGTTCTTGGGGGATTTTACTACATGGGTGGATGACCACCTGTGATAACTTTGACATTAGACTCTTCGAGGTCACAGGATACCTGGGGCTCAACTAGGTAGTTTCCACTACCATATGTGAGAGAGGAGAAAAGCTGGATATGGTGTTTTCTATGGGAATGTTGGTGGATAAACCTTTGGTGGATCCAATCATTTTGCCTGACCACTGCACCATAAGGTTCAAACTTAGGTCTCCCATCATGGTACTTCAGACTATGGAGGTGATCCAATGCCATTTAAACTGATGCAATTCAAATATTATACAGCAATTTGCAGAGAGGCTATATGCCCTCATGCTGGAATCCTCTAGACTGTTAGTTCAGGAAAATTAATGTGTGGGTGGATGGTTCCTGTGATAATTTTTGCCATAAGACTCCTCCAGGTTACAGAGTCCCTGGGGCTCAGGTAGGTAATTTTTACTGCCACACACGAGAGAAGACACATGCTGGAACTGATATTTTCTGTGGAGTAGGAGGTGGATACATTTTCTGTGGATCCTGTTATTTGGTATGATGACTGCATTATGAGGTTGAACCTTAGGGCTTCCAGTAGGACACTTATGGCTATGGCAGTGACCTATTACTGTTCAGAATGGGATGTGGATATGGATAGGTTTCTTGGCCTTTTGGATACCTTGCATTTGGTTGTCACATCCTGCATGTGTTCCAACTGCCACTGTTTAAGCCAATAATTTGGCTCTGATTGACTTACTGAAGCTTTGCAAAGGAAAGTACAGCGTTGCACTTTAGAGCGCAGGTGGAAAAAGTCAATGGTAGATGATGATGGCTTGTTCATTTGGTTCCTTGTAATTGCTAACAGAAAGCTATAAGATCAGAGAGAACATAATTTCTCTGATGAGAAGAACATATCTGCCACTCTTTCCTGTATGAATTCAGGAACATTTAAGTTGACTGCAGGTGAGAGATGAATTTTGGAGAAAGTGTGAAGAGTTAAATCTCTTCTTCGGTGCTAAGGCTAACAGCATCCATGACCATGATGCCTCTGGCTTTTATGCCTTGAATTTCTGTGGCCAGGGTTGAGTAAGATATATATATTCCAATGCTCTGGAAAGAGTTCTACAAGTTGGAAGTACAAGACATTGTTCAGATGCTTTCTGAGATGCACTGTGCCACATCAAGGCAAGGTCTATCCTCAGCCCAGCTGAGTAAAACTGGGGCAGGGTGCTGACCCCAGCTTTAGAAGGCATTAAAAATATTTCTTAGGTGAGGGTTTTTTTCCTGGTTGCCTGGAAAAAGTTAGCGGTAGGACCTTTTCTTAACAAAGCATTCATTAGGCCCCAGTGTCATGACTAACTATCACCCAATCTGCAACCTGCAGTTTTTGCCTAAGGTTGATAAAAAGGTGGTAATGGAAAAAGCTAATTAAGCATCTGGAAAGAAATTGCATTTTTTGAGCTATTTCGGTCTGGTTTCCAATTACATCATACCATATAGACAACTGTTTCAATTTTATTTCATTTTATTTGAAGAGACTTGTTGCCTGTAAGCCAAGGGTTAAAGTTTATGCAGGCAAAAGGGGCTTTAAATAGCAAGGTAATAATATAATCCTAAATAGACAATCATTATATAGTACTTACAACTGAAACTCAGGCAAAGCTGAGCATTCATACAAAACAAGGTAATAAAATCATTGATAAAGGGATAGAAAACAAAATATACAAAATGCATGTTGCCCATATCATAATGATTGCAATTGCAGGTAGCATTTGTGACATATGCAAAGGTGATTATTCAGTAGATACAAAAATAGAATAATGTCAGTACTACTAAGTCAACCGGGAGGATAGTGAAGGAACCAGAACCAGCCAGCAAACTGTATGACACATTTTTAAATACTCTCAACCTTAATATGGAATATTTCATAAATTGTTCTCCCCAATTTCATGTCCCCTCTATTCTTCTCTCTTGGAGATTACTAACAGGATGGTTTATGTTTTAAAAATGTGTCCAACCTATATTCCAGGTTTCCAGTCTCCCTGAAAAAGACTCTCACATCTATTCATTTTCTGCTTAGCTAATTGTTCTACATTAGAAGCTCCAAGCAGTTCATCTACTGTATATCCACTTCCGAACTATATATACTAGGTAGAACATGTCTCTGGATGATTTCCGGGTGCTTAAACTCTGCATTAAGGACAAGTATCATATAGGGGACCTGTATGCCACCACTCAGTGTTTCATAGCTTTAAACATGAAGACCAATTTGGGGTGGGTTTACACTGAGCTTTAGTCTGGACCCCTCTTACCTATATGAGCTTCTGATCCCTTAAGCCCTGAGCAAGATGCATGTTCTGTGGACCTGAACTGCTGTGTGTCCCACTGTACACTGAGAAATCTCTGGGGGGGCAGCACCTTTGTTGGGGCATCCCCAGTCCTTTAGAATACACTTCCGATGAAGATTCAGCAGATCCATATCTGTCTCTTCCTTTAATACTGTAGAACTTGAAATTTTCACTGTCAAATCATTTTCACTATTTTCGCTGAAGCACCAATTTGCATGAAAATAAATTTGCGTTAATTAGCACTTTTAATATTTTTTTCCATTATAGTGAATATGGTGATTGTCACTCAGCGCTAAAATAAATTTACACAATTATGGTTGCATTTGTGTTTGCACTAAATTTATTTTGCGTGAAAATAACTAGTTCTACAGTATATGAGCCCAGTCCCACTTCTTTAACCAAGCTTTTTTGGCTATCCTGTGTAGCTGCTATTATGATTCATGTTAAATTTGATGCTTTGCTTATAATATATTTGCTGATATGTTTTACTGTTATTATGTACTGTCATTTTGTTTTGATATTCTGCCTCGAGTTTTTTCACAAATTCTGTTGATTTTGTTTGTGAAATTTGTTCTGTAAAGCACATTGAGACGTAATGGATAGGGTGCTAGAAAGAAAGAAAGAAATGATCAGCTAAAACTATAGAGAATTTGATTGCTGTTTGTCACCTAGTTCACTGTAGTATTGGCCACAGCATGTGATTACAGAATCCTTTGAGGCTGTTCAGTAGTACTAGGGTTTAATCATGAGCTGCAGTGAAGAGAGGTTTTAAAGTCTAAGCTAACTCTTTGTGGATCAGATCCACTATGATTGGTATTGTTAGGATGAGATGGTGTCTGTAAGACAGGCTGACAAGTTGTCTCTGGTACTATTGTGAAACAAGATGGTGACATGGCCACCAATGTTCATAAAACCATTTATGAATTTATATAGAAGGCTTACAAGTCAGAGTGAAGTAGATTTGGTGTTCACAGGGCTACTGTTGCTAAGGATGTGAAGGAGTCTACAGCATGGAATAGAACATCTGAATTTGATATATTTGCTATTAACTTTTCCAAAGTATGTGATCATTTAATAACTTCTGGTGTTGATTAAATATCTTGGAGTGAGGAATACACTTTAAGTAGAGGATCTCAGTCTCAGCTACAGAGTTAATGAAGGGGGATTATGGAAAGGTGCTGTGTATCACATATACAGTAATATAAACTGAGGGGAAAGGGATAAAGCTTATAACCCATCAAGGTGGCTAAAATGTCATGACAAGACTGACCCAACTATCATATCTGTACAGTATGTCAAAATGCCTGCAGTGTGACTGCTACTTTGATGAGAAGGCTTGCAGGGAGAGAAACTAGGAAGGTCGCAGTGGTAAGACACTTAGGAGGGTGACTGTGGTGGGCAGCTGAGGTCAGTGGCCGTGGTGGGTAGCAGGCTGCTTAGGTTCCTGGCTGTGGTAGGGAGCTTAGATGAATGTTTTCAGCTCGCAATGTATGTCAGTGGCTCCAGGTTAGGTCAGAGGCTTGAGTGAGCTGCTTAGGTAGATGGTGTCTGTGCTCTACTTAGGCCAGTGTTCTGGAAATTATGTAGGTCAGAGGCTCCAGTGAGTAGCTTGCATCAGCAGCTAAGGTCAGTACTTTCAGCAAACAAAGTAATTCAGCAACTATGGTGAGCAGTTTATGTCTGGAATGCTGGCAAATTGATTAAATTGGTGGTTTCAGTGAGCAGGTTAAGTTGGTGGCTCAGGCAAGTAGATTAACTTGGTAGCTCTGCATAGCAGATCTGGTGAACAGATTACATCAGGAACTCTGGCAAGCAGATTAAGTCGGTGGTTCTAGCAAGCAATTTAAGTCTGTGGCTTGAGTGACTTGTGTAGGTCTCAGCTCCAGCAAAAGTACATTTTAGAGTTGAGACATTTTTTATATATAGTTTCCTTTTTTTCTTAATAGCTATGAACATTAACATAATTTCCTCCTAAACTTCAACTACTTTAGCTGCATGCCTATACCAGGCAACAGATACCTGCTTATGACATCATAATCTGCACAGCAAGAGACTATGTTGCCACAAGTACAGTAGGGTATCATGATGCCAGTTGTAGGGAAGCAGCCAGAGCAGATGGCAGCTGGTGTCAGGGATCCTGTTAATGTGCACAGTTATAAAGAAAAAGGGGAAGCTGAATACCAAAAATATGTGACACGGCACAGGCCACAATAGTCTTTCTACAAAGGTGTCTCTAAGACATTAGGGCCCATTTAAGCCTGAACTGTGGCAAGCATCTTATAACTATGGCTCTGGAAAGCAGCTTGGGTCACTCAGCAGTTTAGGATGTTTACTGTGGCCTGTAGTTTAGTCAGTGGTTGTACTGATATCACATTGAAGGCAAAGTTGCAGTAGGCAGAATTGGAAACTGCAGAAAGAATTGAATCCCGCTCAAGCCACAGTGTCAGAGGTGTAAAACAAATTGTATAGAGCAATTTGGAGGAGAAGGGAGAAGAAGGCATCAAGAACCACAGAAGGAAGCCAAAACAATGGTGGCTGATGCCAAGAAGGAGACATTCCTATGGCAGGGAGCTTAACAAGACTGGAAGCAGGATGAAATTAAAGGCCAGAGACAAGGAATAATCATACCCAGGAATAGGAGAGGATGTGCAGATTGGAAAGGGGGTAACAGAGGCTCCTGGAAAATGTATGAAAGCAGGGAGGTGTGTATGTGTGGGGGGGCAGGGTTGCATGACAACACAGAGCAGGGCAGGAAAAGCAGATAGATGTCAATTAAAGTGGCACACAAGCTAGGAAAGGAGGGCAGAGAATGGATTCATCAGAGACAGAGCAGAAAAAGAAACAGATAAATGGTAAAGAAAGAACAAGCAGCAGCAGGAAGTGGACATCGAAGACAGAGTGATCCATGGCCAAAGCACTGGCTAGTTCTTTCTGTGAGAACATGGGAAGGCTGCAATAAGGGAAGATGCAGGAATGCCAAAAGGGAAGCCAAAGCTACCAAGGATAGAGGGAAAGGAACTATAGGAGCAATGTTTTAGCTTTTGCAGTTTTTTTGCAATTCGTTTTGGTACCTTACAGTCTGGTGAAATAGAAAAATAGCAGTGTTTCAATAAGTGCTAATAAAGCCAGAAAATCTCCAGGAATGTTGCATGCATAATGTGGCAAAAAACAATATTGAAAACCTTGGATGAACAAAAGATAGTTTTAAGATGGAATCTCCATTAATGGTCATACCTGCAGAATTAAAAGTTGGACAAGTGTTTTCTGAACAGAACAGCTGCCTCAGAATTTATAAATAAGATGGCAGAGTGACATAGAAAAACATCCACTCAAGGGTCTAGAAAACCTCAACAGGAATGGAAGTGAGGCTCTGATGCTGCCATTGTCATAGAAGAAAGAGTGGGATGTGGGGCATGGAGCCCAGTAAAATGACTGACTTGCATCCCACAGAAGAAAATGAGAGTCAATCCAAGTTGTACATACCAACATTAGGTGCAATCCCAATAGCAGAAAACAAGCTGGAGCACATAGCAGAACAGAAGTAGTGGGTACCACAGAGTGGGATGCGAAGCCAGGAGAACAGCCAGGAGACAGAACAGTGACAGTTACTGAAGAGTAATAGCACAAAGAATGTAAAAGGAAAGAGACAGGCAGTTGGCAGGCACTACCTGCAAAAAAAGCTTACAACCACTAAGCTTGCTACAAAGCATCGCTTTATGAAGTAGGAAGTGCTAGTTGTTTGCTGCTATGCCAAACCCCAGACAGCCTGAAGGTTGGATAGGTAGGCAAGGCATCATTATTTTGATATAACACCCCTTCCAAATGACTAAAAGAACTTCACAAATACAAAACAAGAACACAGGACAAATTCAAGAAACAAGTGGTTTGATGTATAATAATATAAACTAAGAACAATAAATTAAGTAAAACTCTGCTGAATAAATGAACATCAGTATCTGGGAAAGAACAAGTCATTAGTTCACTCTTAAGCTGTTTGACTGTAGGCCTGAGGTGCAAAGATATTGGCAATGTATCCTACATGACTAGCGCTGTAACTACAAAAGTGCTGTCCCCAACAGATTTAAGTGGGACCTGGGCATGTAAGGAAGGTCAACCACAGTAGAGTAGATGTGATTAACTGGGGCATATGGCATGAAGAGGTCATAAAGGTAGTATGGGTCTAGTCCATTCAGGACCTTGTTGGGCAACAGACATAATTTAAAGGTGATGCACCATCTAACAAGCAGATAGATGAAATATTGTGCAAATACACCTTCTCTGACATCTTAAGGACCAGCACTATGAGCCTGGCTGGTATTCTGCCCATCCCCTGTTCTGTTCTGTTCTCCTCTGCAGGCTCCCAGCTAGCTGACACTATAACAGCTCAGAATCTGTCCCTTCTACCTTCTCCTTTGTCTGCAGATTCTTGCCCAACTAGCTCAGGGTTTACCTCACAAATATCCTCATAGAGTTCTTTCTTCACCTAATTCCTCTTAGGCACACTGATCATTTTTCTTGAAAAGATGAGCCTGCAGGCACCACAGGCCACTACATAACTCCCATATACACAGAATAGTAAAACTGCAAACAAAAAATAGATAATAAAGATGCAGAAAACAAACAGGCCCTCTCTATTTCAAGAGATCATCTGGAGGAATATCACCAGAATTCTTCACTTATATTGTTTCCCCCTAATTTAAGAATAGAATCCTTCTACCCAGACAGAGTTAGAATGAGAGTGTTTGGACAAACACATGGAGGACAGTGAGATCTCAGAAGATTAAAGCCCCTCCACGAGATATTTGCACAGTTAAAACAAGGGTAACAATTCTGAAAGAAATGGACTATAAAGTGCATTGGGATACAGTGTGACATATCAAACCAAATTCCTGCCTTTTATTCTTCCCTCCTGCATAAGCTATATAAAATGTAAGTTATTTCAAGAATAGCCACTAAAGCAATTCTAACACCCTAAATAGATTTTGCACAACAATCAACTCATCATGTACGCTGGGCTAAAAAATGAACTAACAAATAGATGATTATATTGTAAGTGATCCTTAAACAATTACATACATCTTTAACTCCAAATTTACAGATTTGTCAAAGTTTACATCAGATTTTCTCATGTAAGTAAACCTGTCTAATTATACAAATGATGCACTCATAACTGAAGGCAATTACTTCTCTTTGTATGTAAAAATGTAACCCTTAGTGAAATTTATAAACTGCCTAAAACTTTTCATGTCACGAAAGTGTTGAATAGGATGGACTGCAGCTTAAATTTCTTAAGATACAGTAGTAGCTGTAGTTCTAGTGCATCCATTCACCACTATTCATAACCTATCACTACTTGGATATTTATATTTGGAAATCTGGTAGTGTAGTTCCTTACACAAAGGTGATAAACTTCTGTATATTAAAAACTAGCGCACAATCCATATACTTTTACCCTTAACTGAAATTATTGAAAAGATTGTATTCTCACAAGTGAATGATTATTTACACAAATTACCTTGGTCAGGTTCATAGATCACATGGAAGGTCATGGTAGAGGGCCAACTAACTGGGACAATCTTCATGGACTTTACCAAGAACGAGTTAGTTTCTGTATTGGTCCTTGTAAGAACAGATCCAGAAACAAATGATTTGATACCTTTTATTGGACCAACATAGATGTAACAAAAGTTACTTTAAAAAAAAGGTTACTTTCATTACATCTATGTTGGTCCAGTAAAAGGTATCAAACCATTTGTTTCTGGATCTGGACTTTACCAAGGCATTTGATTTGGATAACCAGAAACTTTTACTATATCGGTTATCTGTTGTAATCTAAGGCTGACAAATAACTCCACACAATAGTTCAGAAATGATCTAACTGCACACAAGACATTTGAATTGCAAACACTTTGTCAAGCATTTTTTTCTATACATGATGGAATCGCTCAGATATCTAGTTTGCATACACTTTTATTTTTCAGCTTTTGAATTCTTTACCATTTATCTGCAGAAATATAAATTCTTTGTTCTGTGTAGATAATATTATTCTGTACCATAGCTCAAAGTCTCCTCCAAATATCTCACCAGTGTTAAATGTAGATTCCCTTAACATACAGTGTTGGTTCATCATGGGCAAGCTACTGTAGTTTTAAACACCAGATAATCCTATTATTCAGTTCAAATCAAGCCTCAATAATCTAAATGGTGATCTGCAAGTCTTGCATTTAATGGAGCTGCCACTTAACAAGTGCATACCATTAAATGCCTGTCAGTGTCCCTTGATCCAAACGTATAATTCAGTGAACATATCAACAAGTATGCAATCAATACATCAAGAACTGGGGGTGGCTTATTACAGAAAAACTCATTGCCTGGCCCCAGAAGCTACACTCTGAATAGCTACAGGAATTATCCTCCTAGCCCTACATTTTGGATTTGTTGTTTACTGTTTGACCTCTAATGACTAGATGCTACCTACTATAGTATCTGCTGTTTTCAACTTTTAGTGAGCCTGGGCTCTCACCAGCTCATCACAGACTGGTTTCCATAGGTTACCTCATAGACAAATCATTGAGATGCTTTGGTAACACAGCACTATTTGATCTTCTATCCAAACCAAATGGAGGAACTTAAAATCAGTTTATTATTTAAAGCTTCTTTCAATAGCCAAAATAAAAACAGATATGAGCCACAAAACCTCTTCTTATATTGTACCAGTCTACTGGAATAGCTTACCTGGCAACCAGCTTTTTACTGTTAGTCATAAAATATTCCAAAGCAAATCTTTAATTATCTTAGAGAGAAGCACTATGTTCATGCTTCTGACTGGTTTTACATTGTTTTGGGATGTAACTCATAAAATGTATTGTTATTTATTGTGTGTCTCTGTATCCTTTATATGGTGTGGTACAGGTCATGTCTGAAAATGGGCAGCTGAGCTCAGTGTACTCATACAGATAAATAAATTGAATTGACTGTTATGTAATTGTCTAGATAAGTGTCATGTGGAAATGTAGACATAATAAATCAAATGATATGTTGCTTTGTTTGAAAGGAAACATGTGTTTTATAAACAAAGAAGCAACAACATGAACCTTGTGGCTCAACCTCATTGTCAATAATGTTCATAGCTGTACTTTGATGCCAGTAAGTTCAAGAACTCCTTAAGGGTGTTTACATAAGTTGGGTCAGTCTAGTAAAACATAGTCACATGCCCCAAACAAGTATTCCATTATATAACATATAAATATACATGGATGTCCTTTAATTTTTTTTTTTAATATAGATTTTCCTCCCTACTGGTGTTCAGACTTGGTGGCATACCCCAGTGGCAGCTCTCCTAACTCATCCACTAACCCTAACCATCACTGTAGTAGGGGACCATGGCACAGTGCCCAAAAGAACCACAATACATTTTCCTGATGAAAGCGTAGCTTTCACCTCTGTTTTTCTCCACTGTATTTTCTCACATGGCATGAGTACAGAGGTTTGCTGGCCTCCAGCATGCACAGTGTGCTCCTGTAGGCGAACAACCTCCTTGTCCCACAGCAGGGGTCACTACATCAGAACCCACCACCAGCCCTCAAATAGCTGAGTCATGCTGCTGTCAATAGCTGCCCCTGTTCAGCCTGCCTTTCTACAAGAATGATTTGAGTTTGCTTCTGAATCCTGGTCATTTGCATGGTAATGCATCTTCATAAGGGTGGCCTATATGTACTGTTTGCTTTTCTAATTGTAGAAGTATAAGAGACTATGACTTTAATGACTGCAAATTATTGAAAAAAGATCTGTGAAGCTGTTATGTTGATTGCTGAATACTATTAACAAAAAAAGAGTACTGCTAATTTCAATTTTTGTTTACTCTGGCAGAGCAAGGCAAAGGAATTACCTCTTTCTGCTGTACGTTTCATGGAAGAGCTTGGTGAATGCACATTTGGCAAAATATACAAAGGACATCTTTATCTGCCAGGCATGGATCATGCTCAGCTTGTTGCTATTAAAACTCTCAAAGACTTTTCCAACCCTCAACTTTGGACAGAGTTTCAACAGGAAGCTTCACTTATGGCAGAACTACATCACCCTAATGTTGTTTGTCTTCTAGGAATTGTTACACAGGAACAACCAGTGTGCATGCTTTTTGAGTACATGAACCAAGGAGATCTGCATGAATTCCTTATTATGAGGTCACCCCATTCAGATGTAGGATGTAGCAGTGATGAAGATGGAACAGTCAAATCCAGTTTAGATCATGGTGACTTTTTGCATATTGCAATACAAATTGCAGCTGGAATGGAATACCTGGCTAGTCATTTCTTTGTCCATAAAGACCTTGCAGCTCGTAACATCTTAGTTGGAGAGCAGCTTCATGTAAAAATTTCTGATCTTGGACTTTCACGGGAAATCTATTCATCAGATTATTACAGGGTTCAACCAAAATCCCTCTTACCAATTCGCTGGATGCCTCTGGAAGCAATAATGTATGGGAAATTCTCATCTGATTCTGATGTTTGGTCCTTTGGTGTACTTTTATGGGAGCTCTTCAGTTTTGGCCTACAACCATATTATGGATTTAGCAACCAAGAGGTCATTGAGATGATCAGGAAACACCAGCTTTTACCATGTCCAGAGGATTGTCCCTCCAGAATTTATAACTTGATGACAGAATGTTGGAATGAGATTCCAACCAGAAGGCCACGATTTAAAGATATTCATTGCAGGCTGAGATCTTGGGAGGGTCTTTCCAGTCATACTAGCTCTACTACACCCTCTGGGGGAAATGCCACTACTCAAACAACATCCTTAAGTGCCAGCCCAGTTAGCAATCTGAGTAGTTCTAGGTTTCCTAATTATATATTTGCACCTCAAGGTATTCCCCAAGGTCAGATTGCCGGCTTCATTGGTCCTCCAATTCCTCCAAACCAGAGATTTATCCCAGTTAATGGATACCCCATTCCTACAGGATATGCTGCCTTCCCAGCTGCTCACTATCAACCACATGTTCAACCAAGAGTCATTCAGCACTGTCCACCACCAAAGAGCCGTTCACCAAGCAGTGCAAGTGGATCAACTAGCACTGGCCACGTGACAAGTTTACCTTCATCAGGATCTAACCATGATGCAAATACTCCATTGCTGTCTCATATGTCAATTACAAGTCATCCTGGTGGAACTGGTGTGCCAGTTTTTGGAAGTAAGGTTCAAAAAGTATTAAAGATGGACCCAACACAGACATCTTTATTAGGAGACCCTAGTATACATATACATAACGAATGTGTAATTACAACAGAAATGTAAATATTATATACTTTTGTAAATATATCCAATATTAGAAAAACAAAAGATTTATATTCAGAACTTTTATTAAAAGAAAAAAGACAGTAGCAATACCTGTACATGGTGAAAAACCATTCTCCATAAATGCCTTCTGTGAAGTTTCACTGCATATCTATAGGGATAGACTGATATCACATCAGTACTTATTTAATTAAAACATTATAAAGTATTAGTGCTGAACATTGTCAACTGGTTATGTTTTAAAAAATATGCCTCATTAAGAACAATCTTGTTATATTAATCGGCTGATGTTCAAAGTGATTTGTGTAATTAAAGTAAGGAACCCAAATCTAGACTGTTACAATTGCACTTACTCCTTAATGTATTTTCTTAATTATAAACATGTCAATAATTCAGTTGTTAAAATTACTGGTTCTTGCACCTGCATCTTTTTAATATTTTAAACAATTGCAATGGTATTTGTCTATCCCTTTTAAATTAAATAAGTACTGTAGATAATGCATTTAAGGTTAGAGATCAGTTTATGAAGAACTGGGCCATGTAAATTAGTCTGGTGAGTACAATTCATAAAGCGTTGTCCTGCCAGGACTGGGTGGAGTTTTATGGTCTGTCAAAAAAAGTATTAATGGTTACAACAGTAACTTATCTCAGTCAATTAATTTAAGTTTTTTAAATGAGTATAGCCACAGTAGAGTTTTTGTATCTTGTTGCTATGCAACGTAACACCCAAAGGTCCAACCCACATGTTTGTAGATGACAATCAGTGTTACAGTATGACAATTACTGTACTATATATCTTGCTGGATCAATAAACAACTGGCAAGCAATTACATTTTCCTAATGACTCTCAAAAGGGATATCAGTCCTCCAGAATGCCTGACAAACAATATGTAGAAAACTGTTACACTGACTTTTGTAGACCAAGTTATTTGCTACTGCAGACTGTTCATGGTACAAAGATAATGTACTGTATCCAAACTGATGTGTAAACCTTTATATAAATAACTACTTGTACCCACTTAGTAGACTGTAATTTTGTTTGGGTATAAATGATACCAATGTATTCATTTTGAAACCACTTGAACAATGATTGTGAAAATATGCAGAACATGTTTCAATTTAAAGTACATTGCAAGTGCAATATCAATATATTTGTCCAGTAAGAACAGCAAATCTCAACTCAAAATGGACCTAATTGTGCAGTACTGATATTTTTTTTTATTTAAATTTTTTGGCACAAACAGTGACAACCAGTTGCTCAACAGCAGTGAACATTCATCTCATAATTGTAATTTCCTATATTTCCTAAGATTTCCAATATCTGCAGGGTACATGTTTTATGTTCTATGGAAAATATACCTTCATCTGATATTTAGCAAACAAAATTTTGGTTTGTGCAAGTGTTAAAGATCTTTGTATTGTTGTCATTTATTATTTTCCCCTAAATATTATTAACAATATAATGGAGTTATATTTTCTAATATATTGTTTCATAATAGTTTATTTCAGTAATTTGTAATGACTATTTGTTTACAGTGTAAGGATCTGACTTTCCCCTGTTATTAGTGCAGCTTTATTGGTGCAATATGTGTTTTTGGTCTGGGCCTTCTTTGCTTTACACCTTGCCAAACTGAATTTGCAAACAGGTTTTAAAAAGTACATACTTTCATTACCTGTTTACCTTTTCCAGGAGTCCTTCAGCTAAGGCTAGGATGTCAGAGCAACATATTTCATAATTTTACCAGAGTGCTTAAGATTTATGTTCTGTGTGATCAGTTGACATCATGAATTACTACAACAGTTTTTTACCTACTTATATGCTTTGTGATGGGGTATGACTGGTATTTTAAGTTGAAACAACATTATTTTATATAAAAAATATTAAGCTAGTAGAAGAAAGAAATTAGAATACCTGGGTTCTTTTCATTTGATTTCATTCTTGATTTAAAGTTTTGAAAATCTTCTTCCCACTAGCTATACCCATCATGATGGACCTTTGCAGGACTGGGTTGTGTTGTGCTGTATATCATCTGAAATACATGCTACCAAGACTAATCCACATTGTGGCTACAGTGTGCACAACTGACTGCTGACCTCAGGGGAAAGATTATTGAAACCTGCTGGGATCTACTGTCTTTATTGACTTCAGGCACTAGTTTATAAACAAATATAATAAAAATGGCTTACAAATTGTTTGAATAGATTAAAATTCCCCTTAAGCAAATGAAGGATGTTAGAAATCCATGGCTGAAAAACAAGATGTCATGATATCTTAGCCCCACTAACAGTACTGCAATGCTGGGGTTCATTGGGATTGTATCACCAGAAAAAAGAAGGAGGAGGTGTTGTCTCTGTATAGATTGCTGGTAAGACCTCACCTAGAATACTGTGTACAGTTCTGGAGGTCACATCTCCAGAAGGACACTGACAGAGTGGAAGCAGTCCAGTGGAGGGCAGCTAAAGTGGTGAGTGGTCTGCATCAAAAGTTCTACAAAGAGAGACCACAGGAACTCAATATTTACACCCTGGAAGAGAGGAAGGAGTGGAGGGATATGATAGAGCCATTTAAATACATTTCAAAAGAGAAAGTGCACACTGGGCTGGTGGTGCTCACAACGAGAGGATGCTAATTCACACTGAGAAAGCTGGGTACTTACCACCTCAAAAGACCAAGACTCCACAGTTGCTAGGCCTAGGTGGGCACAGAATGGGTACTTGCCTTGTTGTTTGTCTTTTTTAAATAAATAAGACAATGGAACAATTGTGGTGACTTGGTCTTCTGAGGTGATGAGTGCCCAACTTTCTCAACCTTTAAATACTTCACAGGGATAAATAATGTACAGAAGGAAAGTATTTTTGAGAAAAAAATATGCTCAACATGAAGGGGACATGCTATGAAGCTGGAGGGGGTTAAATTCAGGAGAGATGTGAGGAAGTACTTCTTCACAGAAAGAGTGGTGGATTCCTGGAACAGCCTAACAGCAAAGCTGGTGGGGGCTAAACCGTGGAGTGGTTCAAAAAAACATGCAGTTAATAGACAATCTTAGTGGAAAGGAAGGGGAAGGGGTGATCCAGAGATCAGTTAGGATCTGTGGTGATGCTGTAGGTAGGGAAAAATGGCAGATTGGGTGGGCTAAGCAGTCCTTATTTGCTGACAAATTCTAGGGGCCAGATTCTCAAAGGGTGGCACAGGGCTTGCATCAAACCCTGCCCAACAATGCCTTCTTTCTGCCACTATGCCAATCCCTTCATAGATGTCATAGGTAATTTCAAGCTAGCAGACTTACGGCCATATTTGCTTGCCATATACCAACATTTTAAATTCGAGTAATTATCTTACAGAAGTGTAGATCAAAGTTGGCTTTAAAGCTATTCATACTAGGGCTCTCCACAACCACTTATAGAAGTTCATTCCAGGGTACCATGACCCTTTGACTGAAACAGCTCTTACAAAGGTTACAGTTCCATTTGAAATGGACAAGTTGACTGTCATGCCTCTCACTGCTACACCAACTGGTCTTGGGCTGGATACCAACCTCTGCCCGAAGATTGTCATCTCCCATAATACTGTATAACAAACACAGGTCACCCCTAAACATCCTATAATGAAGGGAATACAGGTTGAGGGATGATAATCTTTCTTCATACAGTATGCTCTTTAATCCCTTTATTGAGCTAGTAAATCTTCTCTGAACCCTCTCCAGTCTGTTAATATCTTCCCTATTCAGTGGGGACCACACCTGGGCACAATATTCCAGATGGGACCTCACCAAAGCTCCATATAGCTGTATAAGTACCTTTTCATCCCTGCTAGATATATGCCTAAGGATGCAGTTTAAGTTCTGGTTTGCTTTTTTCCACCTGTGCCCTACAATGGGACCCAAAGTTAAGATCAGCAGTGACCCAAATCCCCAAGTTTCTTTCCTCATAAGTGACTGTGAGCATATTGCTAGCAAGATTATAAGAGCCCCTACCGTTATATTTGCCAAAATTCATAACCTTGCATTTGTCCGTATTCAGGACTAGTTTATTTGATACTGTCCACTCCGAGATCACATTAATAGCATTCTGTAGGGATGCAATGTCTACTTGATTGTTCACCACTGTCCCAAGTCTGCAGTCATTTGTGAATTTATAGAGCCAGATTTTAGGGTTATATAGTTCAAGGGAATATATATAAATATTAAAGACACTAGGTCCCAAAACTGAACACTGGGGAACTCTGCTAGTGATTGGTGCCCAGTCAGAAAGCAAACCCATAATGATAACCCTTTGTTTGCGCCCCTGCAGCCACACTGAGACCCAGTTACAAATATTGTTGTTTAGATTAATATCCTCCAACATATTTAAAAGTTCCATGTGGGGTAACTTATCAAAAGCTTTTGCTAAGTCCATATAAACCACATCTACAGAGTTCCCAAGGTCCAGCTCCCTACTGACATTCTCATAGAAAGCCAGTTTGGCAGGATCTAGATTTTATAAACCCATGTTGCACCGGGTCAGCCAATCCATGAGTCATTAGGAAGTCTGAAATTAATTCTTTGACCAATTCCTCCATAATCTTCCCTAACAGAGAGATTAAACTTACTGGCCTAAAGTTGTCAGGTTTGGACTTGGGCCCTTTTTTTAAAATGGGGACTATTATAGCAGTTTTCCAATCAAGAGGTATTGAGCCTGTGTCTAGAGATGCCTGGAAGATGCAAGTAACTGGCAGTGCCAGCACATCAGCTAGTTTGTGTAGAACTCTGGGGTGTAATTCCTTGGGGCCAGGTGATTTGTTGACATCAGTCTTTGTAAGCCAATCAAGTACATCTTTGGGGTTAATAATTTTCCCAGGAATGGATGCTTCCTTACCAATGTGTGATACTGAATTACTATTGTTGTAGACTGAACAAAAATATCTATTCTGGATATCTGCCATTTCTGAGGTTGTAGCTGTCTGCTCTAAGTCATTCAAAAATGGACCTATCATACTATGGCCTATTTTTAAACTATTAATGTAGGAAAAGAAAGATTTCTTGTTATCATTCACTCTCTTTGCTAAATCCACCTCAAACTGCGCTTTTGCCTTTTAAATTTTTGCTTTGATATTCCTAACACATTCCCTATAGGCTCGATTAGCCCCAATTGACCTGTTGAGTTTTAGTTTTTTATACATTCTGTTCTTCCTGTTTATCATTCTTTAGATGGCTGCATTCAGCCATGCAGGTTTTGTTTTGCTACTAGTGTTATATTTTGGCACACTTGGTATATAGGTTTTAACAAGACTTGTTACTCTAGCTAACAGCTGTTTCCACATGTCCTGTACAGATAGTCCCTTGAAATAATTTTTCCAGTCCCATAACATTTGGGTTATAATGCTTGAGAAGTCTGCTCTCCGAAAATTTAACTTAGTTGTGGTACCTGAATTCTTGGTAAGTATAGATTCCCTGATGCTAAAGTGGACTGAGCAATGGTCACTGTTATCCAAAGGGCTATTAACATGGACTTTATTAACTGTGTTACCATGGGTGTAGGCAGGCATACTGCATGGTATACAATTTTAATTAAGGGGCAATAAACAAGATCTGAACTGCTTCATTTGTCCATGAAAACAAAACACAGAACCAGCAGAACCTTTCTGTAATTTTATTCATATTAGTCAAAACTAGAAGGATTGGTCACTGATACTGTCTTTGCATCCCAAGGACTATACAGCCTTACAGGCTCTGGTCTGGTATGTTGTTGTCCAAAGAAGCAGTGCATGGCATCCGTATTTATGCATGCAATGGGGGAGCAGCAACCAAGTGTCATGAAGTACAACAGTATGTATTATGCCAAATGGGTCAACAAACACGGTCCTGGTGTATATGTTTATATTGTCTGGCTACACCCCCTGTGTGTTACCCATATTGGTAAGCACTAGATCTAGGATTCTAGTTCCTCTAGTTTTACTTAGGACTAGTTGTTCAAGTCCCATCTGGTCGAAGATATCCAAATATTTCTTGTCCATGTTACTACCTCCTTGACCCTTCATCCAATCTATACTAGGTAGGTTAAAGTCCCTCACTAGCAGTAGTCTATCTGCTAGGTTCAAATCACCTATTATCTTTAATAGTGCCTCATCATCATCATCAGGTGACATAGAAGGAGGCCTATATAGCAGTCCTAAAATGATCCTGGTACCTTTATGGGAAAGTAGCTTTACCCATAATAGTTCTAGAGCTCCCATATCCCACTGTAGCTCTTCACAATGGATAGATTCATGCACATGCATGGCTATTCCTCCCCCCTTCCTGTGGACTCTAGATTTAGAAAACAAATTGTATCCTGGCACTTTTTTCCTACAAATCATTATCATCCCACCAAGTTTCTGTAACTAGTGCCAAGTGGATATTCTGAGATTGTAGTAGTTTAAATTCATCATATTTATTAACCAAACTCTTAGCTTTAAAAAGAACTGCCTTCCATTCAGGGGTCACTTTGGGAGTTGCAGTAGTATTAATACCACTGTTTAAGTCATTTTCCAAGCCCCCCTTTCCAGTTTAATGAAATCTTATCACATCAAGAGTTTTTTTTTTTACCCAGAATCCTAGTACCTGAAGGGTTTAAATGCAGGCCATCAGTTTTTAAAGGTCAGACAGAGTTGCAACAGTTTTCCCAATTTACATTAGCTTGTGCCAAATCTCAAGCACAAGCATTGTAAAAACAGCCCTGAGATTGACACAAGCTAGACTACAAAAAGATGATCTAGCTTGTGTCAATTGCCACATGGGATGGAAAATTCCATTAGATTGCTGCAAGCCTAGTGCTCCTTATCTTTGGCATTCCTGGGGTTTGTGGCAGTCTCAAGGCTATGAAAACTGTGTCTCATGTTTCTATAGCACTATGGTAAAGATCAAGGGTCCTTAAATCCATGCTAGCTCTCACTGGAGGGCAATTGTGGTGGACATCTCTTGTCCACAAATATTTATTTATTTATTGAAATGTTTCATCAGGAAAATACACTGAGCAACAAGATGCTCGTCTCATGGAACATCCTGGGGGAGGGGAACAGTGGGAGGTTACAGGACAAGTTGTACATAAATACATACCGTCAGGTTACAATTTTAGGTAGACAATGAAATACCCTAGGTGGTAAAGTAAAACAACATTAGCAACAATAAGTACAGTACACAATACAGGCATCACTATTGACATAATAAATAATGCAATAAATATATCACAACGTAATAATATATAGTACAGACAGAGAGTATAACTTAAGGAAGTAGCAGCCTCAGAAATAGTGCAGTTCATCATATTTTGATGTGCACAAGTTGAATTGTCTTAAGATATAAGGCAGAAGCCATGGTATAAGATCAGAAGGAAGCAGGCTGTAGGAGACAGATCCGGCTCACAAAGGGGCCCAGTGCCAGTTAATACGGGTTAAAGCAGAAACAGTTGGTGGATAGCTAGTTATGGAGAGCTGAATTGAGGGAGATGGTGGAGGAGGACTGACAAATCTGGGGTTGCAGTGAGTTACATTGTTTGGAAAGACAATGGGAGAAATAATTGTGTCCTATAGTTGTCAAGCGGCAGGGGATTGCCAAGGTCCTGGGGTCCTCAGACCTCAGTGAGTAGGACAGGGAGGAAGAATGGCAAGGGAAGAGGATAGATAAGGAGGGAGAGAGTCCAGACAGAATCTGAATGTGAATTTGGCACAATGTAAGGTGCATCTGTTTGTGAGGGAGTGAAAAGATAGTGAGCGATAGAGGTCACAGTGGTGAGCTGGGGTACAGGGTTGGTGGCAAAGTGGCAGAAGGCACTAAAGAGTGTGTCCAGTCTGGCTAGGGAGGACTGGGTGGCAGCACTATAGACTATGTTGCACTAGTCAACTACAGGGAGGATCATCTTCTGTACAATCTCTCGCCTTGCTGCTAGGGGGATGCAGCTGCAGTTTCTGTAGAGGGCGCCTACTTTAGGGTGCAGCTTTTTCAGAATGGCATCAATGTGTACAGAGAAGTTGAGGTGCTGGGCGAGCCATACCCCAAGGTAGTGAAACGAGGAGGTGTCCTCAATAATAGACCCATAGGAAGCATGGAAGGAAGGCAAGGTAGGAAGCCTAGTTATTCTCTACCTAGTGCCAAAGGTCATGGAGACTGTTTTCTTGGCATTTCAAAAGAGCTGATTTGAGCTAAGCAAGAGCTGGACATTGATGTCACTAGCAGACTTCAGCAGGACTTTAACAGAGATGGATTTGCCAGTTGCAAATAGAACTGTATCATCCGCATACATATGTATGAAGGTTGATGTGCAAACCTTGGGAAGGTAATTTAGGAAGACAGAGAATAGAGTCAGACCAAAGACAGAGCCCTATGGGACTCAAATGCAGATTGGTCGGGGTGGGGATAAGTGATCAGTGATACAAACTGACTGTGACCTGCCAGACAGATAGGAGTTGAGCCAATTAGTGGCAGTAGGGGAGAGTCCTGCTGCAGAAAGGCTACTCAGCAGTAGGGTGTGGGAGACAGTGTCAAAGGCTTGGGTCAAGTTGACAAAGATAGACATTATCTGACCGCTGTCCATTCCAACGGAGATGGTGTCAGTTAGCCTTAGTAGTGAGGTAGTGGTGGAGTGGTTTTTCCTAAAATCAGACTGGAAGGGAGTGAAGAAGGAGTTAGAAAGGAAGTTGGTGATTTGGGAGAGGACCAAGTGTTCCTGTAGTTTGACCAGAATAGGGAGATAGGGCGATAGTTACCTGTAGAACTGGGGTCACCACCCTTGGGGAGGGGAAGCACCACTGCATGTTTCCAAGTGGACAGGACAGAAGCTGTCTTAAAAGAAAGGTTTAGTAAAGCAGATGATGGGAATGATATGGCTGGGGCTGAGAGAAAAAGGAGTTTAGGATCTAGCTCATCCAGAGATCCACCTTTGGAAGGGTTGATGGTTAGGAGAGCATTCAGGATGTCAACAGGGGTGACTGAGGAGAAAGAGAAGGTGGTAGAGGACAGTGGCAGTGGCTGGGAGTTACCAGTAGTGGTAGAGGGAGTACTGGGCAAGGGGGAGGGTAGAGAGGATAGAAGAACTGTGGCACATGTAGTGAAATATGCATTAAAGTGATCAACAACACCCTTGTGGTCACAGAGTAATGTGTCGTTATGCTTAAGAATTGGGGGAGGTGGTTTAGATGCGGGGGAGAACAGAGCACCCACTACTTTCCAGAACTTGGATGGTTTATTAGTGTTTGCCTGGAAGTTGGAGCAGAAATGCTCAGATTTAACAAGGCAGATTACCTTACTGCATGCATTTCAGAGTGTACGATAGTGTTGGAAGTCACTGGGGCTACGGGAGGCCTTATACTTTTGTCAGGCCAGGTTGCCTGTCCTTTGGCATATGAGTAGTTCCGGGGTTACCCAGGGCAGGTGATTTCCATGAACGCTAGCCCTTCTTAATGGGGTATGATGGTTCCAGATGGATAGGAATTTGTCCTTGAAAAATTAAAAGGCTGTGTCATTCGAAGGTGCTGTGGGGATGTGCGACCAGTCGGTATTTGTAAGGTCATGGATAAGAGATTCCATGCTTAGGGAGGTAAAGGAGTGTGTTAGGAGGAGTTTGTGTGGAGCCTTGGGCCTATGGAGTTTATGTACCAGATAAATCATGAGGTGGTAACTAATAGCATCCGGAAGTAGGCCGGATTGCATTACCCTGTATGGATGGAATGTGAGGGCCAGGTCTAGGAGTGAATGGTTTTTGGTTTTATGATTGAGGTGAGCAGGTACCTGAATTAGTTGGGTGAGGCTGAGTGTGGCTATCTCAGAGCATGCTTTGGCTAGTGCTGGTAGGAACCAATTTAGATTTAGGTCACCCAGCAGGTACAGCTCACCAGTCTGAGTATAGCAAGCTAGTTTAGTGATGAGGTCAGTGGCAGTTTTAAGTGGGAGGCCTGGCAGACACTGCATCAGCAATGTAGATTGGGACTGTGAAGGGGAGTGAGATATTTAAAATGATAGCTTTGTAAGAGGATGGTAGTGATATGGACAGGACAGTGGTAAATTGAATAGTGGAGGAGATGTAAATGGCCACACCTCCACCTCTACCTACTTTATCTTGATGTGCCAGTAAGTAGCCAGAGATAATGACTGCTTAGTCAGGAATACCCGCTTTTAGCTAGGTTTTGGAGATAATAACTACATCTGGGGCATAGACCATTACCATGGTCTGCAGTGAGGCTAATTTAGACACCAGGCTGCAGGTATTTAGTTGAATAATTTTTAAGCCTTTTGGGAGGGTGAAGAGGGAGTTTGAGTTGCTGGCAGTGGAAGGAGGGGGTATCCTGGTGTGTTAGCTGCATTGGGACCTGAGTTAGGCTTTATGTCACCAGCTGTCAATAGCAGTAAGGAAATATTAGATGGTGGAATTTGGGATATTTATGTTTAATTCCAAAGCTATTATGTTTTATGCAGTCATAGGAGATGGGGTGCATAGAAATGGCTGTGGTTAGTTGATGGAGGGTAGCTACAAGATCAGGGTCAGTGTGGCACATGGGTGGTGGGTGTAGTGGTGCCAGACTTGAGTGAAGGGAGCAGAGGTGGCATGTTTTAAGTTAAGAAAAATGATCAGATATGGAACTGGGGGTGGAGAAGGCTGAGTCAAAATTAGGATGTGTATAGAGGGGATGTAAAAATATTAGTATCAGGCTGAAGGATAGCAGCTTAGTCTTGGGAATATTGTGGGTAGATTCAACAATGTACAGGGCTAGAAAATAAGCCACAGCATACAGGTAAGGCTTGCTGGAAGGAGGTTCCATTGGTATGGTTAGGGACCCTAGATGTCGAACCGTATAAGGAGCAAAGGAGAAAATGGTGACTTAGGAAAAAAAATACTAAGTTATGTGACAGAAGCAGAGTATATAAGAAAGTGCCAGATAGGGTAGTAGCTGAAGTGAAATACTAAGTTATGTGACAGAAGCAGAGTATATAAGAAAGTGCCAGATAGGGTAGTAGCTGAAGTGAGTCACCAGGGTGTGGGCGGCGTCTGTGTTGGAGCCAGTCATCCATGGTGAAAGGTCCAAGGAGCAGGAGCGTGAGAGCTGGACAGGGCAGCCCTGCTAGAGAAAGGAAAGAACATGGGGTTAAGTATTGGTGGAGAGACAGAACAGTTTAGAGACAAAAGGCAGGAAGAAAGATTAGCTAGCTTGGGGACAGTGGGGGTAGAGAGGATTTAAAAGAATTGGCAGGACAAAAGATAAAGGAGCTGGTCCTTTTTGTTTTACTGCATAATGTATTTAAACCAAAAAATCTCTTACAAAATATTGCTGTAACCTCATGGCTTCACTATCCTCTCACAACTCAACTTAATTAATTACATCATGCCTAAATATTTTACAGTTGACTTTGAGGAACTACAGTAGATACATGAAACTCAAGATCAAGAGGGGGCATATTTCTAGATAGAGAATGGACACAGAAATAATTATGCCTGTTTTGGGTGAATGTAACTGAAGAAGGCTCTGAGCTGTCCACAGTTTCATTTTATGTAAGCAGCGCAAAATAAAAAGACTGTCTTGTGAGCAGAATCCAATGACCAGTATATTTGGGTAGGTCTCAGAGTGACATGGCTGCCAGTTGCTGTATTGGAGAGCTGACTTGTGAGAGGATAGTGAAACCATGAGGTTACAGCAATATTTTGTAAGAGATTATTGGTCTAAAT